>OZ025300.1:10703953-11903953 GCA_964019185.1 Maratus speculifer | reverse complement strand
CAATTCGTAACATTTAAAAACAAAAGTGAATAATTATGCGTCCAGATAAAAAAAAATATGAAAAGTTTTCTGACATAGTTATATTATTACAATAAAACTTCAAAGTTTAAGTAAACAACTTGGAAAACTCGTAACACATTCGAAAATCTAATTTCAGCAATTATCATCACTATTCGGAAAAATATCCGAACACTATAAAAAAAAATCTGCAACATTTTACAAAGAAAAGTTTTATTTATTACAGAAAAAAATTGTTTTAAAGAAGAACAGTTTTTATCTATAAAAAAGAATGTTATTCGTAATTTTTACAGAAAAATAATCTATTTTTTCAACAGAATAATTTATTTTCCAGAAAAAGTTGTTTTTATGAACAATTACAGATTTTTATCTGTAAATTAAACAGTTTTCCACTGGCGCCAAAATTAACTATTTTTTCCTGATAATTTGTGGGATTTTTATTTACAGTGAATTTTTCTGTGCAGCCCAGTGTATCATATAAAATTTTTTACAAATAATGCATAAAGCTAAAATTTAGTTAGCACTTTTAAAATTCTTCACCAGCCATTTCCGTCAATAAATGGAAATAAATTCGAGATCTTTTGTTCAACCATGTATATGATCTATACATTAGAATTTGTGAACTACAGCTAATTGAGCTTATCTTTCTTAAGGATAGTGGACTCTCAAAACTATTTTTTTTTTTTTTAATTTTCAATGATTTTTAAAAAAAAAATTCTGAAAATAGTCATAGTATATATCTCATATTTCACATTTTTTAAAAATATATTCAATAGTTTTTGAAATAAACATTTTTTTTCTTTAAATTAACGAAAAATGGCAATATTTCAAAATGTTCCATGCAAAACCAGTTTTCAGATACTTGTTCAAAATTTTTTCATGATAATCCTTTCATACATACAAATAAACGTTACTAAGCATTTTTAGCATATTACTTGAAAAACATTTAAAAAAATGATTTTAACTTAATTTTTTTGTATTTTTCGTTAAAAAATCATTAAAAATTCCATAAAACTGAAATTGTAAAAATTTAAATGCGTCTAAACAAGTTATTTTTAGTAACACTTGTTAACACATATATAAAAACATTTAAAAAAAACCAGAAAATTTGGGCATAAAGTATTGCGGATGGAACATTTTGAAATCATGAAAACGATGAAAATATTCATTCTAATGAAAACAGGTTTTAGTAAGTACAATGGTTATAATTGGTTAATATTTTCCTACTGACCCAGTTTCAGTTATATATAAGGAATATAATATCATTTCTAGCTTATATGTAAGTGTTTTATGTTTTTATGGTAAATTTGCATAAAATGTGTGGCTTCGACAATAATTCATGCAAAGGACGTAAAGTATCTGAATTTTAAAAAATCTTCTCAAAACTAACTTTTTTATTTTCTGATGATTTGTTTTAATTTTTCTAGAAATATTCATGGTATAAATATCTCTTATTGTACTATTTTTTGTTAAATATATTAAATAGTTGTTGATAAATAGATTTTTTTTTTTTTTTACGTTAAAAAGATTGGGGACAAAAAGCAACTTCTCTAAATACATTGTAAACAAACTCTAAAAGACACAGATAAAAGTTACAGTTAAAATATTGTTTTGCGAAATCACAAAATTAATAAGTATTCAGTGCAAAATAACATTGAGTAAGGTAAAACCAACGAAAAACTAGGTTAAATTTTACGGTTGCGAATAGACGAAAAAGTAAACAAAGAGGCGTGGCAAAATCAGCTGATTGGACAAAAATGCTTGTAACTGCAGTAAAAATAGTCGAAACTGAAAATTTCTTTTTGCGTTCAATAGCAGGGAGTTCATATAATATTATTATGCTAAAAATGAAAATTCGACAATTTGATGATTTGATGATTTTTTGCGATTTTGAAAGTCTACTGTATCCTTAAATGATGTAAAAAATACTTTAAAATTAGCTAAGGTAAAATCCTCTTACCTTAATCGGTCCATCACTGAATCGTGTCACAGATGAAGCGATGTCTAATTTTTTTTATTCGTATAATATGAAAAAACTAGTCAGATGATGATTTTATTTTATTTATTTATTTTATTTATTTTATTTATTTATTTTTTTATTTATTATTATTATTATTATTATTGTTATTATTTTGCGATGGTTAACCATATTATTTGTAAACAAAATCACGTGATAAAACCACTCACATTTTTTAAAAAGTTTAAATTTTTTAAAAAAGTGGGGTGGTTTAAAATCGTTATAACTCAAAATGTTATTTGTAAAATTTCATTTTTTTTTTTTTTTTTTTTTTAACATTTTTTTTTTTTAAACATTTAAATAAAGAGAAATATATAAAATTAAATTTTGATTCAGCATTTAAAAAAATATTTAATGAAATAATTTGAAAAAAAGGATGTAGCTTTTATTAAAAAAATCGTATATTCAAAAGTAAATATTTTTTTTTTCAAATTTTCTGAATCCAAACTTAAAGCAAAATAATAAAAAAAGACATTTTCCAAATTTGAAGCATTTATCTTTAAAGGTTCTGGAGTTATAACAATTTAAATACGAGAAATTGTGAAAAAATCCATCATGAAGAACATTTTTACAAGAAGTTATTTCATGAAAACCATTGCTTGAAAACTAGATTTTTAAAACAAAACGAAAAAATTAACATTTAAAATAAAAACTTGATTTAAACGTCATTTTAAACATAAAAAAAAAAAAAAAAAAAAAAAAAAAAAAAAAAAAAAAAAAAAGAAAGAAAATTAATGCAATAAAACTTTAGAAAATTTGAAGATTTTTGTGTCGTGGACCCCTTTAATATATATTGGCATATTAAGTGTTAAAATAAAAACCAGAATCAAAGCGATGCGTACATTATTCACTGAACAAACTGCAGATAAGCCAGAAAATTTGACAAATCTTTTCTAAGAACACTAATTGATTACCGCAGAAATTAATTCAGTTATGGCTTGCAATAGTTGATGTTACACAATGAAAATGTCTTTATCCAGAAAATATACGGATACAATTTTAATTAATTAAAATTTTCTCTTGATCTTTTTCAAAAGGATCAGATGGGAATATTTTCTCAGAAATCACTCTTTCTCGTTTGTGATGTAATGCTTATTCTTTTCATAAAATAGAAACCAAGTTTCTTTTGATCATAATTTTTTCAAGAAAAAGAAGATGAATAACCTATTTAATGCAGTTTTATTTTATTCCAACATAAATAATCAAATAGCTTGCTTTTTCGTAAAGGAAGAAAATCATTTATATGATAAAATACAAATGAATGTAAAAGCTTCGCTGTCAATTTTTTCCCGAAGAGAAAGATTTGAAAGCAATCATTTCAATGTACAATTTTTAGATGTAACGAGTGATTCAAAACAAAAGTAGTGGTAATTCTAGAAATCGGTAAAACAGATTAAAAATTCTCACTTTGACAACATTTTCTGAAAAATTATTTACATTTATCGAAAACTAAAAAAATACAATTACTCAATTAACCTGCTTCTTGTGGTGGAAGGAAATCACGTATATGTGCAAATACAAATGGAGGAATAAAAGTTTACCAGTCAATTTGCATTAAAAAGAATGTTTTTGAATGTCAGTCATTTCAAAAATGTTTTAGATATAAAGAATGATTTAAAACAAAAGTAATGGTGATTTTTTTTTTTTTTTTTTTCAAAATAACACTTTGACAACATTTTCTGAAAAATGTTTATAAAAAAAAAAAAAGAAAAAAGAAAAAAAAGAAAGAAAGAAAGAAAAGAAAAGAAAAAAAAAAGAAAACAATTACACAAATAACTGATTTTTCGTGGTGAAATAAAATCATTTATATGTACAAATATAATGAAAGTAAAAGTTTATTCGCTTAAAACCTCAGCCAAAAGATAAGTTGAGCCGAAATTCACTCACCGATTTGAAAGTCAGCTTCTCATACAGATTTGAAACAATTTGAATGAACGAGTTGTTTTATGCAATTTAAATCAAGATGAGTGATTTAATTAGGCAGTTCAAATCAAGATGAGTGATACGTTTATAAAACAACTCATTCACGATCCAATAAATTATAGCTCTTTCCTCAGAAGCCAAATCCGCTCTTTTGTTTTAACCCTTTCCTGCATGGGCAAATTCTGTTGGTAAAATGAGAAATTACCGACTGACACAGGAATTCAGAAACAACTTTTTGAGAAATAAAGAGTCCCTTCATTTAAGAATTCACAGTAAAAGCAAAATTCTATTAAAGGTGTTCTCAACTGCTCCGCTCAACAAGCGCAAAACGTTTTGATACATTTAAATTCATTTTATAACATAAAGATACAAAATTGGAATGCCTAACTATGGAAGCAATTTAAAATCGAACTTATTTTTCCATTTTATGCTAATTAAATTATCTATCCAGTTCTAAACTATTTCGATCACGTGATCACCCTTTTTTCTCCTGCTTTTCGACCGGTTTTTCTGCTTTCGTCGGGAAATGTGCTCAAGAACGTCAACTTTGAAGGCTTGTTATGAAAGATCTATTGTACTTTTAAAAAAACAGAAAATTGAGTGCAATTAGACAGTTTCTGAATAACAACCCCTGTTATTTTCATGCATTTCCGAAACAAAATAAATTAAAGCATATGTCACAAAGTTGCCCTTTTTGATTTAAGAACACCCTTAACCCCTTGAGTACAAGCAACACGTATACGTGCCGAAAAAAAAAAAAAAAAAAAAAAAAAAAAAAATCCTTGTTTATCCCCACCAGTAAAATTATACTGAAAAATGTGCCTTATTTAATCAGAGCATTTTCTCTATTTAAGAAGGAACAAATTTCTGTTTTTTAAAACCGGTGACAAAACATTAAAAATTTCGTAAAAGGCACCCATCGCGAAGGGGTTAAAATATTATCGTTGCCGTTTCCAAATTTAGAATAAAAATTAGGTTTCCCGGACTGGGCACATAGTGTGCCGTAAAGGGTTAGTGTACCAGTCAATTTTCGCCTAAAAAAGAAGGCTTCTGAAAGTCAATCATTTCAGTATATGTTTAAGATATAATGAGTGATTCGAAACAAAAGTAATGGCAATTCTAGAAATCAGTAAAACAAATTCAAAATCAACAAATTAGCACTTTGACAGCATTTTCTGTAAAATTATCTACATTTAGCCAAAAATAAACAATGGCATTCAATTTCCTGTTTTCACTTACCAATTTCCCGCCCTATACGAATAAAAATCAACTCAGGAATATGTCAGAAAGCTTAGTTTGAATTTGAAAATTACTTTAAATAAAAAATATTCTAGTGCTGAATATTTAAAATCATTAAAATATTTTCATAAGTTTTCTTTGTAACATTTTATTCAGCTGTTCTGAAAGAAAATTCCCTTCTTATGTAGAAGCAAATAAAATCTAAAAGCTAAGGAATTTTCCTCTCCCCCGTCTTCTAGCTTTAAAAGTTTTCTCTTTCTTGTTCTTTTTTTTTTTTCTTTTTTTATTATTTTTTACTTAACCGAATTGCATTGAAGATGTATTTTAAAAATTGTGAAAAAGATTTCAGAATAGTATGCTATGTTATTGTCAGGTCATTTTATGTTTAATTATTGTTCTTTATTTAAACAGATTTGTATAAAATTTATATTCTTTTAACTATCATGTTTTGCTCTATTTACTAATATTTAAACTAAATAAAAATGAATTTCAAAGTTTTTAATTTTTCTGTGTCTTAAAGTCAATAATCTGAATAATTCATGAACATATCTTTATCATTTAACAATAATAATTTTATTTCAATTTATCAATTCTGTTTGCTTTAAAATATTATTACCTAACGACTATTTATATTTCCTTTATTTTTTTAATGCTTTCTTTTGTGCCATTTTGATCATTTGCAAATTTTTTGTTTAATTATCTTTATTTTTCAAATGACATTGCTTTATGAATACTGCGGTTTATCGAATTCTAAAAGCATTTCGATAATTATATCTTTCCAAGAAATATGAATACAATTCAGTTATTATCTGGATTTGATAAATATTTGGAGGAAGTCAAAAGCTTAGAAATACAGGTTTCTTATGTCCATTCTTTTCACTATTTTCTCAGAAGATTCTTTAAAACCAGTCATGCTAAAATAGGACAAGGCAAACAAATTACCATAGGACAATAACAACTAATAAAAGAATGTTTAGGAGGTCTGTATCTATAATGCATGCATTTTCCGTGGTATTCGATTGTCTAATCTCATATAGAAGACAAATCAAAGAAAATACACAATTAATTAAAGACTCCTAACAATACAGCATTGTAAGAGTAAAATGTAACAAAAAAAAAAAAAAAAAAAAAATTCTAGATAATTTTAGGGTTTTTTTCTGATAGTAAAATTGCTATCTTTACATCGAAACGAGTATCCAATTTTCGTTTACATTCAATGCCTAATTACCATAAGTTTCCTACTTTTTAAATTATAATAACCACCGTTCAAATGGGTAAGGTTTTTAAACATTATTTGATTCAACAAAGAAAAGAGTTATGAGCAAAATATGAATAATATACTGACTTCAGTTTTGGTTATGAATGATTTGATTCATAAAATGGAAATAATTATAGTATTTTTGTCTGAGCCCTGTGGTGTTAGAGGGAGGGTAACTCTAACAACCTCCCTCATACACTGCACAATGGCAAATAGCTTTTTTTTTCTAAGTCTAAATTGGCTCGCTTTTTGACCCATTCCTAAATTCATTTTTCTCCGTAAACGTATATGAGACTGCTAGTTTGTGCTGTTCAGAAAACAATAAAATTATATTTTTTTTTTATACCATCTTTTGATAATGGTTTAAAAATTGGTGCCTAAGTTGGCATTTCGAACAGGATTTGCGTAAGCGTGAACTTGAAAAACATCGTAATGAAAAGAACATCTGTATTTCAAGTTACAATTTATTTATCAGAAAATGAAAACTTCTAAATTATTGTAATAATCTATAAGTGTTATGTTTTTACTAGCTTTTAAAAATGAGTTAGTACTTAAATCAAATATTAAAAAAAAAAAAAAAAAAAAAAAAAAAAAAAAAAAAAGAGAGAGAGAGAGAGAGAGAGAGAGAGAGCGAGAGAGAGAGAGAGGGGGGGGGGAATACCCATTTTTTAGAATATTCTAAAGAGAATTAACTGATAAAAGGTTTTCTGGGCATCATAAAAACTCACGATATTATGCTATGAAACCAAATCAAACAACATTATTTTAACATGCAAAGTCTTAATTTTAATGCATACTCATAAAAAATTTCGCCATACTTTGTGTCTTTTAACCCTTTGCGGCAAGGGCGAAATCTGTTAGTAAAATGCGAAATTATAGACTGACACCGGAATTCACAATCGAATTTTTTTAATTTAAAAGATTTAGATTTATTTATACTTTAGACTTTATTTCAGATTTTATTTATATTTTAGATTTAAAACCCTTAATTTAAGCTTCTATTGTAAAAGCAAAATTTTACTAAAACATTATTGGTGTCGTTTACAAATGTGGAATTAAAATTAGCCCCCCCCCCCCCCCCCAGAGCCATGACAAAAATACAAAAATTTCCACTTTTATGAACCGAATCATAAAAAAAAAAAAAAAAAAAAAAAAAAACTAAAGTTAGAAATTTTTTTTTGTTTTGTTTTCGAAATCTGACGCTTTATTAAATCAAATTTTATTTAAAAATTTGACTCGTTTAAGCGGCAGTAATGTATTTTCTTTGAAAAATAGGTAAAGCACATAGCAAGAGTATCAGTATCGAAAACTGGTCACTCAATTTCGGAAAAGGCCGGAATTCATTTATACTATTGGAAATCAGCCGAAGGCTAAAAGGAATGGTCATTTCCTGTCGCTGCCAATGCCGTCTCGGGTTTTTCAATACTGCACCACTGGGGGGGGGGGGGGGGGGTCATAATTAGTTGCATCTGTTTCTTGCTCTTTTTTTTTTTTTTTTTTTTTTTTTTGAAACGGGACTGGACTCTCGAATTCCAGGAAAAACACAAAAACACATGCTCGCATGCTTTGAAGGATAGACTTAATTCCACAAACATTGTGTTGTTAGTTGCTGTAGTGCTAAGGTTTTTTTTTTTTTTTTTTTTTTTTTTTTTGTGCTTTTCGCTATGGAGGATATTAAATCCTCTTCAGAGAAGAAAATTATGAAAAAGATGGATATAAGAGATCACTTTTTTTAATCTTTCGAATTCCTTCAAGCATTCTTGAAATCCAGGTATGTTTGGAAAGTATATAATTCGTTTATATTTATGTTTCTGGAAAGATATTAACAACGTCGTGCGAAAGAGGGAGGGAGGGCGGTCGCCCAGGCCGCAGAGATTTAGGGGGTGTCAAATTTCTAACTACTTTCTACTTACTACTACTTTAAAGGGGCTACTTTCAGACAATTTTTTTATTAATATTAATTCTTATTTAAAAAACGCCCGAAATAGGCAAGTGGGTAAACGGAAAAAAAGTTACCTGAAAAACAGTTATTGGAAAAAAGGTGACATGACTACAAAAGCGAAAAAAAGTGTTACCCTAAAAAAAAAAGGGAGATAGAATTGATTTTGGGAAATTATTATTGATTTTGGGAATTCATTATTGATTTTGAGGATTCATTGGTTAAGTATTTAGAAGGGATCAGAGGGAGGCTCTTAATTTAGGTAAATGGTTTTTTCGTGCTGAATTAACTGTTTTGATTCAGTTTTTGGACATATGATAACCCCCCCCCCCCCCCCCATCCGTAACCTCTCAAATTAAATCAATAGTTTTTTACGCAGATTTATCCGATTCACTTGGAATTTCGGACATAGGTTCATTTTGATAAGACGTATCTCTGATTAGTTATAGGGTTCTTTTACTTATTATAAAGGGAGGATGGTCAATTAACCCCCTCCCCCCACAAATTAGATAGATCGGTTTTTATGCAAAATTATCCGATGTATTTCAAATTTTAGATAGATTCTTTCTGATAAGGTGAATCCCTGAATAGTTTTAAGAGTTTAATGAGTAAGTATAAAGGGGAGAGTGGACGGGGAATAATCCCTCTTAAATTAAATAAATGGCTTTTCACGCAGAATTATCCGATTTGCTTCGAATTTTGGACATAGGTTCATTATGATTAAAAGTATTTTTGATTAGTTACGGGGTTATTTTCCTTATTATAAAGGGGGCAAGCAATTATTTCCCCCTCAAATTAGATAAATCAGTTTTTTGAAAATCGTTGTTTTAACCGATGTATTTCAAATTTTAAATGTAGGTTCTTTCTGATAAGGTGAATTCCTGAATAGTTTTAAGGGTTTAATGGCTAAGTATAAAGGCAAAAACGAGGATAACTTCCCTTAAATTATATAGATAGCTTTTATGCAGAATTATCCGATTTGGTTCAAATTTTGGATGTAGCTTCTTTATGATCAAGCGTATTCCGGATTAGTTATGAGGTTCTTTTGCTTATTATAAATAGGAAAACGGACGATTATCCCCCCCCTTAAATTAGGTAAATTGTTTTTTATGCATAATTATCCGATGTATTTCAAATTTTTGATATAGATTTTTTCTCATAAAGTGGATCCCTAAATAGTTTTAAAACTTAATGGCTAATTATAGAGGGGGGAACTGGGGATAACCCCACTTAAATTACATAAATGGCTTTTTACGCAGAATTATCCGATTTGCTTCAAATTTTGGATGTAGTTTCCTTATGGTAAGGCGTATAAGCTAATGAATGTAGTTAAAATAGGGAGGGATGCAGCAGTCCCTTCAGGAAACTCTTTCGGGGAAAGAAGCTTACATTTTCTTGCTTGCTTGCTTGACATCCCTCTCCGTCGAATGGGGAAGTCCGGTAGATATCGCGGGCGGCTAGTCTCTTAGGAAATTTGTCGATCAGGGGATTTTCCGGTAAAGGTTTGACGCAAAAATATTCAAGTAACATAAAAAAGCGAGTTGAATGTAATTGAACGCAAATAGCAAATAAAAACAATTTTTCTTTATTTTTTAATTTAATGATTGAAAACTATTATGTCAGAAAACATTATAACACATTTTACCTTTTTTTTATAATGATTAATTTCCATTCATTTTGCATGTAAAACTGGTTTATTTATTTATTTTTTTATTTGTGAAAAAAGTAATATACTAAATAATTTGTTGTAATTCATTTTAATTTACGCCAAATATTTATCATTTAAAACAGGATTTTTACTAATTAATGTCTCATATTACGCATCATAAAATATAATACAAAACATAAAAAAATTAATGTTAGAAAACTTTAATGTACAAACTATATTGTATGTCACGAACGAAAGAACTAGTGAATTCATTAATTTGTAGTAATAAAAATAGTTTTTTTTATTACTAGCTTATGTTAGTAATTAGAAAGTTAATTGTTTAAAAACCTGTAGTTCTTGATAGATCTTCAGGTTTTTGAACGCTTAAAAAAATAAAAACGGATTTAAATTAAAGGGAAAAAAAAACGATTTTAAGAAAAACAGGATATTTTTTTCTTTGTTACGATATTTATAGAATACTGAAAAATGCTATGCAGCAACATAAATCACAATTTTAAATGCTTGCAAACAGCTATTGAGGATATATAAACAAACACTTAAAACTATTCAGGGATTCACTTTATGAGAAAGAACCTATAGCCAAAATTTGAAATACATCGGATAATTGTGCATAAAAAATAATTTATCTAATTTAAGGGGGGGGGAGGGGAATAATCGTGGCCCCCCTTTTTAATTAGCAAAAGAACCCCGTAGCTAATCAGGGATACCCTTTATCTTAATGAACCAACATTCAAAATTTGAAGCAAATCGGATAATTCTGCGTAAAAAGCTATTTATTTAATTTAAGAGAGGTTATCCCCCATGCACCCTCTATACTTAACCATTAAACTCAAAAAATTCTTCAGGCATTATATACTGTGACGATGTACTGACAACTTTAATCGTGGCAGAAGATAGATAGCGAAGTCTTATTCTGAAAAACTATGCATAGTTGAAAGTATCTTCATTCAAAAGCTGTTAAGATCAGATTCTATTGACCTCAAGGGATATGCGTAGAAAATAATTGCACTGGTCTAGTGGCAATGAGCTGAGGGGGACACTGGGATTATTGCGCATCGAGAGGGAAGGAAAGTAGTTGGAAGAGAGACATGTGCTGGCAATGTACAAGAAAGTACATTGATGTAAGATGGCTTAGACGTGCTAAACGAAATGTTATATTGGAGTGAGGCTCCTATGTAGTTGTACTGTCGTTTTATTTATTTTTTTAATAATTGATCTATGGTTCTAATAAAGAACTTGAGGAATTAAAAATGTGTTATTGATGAACTTAACAAATAAACCAACTTAGTAAAGAGAAACTCAGGGCGCGACACCACAATACTATATATAAGCCTCGTCAGAAAGAACCTATATCCAAAATTGTTTGAAATAACACGTTGGATAATTCTGCTTAAAAACATTTATCTTATTTAGGGCGGAGGGGAGGGGGTAATCGCCCATTCCCAAAACTAATCAGGCAAGCATTTTTTCAGTATGAACGTATATCCAAAAATTGAATCAAAGCAGTTAATTCACCATGAAAAAAACACTCTCTTAAATTAAAAGCCGACCCCCCACCTTCCATACTTAGTCAATAAATCCCCAAAATCAATTCCTTGTCACTTTTTTTCCGGTAACATTTTTATCTTGTCCCTTTTCTCCGGTAACTTTTTTTCCGTGTCATTTTTTTCCGCTTTTGTAGTTTGTCACTTTTTTCCGATAACTCTTTTTCCTAGATTCAGGCAAGTAGATATCATGATTAAAAAGCTATGTAACTGAGAAATGTTCTTCATTCTTTGATAAGATCTTTCAGAAGACGATTCTCACAGTTGCCAACTTGTACGGTTTTGCGCGCGGATAAAACAATCGCGGAAAAATGTAAATTTCATGAAAGGATCGCCGAAAAAGCACACATTTCGTTAATATTTTGTGAAAAAACGACTATTTCGTCAATGTTTTTGTCAACGAACTTTGTCAAAAGATCGCCGAAAAACGCGAATTTCCTGTGCGGATCGCGGAGAAAACGGCAATTTCACCAAATATCGCAGATAAAACGCTGATTTCGTCTGAAGACCGCGGGGAAAACGTCAATTTCGTCTAAAAGTTTCTGATATAATGACGATTTCGTTAAAAATCGGGGGAAAACCGCCGTTTTCGATAAAAGATTGCTTAAAAATATTTTGTCAAAAGATCATTGAAAAAAAAGGCCGCTTTCATCAAAAGATCACGGAAAAAATGCCGATTTCGTCGAAAGACCGCGGGGATAAAACGTCGTTTTCAAGAAAAGATCGCGTAAAATTGCAAATTTTGTCTAAAGATCGTCAAAAAAAAACGCCGATTTCATTAAAAAAAAAAACACTGAAAAATACCGATTTCATCAAAAGATCGCGGAAAAACCGCCGATTTTGACAAAAGATTGCAATAAATCGCCGATTTTGCTAAAATATTGCAATAAATCGCTGATTTCGTCTGAAGGTCGCGGGAAAACGCCCATTTTGTCTGAAGATCGCGGATAAACCCTCTTAAAGGGGGGGTAACTTGCGGAATCCCCCCCCCGCCAATTTCCGAAAAAAAATTTCTACCAGAATCACCCCTGAAGCAACTCTATCCCCCACAGAGCCGAATTCTGGCTGCGTCACTGCATTCAGTGATCACATTTTTTTACATGTATTTTATTTCTCTTACAGTATATTAAATAGGTACTCATTTATATTCAAATACATATGTATTTTCATATGAAAAGAAATTCTGCTCAAAATTTTTGTGAAAATCCCAAGAACCGATATGCAAAACTTTTAAATATAACCTGCAAAATATAGTGTATAGAGTGATTCGGTCCACAGAAAGAAAATTGATCATCCAGATCGGAGAAAAAAAAATAATAACAATCAGACCTGATGCAAGACTCTATTCAACGATCTTGAGGTATCCGCTATTTAGAGGTTTTATAGTATTTAGATATTAAAGAATATATTTTGTCAATCGTTCTATATAAAACATTAAATTTATAATAGAGATACAACTGCAGATTAATTTTCATAATTGCTATAAAACATAATTATTTTCCTTCATTACTTGTTCATATTCAACGATTCTGAGATGTCCCTTATATTCAGAAGTTTTGCTATATTTGGATATTAAAGAATATACATTTGTCCATTTTTCTATGTAAAATATAAAATTGGCATTAGAGATATAATTGCAGTTTACTTTTCATAATTGCATTAAAACATTGTTTACTTTCATTTCAGTGCGGGTTCGGATCGATTTGCTGGTTGAAATATGTCTGGTTCGGGTCTGATTGAATTAAAATGGAATTTTTAAATTAGGTTCGAGTGTTACCGAACCGCGCAGGACTATCTAAAACCTGTTATAACACATTTTTCGGTTACTGAAAAAATGAAAACAAACTGTTCGACGACAAATCCCTACAATAATTCCTGATAGTGCATATTTATTTTTATGTTTAAAAATGACGCATAAAAGATTTAATAAATCATAATTTTTATGTCATAAAATTCCTTTTTTTTTGGGGGGGGGGGCTTGAGAATTGTTTTAATTAATTTATTGAAAAGAGAGACCATATAAAAAAGCTAAATTTTGTAATGTTTTTGGAAATTCATTTATTTACCACAAAATCAATCATATAACCCAAATCTTCGCCGAATTTCAAACATTTTCAATGTGATAATTCTATTTATATCTATGACTAACTATGTTTAGAGATTAGTTGTTAGTTCATGATAACAAGGGGCATCCTCAATGTAAACAATATTCGTATTCAACAAAAAAGTCCTGTCCCCTGCACGTAATTATGTAAAAAATAAAGGAACATCATCTTGTAATAGTTCAGTTTGCTACACATGAATTGTCAAACAACATATGTGAGCATACACAGCACTGAAATTTTTTATGGATCATAATACACCAATATTAATTTATGACATCATATTCGTGTTTAAACTACACCTTATAAATTCTACTCTGTAATTTCATGCACTAACCCATCACAGTGCATCTCATCATCTATCCGATAATGGAAACCATCTTTGACCATCTTAGTTGTTGATGCATGATAACAAGGGGCATCCTCAATGTAAACAATATTTTTGTATTCAACAAAAAAAGTCCTGCTCCCTGCCCGTAATTACATAAAAAATAAAGGAATCAACATGTATAAAGCTTGTTATATCTAATGAACTCTCGAACAACATATGCGAGCGTACACAGCACTGAAATTTTCTAAAGATCACAATACACCAATATTAATTTATGGCATCATATTCGTGTTTCCACTACACCTTATTGATTCTGCTCTGTAATTTCATACACTAACCCATCGCAGCATATCTCATCATCTCTTCAATAACGGAAACCATCTCTGACCATCTTAGTTGTGATTCATGATAACAAGGAGCATCCTCAAATGTAAACAATATTTTTGTATTCAACAAAAAAGTCCTGTTCCCTGCCCATAATTATATAAAAAATAAAGGAAGATCAACATGTATAATCTTTAAGCTTGTTATATCTATGAACTGTCGAACAACATATGCGAGTATACACAGCACACTGAAATTTTCTATAGATCATAATACAATATACAAATATTAATTTATGACATCATGTTCGTGTTTCCACTACACCTTATTAATTCTGCTCTGTAATTTCATACACTAACCCATCGCAGTGTATCTCATCATCTATTCCATAACGGAAACCATCTCTGAATTCCCTTATCGTCGTAGAGCACCCCCATCCGCTAATTGACATCCCTAAGGGGTGCTTGCGGGAAGGAGTGTGCTCATTTTATCGTCTGAGATCATCTTTGAGAGGAACATATGTAACAATCCTGAGCGAATGCATCAGTTACGGCCGTTTAGGTCATTGATGGCTGATTTTTATTAGGTATTTGGTCTTTTCAGGTTCTGTTATGATGTCATAGGGATGGGACAAACAGAAATATTTTGGCTGCAGGGAGTAACAATTCTTTTTGTGTCTAGCTATAGAGTCATAGCAAACTTGTAATGATTTTGTTTACAAAATATCCTATGCTATTTTCGCCATTTAAGGAAGATGTTTAGGGGATTTTTTTCTCGGTTTAGCTGTAACGTTAACATTCAATTCTATGAAAAGAGAGAAAATTGATTGTAAAACAGTTTTAAGTAATAAATGATGATTCTTGAAAAAAATATTGATTTTTTTTACGCGAAAACACCTTTTCGCTAATATTAGAGGTCTTTCAATTATTAAGTAATCAGTGAGGGTGGGGGGGGGGGGTGTCCAATGTTTGTTTATTATTGTTGACAAGGGAGAGAGGGGGGGGGGTCACGAGAATTCTTACATAAGCTTTAGACAGCGAAACAACTGCAGTTTAACAACAAAAATCAAAATAGCATGATTTGGATGAGCTTCCTGTGCATGTTGGACGACTTTAGATAGTAAGCAAGGATTGGAAATGAGGAGCTTTCCAGCCCTCCGTTATATTGAAAACTTCATAATATATAATGGATTCAAAGATTTTGGAAACATGGATTCAAAGATTTTGGACAAAGATTTTGGTCTAGAAATGTGAGCTCCAAACATATAATATTCCAATGATTCTTGTTAAAATTTTTAGTTATGTGATTATAAATAAGTTAGGGCCTGTTGTATTTATTTATTTATTTTTATTGAATGCGATAAATATTATTATATTAAAAATTATTTTTTTCCATGGATTGTTTAATGCAATACGTAATAATATATTAAACCGATTTTGTTTTCCTTCGATACTACAACCTTTATATATCTATTTATGTACATTTGCTCGATTATTATGTAATTTATCGCTAACTGTATTTTTTATTTTTCTTTGAGGCAAACAGTGTTGATGTTAAAATGTCATAAAATCTTACGTAAGCAAAAGGGGGAGGGTTCTTTACATTTTCTTACTTTTCTTTACAAGGGGGTGAGAGCAGTACAAAATGACTAATAATATGCTTACTTAATATTTGAATGATCCCTTAAATTATTCTTGGAAAATTACAGAAAACATGGACCACGTTTTTTTTTTTTTTTTTTTTTTTTTTTTTTCCCGCTATAAAAGCCATTATTTACATATTTGGGGACTATCAAGGCAAAATTTAGAGCCTCTTTACAAAAATCCATTCATTAAAACAGGTTCCTTCACAAAATTCCTTTCAATAAAAACATAATTTTCATTGATTATTTTTATTAAAATGTTTAAAATTTAAACAAAATAATTTCACCGGAAGGAAAAACTTTAACAGGAGGATTTAAAGACTATTATTAATAAACGCATTGTTCAAATTTGAGAAGCTGCATTTTATCTTAAGGGGTCAGGTACCTTTTGAACTAACAAAATGCGTGAAAAAGTGACCTCTGTAAGAATTTCAGTCACTCTATATCTAATTGATTTTTAACTATAAAATTGAAAACACATACTAAGAAGGATTTCTTTTATTAGTTAAAGTTGTTAAAAAAAGTATACAAATATCCAATCTTTTTTAAATTATTTTTAAATGTAATACAATTTTTACGAAAGAATAAATCTTGCATGCCTTGCGCGCACGATTTTGCAAATTTGAATTGCTAAAATAAGCCAAGATTTTTTTTTCTGAGTAGAGATATAAAGTGTTTTTAAAATGACCTACGATGAAAAAAATAAAACTTAAAGATCCGAAGAAAAAAATTATTTTTTAAAGAAATTCGAAATATCGATATTTTTTTTTATACAAAAGTAGTCGTGAATTCTAAACTTCTAATTTGAGGAACATAATAGTAGGTCATTTTATGCGTACATATGTTTAATACATTCAGTGAAAATTTTGTGAAATTCTACGCAACCATTTTTTAGAAATCGTGCGCGCAATGATGAAAATCGCTGTTTTGAGAAAATGGACATTAAAGTTTAAGTTACCCATTTTTCGTATAGGGAAAGTCCAAAGTGTTTTAGGCATAACTATTCTTCTAATGTGAATTTTTTAATGCGGTTTGTTTTTATGTGTTCCAAAAGAATCGTATTTAATTACAAGCTATTTTTAAAAAATCGATTTTTGGATTCTTTAAAGGGTACCTGACCCCTTAAGTGACAAATGATTTTTTTTTTTTTTTCAGCCTTTTAAATGGTTTGATTTCCAGATTATAAAATATGCAAGGCAGAGTTATATTCATTTAAAAATAATAATAATAAAACAGAATAAAATACTGAAATATTATTAACCACATTAAAATAACTTAAAAACAGCTATTTATAAAAGTTTTTGTGTTATTGCATTTTGGTAAGTGCAATTAAAAAATTAAATCTTATTATTTACGTTTTCAATTATTTTAAATATTTTATGCACTATAAACTTTACTGAAATCGCATTTTTAGAAATGTCTACAAAAGAGTGTAAAGTACTGGAAAAATAACTACTTGAGCATCCCAGTAGTGGACACTTCTCTTAAAACCTTAAAATAAGAATGAAATTTTATAAATGGCTTTTAGTATATAAAATTCAAAGTTTTATACTATTACCAAAACAAAGGGTAAAAATTTTGCAAGAAAATAAAGATTATATAAAGTTATTAAATGAAATCACACTGCAAAAAATAAATAAATAAATAAATAAATAAAAATAAATAAAATAAATAAAATAAATAAATTTAAAATTTAAATTTAAAAACTAAAAAAAAAATTTAAAATTTCCGTTTTTTTTCTAGGATTTAAAAGATTTTTTTTTAAACATATTATGTTTTATATTACATTGCATTTGCAGTCAACAAAACAAACATTAATAATCTCTTAATAACTTATTAGTAGTCATGTATAGTCTGCCCCGCTATATATTATTTGGTTCCATTGCGGGATATGCATTTAAGTGAGGACAGAAATGAACTTTTTCCGTTTGATTTTATACCACATATATGATAAATATTAATGAACAATAACAATTTACACGATAATTTATTATTACTCTATACATAACTAACAATGTGATATACGAAACTGTCATGTATTATAGTGTCAAACCTCGTTAACATGAACCTCAAAGGGAAGCAAAATTTTTTTCATGTTAACAGTAATTCATGTTATAAAATCTTTGTATCTTTCTTTATAAGGGACTATGAAAAAAGTTCGGGTTAAATTAATTCACGTTAAGCGTGTTCATGTTAACGAGGTTTGACTGTACTTTTTAGGTTACATGATTTAATTTTTCATTATAATTTATGTGATTTAAGTGAACATTAAAATGCCAATGTATACTTTATTCGTTGCCTTTAAAAAAGAAAAAAAAAAAAACTTAAGTTTGTTTTTTGTGCTTTCGTTCTTTTATTCTCTTGACCGCCCCTAATGCATTTCCCTATAGTTTCAGGATATTCAAAGAAGTTTCACTGGCACCTTGAGTCGCTAGAAAATCACACAATATCAAAATCAACATTCCCATACCCTTCCAAGAATTAAAAGATTAAAGTCTATTCTTTCACAACGATTTCTGTTCTTCGATTTTAAAGATGACAAATTTTTATTACAAAACTAGCTGACCCGCCCGGCGTTGCCCGGGTCCGTATTAACAATATTAAACAAACTTGAAATTTGTATGATTTTGTCATTAACTGGAAGCATGCAGAAATGCATTGTCTGAAATCCGTCGCAGCTGACTTTGTGAAAAATCGGTATTAAAAACAACAACTAATATTAAGCTCTAAAAATATTTAAAATGAGCAATGAGAAACACGGGAGGGAACATTTATCCAACGATTGCGTTAGTTTCGTGTTAAAGTGCTGATATTTACTTGTAAAAATCACTGTTAAATCACGTAACTATTTTTTTTCGCATAGAAATCCCAAGTGAGATATTTTGAATTTCAAACTAATTATATCACTCTTAAATCCGACCATACCGTGAATGAAATCGATACGCGATGATAAAAGATTGGTATGTAGTATTATAATTTCAGTGCTATTTAACAAAAGTGTATATTTTTAATCAAAGCATGTGTAATGTTGACTCTGTGGACAAATTCCTAACCGTAAACTTTTGTACCGTAACCATAATATGTCTGTAACCTAAATGCGACTTAACAGTACCCTACCGTAACTTAAATATAACACAAATGTAACCTAGTCGTCACTTTGAAATATCAATACAGAAGCATCATTTAAGATTTTGCTTGAAAAGTTAACATTCTTTCGTTAATGTCTTAAAATCGTCTGCACTCTGAAATCTAGATTTTAGACTAATATTTGTTATTTAAGTTTTCGCGCATGATTTTAAAAGAATGTTTTCATAAATATATTTTATATATTGACATAGAGTTATTAATATGTTGTTAAATCATAAACATTTTTTCATCTACATTATAAAGTATTAAAAAGATCTGAAAAAAAAGAAAACTTTTAGTAATACAATTTTTAGTTCAAATCAAATGTTTTCAATATTTTATTTAATTTTTTTTGACATTTAATTATTTCGAATTTATCAATTTCAATTATTTTAAAAGCAAACATTTTTTTAAAATAAATAATACAATAGAAAAAAGACCATTTTAAAAAATTACTATTTCTTCGTAGAATATGCTTCAGCTGTAATTCATTTCTTTCAATTCGTCTTATTAATACAAAATCCCTTCCACATACTTTTGTTTTGGACATTAAAATTTGAGCGATAAATGGTTTAATATTGCAACCCTTTTTTCGGTTTACTTCACCACCACCTATCTTTTTTCTCCATGGTTTAAAACCGCTGTGATAAAAAATCATCATTTAAACTGACAGTTTGCCAGTCTATGAATTTTAAAGGTCTGTTCCAGCTTTTTAAATTATTTATGCGAAAATTTTATGCAACCAACCAACCATAATTAAATGAAGGGAAAAAAAGAAGAAAAAAGGAGATTTTTTATGAGAGTGAACTTTGGAATTTAATTAATTACTCAGTTAATAAATAGAATTTTGAAATTCTGAGCCTCAGGTGCATCAGGAGAGATATTGGGCTACTCTCATAAAAACTTTGAGCTTCGTACGTCCAATAGATTTTGCTAGTCATCGCAGACACACACACACACACACACACACACAGAGCATTTTGTTCTTTTATTAATATAGATAAAATACTTCTGTGCTTTTATTATTATTATTATTATTATTATTATTTTTTCGTTCATCGCATTAAAAAAATTACAAAATGCGGATTGATTGGGGATATTTTATGCGATTAGCCGGAGATTGTTATGCGATTAAACGAGTATTTTTAACATTAACTTTATGGGCTCTGTTTCTGTTCCATGGCATTCTATGCATATAAGCGGTGTACACTGCAAAAAAAAATTCAAGAGGTTACTAAAAATTTCTTAGTAAATTTGTATTCCACAGAATTTTTTAGTAACCATTACAAACTTTTTTTTGCAAGTGAAACAAGCATTTCTTTTGTAAACTGAACAAAAGAATTTTTTGTATAACTAACTTAAAAATTTTTAGTATGAGCCACCAAGCAAATTTTAGTAATAGCTCCAAAATTATCTTTAATAACCATTACGTGTGCCCGAAAGGCAGGAGCTTCCTTCAAGCTACATCCAGACTTCTAAAGCGGAAGATTTTCGGCAAAACCGCAATAGATGGCAGCACCAAACTTTCCTACCTGCTCCGACAGGATTTTCATAATCCCTGCATTAACGAGACACTACATACATCCGGGGCGTATTTGGCGGTGGCAAGTTTCGAACCCGGGACCTTTTAGCCTGGAGTCCGTTACTATAACCACTATGCTATCAAGGCCACACCGGCTGAGTTTTAGTAAGAGCTATTAAAAATATAAAACTATTAACTCTATTCGTTGCTAACTTTTTTCTAGTAATTCTTACAGATGTTTTTGTAACCGACTAAGATTACTAAAAATTTTTTAGTAATTACAAGGATCACTAAAGTTTTTTTAGTAGATCGACCCTTTTTTTTTTACAGTGTATGCAATTATCCGTTACCCGATAAAGTGGGGCCGATTGTATTAAAGTTGGCAATTAAAACCCCGTGTATTTTCTAAATATCTCCGCTTCAGCTTTCGGAAAATTTCCTAACTCGAATAGAAATGATAAACATTTTTCCGCCATTAAATTTTTCTCCTTGACATAGCAAAAAACACAACTTCCTAAATTTTGAACCTAATATTTTTCCAATCAACTTAGATGTTTAATTTCAAATTAAACAATTAAAAATGTATGCTTCATCTTTTAATTAGACTGATGTAATTAAAAGTGGCAAAGACCCAAAGAATGTAAGCTATATTTCAGCTAATACTGTTCCGATAGAAAAAACATATATGTATATATTTCTCTAGTGAAATAGTTTTTTTTTTTTACTTTCTTTGAGTGTGAGTGAAACTTAGAAATATCCTGCGGTAAAATTATTACATTTTATTGAAATTCATTGTCAATATAAGTTACTTTCGATTTTTTGTTATAATTCTGTAAAAGTAAATAAGTAAAAAAAATTAAATTAAATTAAAATTAATAAGTTAGTTGTAATATTTCAAAATGTCTATTTATCGAATAGCAACAGTAACATATTTTATAATATTAATCTTAGTTTTAATAAGTAAAACAAATAATTAATTATATGTTTTTTCCCAAATGTATTCTGATGCTAAATTATTCAACTAATAATAAATAGTGAAATCAATAATAAATATTCAAACAAAAATTATAAAATTAATTAGAAAAAAAAAATTAAAAAATATTTCTGTCATCAATAAAACTACTTTTTTTTTTCTTTCTATTTCCTTTCTATTTCTTTCTTCCTTTTTTTTTCTTTGTTTGTTTGTTTGTATTTTAAAAGTAACGATAAACAGTATAATTTAATGTAAAACTAAAGTAAAAAAAAGTTTTTTATTTTAGAAAAATCACTCATTATATTAACTAATTATAACTAAATGTTACTAGGTTAAGTTAATTTAAAATAGTGAATGTAACTTAGATTAAGAAAAAATTCTTAAAAAACAAATGTTTATGTTTGGAAGAGAAAAAAAAAATTTTGTTATTATTATTATTACTATAGTGATGCAATTTCAAATAGAATACTCACTCAGAGTGATGGTTTTGAAATTTTGTTACTTTATAAAATGAAAAATTTTGTTCTATTATAAGGCTCAAAAGATATATGTGTGGCGTAACGCTAAGATACATTAAAATTAATGCAATGAAAAGCACAAACAGTCATAATAAATTTAGCGTGTTTAAAGTTTTTATAAAAGAGCATCTTCAGAGAAAAAATAGAATAAGGTAGAACAGGAACAGTAGCAATAACATGCTGCTGTTCAATGATAAGAATTTTATGTTTTTTTCCGTGTTTTAATTTCTACACGTCATATTTCTATCTTATAATAGCGGATTTGTTTCTCTTATAAATTTTTAAACGCTCTGGAACGAGTTTTAACTCCAAAATTCTCACTTTTTTTTTTTTTTTTTTTTTTTTTTTTTTGTTTGTTGACTAAACAATGAAACTAAATCTATAAAAAAGGGGGAAAAAGTGAAAACTGTAAAAAGTAAAAGAAAAAAAAACCGGGTGATTTTACGGAAATTCTCTGCTTTTTAATAGAATAATTTCCGTCAATTCCACAAAATTTTCCACCGATTACCAGTACACTTTCAATTTTTTTTTTTTTTTTTTTTTTTTTTTAACAATGTATAAATATAAATCTTATTTAACTTTTTGAAGCTGTGCCAAGTGATGAGACTTAAGTACTTTTGGTAAATCCCATACACTTTAGAAAGTTTTAAAGTCAACTCTTTGCTTAGGATTTTTAAAGAAAATCATTAATTTATCGAAACAAATACTGTAACCACTCCTATAGTATTCTAAAAGTGCGGGAGAGGTATATTGCTCACACTCAAGTTTGGAATAATTAATAGCTCTATTATTTAAGTTTGTAATTTTAAGTTGAACAAAACAATTACTAATCAGTCAGTCAGTTAGTGTTAAATGTGTAAGATATATTCTCCTATACACTTAAGTTTGCATCTTCTTGAATTATAAACGAATATTGCTTCACA
The DNA here is from genome assembly GCA_964019185.1 of Maratus speculifer. Classification (NCBI taxonomy): domain Eukaryota; kingdom Metazoa; phylum Arthropoda; class Arachnida; order Araneae; family Salticidae; genus Maratus; species Maratus speculifer. Next base: position 11,880,885 of record OZ025300.1, on the reverse strand, counting down.
ATATCAGTTTGCTTTTCTTCTTCGTGCGGTCTTGCATGTGCTGTCGTCCAGAAATTCGGTTAAAAATGCCCAATTTGACTGGGTTTTTTTCCTTTAAAATCCTTTAGTAAAAAAAATGGGGGAAAAAATAGAGTACAGTGTTTCTAGATAAGATACCTGCCAGTTTATCTTTGCTTATTACTATTGATTTTGCGAACAAAGCATGAGTGGAAAATATATCAGAAAGTAGGGAGTTTGGATTTTAAATTACCCTGATAGGATTTTTTCCCCTATTATTCAAGAAATTCCCTTAATTTATTCCGCCTTAAAAAAAAAAAAAAAAAAAAAAAAAAAAAAAAAAAAAAAAAAAAAAAAATGTAAATATTATACCTAAAAAACATAGTTTAAAGTATCAATAAATTTTTCGATGTTAAATTGGGAAGTATTTATCTTTATTACCGCCTTAATATAAATTCCAAATTTAATAAAAATAAAAATCTTTTTTTTTTTCTCCCTACGAGTGTACATAAAGGTAGTGTTTAATAAATGCATTAGAACATAAAAACCGACGCACTGATGATACCACAAACAACCTTAATTGATGTGTGAATGTTGTGATGGAATGCATTGATGTGTTTAAAAGTTTAAAAAAAAAGAACATTTCCTATTCCAATCTTTAAATTAAAAAAAAAAAAAAAAAAAAAAAAAAAAAAAAGAAGAAGAAGAAGAAGAGAGGGAAAAGGAGCAATAATGTATGCACCACTTTGCTGTTATTGTTCCATTTTGCTATTATTATTATTGTTGTTGTTGTTGTTATTGTTGTTAAAATAGAGATTCCTGTTATGAAGCTTTAAACAACTGAATGGTAAAAGTTCTATTACTGTTTATGTTTTTAATTATTGTAGTTTTTGGGTATCACATTTTTATCATAAGAGGTTTTGTGTGTATCTCTTATCAGATTTTAAATGATCTGGGATAGGTTTTCGAATCCCGAAATACGGCAGGTTCCCCCCCCCCCTCCCCGCTTAGTTGTAGTAGTATAATATAACATTTTCATTCAAACTCTTGTAAATTTACTCGTATTTTCGAAATAAACGAAATTATTATTATTATTATTTTTTTTTTTTATTTTTTTTTTTTTAAGTAAAACCAAGGCACATTACCAGCAAAACCAAGGCATATTTCTTTCTTTTTTTACGTTTTATGTGAAATGCATAATTTATTCGACGTTTTGCAGCAATAAAAACAATTTGATAAACTTTTTTAGGAAAATAAGTTATATCCATTATGAAAATAAATATTCGCTTCAGAAGATATTTAGATATAATTTGCAGTTTGATATTTTCCAAAGACACGAATTAAAAATACTAACTAAATAAAAATAAATAGTTTAATAATTAATAACTTATTCTTTCAAATAATAAATGGTAAAATACTTGACATAAGTGTTAAATACTCATTTATTTATTTATTTTTAAAGTGTTGGGAAAACGCACAAATGAAAAAAAATAAATAAATAAATAATTCAAACACAAATTCACTTCCAGAGTACTAAGCTAAAACAGCACTCAAATTCAGGGCCCGGTTATGACAAACTGGGGCCCTGGGCAAAGATAAATTATGGGGCCCCTTTCAAATCATTGCACGTTATTCAAATAGAACGAACATGTGTCATATGTTAATGTGTTACACTTAGTCACTCATATGTGTAATGCATAAACATATTTTTGCTCTTTGGATGTAAATAGAAGAAAATACTTAGCTCCGTCAATTGTAATTAAAAGCTTTAATTAATAAAAATACACTTTTTTCCCTTTGTACAGAATTAAACTCTTTTATATAACTTTAGCAGTTTGTTATATTACTTTAAGGTAAATTTAATAACTTCAACATATGGAAGAGTGTCGAATTCGAAATTTATTAAAAGAGTCTGTTCAATTAGAAATACAAAGCTCATAAAGGATTGTTAATTAAAAAAGAATAGAAAGAAAAGAAAATGGGAAAAAAAAGAAAAGAAAAAGGAATGTGAAAAGAATTATGAAAATCATTAGAAAAAAAAAGACAAAAAATATTTTGCTTTGTTCTAAGAAATTACTCAAGTGAAGTCAAAGTATTTTGAATTAATTTAGTACTTTAACTAGACTTCATTGTAATTGAAATATTGTAATTAATATATTTAATTTCTATCAAGTTAGTCTTAATTTTTAAAACTATTTGAAAGACCTTTAGTGTTACATTTACAGGATAATTATCTCTGCAAGTATTATTTTAAAACATGAAAGAAATCTGAAATGGCCACGATTTTCTACTCTCCCCCCCTCCCCCCCCACTCTCTCCGTTTTGTTTGCGGAATTTAATTTTAACTTTATTCTGCAGACAAATACAGGTTTTGTCTCTTAGTTTTTTCAATTCTTACTTTTGGAATTGAGTTACGTGGAAGCCAATTGTTAAATAGTAATAATAATAATAATTTTTGAAGTTAAAAGCTATCAAGTCCAAATGGAAATTTCGAAAACCACAAGCATTTTCTCAAGAAAAAAAAAACGGCATCTTTCATTAATCTTATCGATTATAAAGAAAGAGTCTTCTAAAATTTGTTTTTAATTGCTCAGAAGAATGGAGAGGGGGGGGGGGATTACAAAAATTGGCTGTGATACCCTATAAACACATCACTGCACACATATTTACCATGTATCTTTTCACATAATTCTACAGTATAGGAGCTATGTATATTAATGTTAGATGGTATTTAAAAGGAGAAGGGGGGAGGGTAATGAATTTTAGTTATAATTAGCCACAAAATTATGGATTTTTTAGATCTAATTTAATTGACATTTGCTCTTTTAAAAAAGTGAACTAAACTCAACTCAAAACTCACAGATGTATTTCAAACTCGCGAGCTTCAACTCAATGAATTCGCTCCAGCACAACATTGATTGTAACATTAATTGTATTTAACTATTGAAAGAATTTGCTCATGGCTGTTCTAAATCGACATGTAGCAATAAAGCTATTTAAGTCTCAATATTAAGGATCATGAGAATCCTTTTAAAGATTTTTAATAAATTATGCCTTAAAAAAAAAAAAAAAAAAAAAAAAAAAAAAAAAAAAAAAAATACTAACCGACTTTAAAAAAAAGAATCAAGCTTGGCGACAACTTGGCGCTAACGCATATGAATGCATAGTTAATATGCTTATGATTTGAAAACGGTTGCAACAATGAAATATGATTTGCGACAAATCAGTATTTTTTTTTTTTTCAAATACATATTTTTTCATTTAAATATTATAATCATCAGAATTTAATGAAATTAAAACGGGACCACTTGTGTATCTTATATTTTCTAACAGAAAAAAAAAGAATTATTAAAATCGGTTCATATTTAAAGAATTTATGAGTGAACAAGAAATACATACAGATCGAAATCATAACCTCCTCCTTGAAGTCGGTTAAAAATAATCTCAAAGTTTTTATTAAATATATACAAATATAACTTGTTTTATTATTATTATTTCTGATATTACTAATTACATTATGTTAAAAGCAATTTGTTTTGACGAATTTTCAGAGTAGAAATATTTAGCATTGTACTATGCTACCTTATTTTTGAAGTTATCCTCTCTTGATTTTTGATTGCGAATTTATGTCTCAAGCTTAAAGGTAAAACCTTAAAAAACTATAAACTGTTTTTTAAATAGCAGATAAATAAATTTACATTTCTTTTTGTTTCAAGTGCTATTTTGATGAGAGCGAAGTTAAATGAATGAAGTTATATTTCTAAAATCACACCTTTCAAACATTTAAATGTGTGGTGTTCCTTTTAAATTTTAACAGATTAGATGTGATTCTATGGTGTTATTTACGACGGCCGATTATCTTCTAGGAATATAGGCCCGAGGAAGGGGGGGGGGTCTTTCTAAAGGATCTTAACCCGTATTTGCGCAAGGTTATCCAAGATTCGAAGAAAACTATGGAAAACTCCGAACGGTTAGGCCGACGTGCGCGATTAGGTTTGAACCCAGTACCTCCCGTCTACCAGCTTCGAAAGTATAATTTAACTTATTAGGTATCGAAAAAAGTGTAATTAAGCTATAACGTCTCACACTCTAAAGTAATGCTTACAAGTGTATTTTATCTGATGTGTAATCTAACCATTAAATTTGCCTTTTCTTTACTTTAAAAAAATAATAATAAAATGTGCCTTTTAAATTAGATTTCTGCAATTCCCCTACTCTAAAAAAATTCACTTAAAAATAGACATAATTATCATAGCACTATTGCACCGAAAGGTGAATTTCAGGTTAAAACTTCTTGTATTAAGATAAAAATATGCGGGATAAAAAAGCATAAAAAGCTTAAATTTTTTACCATTCAACTGTTTGAATGCTTCATAATAGATCCTTCTATTTTACGACAAAACTAAAAAGAAAAAAAAATTAGGAGCAATTGCAACAATGTTACTACTAGTATTCTTTCTCCCTCGCACTCCCCCCCCCCCTTTTTTTTCCCTCTGAAAAATTGAAGGAAGAGTTCTTTTATGAAACTTTAAAACACATAAATTCTAAATTTATTATGTTTGCTTTTGCTTTTCTGTACGTCAGTATTTATGTATGTCACGTATTTACTAAACATTCCCTGATAAATAATATGTAGGAAATGGTTCATTTTATGATTAGCAATTATGTCTTGTGAGTAATTTCCATATAACAATAATAAAAGTAATAATATACATTTTTCTGAAAATTAATGGTTCGCCAGATTTCCATATTCAGCTTAAAATTTTATATTCTAGTTACAGTCTAGTCTCTATATAACGAAATCCACCGTTCCAGTAAAAAATTCGTTATATAGAGAAATTCGATATATAGAGAATGATGTTAAAAATCGTATTTAATGTGTGAAATTTGAAAAAATATTATTTTTGATCTTTTGAATTAAGAATTTGAAATGTTTAAAAGTAAATATTAACCTGATATTTTATTTCTTAATTATTTAAGCTGTTTCGAAAAAGAGAACAGACATTTATTTGAAATTTCAGACGAAGAAATCTGTAATTTTTTGTTGTTTTGATTTTAAAGTTGTTACGCTCTCAAAAAGAAATGCTCAAATTTTAGCAAGGAATGAAAAATTATTGTTAACATTTCCCTCCATTTGAAGGAATCTCTTATGTGTCTCTCATTGATTCCTCTCTTACATGTGTATCAATCCATTTGACTCTGTTTTGAGAAGGATGTGGGAAGGTGTGTGGGAAGCGGGATGAATTCGTTGGATTTAAAGAACAAGGAGAGAAGTAATATATAAAAAAACTCAGCACTGACGATAAATCAAAAATAAGTGAGGGAAAATTGATTGCATATGATTTCGAAACTTTTTAAAACTGAATAAATTAAGTCCAATTTATGAAAAAATTCGTTATATGGAGATAGATATTTCGCTATATAGAGACTGTTTTTAATGTAATCATGCGAAAAGGGGACCGTTCCTACTAAAAATTCGTTATATAGAGAAATTCGATGTATAGAGTTTCGTTATAGAGAGACTCGACTGTAGTTTGATTTAGAAAACACATTATACTATTAAGCAGCTATGTCTACCATTCAGTAGGGCAATTACAAAGCATGGTTTTGATGATTCTTGTTTTGAGCTTTATGGTGATCTGATTAATGTTATTTTTATGAAGTTTATTGATTAAAGTTTGGATAGCTGTAGTGGTTCTTATTCAAAAATTATTTCAACCCAAAAACTTACAAAAAATATCGTAATTAATTGACGTTGCACCAGCATCCGAACCCTCTCATCTCAAGTCTCCTTAAAATAAATAAATAAATAAAACTAAAATCGATTTAAAAATATGAACAAAATTACGAAAACATAACCTTTTTTTCATTTTCATTTAATTTTTATTTATTTATTTATTTTTGCTACACTGAAAAAAAAATGTAAATTTAGTGAAAGTTTTTTAGGAAATTGGGATTGCTAGAGCCTTTTTATGAAATGACAACAATAAAAATTCATGTATAACAGGTACAAATTTGCACTGAAAAAAAAAATTGTGAGGTTAGTAAGAATGTTTTAGGAAGCTTGAGATGCCTAGAAAATATTACCTGTAACCTGAGTTGCAATTAAATGTAATTGCAACTCAGGTTGCAGATAAAATTTTAGTAAGGTAACTATAATTTTAGTAGATTTGTTTGTAAAATTACAGCTTTCTGTAGCTTTACAAAAATAGTTTTGAAAATTTACATCTTTTCTTGTACAGTGTATAAAAAAATGTTAGTAACCATACAGACTTTGGCATCTTTACATTTGCAGAATTACAGTTACAGTGGACATTAACAACCATATCCCTCTATTTCCAATGGAATCATTTGAAAAGTGGCAGAAGTTTAATGGTAAGTTCAAATAGCTATATTCAAAATTTGGTGAAAAAAAAAAAAAAAGTTTTAAAATGATTAAATTTTTTAAATTTTGAAATAACGATTAATTTCCATACTTTAAAATGTCCCATGCGCATTTCTTTTGCCTAAAATACAACAATATTTTTCTCATCAAATACTTTTTATGCATTACTATGGAAGTTGGCATAAATTGTAAAAGTTCGCTGAACATTAGAAAAAAATATATTTTGATAATTATGCTTCTTTTTTTTTCAAAAAAATTAGTTATATTTTTTTCATAGTCACATAAATTTCAACTAAAGTATTCTTGGAATGAAGCTTTTTATGCTAACGTTTATGTATTATTGTACAGAGGATATAAAAGATAAATTTTAAAAGAATCTGATAATTAGGAATGCATATCGAACGTTTCAAAGATTAGAAATGTGCAAAATTCTCAATTTTGAGAAAACAGCAATTTAAGTAAAATAAACTGCATAAATCTATGCAGTTTATTAAAGTTAAGCATCTTAATTGAAAAAAAAAAAAAAATCTGCGCATCAGATAAATTTGAACATCTAATTTCACAATTCTCGAAAAGAAAAAAATCTATTTCTTTGATAAATTTCATGATTTTGAGTGTCCACTGTCGCCTAAAAAAATATTATTTAGAATAATTTAAATTTTCAAATGCAATAACTCTAAAGAAAATTGCATTTGATTATTTTTTTCATATTCAAACTTGAGTTTTTAAAATTATCTTATCCGATTACGTTTTAGATATGATAAATATCAGGAGAAAAACCTAATCGAAACTGATATACGTAATGTTAGCTGTACAAATGGGGGGGGGGGGGGGTCATCGTATCAGAATATAAATGTAATGGAAATTCTTTACTTGCATAAAATGGACTTACAAAAGAGAAAATGGGGTGTTAATATTAAGAAATTCATTAACAATTACACCCAGACTCAAAATTTAGGCAACACTGAAAAAAAAAAAAAAAAAAAAAAAAAAATCTGTAAAGTTACACTAAATTTTTTCTATGAATCTGTGATTCCTTAAAGAACTTCTTATGTAACACGGTAACAATGAAAATTTGGGAACAGATCCAGTTACATGAATTCTTTTCTGTTACCGCTATACATAAAATGTTCTAGAAATTCTAGTTTCCTAGAAAAAGTTTAGTTACTTTGCAGATTTTTTTAAAAGTGTATACTTAAAGAATAGTATTTATAAGCATTTAAACGGTTAAATGCTATCCCGCTAAAGAAAATTGCATTTGATTACTTTTTCAATTCAATTTTGAGTTTTTAAAACTATCTGATCCAATTACTCGGTTTTAGATACGACAAATATATCAGGAGAAAAACCTTATCGAAACTGACATAAGTGATGTATAGTTGTATAACTGTTCATCCTATCATAATATAAATGTAATAAAATTTCTTTCTTTGCATAAGCTGAACTTATGTAAGAAAAAATGCGATGCTAATATTAAGAAATTCTTTAACAAATATATCCAGACTCAAAATTTAGACAACACTGTGAAGAAAAATATATATGTGTACTGTAAAGTTATACAATTTTTTTTTTTTTTAATGGGATTTTAAAATTTTTTTAATGTAACGGTGACAGCAAAAACTCATATAACAGAACCGGTTACATGAATTTTTGCTGCTACACTGTAAAAAACGGACGATTTTTTTTTTTTTTTTTAAATTCAAATGAATTTTTAGTTTTCCCTCTGGATTATCCATAAATTAATTTGTAAGAAAGTTCTTGTCAGTTTTAATAATATACTCCTTTTAATAATTTAAACTTATTGAAGTTGTAAAAGATGAATAGTCCTGAACTTCAGACTTAAAATCAGTTATGAGACATTAGTTATGTTAGACGATAAGAAAAACAACTAAGAATTATAAGAGGTCGATTAAAGAGTGAGAGCGATTATAAGACGCATGTTATCACAAAGTCACCAATTTTCTTGTGACTTAGTGGTGATGTTTTTGTGGCTTGATAGAAAATCATATCATGCGCGTGATAAATGTTTCAAAGAAAACTTAGGCAGTATTAAAATGACGATATCTAAAAATGAATTTCAAAAAATTTACATATATTTCAAAGGTTTTTATTTTTATTTTTATAATCGAATAATTAAACATTTTGAATAGAAAGAATAGATAGATGTTTTAGAGAAAAAATTATATTTTATTAAGTAAATAATCTGCTCCAATTTTTTACAATTTTGTGATAGAAATTTTGCTTTAAAAAAATTTAACTTCTCTACAAAGCATATTTCTTAATCAATATGCTTTTAAACAAATTTTACAAATCTATTGTATACAAAAATTTCCTGAATTTTCATGTGAAAACTTATATTCTTTTCCTTTTTTCTTCCCTTTTGGATCTATGCAATTAACTTTTCAGAAATACAAAATTGAACATTTGGTATTTTCATATCAGAACTTCCAATTTTCTTTCTTCTATTAAATTCAACATTGTTTAAAAGCTGCATATTTTTCACGACTTATTATGTATTTCTTCCGCAAATGTTGATGTTTCAAAAATGCAGAACTCCACTCTCATCATTGCTAATGTGTAAGTATTTATGATATTTGATTATAAGTATTTTTTAAGTGCTAAGATTTTAAAACTGCATGTGTACATTATGAAATAATTTTTCATAACTATCCAAGTCGTAAAAGTGAAAAACAAATACAGTAAACTCTGTTTAAGGCGAAATCGATCAGGACCGAGAAAGATTTCCGTAGTAGACAATATTCCGTCTTAGACAAATTTTTCTCTATGTTTATGGATTCGCATGGGCTTAGAAATTTTTCCGAGTTAGGCAGATTTACGTCTGACACAGAGTCCGCTTTACAGAGATTTTACTGGAGTTATTAAATTAGTTAAAATATGTAGAGATAAAATAATAGTAGTAACAACAAGAACAAAAGCGAACAAAACTTCGCTGGTAGCTTACTAAATCATTTATTTAAATAAATAAATAAATAAATAAAATAAAGCATTATTTTTCTTTTTCAAATCTTGAGTTCTATTTAATGAACCGAGAAAATGTGTAGTTTTTGTCAATATTAAAATAAGTAAATAAATAATTCAATCTTTACACGTTGAGTGCCACGTCAGTCATCGGTGACTGACAGTATTAGGATTATGCAACAGGGACCTTATTTTGCAGCCTAAAACGGGCCGACAAAAGCCTACACAACAACTTGTTAAACAAAATGAAGAATTTCATAATAAACAAGAAATTATATTTTGATTTTTCGTATAAGATAACACCAATTTGATTTATTTTAAAGCTTATTAACTCGTCAAGTGTTTTATTTATTATTATTATTATTTATGACAATTTCAACCATAACAAAATATTTTCTTTAACTTTGTAATAAAGTCTGAATATTTGAGCTAAAAGAAAGAATTTTCAATGAGAAAGGAAATTTTATTTTGACAGCAACATAAGATAATGTAAAACGAAATTTTATTTTAAAAATTTTAATTTTATATTTTGTTTTAGTTTATTTCAACCGTTTACTTTTTCTTTCACTTACATTTCCTTTATTTATTTATTTTTTAAATCGATTTTATTTTATCTTATTTATTTATTTATTTATTTTTGATCAAAAAGAATAATTTTTTGAAAATAGGTATTTCGACTACGTCATAAGATAAAATGATATTAAACTTTTTTTAAAAGTTCTTGTAACGTTACCTTTTAACATTTTATTTATGAAAACATTATTATTGTTAACATAACCATTTAAAAAAAATGTTTTCACTTTTCAACATTGATATCATGTTGGAGAACAACTAAATCTTAAACATCCCTTCCCCCACTTTTTTTTTTATGCACAAAATTCTTACAAATAAATAACAACAAAACACTAAATAAAAACAACAAGATTAAATGTTTTATAATAAAAATTTATTGTTAAAAATTTTTATATCTTTATAGGCCACTGGCCATATAACACAATTTTGCACTTCTAATAAATAAATTTCATATCTCTATTGTAAATATATAAAACTAAAATATCCGAGTTTGCAAGATTAAATCACTTATAAACAGGATTCTTACAGGAGATCACCATCATATCTATTTCATCAATAAAAGTACAATAGCTGGAGATATGTCATCAGCTATATATTATGAATATTATAAAGCAATAAAGCAAACTGCATTACAATGAAAATGTATAAATGCATAATTAAGTACAATGTTTTTAAATGTAAAAGCTAAATAATATTTTTCTATCACATAACAATTGTATTTTGTGTAAGCTTAAACTATAAAAAAAGTTATTAATTTTAAATTTTAGGAGAGAAATAGAGATTTTATTTTAACTGAAAGCCTGTAATTAAAAAAATATATTTCTTCGTTCGGTATAATAAATAATAAAATGTAACTATTACTCATTCTGAAAAGAAATATATTAATAATTAATTATTTTAAAAGGGTTAGTTGCTCTTATAGCTATAATCACATGTTTCATATGCTCTTATATTTTTAAACTAACAAAAAATAAATTCAGTTTGGTAATATAAAACTACTTTAATTAATCAAATATAATTGAAATTATTACCAATCTGAATTTCATTGAATGAAATTTGTAATAACAAATGTAATCTTAAAGTCAAATTAATAAATATGATGACAACAATAATCTGTAATAACAATAATAACAAAGATAACATATTTTTTAAAATGATGACGTATTTTACTATAGGGAAGAAACTATCAGTATTAAAGGAAATAAACGAAAATATTGGCATTAAAAAAATTATAATAATAAAAAAATTGATTATGTAGTTTACTTATAGCCCCATAAAATGTATTGAAATATTTATTTTATCAACTTAACTCAAAATGTTAAAAATAATTTGTTTTAAAAACCCAAGAATTTGTCACCGGAATAAATAATTAGTTGCTTGAATTAAATATTTAGTTTTAGAAATGCAACCAATCTAGCTTGATAAAATGAAAAGAAAAGAAAAAAAGAAGGAGAAAAAATCAGCTTTAAAAAAATTCAGCAGTGGCAATTTTGTCTGGATTAAATAATCAGGTTTAAAACCATACGCTATTTCACTTGAATAAAATAATCAGTTTTAAAACCATAAGTTATTTCACCTGAATAAAATATATAAAAACATACAATGAATTTCGCCTGGATAAAATAATCAGTAAAAATAAATAATAATAATAAAAACTTAAGAAATTTTGCTTGAATAAAATAATCAGTTAAAAAAAAATCATAAACAATTTCACGTGAATGAAATAATCAATTTAAAAAACGTAGGCGATCATCGATATATAAAATAATAAATATTGATAAACTAAAAAAACTCTAAGTCTCATCTGAATAAAAATTAAAGCAATAAAAAAGTATAAAACAACATTAAACTTTTTAAAACTGTATACAAATCATTTAAAGTAAGCTAATACACTGCAAAATGAAGACTACATGCAGAGATTTGAACTCCGCAATAAAGGAAGTGACCCGGCATCGCTTGACGCGACTCCCGGCAAATTATTTCCCGAATGTCAATCACTTTCAAGGCATTATGATGAATGTTACATTACGAGTAACTTTTTTTTCCCAAAGAAATATAACACAAATAAATTACATTACAAAATGCTTTTTAAAATTATTACTATTAATATATCGTTATTTATTATTGTTACTATTATGTAAGCAGCTACGTCCAAATTGAATTCAAATAAATCATAATCCTTTAAATCATTTAAAGCTATAACTTTTTAAGAAATATAATGATAATTAATAGTAATAATTTAAATAAAGACATTTTAAATTATTACTACTGACATATCATTATTCATTATTATTATTATTTAACCAGCTACATCCGGATTGAATTAAAATTTTAATGTTTAAATGATAATCATTAAAATCATTTAAAGCCATGACTTTTTGAAAAAATATAATATAATAAATAATAATAATTTAAATAAAGGTTTTTTAAATTGCATTTATCGATTACTTTTTTCTTCAATTAAAAATTTATTACATTATAGCTTTTATTTTCAAATATATTATTTGTATATTTTTAATAATAATAATAAATAATATGATATAAACAAATTACTAATCTCATTTTTTTATTTTTTCAAATAATAGAAATAAATTATTGAAATTTGACATTAAAAAAAGTTACATTATTATTATTTATTTATTAAGTTACTGAGAATTTTAGTAATAAATAATAAAATTTTAAATAAATTCATCTTTGTCTGAATTTATTTATTACAACTATTAAATTTGAAATTCATTGTATAGTAACAATTTTTAAAACAACTTTCTTTAACTTTGAATTTTTTTTAAGAATCTTAATTAAAATTAATAAACAAAAACAAATGATAATTTAAACTATATTTTCAATTGATTTTATCTTACATTTTCAAATTGAAGTTCTTTGAATATGGATAACTTTTTTAAACAATTCAATTTCTAAATTTTACAATTTCTAAATTTTTCTAAAAATATAAATAATAAATTATGATTACTCTATTAATAAATAATAATTACATTTATCTGTCGTTTCTTTTCAATTTGAAATTTATTAAATTATAATTTTTTTAATATGTATATTTCTACATTTTACTAAACAAAATAAAAATGATGGCGAATTTTCAGTACGAAAGAAATCTTAATCACTTATATCTATAAGATATTTTCAATTTGAAATTCACTGTGTCATAACAACTTAAAAAAAATTAAGATTTTTTCGACTCTTTTATTAATAAATAAATATAAAAAATTCAATAAATGAATTTAAATTGCATTGATGTTTTATTTTAAATATGATACTTTTAAAATCAATTTTAAATTGTTTATTTATTTATTTATTTATTTTTTTATAAAAATATTAATTATAAATTATATAATAAGATAAATTCAGAAAATTTTTTTATTGGTTTGATCAATTGTTTCCAGTTTAAAATCAAATGAATTTAAGTTTTTTGAATACAATTCTCGATTATTTATTTATATTTAAAGAATACATTAAAAAGCATTTCAATAAATGTTATATAAATTTATTTCATACTTTTTAAAATTGAAATGCATTATATAATAAACATAGAGCGTAAAACCTTGCAGAAAATGTTGTTAATCACTTATAAAAAAATGAAAAAGTTAGTTTACAATTTTGAATTTTGCTTTTAAAATTAAATTAATTGTCAGTCAATATTAATAAAAATTAAATAATAAATGCAAAAAACAAATAATAAATGCAAAAAAAACAAAAACAAATAATAAATGCAAAAAATAAATGTTAATCGTGTTTATCTATTATAGTAGTTTTTAACTGATATGTAAACAAAGAGCAATAAAAAAATATTTGTTGTCAGCAATATATTATTGAAAAAAAAATTGCGATAAAATTTTTTAACATTGTTTATCTATTAAGGGTTTGCAATTGAAATGCATCAAATTATAAACAAAGAGCAAATAACCCTATAAAAAGCATAATTTACACCAGAAAAAAATAGAATTAGTTAACATGTAGATTTTAGATTTAAAAAATATCATTAATATTATTGTTAAAATAATAGGGCGGTCAAAGCAGAGAAATATTGCTCTGATTACCTGAGGTTAAGTGCTGATTATTTTCTTGCATTTAAGATCATTGGTAATCAAAAAAATTTGCACAAGGTTGTAGAGATCATATATATAGTTCTTGATTGTTTTTTCAAGTACAAAGTCTAAGGAATAGTCTTTTTGTAATAAATTTATATATTTATGTACACTATCTATACAAAGTCTTATTTACACTGCTAATGATGTACTTTGTCGCTAGCTCTGCTTAGACATGATTGGGATTGGCTTGTATATAGTTGTGGCATTTTCTGAACTAACGGCCGTCGAACTCTGATTAACATTTCTTGTCTGACAATTCAACGCGGACACTGTCCTCAGCGCGTGTAAGTCATAGAGAGCTTGTCCGGGAGATACCAGAGAGGACAGAAGATAACCACAACCTGGCATTGTGGGGTAACCTTGCGTAGTTCCAAGTCCAACCGGTGCACAGTTCGGTGGGTAACCAAGAGTTGACCACAGGGGTGCATGGAGGTTCACAGCACTTTCTGACCCGAGTAACCTGTCCACGCTAAATCCCGTTGGTTTAGGATTTTGGATACCGGCTAAATTTGTTGTTAAACTGGAATATGGATATTTAAACGATAAGAGTCCTCCGGGAGTGTGAAAACCACCATATCCTGCAAGGGACCAGCCCAAAGCAGATTTGTCGTGGGGATGGAAACCGGGATTGAGAACACCAGGAAAAACGGGAGCGCCAGCTCTTTTAAAAGCAGCTAATCGAGTCCTAGATGCTGCTGTAGATCTCCTACGTAATTTCCCTGTAGTACCACCTATGAAGACGTCGTCAGAACTGGGATCGAGCATCCAGTAATTTCCTTTTCCCGGATCATCGTAGTGTCGAGGAACTTTGACGAAACATTTGTTTAAACTAAGGTTATGTCGGATGGAGTTTTGCCAGCCTTGCTTATTTTCTCTGTAATAGGGAAAGTTTTTCATGATATATTCATAGATGCCGTTGAGCGTCAGCCTCTTTTCCGGACTCTGACGTATCGCCATCATAATGAGTGCGTTGTAGCTGAACGGAGGTTTCTCATGCTGCGGCTTCTTTTCATCTTTAGTATCACTAGACGGTTTCTCAGGAGTAGTAGGTGCAGATACAGAAGTCTTAGGTGTTTCAGGAGTAGCAGCTCGGCGATTGCTAAGATCGCGCGGAGAATCAGATGCCGTCTGCGGCGGTGGGGTGGCGATATCGGCCGGGTGTTCATCCGGCTCCCCTCCGTCGATCAAGCTGCTGATAGAAAACGAGGTCGTTCTGCGTGGCACCACCATCGCGTCTGCCGTGCCCTGAATCCGAACCATAGCTACCACACGAAAACTTTTCCCCAACCACAATTGACACATTAAATACGACTCTCGGCCGTTGAGACGCCCTCTCTGCTACCCCGCGCCCACTCACCGGCCAGGCAACGCCCCTTAACAACTCTTAGCTCCGCCTTCAAGTGACACTTCCGTCCAATCAAAGCACTCAATACCGGCAGTCCTTTGCAAGTGTTTGCCGACCGCTGAGAATCTGAGAGAGAACAGCGGCGAAAGGATTCGGCGAATGGAGGGACGCGGTTTTTCGCAAAGTTTGACACAAAATAGAAGGGGGAGGGGGAAGGGACGGCTGTAACCCCCCTCTGTTTTTTGTAAACCTCAAGAGAATGGAGAAGCAGAAACATAAAGGTAAGCAAAATATTTGAGTTTTGGATTTGACACGTTTGGGAGAGGAGAAATTCTGGGGAGCAAAACAGATTTGTGTATGCTTTTAAACAATACAGTATTTGAGCTTGCAAATCGAAGGCCGGGCATAAATTCTTTTCTAAAGAAACTGTAATTTGCATTTTTTTTTCATTGTTTTTACAGTTAGAACACCAGAGAGAAATTCTTTAAAACATTTTTCTTCTCGATAATTAGTAGTTCTTAACGTATTATGTTCCGTATGAAAATATCTTGTTTTATTCGCAAAATTAAAGATAAAATGAAAACTCTTGTTATATGTTACAATTTTCATTAATATATTTATATAATTTAACATATTAAATACAGCAGATACATACATTCCAAAGTCAAAATAATAATAATTATATAAAGGTGTATGGTCAGATTATTGTTTTAAAATATCATTTCAAACTTTCGCATTTTAAAACGTTTCAAAGATTTTTTTATTATTGTTGTTATCTTAAAAAAAAAAAAAAAAAAAAAAAAAAAAAGTTTTTTCTGCAGTTTTTCATATTTGATTATTTGCAATTGCAAGCCTATTATAATTTATCTTAAATTCTTTTGTTTTATCCATAAAGGCAAAGGGATAAAATAAAAGGTTATTGTAATCTTACATTCAACTGTTTTTATGTTTAATCTGTTAAATGTATTTGAATAGCATTTACAAAAGCAGATTTCTTTCACAAAGGAATGTTTTCTATTATAAAATGGCACTTAAAACTGTCATTTTTATTAGATTAATTTTTAACACAATTATTTAATTGGTAAATAAATCATAACAATTTTAAGCAACGGTTGTTTACAACTGTTGTCAAGTGTATGTTTATTTTTTTAATGCATTATTACGGTAGAACGTAAAATTGTATCATTCATGTCGATATTATTATTCTCTGTTTCAATATATTATATCATATTTTGTATGGTGTTTTAAATAATTTATCCACTGTATACATTTAAAATATTATATAATAATGTCATTCACAAAGTAATGAAATTCATTGATGAAAAGATGTTTTTATTTCGAAAAACACTGAATATTTTAAACAGTGCTTTTTTAAAAAAAATTAATTTTATTTCTTTGTTTATACCAAAAGAACAATTTTGTACTT
The DNA here is from genome assembly GCA_964019185.1 of Maratus speculifer. Lineage (NCBI taxonomy): Eukaryota > Metazoa > Arthropoda > Arachnida > Araneae > Salticidae > Maratus > Maratus speculifer. Next base: position 11,864,074 of record OZ025300.1, on the reverse strand, counting down.
TTGAAAATTTTGATCATTTTGAAAATTTAAAAAATTAAACAAAACTATTGCGTATTAAGATATTAAAAATATCGAAAGGGAATAAAAACAAGAAAATAAAATGTCATTGAAAATAATCATTAAACAAGTAACTAATTATTTTTTGGTGCATTTTGGAAAAGAAAAATTATAAAGAAAGACGTATTTTCATATTTTTCATACTCTTTCAAACAATTAAAAAACATCTAAATTTTTTGATTTTAGGTTTTAAAGAAAGAGAAAAATAATTAAGTGATTTTAATAATCAGCACTTTCTATCATGCATAAATAAAGCAGTGAATTATAAATAATAGAGTTCAGTGCTTGTGTCAAATACATGTATATGATAGAGGAAATTTTCGGGAAAGACATACATTTTAATCATTGAATTATTTTGCAGATAAACATTGACTGCTTAAACATTGCTTTTTTTTTTTTTTTTTTTTTTTTTTTTTTTTAACAGTTTTGATTTTTATACTTATCTAGGCATTCATTTACAAGTTATGTAACAATTTGTAACACAAGTTGAATCTTATTTTACATAAAATATATAATATGAACTTTAAAATGTTCAGGTTTACTTAAAAGGTGATTAAAAATAATCAAATGAGATGTTAATACAGTCGAACCTCGATTTAACGTACTTTGATTTAACGAATTCTCCGATTTAACGAATATTTTCTCTGTCCCGAGAAAAAAGATGCTAAAATGCTCTGATTTAACGAATTTTTAGCTTTGATTTAACGAACAACAATCGCTGGAAAAAAAAAAAAAATTGCATTTGCAGATAAAATTAAAACTTTGATTTTTTTGCACGTAAAACTTTGAATCTTTCATATCTAAATCCAAATGTTACATTTTTTTCTCATTTCTGGGTGGATTCAAAAGACAGTCTTTTCCCTTTTTCAACTAGAAATATGACAAAGAAGCAGACGAATAGCTAAGTACCTAAGCGATATTGAACAGAAAGAGAATGAAAATTCTAAAAGCAGTCAAAATGATGAAGAAACGGAAATTCAATTAAAAATGGTGACATCCCAAGAATCAATTTGAAGCTTGAACACTTTAAATAATTAGTTTTTGTCTCACAAGGTAAATGGTGTTGTTCTTACGGAGTTAGAAAATATCGACAAAGAATAAAAAATTAATAACAAAGCACTATCAAGGATTTCTTTCCAAAGTGCCAATAAGTATGTGTGTATTATGTATTAAGTTTCAAAAGCAAATAACAATAAATAATTTAGATAATTTAAATATATATATCCAAACATATAATTTTTAAGTTCATAGTAAACAATAATCATTCTTTCTTTTTTTTTTTTTTTTAACCTGTTTATGTAAGGGCATTTTGTATTGATACTTTAATACCATACTCTTTACAAAAAATGATATTCAATTTAACGAATTGCTTCGATTTAACGAACGGATTTGTAATTCCCAATCAATTCGTTAAATCGAAGCTTTAATCAGACTATTTCCTAGAGAATATTTTTATAACTCTAGTACAATATTGTCAAGTATAGCATTATTAGTATAATATTAATCTGTAGTTTTATTATAGAGTTATAAAAATGTTCTTTGAGGAAGAGCCTGGGTTAAGACTTGAAAACACTGAGATATTTTAAACAAAATTAACTATTAAAATATCTGTTTGATTATTTTAATCGCCTTTTAAGTAAAACTAAACATTTTAAAGTTCATATTATATACTTTGTGTTTAAAACAAGGTGAAAATTGCGTTCCGTCATCTGTTTTTACTTAAAACTTATTTTATTTTCATAAAAGTAAATAATTGGAATTTAAATATTTTTTTTTCGAGTAGAAGTAAATGCACCGGCAGTGGACCAATTAGAGCTATTATTATTAAAGTGCTAGTGAATTCGAAAAGATATTGCATATTTTTCAGCCGAGTCCCAATCTTTATGTAATCAGAATAACCATTCAAAATTTCAAAATATATTCTTTAGAAATAAATAAATAAATAAATAAATAAAAATTAAAAATTGTTACTTTTCCTTTGCTCGCACTGTTCCTAAAATTTTCGCACTTTGATACCAGTATTTTAAATCAAAAATATTTGTGAAATCAAAAATATTTGTGTCCTTTAACAGCTACAGTGGAATTATACAATAAATATCACCGTTTTAAAATTGTGGTAGGAAAGTATGAAACTTTTAGGAATGATTCGCCTCTTTCTTAAGCTCCTAAGTAAATTTATGATGCATGAACTTTTAAGTTTTCGGCCTATCGAACAAATTATTTACAATGTCATAGGATATATCAACATCAGTTTAATTCAAAATAAAACATAATATTAAATACATAATATATTAAATACTACTACTGCTTCAAACTAAAAATTTTGTAATGGTGTTAAATGGTCATTCAAATATCACGTAAGCAGTGAGGGAGGGGGAAGGGAGGTTACAGTGTTTCCTTATTTTTGCTCACAAGGACAAAAGGGGAAGAGGTCACGAGAATTGTTGAAAGGCCTGAAATAATAAACAAGGACTGGAAACGTGGAACATTTAAGCCCACCAATACATTGAAAACGTCAAAATATATAATGCAGAAATGTGGATTCAAAAATCTTGGACACCAAACTGGAAATGTGAATGCCAAAGACATAATATTCCTATGATTCTTGTTAAAATTTTTAGTTATGTGCCTATATAAATTAGGATCTGTTGTATTTTTTAAAGTTTTTTTTCTTCAGTGCGATAATTATTATTATAATAATAACTATTATGTATTCCAGGTAATTGTTTAATACAAAAAGTAACAATATATTAAACCGATTTTGTTTACCTCCGATACCACATTCTTATAAAATGTCTATTTATGTAATTTTGCTGGATTAATAATGCAATTTAGCACTAACTGTAATTTTTTGTGGCAAACAAAGTTGATCTTAAAATGTCAAAAAATCTTTACGCAAGCAAAGGAGAGAGGGGGGGGGGGGGTCAAACATTTTCTTGTTTTTACTTACATACGCGGGGGGGGGGAGGGGATATAAAATTACTAAAAATATCCTTATGTAATATTTGAATGGTCCCTAAGTCTGTTACTTTTAATGAGCACATGAAAAGTGTTTACAATTTTCAATCAAATATGCATTGTTTACTTCATAATTTGCACTCAAGTCTTGAGTCAGCCATGACTGATAAGATAAAAAGTGAAATTCATATAGCAATAAATAAAAAGTGTCTCAATTGATTCCACATCTCAAATCATTGAGTAAGGTTGAAAATTTTCGAAGGAATAAACGAAATTTTTGGAATACAGATAGTTTCGTTGAAGTTTTGGTCTGGCCAAATTATTGGTGAAACCAGATCGTGGGAAAAACTAACAATTAAGATTTTTTTTTTTTACTGCAATAGTAAATTTTTCTACATTATGTTTTCACCAATTTTTAATTTGATGCATATTTTTAAAATATATACATATGATACTTTTACTTCAAATATAATTGAAAACAGATACTTAACAGATAAGTTTTATATGCAAGTGTTTCATGCATATTTTCCTTCAAAATACTAGAAAGCTCTGCCCCGTACGAACTACGTTCATCAATCTACCAAATACCGCAAACTCTAAAAACCCGTTAATTTGATCGACTTTTAAAAGACTGCTAAACATTAAATTATAATTAAATAAAAAAAAGAAAGAAAAAGAAAAGAAAAAAGAAAGAAAGAAAAAGGAAAAGTGGCGATATCCATGTAAAACAAGTTGTCATTCATTTCCCTTTGATTGGGAAATCTTAAGTTCGATAAAGCTGCTGTTAAATATCAGCTGTTTATTTACATGTTTGATTAAAGAAGATCAGTTAAACAGTGAAATAAATACACAGTCTTGCCTCCTCGTATTTTTTTAACCACGGTATAAACGAGATGTTTAAGTATAGGTCATTTTAAATGTATCGTTTAAATCTGCTGTAATTTTCTCTAAATTTTTCTTTCGCTTTTTAATATTTACGTGAAAACATTTTTGTTGTTTGAAAGTAAATATTATTTGTGTCGTCTTAGAATTCACAACAATAGTTTAAAAGGATGATTATCAAAATTATAAAGTAAATGTCTCTTCTAATTAAGTTTTAACTGTTTTGCAATATTACTTGGTCATTTTAAATATGACGTAATTTCTTTACTTGCTGATTTTAACGCACATTAATAAGTTTAATATCTGAAAGTTTTCTTTATCTTTTTGATAAAGTAATTTTGACACGTAAAAATACTTTTGTTGCTATAGAAAGGAAACATTTTTATTTGCACTGCCTTAGAATTGTAACAATAGTTTAAAAGATCATTTAGAAATGATCTAGAAATGATGTGCTTATATAAAATGTATTTTAAATGGAATAATTTTTATAAGCAACTTTATAAAGTCAACTTTACTTAACTTTATTCAAATTTAAGAAATAAATTATAAGTTACTTTTGTATGAATGAGAAACATAATAGTTATTTATTTTTAAATTCGCATTAAAAAAAATTAAATTTGAAATCTCAATTTATAGAATTTTTGGTTTTTCCTTTTAAAAATAAATTCGGATTTTAGTAATAGGATTAACACGCATGCTAGGAATGAACGGAAATTATCCCACCTTTGAAAATGTACACATCATTGCTTTAAATTTCAAAAATATGCTTTTGAAGAAAATTGGATTTAATATTAAAATTAAACTAGAAACATGTAAAACCAAAATATCTTTCAGAAAATACTTGTCTACTTTAGCTTTTTGTACCGAATTTCCGGACGTGTGAGCGCGGAAAGCTGGAAAAAATGGCCGTCATGTGACAAAAATTGCTTATAACTTGATAAATAATTTATTTATCAAAAAATGAAAAACGCCAAAATCGTCCTGTATGGAATATTTTAAAGTATAGAAGAATCTAAGGATGATATGGTATAAGGATCCAGTATAAAGCTGAATATTTTTCGACTCTTTCCGATTCAGTTATCAAAGTTTTGATGAATCAATGTTTGACAATTAATCGTAATTAATGTGTCTATTTGATATTACCCTTGACAACGATCCAAATTCCACATTTCCAATACTTCGTAATTGTTCCAATATTGCCAACTCCTCTTGTCTTATTTTAATTTGTTATTTTATGGGTTATTATATATTCATTATAGATGTTAAATAGTAGTATTGTATAATGGTCCTATATATATTGTGATGAATTTCGTTCCCACGCTTCCAAAATTACCCCCCACGACGGGAATCCCGGAGAATTCTCAGAAGGAGAAATACATCTTTCTCCACTCTCAAAGTAGACATAAGAAAGTCAGCCGATTTCAATAAAGCACTTAAGTGAACTCTTCGATTAATGCACAAGGTCGTTCCGCTGATTTTAGACCCCACGGAAGTTGAGCCTTTGAAGTGTTGAGAGAGACCGCATGGCGATGATTTCCACAAGTAAGAGAAAGATATTTCTCCAAGGCGACCGCTGTGCAAGAATGAGGAGGCGGGTCATCCCAAGGAATGATGGATGAGGGAAAACGGGATAAATAGAGCGAGGGGATGCTCTAAGGGACTTCTTTTGCTGTTCGGATGCGGAGCGTTAGAGACGGGGGAGTTGGCCCTCGCACTCAGAAAGAGTAGTAACCAGTGTTTGACTCTTGGAGAAGAATTAATAGGCGGTTAATGCCTATGTGGAAGAACTTGTGGAGAACAACTCCGGATAAACTTTTATCATATTAATGAGTGGCGGTAAAGCCATTTCATATTCAGTACGAACAATCTTTTCAATCTGTTGTGGAGAACCCATCTTTTATTTTGTTATAAGTGGAGTGGATTTCCTTGTAATGAACTAAATAAATTCTAGTGAAATCTGATCCAGCCTCTTGCCGCTATTTTTCGACCCGCTACCACACAAGCCGACTGGAGGTCTTATAACTGGTGGCAGCTTAGCGGATTCTTACACCAGAAAAGAAAAGTTGTTTGGATATTTTAGTCTGCCCCAGTGTGTGATAATAGCGCCCGCCCAGAGAGACGACGCCAATAGAAGAGCATCAAGCCTGACCGTGCCTCAGCAACCAGAGAAAAGATATAGGAGTGCCTCAGCCGTGCCGCAGCAAATTGAGAAGGAGCCCCAGAGTCCTTCAGCTATACCCAAGGAGCGCCAAGCTTCAAGTACCTCGAAATCAAGGACCACTGACCGCTGACAAGTGGAGCCCGAGAAAAGAAACCCTCCGAGCCAGACCCAGGAGCAACCGGGACCGACCTCTTCAGAAAGACGTGCCAAGCAGAAAAAGGTAGGCTCATTTTTCTTTGAGTGGCCTTTATAGTAAAATATTGTCATGATTCTAAACTTAAACTTAAGTTAAAAAAAAAATTATTTCAGTGAATTTCGATTTAGGCCAAATTAATTAAAGTTAATCATAAAATAATTTAATAAATAAGTAATATCTAGCTGTAAAAAAATTCTCGAGGTTAGAATTATTTTGTTTTTCTCTAAAAACATTTGATAAGCCAGTGGGTGAAAAAAAAGGCTCTTTTGAAAAAAAAAAAGGCCTTTATAAAATTCAATAACTTAGTTACTAAATTTAAAATCTTATTAACGGTTAGTGCTGTTACATATTTCTGTTGACTAATGTATGTTAGGACAGGTTTTGTTAAAAATATTTTGTATTTAAATTAGTAAATGTTTCTGTTAATAATCTGTGTGAGTGCCCAATCCAAAAAAATCCAATTTGTTTTTCTGTGACATTTCAGAAAGTTAGTTATTATTTGTGTTTTTGTGTGCATAGGGATCTTTAAGTTTACGAAAAATTTATTTTATTAAGACTAAATTACAGAATTGAAGAAATGGTCTGAATTAGAAATCCTTATATATCTATTGAATTGTGTTTAGAAATTTTTTATTTTCTTATACATGCATAAAATTTGGATTGTGAAATTGTTAACGATTTAGTTAAATGCATTTGATTTTTTGGGTTCTTGTTAACTGATTTAAACTTAACGGAATCATGGCGAAAATTACGTCACTCAAATATTGTAGGAAGGCAGACTTACAAAATTTGGCAGAAGTCCTAGGGGTGGAAATCGAACCGGATGATAATATGGCAGCTATTATTAGGAAAATTGAATCCGCGAGCGATTATGATCAAACTCTTGCTTTAGCTCAAGCTGAATATATAGTTAGGGATCGCGAAGAGGAAAAACAAAGGTTAGAACAAGAAAAACAATGGGAAAGGGAAGAGAAAGAAAGGGAAAAACAAAGGTTAGAACAAGAAAAACAATGGGAAAGGGAAGAGAAAGAAAGGGAAAGACAAGATAAAGAGAAGGAAAGGGAATTTACATTGGAACAGCTGAGATTATCTCAAACCTCAGAGAGACGTAATTCTACTGCGAGTAGTAATGCTGAACGTCAACCTAAGCTTGCACTTAAGACTGTAATGCACCGCTTTGACCCCGATAAATCCGACATAACTCTTTTCTTAAACTTATTCGAACGACAGGCTAATAGAGTAGGTATCGAAACTGAAGACTACGTAACTCATTTACTCTCTTTATTACCCATAGACATAGCGGAATTGATCTTGCGCGAACCGGCTGACCAAATTGAAAATTTCGCACATGTGAAAGCATTATTACTGGCCAGGTATAGGCTGAGTCCTGAAGCTTATAGGGTAAAATTAAATAGGCATGCTAAAAATCCTGGAAGCCCATGGAAAGATTTAATCTTTGAACTTGACAGTTTTCTCGAAGTATGGTTACACGGTTGAGGAATTTCAGATTTTTCGGCTCTGAAAAAGTTATTGATAACGGACCAAATCAAACGTCGTGCCCCCACGGAACTAAGAGAGCACTTCATAGACTCTTGGGCTAATTATACGGATCCCCTAACTCTAGCAACAAAATTAGATGAATACGAAGCTGTTAAGGTATCGCAAAAAAATCGTGGAACACCGGAAACGCAATAGACAGGAGAGGCGATAAACCAAAAATTGATGACAAATCGCGAGAAAGGAAAAACGAAACTGAAACCAATTGGAGGAGCAGAAATGATAACACAGAACGGCAACGGGTTTTCGAACGACCTAGTGGAAGGAAGTGCTTTTTGTGTTCTAGTTTTTCCCATGTGAAGGCCGATTGTCCAGAGAATGAAAAAAATAAAAAACCTGTAACAAATGTTCGACATATTAGCGACGGAACTAAATTCGAAAAAGGTTTCCAACCTTATTTGGGTCGCGCAAAAATTAATGGAGAGGAAATAGTTACACTCCGAGATTCGGGCAGCTGCCAAGATGTTATCCCAGGACGATTAATTAATCCTGATCAACTAGACGGGAATTACGTTTGGATTACGCAACCTTTGATGAACGATGTACGTTGTTTACCTACGGCGATAATAGATTTAGAAATTTAGGGGGCAGGTTCCATCCGAACTAAAGCTATAGTAGCAGAAAAGGAAATTGACATGGATTACTATATCTTGGGAAATGATACTCAGAAATTAATTGAGGAAGGAAAAAAAAATAATCCCGCAGTTTTAAATGCCGTTCTCACCCGCAGTCAGACTAAATCAATTCTGAAAGAGAAAAAATCGGGCTCTCTGGAAGGGGAAGAAAGGAAAGGCATTGTATCAAACAACCCCAAAGTTCCTATTGAAGATGCTACTATTGTATTGTACGAAAGCTCTTCCGAAAAAGGGGAGGAGACATCTCAAACAGAAGAAGATGTATTGATTGTTCCGGACCTGGAGCCAGACGCGTGTTCGATTTTAGGGTAAGTCAAAAGGGCAGATTTCGTGAAAGCTCAACAAGATGATGTAGAATTAAATGAAGTACGCGAGAAAGCGAAAAAAAAAATTGGTTACCTGTAAAGTCGGTATACGGGCGAAAGTTTTACGTGACAACGACTTTGAGTTGTAAAATAATTTTAATGTGAATATTCATTCGTATAGTAGGAAGAAGGATGAAATAATAGTAACAATTTAAAACATTTATTTATACAAAGAATTATATTTAAAACATTAATTTATACAAAGAATCTCGCACTGAATTTCATATTAACAAAATTTTATTTTTACCTTTACACATACATACGTATTTATATACAAATATACGTACGATAACTTGCAATACACTGTGTTTGTTAAACACATTTTACTTCATGTTTATTGATGTCAAATGTTGAATTTTGTAAACAGCATATTAAAGAATTTTTCAATGAGCAGAATATAACTAAAGTAAAATGGCTTTCACTAATCACATATCATTAGTTTTCCATAATATACCACCGAATTACGAAATAAACTACACTTATTTTCTTTGTACTTTATACTAATAACTAATACATAACGTATTTCGTCTTAGTTTGATACTATCTAAAATTCCTATTAAGCACCGCCCCTTCCTTGCAGCGAATTCACATTCACGTTCAGAAAATGGTCCCACAAGTGACCGGAAAAAGTTAAGAGAAAAGTGAGCGCGTATCGTGAGCGGAGCGTAACGTAACGTAACGCAGTTTCTTGAACTGTCTCCCGGCAAACCAATTTACAAGACGTTGTCACGTCAATAAATCGCATTACGAAATTCATAACTCTATTATTGTGCGAAAGTCAACTGATCATAGAGGGAATGTAAGAAAACAATTGATTATTCCCCGGAAATTTAGACAAGGAATTTTAACGGCTTGTCATGAAGGGATTTCTTCACACACGGGAGAAAAAAAAACGAAAGATAGACTATTACGATATTTCTTTTGGCCAAACGCAATTAAGGAAACGGAAGAGTTCGTTAAGTCGTGCGATATTTGTCAACGCGTTGGACGAGCTGGTGAAGATAAGAAAGCACCGCTAACTTTAGTTCCTATTATATCCGAAGTTTATTCCAAAATCTCCGTAGATTTGGTGGGCCCACTTCCGTTGTCAAAAAAGGGAAATAAATACCTTTTGACGGCTTTATGTGTATACTCGCGATGGGCGGAAGCGATTGCAATTCCTAACATGCTTTCGGAGACGGTGGTGGAAGCGCTAATTACCGTATTCAGTCGAATAGGATATGCAACTGAAATACAAACTGATTTAGGACGCAGTTTTATCTCCAGTCTAACGACTACGTTTTTAGATAAATTTGGAGTAAGACTAAGACATTCTAGTGTGTGTAGGCCTAGCTCAAACATGATAGAAAGATTTCACCGGTCCGTTAAAAAATTATTAAAGTCTTTGTGCTTAGAAAATGGAGAGGATTGGGAGTCAAATTTGCCTCACGCCCTATTTGCACTTAGGACGGTGGTCCATGAATCTAACGGGTTCAGTCTGGCAGAACTTGTTTTCGGCCGAAATCTCAGAACGCCTGAAACATTGTTGTTCGGGCAGTGGACGGGGGAAGGTCCCGAACACGAATTAGTTACGGAGCATGTATTCAATCTGGTAAATAGATTAAAAAGATGCCGGGAACTTGCCGTCGAAAACATGACGAACAGCCGGGAGAAAAGGAAATTCTATTACGATAAAAAGGCAACTGAAAGAAGTTTCGAGCCGGGCGATGAAGTTTTAGTACTAGCCACGAACAAACCAAATAAGATGTCTATTAAATGGATCGGGCCGGGAAAAATCGACTCGAAAATTTCAGATACAAATTATTTAGTGAGTGTCCCAGGGCGACGCGAGAAATCAAAAATCTACCACGTTAATTTGTTGAAGCCATACGTAAGACGCGTAATAAAAGTAAATATTTTACCTAGCAAAGTTTTTGACTCGGAAGAATCCCCGGATCTTGAAATAGATTTTCCATCCGTCGATTCAAACAGTCACAATTTCGAGAAAATAGTGGAAGATGGGAATTTAAAAGACCGATGTAACCCAAACCAATTAATAGGGGCTTCGTATAGATTCTCTAAATTCATGTCCAAATTATTACACGGAGTAGAAGAATATTGTCTTCCTTATCTGGACGATACAGCAGTATTTTCCAACACTTGGGAGGAACATCTCATACATTTAAGGACAGTCTTAATTAGGATTAAGGAGGCTAGGTTGAAAATTAAAATTGCAAAATGTAAATTCGCACAAAGGACAGTAAAATATCTCGGACATATTGTCGGGGAGGGGCAACGAAAACCTTCAGATGTCAAAATCAGGACTATCGTAGATCTGCCAACACCGAGAAACAAAACTGAAATAAGGAGATTCTTGGGAATGACAGGTTATTATGCCCGGTACATAAAAAATTATGCCGACATCGTTGAACCTCTTACGAGTGCTTTAAAAGGAAAAAACAAAAGGGAAAAAATAGTTTGGAACAGCGAAATGGGGGAAGCGTTCGAGAAATTAAATTAAAAAAGAAATTAACTGAAGATCCCGTACTATACGCCCCCAATTATGAATCCGAATTTATAATACAAACGGATGCTTCAGAAAAGGCTATGGGTATAATACTGGCCCAGAGACAAGGCTCAGAAGAGCATCCGATACTTTTTCTAAGTAGGAAATTCACAGACGTAGAAAAGAATTTTAGCGCTTCAGAACGCGAATGCGCCGCTATAATTTTTGCAATAAAGAAGCTAAGACATTATATTGACGGTCAGAAGTTTTCTATACAAACCGACCATAATCCTTTAATATTCTTAAAGAATAACGCAGGCAATAACCCTCGCCTTTTACGTTGGGCACTCACCCTGCAACCCTATCATTACGCTATAAAACATCGTCCAGGAAAGGACATACCCCATGTGGATTATTTAAGTAGGATAGAGTAAAATCTATCAGAAAATCCAATTGTATATATGTTTTGATGCTAATTATCTGTATTTTGTAATTTATAATTGTGTACTTTATTGTGTAGATAAATTAAACGGATACCGAAGGGAAAGATCCTGTTAAATGAAAAAAAACAAAAAAAAAAAACAGAAACAAACTAAAGGGATTTTAAAGATTTAAAAATATATCGGGGCCACCCAAGTTTAATGAGCTAACCTTTCCCTTACAGATATTGTGTCTTGCAGCCCAATATCAGACTGGCGGAAGGGGTGTTGTGATGAATTTCGTTCCCACGCTTCCAAAATTACCCCCCACGACGGGAATCCCGGAGAATTCTCAGAAGGAGAAATACATCTTTCTCCACTCTCAAAGTAGACATAAGAAAGTCAGCCGATTTCAATAAAGCACTTAAGTGAACTCTTCGATTAATGCACAAGGTCGTTCCGCTGATTTTAGACCCCACGGAAGTTGAGCCTTTGAAGTGTTGAGAGAGACCGCATGGCGATGATTTCCACAAGTAAGAGAAAGATATTTCTCCAAGGCGACCGCTGTGCAAGAATGAGGAGGCGGGTCATCCCAAGGAATGATGGATGAGGGAAAACGGGATAAATAGAGCGAGGGGATGCTCTAAGGGACTTCTTTTGCTGTTCGGATGCGGAGCGTTAGAGACGGGGGAGTTGGCCCTCGCACTCAGAAAGAGTAGTAACCAGTGTTTGACTCTTGGAGAAGAATTAATAGGCGGTTAATGCCTATGTGGAAGAACTTGTGGAGAACAACTCCGGATAAACTTTTATCATATTAATGAGTGGCGGTAAAGCCATTTCATATTCAGTAAGAACAATCTTTTCAATCTGTTGTGGAGAACCCATCTTTTATTTTGTTATAAGTGGAGTGGATTTCCTTGTAATGAACTAAATAAATTCTAGTGAAATCTGATCTAGCCTCTTGCCGCTATTTTTCGACCCGCTACCACACAACGCCGACTGGAGGTCTTATAATATATATATATTTAATTTCATTTCAAATTTAATGTTTCTTTTAATATACGGAATAATTTTACATCCTTTTCGCGCGTGATTCCTCAAAATTAAACTGTCACCGTCAGCAATAATTTTTTTATTGAGTAAGAGACATATGTGTTTAAAATGATATACGCAGGAAAAAAATTATAATGATTACCTTTTGAGAAAACTTATATAAAATGTAAAATATCTTTTTATTTATTTATTTATTTTCGCATAAAAATAGGTATAATTTTTAAATTTTATATTTGATTAACCTAATAGCAGGTAATTTTGTAAATCTATAAAATTTATATCTTACACAAAATTTCATGAAATTCTCGCCTGACATTTCTTATAAATCATGTGAGCAATGGCCAAAATCAACGTCTCGTCAAAATTTGTACTTTAAAAGATCGAATTACGTCTTTATATAGTATAATAAGAGCTCACACTATTTTGGACATAACTTCCTTAAAAGTATATTTTGCATGGGGTTTCTTTTTAAATATTTATTGAATAAAAATTCAATATAGAATTAAATTAAAAAAAAAAAAAAAACAATTTTTGGATATTTTAACCCTTCACTGCACGATTTTTTCGATTTTTATGAAAAAAAAAATCTGTATATTGGTCTAATAATGTGAAAAATAGTATAATAATAATAATAATAATAATAATAATAATAATAATAATAATAATAATAATAATAATAATAATTTTTAAATTTCTACCTAAAATTTGATATTTTATTGCGTATACTTTGTATAAAGAATTGGTGTTTTTAAATATTGTATTGCTATATTTTACAATTAAATGGGCTTAAACTAAATAATTTTATCTACTTAACACTCTGCAAATTTCTTTACATTAATATTCAAACATGCATTAATATACAAAAGTCAAATGCAGCCATCTGACATAGACAAAATAAGTGTTATTTTATTCTTTGGACTGTTTTTGATCAGTTACAGTTATCACAGAAGCCAGATTCATGGGGCATAATGAAAATTATAGTGTTCTTAGGTATGTGCCAGATATGGCACACGGTGCAGTGAAGGGTTAAAAGGTACCTGACTCTTTAACGTTTGAAAGTTGGACATATTTGGATGTTTCGCATGGCAACCCAATCTCGATTAGGATATTACCTTCCAATATAATTTAGCTTTAATATATTATAGGAACTCTCTGCGTTAGTTTATCAATTTATTGATCTGTCACTCCACAGTTTATGAATTCTCAATTACTAACATAAGGAACTGGTGTGTATCTGAAACGTTACACTTTAAACTAGAGGGGAGTTTGACACTTGAAATCATAATCTGCAGGCGCTTCTATCTTTTGAAATCGTTATTTTTTTAAAATCCAAACAAGATTTTTTTTTTCTTTTATAATTTTAACTTTACACATATCAAAATATTTTATTAGCACCCCCCGCTTTATATATATATATATATATATATAACGTCATATTTACTTTATATGCTATTTTTAAATCAAAAAGGACAATTTTTACCATAAGTTTTAATTTATTTTTATTCGAAAATGCATGAAAGTAGCAGTTGTTGTTGTTCAGAAACTATCTAATCGCACTAATTTTCTCGTTATTATTATTATTTTTTTAAACGCAATAGATATTTCAGGAAATAATTTCAAAGTTGGCATTTTGAACCGAGTTAACCGACGAAAGTAATAAAAACAAGCCAACGGAGAGAGAAAAATGCTATATTACGTGATTAAAAACACTTATAACTCAATAAGTAATTTATTGATCAAGAAATAGAAAACACAGCTCGATTCCAAAGTCAAATCTTTCAATAGTTTAGCTTTCCGTTAAAAGATGAATTTGTAAATGTAGTACATTGTTTTGCGCTTGTTGAGCGAAGCAGTTGAGAACACCCTAAATGATTATAAAGTACTAGTTCAATTAAAAAATACGGAGTATCCAAACGAGCTCTGTTTCTCTGCCATATGTGCATAAAATTCGCTGTTGAACAAAACATGTACTAAGTACAACATGTACTTAGTACATATACTAAATTCTTAACATGTGCTAGTGACTTCTGCAAGTTCGACTAAATCACCCTGCATTTCGAACTTAAAATTAAACGTGGATGTGATCTTGGCAGAATTCGAATTGTCTATAATCGACACATTGGTCAATTTTATGACTAAAAGAAAAAACCGAGCAGAAAAAATTGATAGTCAAGATGAAAAATCCGTCGTAAACGGTTTTAAAAATCCAGAATATTCTGTTATTATTATTATTATTATTATTATTATTATTAAACTGGATGATTTAAAATTGGAATATAAACAGAGAAATTTCTACTACCTAACTAAAAACCTTTTGTCAGAACCCAAATAAAAGTGTTCTGCTTACAAAATTTAACAAATAAAAAATATTTATCTTAATATTGAATTAAAATATAAAACTGTTTCTTTGAAATGGGACGGCTTAGACTAAAATTTGTTTAAAAATTTCGAGTCCATTGTGAATAATAAATTTAATTTTTAAAAAATCATTAGAAATCATGAAAATTTAATTCATTAAATTTTAAAATTCAAGTATATGGTCAATGGCCTTTTCCTTTTTTTGCTGGTGCTAAATTAGGAGAAAAAAAAAGTCCTAAAAGCAATGTAGATTTTAAATATGTATTATAAAACGATCCAGGAAAAAGTAAAGGGGTCCTTTCAGGCCCTATTTTAAAAATCCATTCTATAAAGTGAACCCTTCGCAAAGAACTTTAAAAAAGGGCCTCTTTTCAAAATTTCTTTTAATAAAACAGTCCTCTTAAAAAAATTCTCTTATTAAAATTAGTTGCTCAACAAAATTCTATTGAATAAAAACATTGCTCTTCATTAATTATTTTTATTTTGTTATGTTTAAAATGCGTAATTTCTAAACAAAACGTTAAAAAAGAAAATACAGTTGAGTCTCTCTATAACGAAACTCCATACATCGAATTTCTCTATATAACGAATTTTTAGTAGGAATGGTCCCCTTTTCGCGTGATTACATTAAAAACAGTCTCTATATAGCGAAATATTTATCTCCATATAACGAATTTTTTCATAAATTGGTCATAAAAAACAGTTTTAAAAAGCTTCGAAATCATATGGAATCAATTTTCCATCACTTATTTTTGATTTATCGTCAGTGATGAGTTTTTTTTTAAATATTATTTCTCTCATTGTTCTTTAAATCCAACGAATTCATCCCACCTTCCACACACCTTTCCACATCTTTCTCAAAACAGTGTCATTTGGATTGATACACGTGTAAGAGAGGAATCATGAGAGGTACATAAGAGAGGCCCTCAAATGGAGGGAAATGTTAACTACACTTTTTCATTCCTTGGTAAAATTTGAGCATTGTTTTGCGAGCGTAACAATTTTAAAATCAAAACAACAAAAAATTACAGATTTCTTCGTCTGAAATTAGTGCAAGTCTTCCTTATTTGATTTTCATTAAGCTTTCAAATAAATGTCTGTTCTCTTTTTTGAAACATCTTAATAAAATGTTAGGTTAATATTTACCTTTAAACACTTCAAATTCTTAATTCAAAAGGTCAAAAAATAATATTAGTTCAAATTTCACACATTAGATACGATTTTAACATCATTCTCTATATATCGAATTTCTCTATATAACGATTTTTTTACTGGAACGGTGGATTTCGTTATATAGAGACTCGACTGTATTATCAGACAATTCCTTTTAAAACAAGTCGGAAATTGCACATTAAACGTAACAAATGAGGTGTGTTCGATACTGTAACGAAGTTTTAAAAATATTCAAATCTTGGAGTAATAGTATACAGTACTTCGGATACAGGATAGTATCCGAAATCTTTTGTGTGTCCCAGTAAATAATATCTGCTTTCTATTATAGTAACTTTTGATACGCCCCAGCAATGTATACCAATTACATAAAATGTGAAATAGATTTAATGTAATTAAAACGCGCTCCAAACAATGTTTCTCTCCATACCATTACGTAATGCAGTACTTTTGTGCAGCTCTATGAATTAATAACAAATATTCGTAGTAAAAAATATATATTTTTTAGATCATTCTAGACATTGCATTAAATTTTGGGGGTACTCTCTTAAAAAGTCAGCCACAAAATAGCTCAAGTTGAGCTGAAATCCACTCATCTCAATGTTGAAAGGCAGCTTCTCAAAAAAGAGTTGAAATAACTCGAGTTTTAACCAATTTAAATGAAGTTGAGCTATTTAAATAACCAATTTAGATCAAGAAGATTTAATCGTTTGAAAAACAACTCTTTTATGATCGAAAAAATTACAGCTCTTTCATGAGAAGCCAAATCAGCTCTTTCGTTTTAAGAGTGTAATAATATGTTAAACATTTGAAATTGTTAAATTACAATTACCTATTTAATTGAGTTTCATGAATTATTATGCGTTCTTATAATGCTCTTAAGTAATATGACCTTTTCTTAAAAAAATATAATATCAGGATTTTTTTTTTTAATTACTAAACAAGCCTTTCCAACTCAGTCGGAAAAAAACCTGGTTTCTTTGTTTTTACTTACCCATCATATGTAGTATAGGGTAAGTCTTGCAATCGTTTTCAAAATCGAAAATTTTTTCTTGACGGAGTTACACGTTTTAGGCACTGGAGATTTCGAAAGACATATTTTTAGAAAAAAAAATTGCCGTCCGTGTGTCTGTCTGTCTGTCTGTAAACGCTCTATCTCCTGAACAAATTGAGATAGAGACTTGAAATTTTGTATGTACTTAGTATGTAATAATGGGACAAAGCCTATTGGATATCAGTAACCTCGATTATCCGGAACTACTTTTTTCGGACTCTTGAAAAATTCATCCTGATGAAAAGTACATAAAATTTTTCGATTTTTTTTTTTTTTTTTTTTTTTTTTTTTTTTTTTTTTTTTTTTTTTAAGGAGTGATTGTAAAAGGCAATAAAATAACACGAATTTTGCATATAGAACGAAGTCGATCGAATTATTAGTTGCCAAGATATCTGTAATCCTGTTTTCCACATTCTTCGATTTTTCATGACCCTGTATTTCATTCAAATTTCAATTCAAGGATATATTTTAATTGGAAATGAGACGCTTAATCCGACGAAATAAACTGTTAGATAATAAGATTATTATTTTTGGATTTATAAGGATATTTCTTTTTTTCAATTCAGTACTAGTTGAGTAATTTGGCGTGTTGTAATTTGTCGAAATAGATTCATCAGCAACTCATTAATAGAGCCTTAATATGCATAGTAAAAATATTTAAATACACGTTTGAATTTTGTTTTGGAATTGCAATACTTTTTATAAATAGTTTCCAAATGTTTTATTTTCATATATTATATATGCATATATATGATGGGTAAGTATTACGGTGGCCCCCAACGACTAGTTTTTTTTAAGGTTCACATAATAGGTTGATAAAAATTAAACAATTGGTATTTCTCTTTCTAAATTCTTCATTTTGGTAAGAAATGCTATTTGCCCTTAAAAAAAATATTCGGCTTTTCAAAGTTAGCGAATGAATATGCTATAATTATATTAAAAATAAATTTTCCGTACTTAAAAGATTTTCTACACCAATCATTCAATGAATGCTAGCGATGGCTTTTGAATGACCTTGTAAGCGAGCAATAATAACTACATAATTGACTAACGGAATTAATCACGATACGCTAGTAAATTATTTACAATTCGACAGTAGTAGGAAAATGACTGTTTTGTATCAGGCGCAGGTGGCATCGTTGATCCCCTACCACCGCCCAATTCAAATGCCACCCTAGCAGGAAAAATCGCATTTTTTGGAGTTCAATTTTCAACTATGTGAGTGGTGAACGTTAGATCGACAAGATTATCATAATATAAAGATGAAGATTAAATTTATTATTTGAATTTTGGATTACAAACATCTTAATGAATATTAATAATTAAACAAAACAATGGAAAATATCAATTTTTAAGGGAAGAAAGCTGATTTTTGTAGATTTTCTTTCAACTATGAGATCAGACTATCAACTTAAAAGTAAGTTAAACATATATTTTAGTTTTGAACATCCATCATCCTAATGAGGAAAAAAGTAAGCAAAATAATGGAAAATATCAATTTTAAGGGAAGAAAATTGATTTATTTCAATTTTTTTTCAACTACATGATGAGTATACATGATGCGTATATCAACTTAAATATGGAAAGTTAAACATATATTTGAATTTTGAAAAATCAATACTTTATTAAGTGTTATTAATAAAGCAAAACTATGGGAAATATGAAGCTTTAAGGTGCCTGCCTACCTTCAGAAGGGATTTTATTTAATATTTGAAAAATTGCTTACTTCTGTGCATAATATTATAGAATATAGTTTAAAATTATGAATAACATGTAAAAAATATTTATATTATTAAATATTTTGATTTTAGGCTCAAAACATACATAAAAATTGCTATAAAATGGCACTTTTGCAAAACATCAAAACTCAAGTTTAAATGAAGATATTTTTATTCTGTAAATTTTATTATGATTAATGAAACATTCTTGAGGTACTGAAGCATTTTCATAATTATAACTATGTTATTTAAAAAATATATAGAAGTTGAAGTTTTTACACACAGAAAAATCAAGAAAATATATGACATTTCATAACTTGTATCAACTAAAATATGAAAAAATAATTAACTATCATAATAGTAATGACACAAAACCTAAAAGTTTCATAATGTTACAATCATGATTTTTCGAATTGTGATGTTTTGCGATAAAGCAAAATGTGCTAATTCTTATTTTGAGAAAAAGCACAAAATATAATTAAAAACCAGATTTTACCTATTAAATGACTAATATTGAAATGCCTGTAACTCGAGTTCTAAACAAGATAGAAACACAATTCAAACTGATTTAGAAAGCTAAAATACCAGGGTTTAATATTAAACCAAATATAGAAAAATCGGATTTTGGACCGAAAATTGCATTTTAAAGGTAGGCAGGTACCTTAAGGAAAAAAAAAAAAAGATTCTTTTAGATTTTTTAAAAATTTAGATTTCGTTTTTATTAATAAATTTATTTTTTACTATAAGGATATCTAAAATTAAACATACGTTTTAGTTTTTTAATGAACAACACTTTAATGAGTATTATTAATTAAGCTAAACAATAAAAAATATCAATTTTTAAGGAAAAAGACTAATTTTTTTGGATTTTTTTCCAACTAAAAATCAGAATATTAACATACCAGAGGAAAGGTATACATACATTTCAATTTTTGAATAAGCATCACCTTATGAATATTATTAATTAACCAAAATAATAAAAAATATAAATTTTTAATATAAAAAAAGAAATTTCTTGAATTTTTTTTTTAATTATAAGATGGGAATTTTTATTTTGAACAACCATTATCTTAAGGAATTTTAATAATTGAATATATATTAAAATACCCCCCCCCCCCCAAAAAAAAAAAAAACAAAAAAAAAAACGAATTTTTAAAGAAAAAAGACAAATTTTATTAACTTGTATTCTATTTAGAATTGTATGTTAGACTTGTATTCTAATTGTATATGTTATTTAGAATTATCTATGAAACGTGGAATCTAAGCTATTAAAACCAAAACTAAAAACTTAAACTATTTGTATTATCACATTTTGAATTCCTTTAATCTTTATTTTATCTATTGCATAAAAAATTTTGGTAATATTAATATATATGTAGAGACTTTATTTTATTGTTTCTTTAAGCACAATTCTTGGGATAATTCATGTTCTATAATTATCAACAATAAAATACTCATTAGTAAACTATCTGAAATATCACATTTTTAATTCTTTTAACCACTAGATCATTTTTTCTCGAAGAAATGTCTGTAATATTACATGTAATATCCTCACATAATATTCTTTTATTGTTTCCTATAACACAATTCTCGGAAAACTTCATACAATCGACTTAAAGTATTCATTAGTAAATCGATTTGGAATATAATTTTGTAAACTTCTTTGACCACATTTTATTTATCGCAAAAATATCGTTTGTAACATATAATATAACGATATCGCATTAATTCTTTTATTGTTTCCTAAATCGCAATTCTTTAAAAATTTTTAAAAACAATTTTTAAATAATTATAATCATAAAAAATATTCTTGTAAACGATTTGGAATATCACATTTTAAATTTATTTCATTATAAATTTATTTATTGTAGGAAAAATGTTGGTAATATTGCATGATATAACATTATATAAAATTCTTTTATTGTTTTCTAAAACACAACTCTTGTGAAAGTTCATATACCCTATAATTATAAACTACTTGTAAAATATCCAATGGTAAACAATTTGGAATGTTACATTTTAACCCCCTGACTGCACAGCCAAAGGGTAATATTGTAATGTTGTTTTCTCTGTAATTTTTTAAAAATATAAAAAAAAGATGTCTTTTCCAACCTGATGCAAAATACGTTATTAGTATCGGTGTGTAATCTTTGATAGCATCAATCCTAACTTAATTTTTCAGAACTGGGTTTTATTTGTGGAATTATACTAATTTAAATATTGCTTATGTTGCAGTGAAACCTGCAGCTTAGTGTGTGAAAAAATCAGCCGGCGGCAGTCAGGAGGTTACTCATTTGATCATTCTTTAATTTATTGTAGAAAACAAGTCGATAATATTGTCCTTAACGTCATCATATAAATTTCTTTTATTATTTCTTAAGCACAATTTTAGGAAAAGTTAAAATAAATTATAATTATAAGAATAATAAAAATAATAATCCATTAATTTAGAGATTGAAATTAAAAATATCTGTTCAAAAAATGTTTGAATAAAACAAAATAAAATCTATGAAAATAATTTTCATAGATAATTGTTTCGGTTTCAGTTTTTTTTTCCCTTTTTTTTTTTCTTTTTTTTTAAATCAAGACTGTTTTATGAATCGTAAATATTAAAAACTATTATATAAACATTTTCATGCCGCAGTTCCAGAGGAAACTTAATATCAAAAACAAAATCATCAAAAAATATAAAAAAAATTAAATAATAAATCTTTCCTGATGGGTGTTCTCTTCAACCACCTCAGGAATTTGTGACTGAGTTCTCTTTTATGTTTATGAAATATAAAATTTCACATTTCGTGGTTAAAAAATGTTTGATTACGAGTTTATTTTTCATTTATTTATCTTTGTGTTTACCACTTTGTGTTTGCCACATAATAATTATTAAATTGATAATTAATATAAATAATAAATAAGAATAATGATAGTAATAATAATATATAAAAAATACATTTTCTACACTTAATTATAAATAATTTTCATTTAAAATTAAATTTCAGTGTCAAAAGAGCTTAACATAAATTTGTATTAAGAGAAATTATTTAATAAATGAAAACATATACGTATTGAGCATAGTTTTATAAATAATCCAACGTTTAAAAAAAATATTTTAAATTAAAAAAAGTACTTGAAGATTACACAAATATTACAAAATTAGTATTTATAAGTATATAAAATACATTAAATAATTTTCTTCAAAAACCAAAACGAACACAGTACAATAAATGTACATTAAAAAGAAATTTATTCAACAATTTAATTTAAAATTCTAAAATTACATATAACATGCGGCTGATAGGTTTACAGCGCATGCGCAAAAGGTAGTCATTTTGCCTAAATATCTAAACAAGTTTTGCTAATTCTTTTGTAAAAATGCTTACAATATACAAATAAAACACAATATGATTTTATTATTATTTTTATTATTTATCATACCATGATTTTTAGAAAACTGCTTTTTTATATTTGCAAAACGGATGAAATATTGAATAACAACCAATACTTTTTCATTATTATCTTATCATTTCGAATAAAAATCAATACATCGAAATAGCTTACATTTTTTTATGAATTGCTTGGTAAAAATATCTGAGAATTTTTTGTATTTGCTTACAAATTAGTCTAACAAGCAACCAAAGCGATGAAAAAAATTTTTATGCTTGGTAACTCGTTAATAAAATAAAACCGTATTTATTTCTATATCAAACATTTAATTTCATCGCCATTCCCCATTCTCTCCTAAAAAAAAGTGAAATACAAAAACTTCTCTTTATAAGCGGTAAGGTTTTTTCCCCCGATATTAACTCTAGCAGCAGAAAAACTGCTTTTACAGGCAGTGGGGGATAAAATGTTGTATTTCCGCATTTCCTAACCACATATGCTCCTCATTTTTTGTCGTTGATACTTATAGGTTCTAGAAAAAGAAGTATTGAATGGTATTATTATTATTATTATTATTATTATTATTATTATTATTATTATTATTTATTTATTTATTTATTTATTTATTTTTTTATTTTGCATGGAAATCATTTGAATATTAAAGCTGCATTATTTTTATTTGTGCTACAATATTTTTGAATTTTTGATATTACAAATTATAATTATTAACAAGTACTTTTTATGCCTATCTTATCTATTGCAATAAAAATTAATGTATCGAAATAGCTTACATTTTTTATCGATTACGCGGCAAAAATTCCTGCGAATTTTTGGTATTTATTTATAAATAACTCTTACAAGCAACCAAGGCTGTGAAAAATGTTTTATATTTGTTAACTTGTTAATAAAACAAAACCATACTTATTACTACATCAAACATTCAACTTTGCCACCATTCCTCGTTTTCCCCTAGAAAAAGAGAAGCGGTGAGGTCCCCCCCCCCCCCCGATATTAACTCCAGTAGCAGGAAAACAGCTTTTACAAGCAGTCGAGGATAAAATGTTGTGTTTCCGCATTCATAAAATATTGATTATTAGCAAGTAATTTTTATGCCTATATTATCTATTGCAACAAAAATTAATATATCAAAATAGCTTAAATTTTTTATCGATTACTCGGCAAAAATTCCTGCGAATTTTCGGTATTTATTTATAAATAACTCTTACAAGCAACCAAGGCTGTGAAAAATGTTTTATATCTGTTAACTTGTTAACAAAACAAAACCATACTTATTACTACATCAAACATTCAACTTTACCATCATTCCTCGTTTTCCCCTAGAAAAAGAGAAGCGGTGAGGTTTCCCCCCCCCCCCCATATTAACTCTAACAGCAGGAAAATAGCTTTTACAGGCAGTGGAGGATAAAATGTTGTGTTTCCGCATTTCCTAACCACATATTCCGCAGTTTTTGTCGTTGATACTCATAGGTTCTAGAAAAAGACGTATTGAATGGTATTATTATTATTATTATTATTATTATTATTATTATTATTATTATTATTATTATTATTATTATTATTATTATTATTAGTAGTAGTAGTAGTAGTAGTAGTAGTAGTAGTAGTAGTAGTATTTATTTATTTATTTAATTATTTATTTTGCATGGAAATCATTTGAATATAAAAGCTGCATTATTTTTATTTGTACTACAATATTTTTGCTGTATGACATTTTAAATAATTCTTATAAGTATTTATTATAAATAACTCAAAACGCAAAACGCATAAAATATTGGTTATTAACAAGTACTTTTTATGCCTATCTTATCTATTGCAACAAAAATTAATATATCAAAATAGCTTAAATTTTTTATCGATTACTCGGCAAAAATTCCTGCGAATTTTCGGTATTTATTTATAAATAACTCTTACAAGCAACCAAGGCTGTGAAAAATGTTTTATATCTGTTAACTTGTTAATAAAACAAAACCATACTTATTACTACATCAAACATTCAACTTTACCATCATTCCTCGTTTTCCCCTAGAAAAAGAGAAGCGGTGAGGTTTTTCCCCCCATATTAACTCTAACAGCAGGAAAATAGCTTTTACAGGCAGTGGAGGATAAAATGTTGTGTTTCCGCATTTCCTAACCACATATTCCGCAGTTTTTGTCGTTGATACTCATAGGTTCTAGAAAAAGAAGTATTGAATGGTATTATTATTATTATTATTATTATTATTATTATTATTATTATTATTATTATTATTATTATTATTATTATTATTATTATTATTATTATTATTATTATTATTATTATTATTATTATTAGTAGTAGTAGTAGTAGTAGTATTTATTTATTTATTTATTTATTTATTTTGCATGGAAATCATTTGAATATAAAAGCTGCATTATTTTTATTTGTACTACAATATTTTTGCTGTATGACATTTTAAATAATTCTTATAAGTATTTATTATAAATAACTCAAAACGCAAAACGCATAAAATATTGGTTATTAACAAGTACTTTTTATGCCTATCTTATCTATTGCAACAAAAATTAATATATCAAAATAGCTTAAATTTTTTATCGATTACTCGGCAAAAATTCCTGCGAATTTTCGGTATTTATTTATAAATAACTCTTACAAGCTACCAAGTCTGTGAAAAATGTTTTATATCTGTTAACTTGTTAATAAAACAAAACCATACTTATTACTACATCAAACATTCAACTTTACCATCATTCCTCGTTTTCCCCTAGAAAAAGAGAAGCGGTGAGGTTTCCCCCCCCCCCATATTAACTCTAACAGCAGGAAAATAGCTTTTACAGGCAGTGGAGGATAAAATGTTGTGTTTCCGCATTTCCTAACCACATATTCCGCAGTTTTTGTCGTTGATACTCATAGGTTCTAGAAAAAGAAGTATTGAATGGTATTATTATTATTATTATTATTATTATTATTATTATTATTATTATTATTATTAGTAGTAGTAGTATTTATTTATTTATTTATTTATTTATTTTGCATGGAAATCATTTGAATATAAAAGCTGCATTATTTTTATTTGTACTACAATATTTTTGCTGTATGACATTTTAAATAATTCTTATAAGTATTTATTATAAATAACTCAAAACCCAAAACGCATAAAATATTGGTTATTAACAAGTACTTTTTATGCCTATCTTATCTATTGCAACAAAAATTAATGTATCGAAATAGCTTACATTTTTTATCGATTACTCGGCAAAAATGCCTGCGAATTTTTGGTATATATTTATAAATAACTCTTACAAGCAACCAAGGCTGTGAAAAATGTTTTATATCTGTTAACTTGTTAATAAAACAAAACCATACTTATTACTACATCAAACATTCAACTTTACCATCATTCCTCGTTTTCCCCTAGAAAAAGAGAAGCGGTGAGGTTTCCCCCCCCCCCCCCCATATTAACTCTAACAGCAGGAAAATAGCTTTTACAGGCAGTCGAGGATAAAATGTTGTGTTTCCGCATTCATAAAATATTGATTATTAACAAGTACTTTTTATGCCTATCTTATCTATTGCAACAAAAATTAATATATCAAAATAGCTTAAATTTTTTATCGATTACTCGGCAAAAATTCCTGCGAATTTTCGGTATTTATTTATAAATAACTCTTACAAGCAACCAAGGCTGTGAAAAATGTTTTATATCTGTTAACTTGTTAATAAAACAAAACCATACTTATTACTACATCAAACATTCAACTTTACCATCATTCCTCGTTTTCCCCTAGAAAAAGAGAAGCGGTGAGGTTTCCCCCCCCCCCCATATTAACTCTAACAGCAGGAAAATAGCTTTTACAGGCAGTGGAGGATAAAATGTTGTGTTTCCGCATTTCCTAACCACATATTCCGCAGTTTTTGTCGTTGATACTCATAGGTTCTAGAAAAAGAAGTATTGAATGGTATTATTATTATTATTATTATTATTATTATTATTATTATTATTATTATTATTATTATTATTATTATTATTATTATTATTATTATTATTATTATTATTATTATTATTATTATTAGTAGTAGTAGTAGTAGTAGTAGTAGTAGTAGTAGTAGTAGTAGTAGTAGTATTTATTTATTTATTTATTTATTTATTTTGCATGGAAATCATTTGAATATAAAAGCTGCATTATTTTTATTTGTACTACAATATTTTTGCTGTATGACATTTTAAATAATTCTTATAAGTATTTATTATAAATAACTCAAAACGCAAAACGCATAAAATATTGGTTATTAACAAGTACTTTTTATGCCTATCTTATCTATTGCAACAAAAATTAATATATCAAAATAGCTTAAATTTTTTATCGATTACTCGGCAAAAATTCCTGCGAATTTTCGGTATTTATTTATAAATAACTCTTACAAGCAACCAAGGCTGTGAAAAATGTTTTATATCTGTTAACTTGTTAATAAAACAAAACCATACTTATTACTACATCAAACATTCAACTTTACCATCATTCCTCGTTTTCCCCTAGAAAAAGAGAAGCGGTGAGGTTTTTTCCCCCCATATTAACTCTAACAGCAGGAAAATAGCTTTTACAGGCAATGGAGGATAAAATGTTGTGTTTCCGCATTTCCTAACCACATATTCCGCAGTTTTTGTCGTTGATACTCATAGGTTCTAGAAAAAGAAGTATTGAATGGTATTATTATTATTATTATTATTATTATTATTATTATTATTATTATTATTATTATTATTATTATTATTAGTAGTAGTAGTAGTAGTAGTAGTAGTATTTATTTATTTATTTATTTATTTATTTTGCATGGAAATCATTTGAATATAAAAGCTGCATTATTTTTATTTGTACTACAATATTTTTGCTGTATGACATTTTAAATAATTCTTATAAGTATTTATTATAAATAACTCAAAACGCAAAACGCATAAAATATTGGTTATTAACAAGTACTTTTTATGCCTATCTTATCTATTGCAACAAAAATTAATGTATCGAAATAGCTTACATTTTTTATCGATTACTCGGCAAAAATGCCTGCGAATTTTTGGTATTTATTTATAAATAACTCTTACAAGCAACCAAGGCTGTGAAAAATGTTTTATATTTGTTACCTTGTTAATAAAACAAAACCATACTTATTACTACATCAAACATTCAACTTTACCACCATTCCTCGTTTTCCCCTAGAAAAAGAGAAGCGGTGAGGTTCCCCCCCCCCCCCGATATTAACTCCAGTAGCAGGAAAACAGCTTTTACAGGCAGTCGAGGATAAAATGTTGTGTTTCCGCATTCATAAAATATTGATTATTAACAAGTACTTTTTATGCCTATCTTATCTATTGCAACAAAAATTAATATATCAAAATAGCTTAAATTTTTTATCGATTACTCGGCAAAAATTCCTGCGAATTTTCGGTATTTATTTATAAATAACTCTTACAAGCAACCAAGGCTGTGAAAAATGTTTTATATCTGTTAACTTGTTAATAAAACAAAACCATACTTATTACTACATCAAACATTCAACTTTACCATCATTCCTCGTTTTCCCCTAGAAAAAGAGAAGCGGTGAGGTTTCCCCCCCCCCCATATTAACTCTAACAGAAGGAAAATAGCTTTTACAGGCAGTAAAGGGTAAAATGTTGTGTTTCCGCATTTCCTAACCACATATTCCGCAGTTTTTGTCGTTGATACTCATAGGTTCTAGAAAAAGAAGTATTGAATGGTATTATTATTATTATTATTATTATTATTATTATTATTATTATTATTATTATTATTATTATTATTATTATTATTATTATTATTATTATTATTATTATTATTATTATTATTATTATTATTATTATTATTATTAGTAGTAGTAGTAGTAGTAGTAGTAGTAGTATTTATTTATTTATTTATTTATTTATTTTGCATGGAAATCATTTGAATATAAAAGCTGCATTATTTTTATTTGTACTACAATATTTTTGCTGTATGACATTTTAAATAATTCTTATAAGTATTTATTATAAATAACTCAAAACGCAAAACGCATAAAATATTGGTTATTAACAAGTACTTTTTATGCCTATCTTATCTATTGCAACAAAAATTAATATATCAAAATAGCTTAAATTTTTTATCGATTACTCGGCAAAAATTCCTGCGAATTTTCGGTATTTATTTATAAATAACTCTTACAAGCAACCAAGGCTGTGAAAAATGTTTTATATCTGTTAACTTGTTAATAAAACAAAACCATACTTATTACTACATCAAACATTCAACTTTACCATCATTCCTCGTTTTCCCCTAGAAAAAGAGAAGCGGTGAGGTTTTTCCCCCCCATATTAACTCTAACAGCAGGAAAATAGCTTTTACAGGCAGTGGAGGATAAAATGTTGTGTTTCCGCATTTCCTAACCACATATTCCGCAGTTTTTGTCGTTGATACTCATAGGTTCTAGAAAAAGAAGTATTGAATGGTATTATTATTATTATTATTATTATTATTATTATTATTATTATTATTATTATTATTATTATTATTATTATTATTATTATTATTATTATTATTATTATTATTATTATTAGTAGTAGTAGTAGTAGTAGTAGTAGTAGTAGTAGTAGTATTTATTTATTTATTTATTTATTTATTTTGCATGGAAATCATTTGAATATAAAAGCTGCATTATTTTTATTTGTACTACAATATTTTTGCTGTATGACATTTTAAATAATTCTTATAAGTATTTATTATAAATAACTCAAAACGCAAAACGCATAAAATATTGGTTATTAACAAGTACTTTTTATGCCTATCTTATCTATTGCAACAAAAATTAATGTATCGAAATAGCTTACATTTTTTATCGATTACTCGGCAAAAATGCCTGCGAATTTTTGGTATTTATTTATAAATAACTCTTACAAGCAACCAAGGCTGTGAAAAATGTTTTATATTTGTTAACTTGTTAATAAAACAAAACCATACTTATTACTACATCAAACATTCAACTTTACCACCATTCCTCGTTTTCCCCTAGAAAAAGAGAAGCGGTGAGGTTCCCCCCCCCCCCCCCCCGATATTAACTCCAGTAGCAGGAAAACAGCTTTTACAGGCAGTCGAGGATAAAATGTTGTGTTTCCGCATTCATAAAATATTGATTATTAACAAGTACTTTTTATGCCTATCTTATCTATTGCAACAAAAATTAATATATCAAAATAGCTTAAATTTTTTATCGATTACTCGGCAAAAATTCCTGCGAATTTTCGGTATATATTTATAAATAACTCTTACAAGCAACCAAGGCTGTGAAAAATGTTTTATATCTGTTAACTTGTTAATAAAACAAAACCATACTTATTACTACATCAAACATTCAACTTTACCATCATTCCTCGTTTTCCCCTAGAAAAAGAGAAGCGGTGAGGTTTCCCCCCCCCCCCCCATATTAACTCTAACAGCAGGAAAATAGCTTTTACAGGCAGTGGAGGATAAAATGTTGTGTTTCCGCATTTCCTAACCACATATTCCGCAGTTTTTGTCGTTGATACTCATAGGTTCTAGAAAAAGAAGTATTGAATGGTATTATTATTATTATTATTATTATTATTATTATTATTATTATTATTATTATTATTATTATTATTATTATTATTATTATTATTAGTAGTAGTAGTAGTAGTAGTAGTAGTAGTAGTAGTAGTAGTAGTAGTAGTAGTAGTATTTATTTATTTATTTATTTATTTATTTTGCATGGAAATCATTTGAATATAAAAGCTGCATTATTTTTATTTGTACTACAATATTTTTGCTGTATGACATTTTAAATAATTCTTATAAGTATTTATTATAAATAACTCAAAACGCAAAACGCATAAAATATTCGTTATTAACAAGTACTTTTTATGCCTATCTTATCTATTGCAACAAAAATTAATGTATCGAAATAGCTTACATTTTTTATCGATTACTCGGCAAAAATGCCAGCGAATTTTTGGTATTTATTTATAAATAACTCTTACAAGCAACCAAGGCTGTGAAAAATGTTTTATATTTGTTACCTTGTTAATAAAACAAAACCATACTTATTACTACATCAAACATTCAACTCTACCACCATTCCCTCGTTTTCCCCTAGAAAAAGAGAAGCGGTGAGGTTTTCCCCCCCCGATATTAACTCCAATAGCAGGAAAACAGCTTTTACAGGCAGTGGAGGATAAAATGTTGTGTTTCCGCACTTCCTAACCACATATGCTCCGCATTTTTTGCCATTTATGCTCAACGGCGCCAACTTTTGAAACATATTGGGTTGGCCTATGAATATTGGGTGAGCTTAAAAACATTTTTGTAAAAGGATGCTACCAGTTTGTTTTTCTTTGAAGGGTTGGCATATGGTGAAAGATGACAATTTTAAGTCAAATTATCATGTTTTAATAAAGATGCAATTTTATTAAATTATATTACCTTATTTACTCGTATATTGGGCGCACGCGTGTATAAGGCGCACCCCTACTTTACAAGTAAAAATGGCGATTTCTTAAAATCTCGTATATAAGGCGCACCATAAATTTGATACGCTAATGAAGAATGACCAAATAAATTTCAGTAAAAAAAAAAAAAAAAAAAAAAAAAAAATTGGTTGCCTGTAAAGTCGGTATACGGGCGAAAGTTTTACGTGACAACGACTTTGAGTTGTAAAATAATTTTAATGTGAATATTCATTCGTATAGTAGGAAGAAGGATGAAATAATAGTAACAATTTAAAACATTTATTACCTTTACACATACATACGTATTTATATACAAATATACATACAATAACTTGCAATACACTGTGTTTGTTAAACACATTTTACTTCATGTTTATTGATGTCAAATATTGAATTTTGTAAACAGCATATTAAAGAATTTTTCAATGAGCAGAATATAACTAAAGTAAAATGGCTTTCACTAATCACATATCATTAGTTTTCCATAATATACCACCGAATTACGAAATAAACTACACTTATTTTCTTTGTACTTTATACTAATAACTAATACATAACGTATTTCGTCTTAGTTTGATACTATCTAAAATTCCTATTAAGCACCGCCCCTTCCTTGCAGCGAATTCACATTCACGTTCAGAAAATGGTCCCACAAGTGACCGGAAAAAGTTAAGAGAAAAGTGAGCGCGTATCGTGAGCGGAGCGTAACGTAACGTAACGCAGTTTCTTGAAGTGTCTCCCGGCAAACCAATTTACAAAACGTTGTCACGTCAAAAAAAAAAAAAAAAAAAAAAAAAAAAAAAAAGTCGAAACAAACATTACACCAGACTAGAAAACAAGACGAAAATGCATTTTTAGACTTCGGGTTGTAAGAGAATGACGGGAAATAGGAATGAGTGACGGTAAAGAGAATTGCTAATTAGCGTTTAGACAATGTCATTAGCTCTGTTGTATAAAAACTGCAAGGAATGAAATAAATATGCAGCAATACTTCAATTAAGTAACATTTTCCGAGTTTTACTATCTTCTTTGAATAATTTCTTGTTTCATATGTATATCGTTCGACTGCATCCAACAGTAAAAAGTTATTCCGTGTATAAGGCGCACCTAGGAGCTTTGCCCTAATTTTTTGGAAAAAAAGTGCGCCTTATACACGAGTGAATACGGTAATTCTCATATGTTTTATCTTATAAAGACAGTGATATTTATTGTAATGAAATGATGTTATGATATGAACATGACTACAAATTGAATTAGCAGAAAATTAAACATAGAGCAAAACATTTGAGTCATTTGGGATTTATGAGTTTCAGCTAAAGAACTAAAAACTTTGTCATTGTTAAAATTAATTTTATTCTAAGGAATAAAATGAATAATAAAATATTAATTTAATGAATAACTAGAACAATAAAAATTGGGTACGTTATGATTCAAAATTATTGGGTGGGCTCGAGCTCCAAGGTCCATATAAGTTGGCACCACTGTTGATATTTATAGGTTCTAAAATAGAAGTATTAAAAGTGTATTCGAAAAAACGATTTTCCACTTCCAACAGCTCGAAATTTTCCGATTTAATTTTCGACACACTTTTAAAAGTAGAAACATGAAACTTGCTGAGGGGAATTTTGAAGAGACGGACAAAGTGCCGTGTGATGTCATTTTACGCTCCATTAATAAGAATTTGATTTATGAACAATTAACTATTCAGCATGACACTTTTTTCGTCCCCAAATCTCCCGCTTCGGAAAAATATGTTCAAAATGCCGTTTTTGAGTGCTTTTTTTTTTTTTTTTTTTTTTTTTTTTTTTTTTTTTTGCAATATTTTCTGCATTTATCAAAGAATTGATAGTCACCTTGTGTAGTTTCTAAATAAAAGAATCTGCGAGTTTGATGAGTTTGAGAGCAAAAGTGGATTCAAAAATAAATCGGAAAATAAGCAGTTTGAATCGAAATACACCCTTAAATGGGTACTATATTTAAATAATATAGTTGTATTATTTTTATTTGTACTATAACATTTTTAGTTTATGACTTTTTTAGTCATTTATGTACGTATTTATTATAAATATCTCTTTTAATATATAAAAAGAGAATCTAGATGACTGGAATAAAATATTCCGTTACGAACAAGTTTTTTGTCTTAACAGGCAAAACTTTATTTCTTTCGCCTGAATCATGAATTTTTTTTGTTAAAAGCAAGTTTTCTTTATAAGGTAGGTTTCATAACCCTTTGAGGACGAGCGACATGCATACGTACCGCAAAAAGCTTAAGGTTTCTCATTTATCCCAACCAAGTAAAATTTTGCTGTAAAATTTGAGAGATTTATTCGGATAATTTTCTCAACTTAACCACTTCGCGACGGGGTCTTTTTACGAAATTTATAATGTTTTGTCACCGACTTTTTAAGAAATTTGTGCCTTATTAAATCGAGAAAATGTTCCGATTAAATAAGGCATACTTTGCAGTAAAATTTTACTAGTCGTGATAAGTAAGGAATGTTAAATGCTTTTACGGTACGCATACGTGTTGCTCGTACCCAAGGGGTTAATAAGGCACGAATTTCTGTTTTTAAAAACCGATGGCAAAATATTAAAAAACCGTAAAAGGCTCAGGGTTGCCGTCTTTTATCCAAGCAAAAAAAAGAAAGAAAAAAAAAAGCAGGCCGGCTTTTTTTTTTTTTTTTTTTTTTTTTTTTGGTTTTAGCAATTTAAAGAAAACCGGCTTAAATTGGAAGAAGTCGACTTTTATTTTTTTTAAAGTTGATTTACAGCTAATTTATATTAAATTTGGATTAATTTATTTTTAATACATTTATAAATATTTTCTTGTAAAATAGTTATAAATTTCTATTAAATTTTTCAAATAAATAAGTCTTTAAGGGTGTATTTCGATTCAAACTGCTTATTTTCCGATTTATTTTTGACTTCATTATTGCTCTCAAATACACGAAACTTTCAATATATCTTATTTGGAAAGAACACAAGGTGCCGTAATTGTCAATTCTTTGATAAATGCAGAAAATATTGCAAAAAAAGCAATCAAAAACGGCATTTTGAACAGATTTTCCCCTAGCGGGAAATCTGTGGACTAAAAAAAGGGTCATACTGAGAAGATAATTGTTTATAAATCAAATTCTAACGAATTGAGCCTAAAAATACATCACACGGCACTTTGTACATCTCTTTAAAAATACCCTCAACAAGTTTCATGATTTTACTTTTAAAAATATGTCTGAAATTGCATCGGAAAATTTCGAGCTGTTGAAGGTGGAAAAGCGTTTTTTCGAATACACCCTTAACACCAAGAAGTGAAATGTGAAAGCATTATGTATGAAAAAAATTATAAATATTAAAAAGAATATAAATTATACTTTAGAAATGTGTTGTGAAATTCTATATTATACATAACTCCACGTATATTACAAATTCTAAACAATTATATTTAATTAAACTATGACAAAATGTAACAGATCAAAGTATTGATGGAAATAGTCTTGCATGTCAATATGGAACGATTGTCACAGATATAGAATGAACAATGTTGAAAGAGAAATTAGGAAAGATTTAGTATTTGGGGAGAGTTTAGTATACAAGTATATAAATAAAAAGATCAATTAAATAAAAGAAGAACACGAGTTCTCAAACTTAAATTTTGCTGAATTAAAATTTTGGAAAGCTGCTTGCTATTTAAAAGATTACATATATGCACACTTGCATGAATATATTCATACATACATTTACTCTATGAATTAATATATTCATCCATATGCTAATTCATAATGCTGTTTTTAATAGTGAGAAGTTGTGACTTTATTACATGACTTTATGTATGAATTTAAATGTTTTTAGGGAATAAAATAAGACATATTAATAGCTC
The DNA here is from genome assembly GCA_964019185.1 of Maratus speculifer. Lineage (NCBI taxonomy): Eukaryota > Metazoa > Arthropoda > Arachnida > Araneae > Salticidae > Maratus > Maratus speculifer. The sequence continues at coordinate 11,829,238 of OZ025300.1, read as the reverse complement.
TTAAAATGAGTTAATGAACCATACTGTAACTAAGTAACCATTGTCCTCTAATTTTATAAAGCAGTAAAAATGGAAAAACAAGAATGGAATTAAGGTCAATGTAAATAAATTTAAAAAAAGCACTTGGTAGGTCATTTTTATAATTTAGCTGACATATTTCTAATTCTGACTATAAACTACTATAAACTCCATTAATGTGTAATTTTAGTATTAATGTCTTCATCATTGAGAAATTGGGTTATAATTCAATTTACCATAAATCATAATTAAAATCACAATTTTTCATTTTGATAAATAAATTTATTAAACTCAAAATCAATTAAATATCATTAAAACTAATTAAGAAACACTTAAACACTCAATAAACTTAGAGGTTTAACTTATAATTTAAATAGTTCACTGAATAAAAGCCAATAATGGCTAAAAAAGGCCAATTTTGGCAAAAAAAAAAAAAAAAAAAAAAAAAAAAAAAAAGCCGGTTAAAACCAATAAAAGCCACTGGCCTGGCCTTCTTTAAATTTTAGCCGCTTTTTTGCAACCCTGAAAAGGCTGCCATAGCGAAGGGGTTAAGGAAGATTTTAATGAATCAAATTTTCCCATCGACAATTCTAGGATCTAAAAGAATTTCACACCTACTCTTTTTTTGGAGGGAGGGAAGGGGTATATTTATGTTTGCTAACTCGTTAATAAAATAAAATTGTACTTATTGCTACACCAAACATTCAATTCACCATCATTCCCCGTTCTCCCCTAAAAAAGAGAAGTACAAAAACTTCTTTTTATAAGCGGTGAGTGTTTTCTCTCCCCGATATTAACTCCAATAGCAGGAAAACAGCTTTTACAGGCAGTGGAGGATAAAATGTTGTGTTTCCGCATTTCCTAACCACATATGTTCCGCAGTTTTTTGTCATTAACACTTATAGGTTCTAGAAAAAGGAGTATTAAATGGGTACTTTTTTTGCAGGGAAGTAATTTAAATAATAAAGTTGTATAATTTTTATTTGTACTGTACTATTTTTAGTTAATGGCATTTTTAGTCATCTATATATATTTTTTAATATAAAATTTTACCATCGAAATTTGTCCGTTTAAAAAAATTATCACGTTGGTACCTTTTTTTTTTGAGGGGGGGGGGTATTTTAGTAATGAGATGTATATTGTATTTTTGCTACAATAATACAGGATGCCTATCAATTATTTCCATTCTTTCATCGCATCATAACTTTTGATTTAAGAACTTAACGAAATACATTATTGCATATGCATAAGCTGCAACCCAAAATTCTATTAATCATATAAAAATTATAATCAAATAATAAGTAGTAAATCTGTAGACCAAGACTTCAATTCAACTCTATAAGTCATGGTTTCCTAATCTCACTTTGCATACCAGCCTATAGAGTAGAAAATTTAATTTTTGTAAAAATTCTATATATATTTAACGGACTATAAAATTTCTTCCACTTTTTCTCCCCAATATTAAATCCAGCAACAGGAAAACAAGTTTTAATGGCAGTGGAGGATAAAATGTTGTGTTTCCGCATTTTCTAACAACATACACTCCCCACTTTTTGCCATTGATACTTATAAGTTCTAGAAAAAGTATTATTAATTTTTTTTTAATGGAAATAATTTAAATAATAAAGTTGCATTATTTTTATTCGTATTACAATATTTTTAGCTTATGATTTTTTTAATCATTTATATATGTATTTATTATAAATATCTCTTTTAATATACAGACAAAATTGCAGACGATCGGTAAAAAAAAATTCCGTTACAAACAGGTTTCTCATTTTAACAAGCAAAAATGCATTATATTTTTGTAAGGGGAGCCATGAGCTTTTTTCGCTAAATGCATGTTTTCTCTCTAGATTTTGTTAAGGAAAATTTTGATGAATCAAATTTTATCATCGACACTTATAGGATCTGAGAGAATATCGCGCGGACACTTTTTTGGGGGGTGGGAGGGGGAGAGGGTGTAGGCGGGGGATATTTTAACTAATGAGGCGTAATATTATTTGTATTTTTTCTCTAATAATACAGGATGTCCGTAAATTATTCTCTTTTTTCTTTGCATCATAATATTTTGATTATGAATTTAACGAAAAATGTTATTATATAAGCGTAAGCTACAAGTCAAAACGTTATTAATCTTATAAAGATTATAATCAAATAATAACTATAGATTAGGTCTGTTGATCAGGACTCCAATGTCATTTCTACAAGTCATGGTTCCTTAATCTCACTTTGCAAAATATTTAACAACCTAAAATAGGATTTAAATTTTTTTTTAAAATTTACACTTTTGAAAATTTTGCTCTAGTTTGAACCAATTTTGGTGCTCAATAGATGGCACAATATGATGGTGAAATCTTGCACCATTTGGAGCTTCCTATTTTAACCTTGTTCCAACTATTCCTCGTTCCAGTTATTGGAGCTTTGCTTCAACAGGAGCTCCAAATATTGGTTCAAGATTTCATCATCTTACAGTGACAGTTATTGAACACCAAAATTTGGTTCAAACTAGGATATGATTTTTAACAGTGAATAAGACTATAAAATTTCTTCCTCTTTCTAAGAAAATAGTTTTCTTTTCCCAATATATTAATTCTAACAGCAGAAAAACAAGTCATACAAGCATTGGGTTATAAAATGTTTTGTTTTCGCATTTTCTAACCCCACATATACTCCGAATTTTTTGCCATTGATATTTATAGGCTCTAAAAAAAGTATTAAATCAGGGCTCGCACCCATCCTAAAATTTACGCACTTTGCTACCAGTATTTTAAATCAAAAATCTTTGTAGAATGTTCCTTTTACATCTACCATAGAATTATAGAATAAATATTTCCGTTCTAAAATTGTGGTAGGAAAGTATAAAAATTTTAGGAATGGTGCGAGCCTGATTAAATGCGTTTTTTTTTTTTTTTTTTTTTTTTTTTTTTTTTTTTTTTGGGGGGGGGGGGGGAGAATTTTTGGGATGATATGGTTGCATGAATTTTATTTTTAGTATAATATTTCAATTGATAACTTTTTTTAATAATTTATGTATGTATACAAATAGCTTTTTTAATATGTAATATAAATATCTTTTTAATAGTGAATATTAAATTTTTTAATTTAAATTTAAATATTTTTAATATGAATGAAACAATATATATATATATATATATATATATTAATTTTTAATATAATTAATATAAATATCTTTTTAAATATTTGTTTGTATTTATGACGGCCAATGAACTACACTTTGGATAAAGCCCCTAAAGGGGAGGGGTGCCCTCCGTGGGGGTGTTTCTAAGGGAACTTAACCCATATTCACGTAAGGAAATCCAAGGTTCTAAGAAAATCACGGAAAACTACAAACGGTTAGGCCAACGGCGCGATTGGACCCAGCGCCTGCCGTCTACCAGTTTCGGAAGTAGAATCTCTCGGCCACTGGTGGGGCCTTTTTTAATCTGAATATAAACATTTTTAATTCAAATTTAAATATTTTTTAATGTAAATGAAACAATATAAATATCTTTTTTTTAATATATATGGGTCATTCCAAAAATAAAAGTCCCTTCTGAGAAATTTTTTTCATTTAAAATGAAATAAAAATATATTTGAGAGGGTTGTTTATATATTCAAGAGTATAAATTTAATATCAGCAGCACACTTTTTTAAAAATATTTATCACTACACTTTGAAACACAGACACATTGGCTGAAATATGTCCCCTGTGTATTATATTTTAAATAATCTTCTCATTTTTTCTTATTAAAATAGAGAATTGTTTTTACAATATCAGCACTTTGATATAAATGTTCTTTTTCAGTGCCATATAGTTTTTTGTTTATGTATATATTTTTTCATGATATAGGCATATTATGTCCCCTGTGTTACCCTTTTTTGTATTCTCCCTGTATAAAACTTTATATAACTTCGTAAAAATTACTCTCTAATATAATGAAATTATAGTAAAATTTATTTATGCATATTAGCCAGTGCATATTATAAAACTGATTCATAAGAAAGTTTTTTTTTTCTTTTGTTCTGATAAAAGAAATATCAGTAACACAAGGGACAATAAAGTAACAAAGAGGACATCCTAATTGAACATAAAAAAATCAACAATCTTAAAAGTGTGCTTATGTATTAATTAAAAATCTATTTCTGATATAAACCAACAAATGCATTAAAAACAGGATATTCTGTTGCATTTCATTTAAAAACTTGGGGTTTTTTTTTGTCCCTTAACAACATGGTTACCAGTATCATGATAACACAGGGGACTAGTAACACAGGAGACAAAATGAAATAAATTATCACCAATGTATTACTATTTTCATAGAAACAATGTAAAGTTAGATGTAATATTTTCTTTTAACTAAGACTTACAATTTAAATGCCAATAAACTAGAAAATTAATAATTAATGAAAATAAATCAATAGTAACACAGGGGACACACAAAAAACACATCCACCTTCAAAAATCACCTTTACTTAGATAATATTCTTCAAAATTTAACAAATGAGGAAAATGACTACCTAGGATGAATGCTAACTCTAAAAGTACATGAATGACTACTGTTAACAACATTTAGGTTTCAAATTCTTATTTTAATATTAAGAAAAAGTGGCGGTAACACAGGGGACAAAAATTAAGGGACACATTATTTTTTTCTTATAAAATGAAAAAAAATATTTACAAAAAATATTTAATGTACATAGGGATAATATAAAGACTACGAAGACATAAAAAACATCCTGAATGCTAACTTAAACGATACGTATAGTAAAAAAAATAAGGTTTAAAAATCAAAAATTGTTCTTGGGACATGGCTTTTTACAGGACACAATTATTAAGAAAGTTATTTGAATAACAATAAATGGAATTTATCTCAAATTTAAAAATTGCATTAAAGAAAAATATCTTTAAAATATCTTTTCCAATATTTAAATTTAATTTCGAAACAAAATTTTAGAAAATATAACAGTACAAAGTGTCGGGACACCAAAGGGTGCTTTATTTTTGGAATGACCCATATAAAAATAAAAAAAAAATTCTTTAATATGTAAAGACAAAATCGCCAAAAAAAAAAAAAAAAAAGTCTATTATAAACAGGTTTTTTTGTCTTAACAGGTAAAAATGTACTACATTTATTTCGGATAAACCGTGAATTTTTTCTATTAAATACTAGTTTTTTCTATGGATGTAAGTTCTGTTTCAGAAAATTTTGATGCATGAAATCTTTCCACCGACACCTGAAGTAGAGGATACATGGGCCCGGGTCAGCGTAGTGAAGGCGAATATTCAAACGGGCTGAACCGATAAAAAAATTCCTGCGGGCCAACTGCCCGATATAGTATTTTGATCGACACCAATAAAATATCAGTTTTCTTGAGAATAAATATAAATGTGCGCCACGGGCCGATGCTAGTTTGATAACATCAATACAGAAATATAACATGTCCACTATAGAGATCAACATCGGACATGGTATGTGAGCCAAGTTTAATTTTGTTTTTTATCAGACTCGTTCCGTTCTGAGATTAAGCTTACATTTTTTCACACACAGTCGAGCCGGACCGGAACTGAACTTAGTTGTTTTGAGGATAAATAGGCTTGGCTTTGCAAAATATTAAAGCGATGATGAAATTCTGTTAACGTAATTTTTGAAATATTAAGGTGGTTTTCAAATTCATTGCTCAACAATGCGGAACTTTACTCAGTTTTTGACTAACTTTTAACTGTAAAGACATAAAATTGACACGGATGACTATTGAAAGGATTTGTAATCGAATGATGTTTTCTTTTTTTATATAAATAAAAAAATTGTCAACATATAACAGATTCTTTTCCCTGCTTTAGATTTTCCTTAGGTTTAGGTTTAGGAAAATGAATTTTTGGCGAAATGCAGATTTTGTGCCGAAAACAAAAACAAAACCGAATTTTCGATCGATCTATAGTTTATAACTACGATTTTTTTCTATAGCCTTTGTTTTATTTTTAGGAGCTTTTTCGGAAATAATTTTCTGTGAAATACATATTATATTTTTTAAATTGTTATTGAGTTGAAAGCTTCTTTTCAAAATCGCTTATTTTACATATTTATTTTTATTACAGCCTGATATTACCCAAAATTCTTTTTTTTTTTTTTTTTTTTTTTTACAAATATTTGAATTTAAATTTCAAGTGAAATTAAAATTTAAAAGTTATAAAACTAAACTGAATTCGTTTGAAAACTTTAATTTCATAGAAAATATTCCTTTTATTCATATGTTTAAATGATAACTTTGATTAATGATGTAATCAATTTACCTTTATTTTGTTTTTATTGATATTTTTTTTTTTTTCGTAGAAGCAAGATTGTGTTAGTTGTTTCAGACGTTACAAGTAATAAAAGATCTCAAAAATCTAGAAAAAAATAATTTTCCCTCTGCTGTTTTAAAACAGATAATGATTACAAATCTCATTAGAAACCAAAAAAAATAGAGGGAGGCCACCCACAAAGTTAAATTATACCTCCACCATTAAATATTATTTACTTTTTGAACTCCTACAATAATTCATGTTATTTCCATCAAATATTTATTTACTCATCACAATCATTATCTCAGTTTTTTTTTGTCCTTACTTGATTATTAAGCCAAAGCAACCATTAAAATACCGACTTTGATTTATTTCTTAACAGTAAAATGTAAGGTACTTCCTTCGTTAAGCCTGAATTTTTAGCATAATTTAACGTAACTACGCTTACATATACATCACTTATCCTAGTTTCATGATATCATTTTACAAACGTGATTAGTTAATAAAATTTTTATCAATGAATATTTATTGATTTTTATTAATTAATACATTTTTATATATCTACTTTAATTAAATGTTTATTAATTGTTTATAAACAGATAAATTCAACGGTCGCACAACATTTTAGAGCTTTAGAATTGCATTAATTAATAGCAAGTGACGATTTTCTAAGGCGCCTGTCAGATTCATTGCGCCCGAACTGAGGATTCCCAGAGTTGTAACGAAGATTTTTGAAAAGAAAGCTTTTTGATAAGTGTCATCACCAAAATAATAAGATGTCATCAGCCTATAATTACTAGAGTGAAAACAAATTAAGTCTCGAATTCATGACGTCGAAAGAATAGCCTAATCTGGCGAAATCATTGGTAACTAGAACATTTGAAAATCAACATCTGCAAGAGCTCTTCATTTAAAATTTGAATTTTAAAACGGCTATGGTATTCATATAAATGTATAAACTGTCCATAAAGGGCTTATGTGGTGTGCTCGTCATGATAATCGCTCCCTCCAAAAACTCTTTACTTATATAAAAAAAAAAAAAAAAAAAAAAAAAAAGGGTTGCATTGATTTGAAATCAATTAAGCGTTATTTGAGCAGTTCCTAAATCACGAATATTTAAACTGAGTAATTTTCGAAACCGTGATCGAATAGTATTGGCAGCATATAGCAAGGGTGATTTTTTTTAAATATCACTTTATTTATATTTTAAAAAATAATATCAAATTAATTATTTAATAAATATAGATAAAATATTTTCAAGCAATGTTTTGCTGGTTATTTTAAGAAATACAACTAAAAACAGGAAAACTTTTAAAATAGTTTTTCTCCACGTGTTTTTAAACTGGGATAATGAGTGTATAAATCTCATTAGAAATTTTAAAACAAGAAACAACCTACAACGTTAAATTATATTTTCATCATTAAATAAGATTTTGCTTTTCAAATCGTTTGCGTTACGTAACCAAACAGTGACTATCTTAAAATACTTTCTTTTATTTAAATATGTGCATAAAATGAGAAAAAAAAGTAACAAATAAATAAATAAATAAACAAATAAAAATAAATAAATAACAATAAAAAATAATAAAACATTTTTTTGTGATAAAGGATTTACTTCAATTAATCGACATGATTTTTAATTATAGTTTCCTCAATATCACAATATTGATTAAAAAAAATTCCGATGATAATTTTACTCAATAAAAAATTGGTTAAAAATGAAGAAATAAAAAGAAAACTAACCAACCTTTTATAAACAATGCAAAACAAGTTGTGTTACAAATTAATCCTATACAAGTTTATATTAGTTATTTTTCAAGAACTACCCCTTTTTGAAAAAAAATAATTTCTTCAAATACTGTATTAGCCGCAAATGTCACAACTTTTCATTCTTAATTTACATATTTTTGCACTTCGAAATAGTCCTATAAATATGGAGATCAAAACAGAAATTATAAAAGTGTAAAGCGCTGAAAACAATGAGATAAGGAAATGAAGTCCCAATGAAAATGACAAGAAAAAAAAGAAACATCCATTAAAAATTAAAACACATTATAAATGAGGTTAAAAATTCTAATTTATTTAGAGTACACCTACCGTTGCATCATGCTTTTGTTGTTTTTGTTGTGACTATCATATTTTGATTAAATATATGTACATTGTAAAAAAAAAAAAAAAAAGTCGAAATGTGTGCATTAGACTTATTAAAAATGGTGCATTCGTACTAAGGAAGTTTTAAAAATATACCGTATTTCGGTTACAATAAGTATCCGAACTTTTTTATGTCTCCCTGTAAATACTAAATACTTTCATACTTTCTAGCATACAAGAGTTAACTTGTTGTAAACCTCAGAAACCTATATCAATGCCATAAAACGTGAAATAGTTTAATGTAATTAAAATGCGTCCTAAACTATGTTTCCTTCAATACCATAATTCAATGAATACTTTTGTTTGGTCCTGTAAATTAATAACAAATATTCGTTGCAGCACAGATTGTACAGAATATATATTATTTTGTCATATTGATTTTATTTTCTTCTATGTGTATCTTTCTACTAATTTGTCATCTGAATAGCTTCCAGCCAGTCGGGTGTATTGTGAGTCGAATTCTTAGCTTTCAGCACGACTCATAACAGAAACTGGTTGGTTGTTTTTGCTTTTTTGTTAAACTATACACCCCTGATGAAGTAGTTTAATGAAAAAGCCTTCTACTGCCTTTTTATCCATTTATCTTTCATTATTTTGGTAATCTGCCTTCTATTTCACTTCAAACTTCAACTGTTTTCAATAAGATGATTGTAAAAATACTGGTTTCATTGGTTTATTGTATGGTAATATATGAATTACTCTGGTTATATAATGTCCATTTATCCACATATTTCTTAGTAATTTGGTAATCTGCCTTCTATTTCTCTTCAAACTTCAACTGTTTTTAATAATATGAATGTAAAAATACTGGTTTCATTGGTTCTTTTATTGGTATTGTCTGAATAACTTTGGATGTATTTATAAAAGTATTTATATATTCAACTTCCATGATGATAAGATGCATAAGCACAATCATTAAAGGATAGTTTAGTCTTTTATGTCATTTATGTTATCATAAGATAACATGGATTCATGCAGCTTTTAGTGGATTATTTCACTTTAGGCCCATTTTGGCATAAATTAACCTATTTTTAAAAATTAGTATATACTTCATAGATTCATATGAATTTTATTATGTTCGAGAGAGTATAACGTCATTAAAATGCACTTGAAACTATTTTTTTTCCCTTTGACCGTAATGTAACGGAATATTTTTTATTGTCCCTGCAACTAAACTGAACATTCAATTTTCACAAAATTTGAAATGACTCAACAAAATTATGTAATAATTATATATTTTAAATTTCAAGCGATTCGGCTGGGTAGTTTTTGCCTTCTTATATATGTGGTCAGACGGACGGGCGGACAGATGGCCGCTAGACGGACGGCTTGAATGACGACTATAGGTGTTCCATATTTACATAATATGAAAGCACCTAAAAACCGTTCAATTTATGAAAATACAATTTAACCACGAAAGAAATTATCCAATAACCTCTTCCCAGTTACCCACGATTACAAAAAATGTTCTTTATCTTTAGAAAACCCATGAATCAATATAATTTCGGAATCTAGAAAGTCATTTATAGAAACAAAGTTTCTTTCGCTATCAATGTTTCTTTCTTTCTTTCTTTCTTTTTGAAACGTAGTCGTTTTTATAGTGTATATTAATAAGTTATCTCAGCCTTCAATATCAGTTTTTTGGATTTTATCCATTCTCAAGTAAATATTTTCATATTAAACAAAAGTATTTTAAACTGACAAACATGATAAATTATCCACTTTGTCATTAACATTATAATTAATATAATTTGTTACTCTTGCGTGTATAAATTTAACTACGCAGCAGAAAATGTTTAATTGAAATCGGGTAGCCTAAAAAAAAGATATTTCTATTTAGAATACCTGATAATGCTCTATAAAAACTTGTCGGAAATGTTTCTGAAAGTCAGTGATAGCAAAAGAATATTTGTTTTTATAAACAGCTCTTTAAATTCAGAAAATATTTTGTTTTCTGAGGTTTTTAAACATAAAGAATGCTTTTACAATCGTGAGTAACTATTAGAAAGAGGTGACTATGTATGTTCCCTAATAGCATGCATGGTCACAGTGACGTCACAGTGACGTCACTGTGAGTCACTTTGGTCACATCACATCTGTGACCAAAATGCCACCACTCAGTGACGTCACATTGTGACGGAGATGTGACTTTCTTAAAAATCTTTAAAAATTTATAAATATCCTTCAAAACATGTTATTTACTTTAAAAAAACATGTTTCTGGCAATTTATATATCGTCGCTTTTGTCACAGTTTCGTCACAATGTTAATGTCAAATTAGTCACAAATGACACATTTTTCACAAATTTGTCACACTGTGACCACTTTGTGAAACGTCACAAAAGAGCTCTAAAACGGCCATAACGACTTCACATTTTAGTCACTGTGACTTCACATCGACGTCACGTGACGTCACATCGACAATCGATGGTCACAAAGTCACAGTGTGACTTCACAACGACGTTGCAGTGACGTCACCATGTTTTACGGGTTATGTCGTGGCAAATCTGAAAGTAAGCACTCATTCGATGAATAGATTCTTGGAATGTTACCCAAGTTTTCAAATAAATATACAATGGAATGCATGGTAATTCCGCTTTAGTAATGTGTTAGCCCAATTTCGTAAATACCGACATCTTTGCCTGTCGTTGTTGCAGCTAGTAAAGTGGCAAAAACAATAGAATGAACTCAAAGATTTGCAGTTTCTCCTTGGAATAAAAAGGCATCTGTTTAGCTTTAATCTTTTATTGACAACAAATTAACTGAAACACTTCCCTCTTAAGAGCACACACTAGTCACACGCCAAGGCATATCAAGATGGCGACGCGTTTTTTCAGCGGATTCGAAGGATGGGCTAAAATTAGAATGATTGACATGCAATCATCCAATTAGCAAATTGGATGCTCTTAACCAATTATCTGCGACGATTTTTCTTTTCAAAGGTGTGCAGTTCTAGCCGATTTCATGTTTAAAGGATTTTTTTCAACTGATTTCCCATTGCTTTGGGTAAATGCAATGATGTCGAGTTTCAAAAGAATTCCAATTTGTTTACGATTAGCGTTCCAAAATTAAAACGGTTTGATTTTCAGAAAATAAACGAATGATTAATTTAGATAGATTACTATAAAATAAAAACTATTTTATTTACATAGCGCAATTACAAAAAAAAAAAAAAAATAAAAAAAAAAAATTAATATTGAATGAGGGGAGGGGGTGAATATCAGGTACAAATAGTTTAAAGAACTATTTTTTTGGGGGGGGGGGTAAGAGGGGAGGGGATTCTTTTTAGAATACGAAACTTATGAAGATAAATAGAACTGAAGGTTGATGAATGAATTAATAAAATTATGAGAAAAATATCTAGACAAATGTAAATATTTAAACATTGTTTATTTTTTGCGGAAAGGCAAGCAAGCAAGCAAGGGAGAACAGGAAATAGAAATTTTGAAGAAAGGAGAAATAGGTGTTAATCCCAGCCTAGTCGTTTATAGACATAATACATAATTTATTATTGTTTGTAGTGACAAATGTGACAGAAAAAGTGTAGCAAATTTTAAAAACTTTGTGTGATGTTAAGTCAATAAAGCAAAATATTTTGTCAATATTTCAGGTGGAAGAAAATTTAGATTCTTGATGATTTTTACAAGCATTATATAAATGCCGCAAGGAGCTGTAACAATTTTTAATTTTGAGCACTGACATAGCAGTAAAGTCTATAGGAGGGAGGGGGGGGGGGTTCTGAAAACTGTTTTTTAAATGATACAGTCAGTTAAGAATGGTTTTTGTTGTGAAAATTCCAATATTTTACTTAAATATCTCTCTAAAGATATTTTACTGTATGAAATGCACAAACACAATACGCAAAAAATGTAAACATGTGTTTTGTGTAGAATTTAATGCATATCTATCGCTTTATTTTTAACACTTTCCTACATAGTTAAAAAGATTTTGTTAATATTATAGTTAGCAGAGGTTTATAATTAGCACTTAAAAAAATTAAACATATTTAAAGACTTAATTATTTGTGCAGAAGGAGGATTTCAGGTTTTAATTATTTTTTTTATTAAAATACGGAGAGAAAAAAGAAAGAATTTAATTTTGTAAGCTGAGAAGGGGGGGGGGGGAGGTAGAGGGAAAAAAACGGATTTTTTTTTTTTGGGGGGGGGGGGGAGATAGTAGGATAGTTTTATAGATGACAGCTTATTTACCTTCTTGAATATTTATTAATAGGACGAAAAATGTAACTTAAAAGTGTTTTAAAGATTTTTAATTTTGTGTACTTCAAAAGAACGAGGGGGGGGGGGGAGGTATACAACAATATTTATGGGTTGTTTACGATTAATTATTTATTTTTAGAATAAAATATGTATAAACCTATGGAAAAAAAACAAACAAGAAAAAACTTTCAAAGATTTTAAATTTAGTGACATATGGGTAGGGGAGAAAATAGTGCAATGCCCCCCCCCCTCAAAAAATGGTGGAATTTGTGTTTGTTTAAAATTTGTGAGCTGAGGAAAAAAAGAAATAAGCACATTATTTATTTATTTTCGTGTGTGTATAGGGGGGAGATGTTTATTAGATCACTTATTTATTTGCCTTTCAAAATATTTATAAATCGGTTTAAAAAAAATACTAAAAGTGGGAATTATTTAAAGAACTAAATTTTCTGCACTTAAAGGAACAAAATGATAAATCCTAATTTCAGTCGTGGGGAGGTGGGGGGAGGAAATTTTGTGATTGATTGTTTATTGATATACTAAAGTGACTTGTATGCTACAAATATGGGTATTGTGGAGTAGACTTCAAAACGAAGTGATATTTTTGTAAGGTGCAATTTAGAAGATAGTGACAGATTCAAAAGGCGAAGCGAAATTTTGATATAAAGGGAGGCGAAGACCAAGGGCTGATCTTGAGAGTCCTCAAGGGGGGGGAGGATTTTAGAAATTTGGGTACTGCAGTGTAATGCACGGGTCGGAGCTCATTTTTTTATGTGGGTCGTGTTTTTTTTTTTTTACTTTTTTGCTGTGGGTCGGGTTTGGGTCCGGTTGGCTTCCATTTTTTGCTCCTGTCTGGGTTAATTCCTACTTGGGTCGAGAATGGGTCGGGTTGAGTTCCACTCTTTGCTGCTGTTCAAGTTAATTTCTGATTTTTTTTTTTTTTTTATTTGTCAGACTGGGGTCTCGTTGACTGCTACATTTTGTTTTTAATCTGGTTGACTTTTACTTTTTAGCAGTGCTTAGCGCATTTGGGACACTTTAGGATTTGGTTTTTAGCACTTTCCAACAAAGTTGAAAAGTGCTTATGCATTCGGTTTGTCTGTCCGTCTGGTCGGATGGCCGTCTGTCTGTCTGTACGCGCTCTAACTCCCGTAAATATACTCGGATTGCTATGAAATTTTTATACGTTGTTGATGTTTACCCTAGCACGACACCTATTAAAAATGAAGTATCTACCATAATTAGTTTATCTACAGAGAGAATCAAAAGTTTCCCATTACATTACGGCGTATGGGGAAAATCGTTAATATACTCGGATTGCCATGAAATTTTAGGACGTTATTGACGTTTACCCTAGCACGAATGCTATTGAAAATGAAGTTTCTACCATGACTAGTTTATCTACAGGGCGAATCAAAAGTTTTCCATTACATTACGGCCTATGGGGAAAAATCGTTAATATACTCGGATTGCCATGAAATTTTAAGACGTTATTGACGTTTACTCTATCACGAACGCTATTGAAAATTAAGTTTCTACCATGATTAGTTTATCTGCAAGGAGAATCAAAAGTTTTCATTTACATTACGGCCCATGGGGAAAAATCGTTTATATACTCGAATTGCCATGAAATTTTAGGACGTTATTGACGTTTACCCTAGCACGAACCCTATTGAAAATAAAGTTTCTACCATGATTAGTTTATCTACAGGGCGAATCAAAAGTTTCCCATTACATTACGGCCTATATGGAAAAATCGTTTCAAAAAAATTTTAAAGATGTTATACCCTGTCAAACATATTAAAATATGCATTCTATAAAATATAAGATGAAAATTTAGCTATTATTCATTTACATGGCCACACAAAAGAATTCCATTAGATAATGGTAAAAGAGGGAATTGTGTGTGGCATATTTTAAATATATTAAGCTGTTTCATGTATAATAAAATTGATATATGTCACTGAAGCTTAATATAAATTATACGCTACTGTCTTGCATAATATGAAGTACATAGCATTTACAGGGCCATACAAAAGATTTCAAATAGCATATTCTTTCCGAAGTACCGCATATGTGTCCGATGATGGCTGATGGAGGGATGAAATGCATTTTAATTATGATATGCGCGTTTATATTTCGCTAAAAATATGCGCATTATATGGTGTGTATAAATGTTATAGTTGATATACAGGGCTACCCAAAAGAGCTCACCAACGTTACTGAATATGAGCATAGATTATTTAAACGTGGTTCTTAAATAAACTATGCATTTTCACACTGAGCTTCATTGAATTTACTGAGAAATGTTTGCAAAATATAGATAAAAGGATATACAGGGCTACGCAAAGAATTCAGTACATGGACGCCTATGAATGATAATTTATGAGAATGTGATTTCAGTTGTTTTAAAAGTGTTTTAGTTTACAATAAATTTTAGCCTAATGCTGACGTGTAATAAAGGTACAATGTAAACTACAGGGCTGAACAAAAGTATTCAAGTATGTTTTCATCTGATAGTATGAAAATGCTGAAAAATAAATTTCAAGCTACTGGGTATTTTCTTGCTAAACTAAATTTTCCCATTATATCAAGTGACATATGAAATACAGAGCTGTTCAAAAGTACTGGAATACATATTTGGGTATATTTGGCTATACACTATTATTTCCCTAAATAACAAAGTTTTGTTAAAGATTTCATTAAGTGTTGGAAAGTGCTTCATAATCAATGCTTAACGCGTTATTTTTCTTACTTGTTACTTTATCGAGAAGGGTTCGGGTTGACCCGAATTTATTGGGGTGAATTCTTTGGTAAAATGTTCGTTCTTTTTTGCAATTTTTGTACAAAATGTGCGTCTGTTTCACGATATTTTGAAGAAGTTCGTGTTTTCTCCGCGATCATTTTACAAAATTTGTTGTCCGGTTCGCTTCTATTTTTTGCTGCTGGTCGGGTTTAATTTTTTACTTTTTGTTGTGGGTTGCGTTTGAATCCGGTTAACTTCTACTCTTTCCTACAAACACGTGACGTTACACACAGCAAACACGTGGGTGGTTTACAATTCTCCATCGATATACAGAGTGATATCGGCTCATACAAATTGCCCTCACCTCCGGGAAAAAAAACCACAACGAGAGTGAAACAAAGAAAAAAGGAAGACAATAGAAATCGGAGGAAAAAGAAAAGAGAAAGATCATTTAGGTGGCTTGGGTTAGGAAGCCCGTGAATATTTAAAGAAGGTATCCTCCAGGGGGCGATTAGTTTTAAGAATGCATTGAATAAGTATAGGGGAGAAAGGGTAACTACTCGCCCACCCCCTTTAAATTTAGAAAAAGTTTTTTATACTGAATTACCACATTTCGTTCGAATATCGTAAATCATATAAATAATTGGTTTAAAATTTCCTTTATATAATTGTTGGAGATTTCTGAGAAGGAAAAAATGAAAAGTATTTATTTATTTATTTTGGAGGGGGATGAAGGGAATTTGTTAGATGACTTACTTTATATGACTAAAGATTAACAAATATGGCTAAACACAAAATAAAGAGATTTAAAGACTAAATTTTATGTACTTGGTAAGGAGAAATAGGGGGAAAACATAAATTTTTGTGGGGTTAAGAGTAAAACTATGTTTGATTATTTATTACTACAGTAAAAGTTTTAGGAAAATCGATGACTTTAAAAGTATAAAATTTGTGAGCTGGGGGGGGGAGAAACAATTTATTAATTATTTATTTTTGTGTGTATGTGGGATGCAGAAGTTTTTAAAATGACTTACTTTTATTTGCCTTTTAAAACATTAACAAATGGGCTTAAAAAAAATAAAATGTGGGAAAATTTCAATGAATAAATTCTAGGCATTTACTAATAGGATGAGAGGGAAAAATCTCATTTTTAGTTAGTGGGGAGGAGTTTTTGTGATAGATTTTTTATTGTTACAACAAAGTGACAATATTGTGTAAACATGGATACAGTGAGATAGACAGCAAAACAGCGAAGTGATACTTCTGGAAGGGATAATATTGAAGGCTGTGATGAGAGCAAAAGGCGGGAACGAAATTTTGATACAAGGGGGGGGGGGCAAGGATGATATAAATTATTTTTCTAAATCAGACTTTCAGAGAACTCAGATTTTCACCTCCAATTAATAGAAAACAGAAAACTTAAATATTTTTAAGGACTTTTTGCAAATTCTGCATAACACTAACAAAGTTTTTTAAGGAGCAAAAATTACTTTTAAAAAATTAAACACTTTTTAAAAAATTGAAGAAACATAAGAAATGTGTAGGATCACTTAAAATTATTCCGCTACATTATGATCTATGTAGATAAATCATTTTCGGTGTTTCAAGGAGCGTTATACTAATTTAAAAGTAATGAAATTCATATACATTACAGAGGTACTCTGGAAGACAATTATAAAAAAATATGTCATGTATAGCACTTACAGTATACACACAGAGGATCTCCATAGTAATCTATTATACTCTGGTCTAAAAATAATTTCGCGATGTATTGTTGTAATAATGTTACTCTTTTACAAACAATGAAATTTATACGAACTTCTGAAATGGACTTAAGAATGCTTGCGGTATAATATTTGGCGAAAAACATTTGCCATTCAATTACAGAGTTACACAAAAGAATTCGGTTGTAAAAAGCTCTTCGGAGAAAAACTGTCCCTAGAGTATTTAAATTATGTTCACTACTTTGAACATGAAATGCAATGAAATGCTGTTTCGTGTATACTCTGTGTTAAAAAGAATTTCCATAAAAACATTCCATTTTATATATAATCATAATGAACCTGTTAAAATTGGTCATCTGTTTCCCGCCGTCCTTTTTTTTTTCTTTTTTTTTTAAGGAAGATACCGCACACTCAGTTTAGCTTTATTAATGTTACAGTGTTTTACAATTAAGTTTTCTTTCAAAATTTATTATTCATTGCAGAACAATGTAATAATTCCCACGGACCATCTGTCGACATATAAAAAGATGCGATTCAATAGCAAGATTTCAATATGATAAATACCAGAAGCGATGGGGCGATCGCCCCTTCCCCCTTTGAGCCCAATGAAGGGTCTGCAAAATGATATTAGATGTCCATAGGATAAATGAATCGTGTTTAAGATTGAGAACGGTGCGACCTGATCGGACTGGACGAAGCTGTCACTGCTCGGGTTGGGCCGGGCCAGTTTTAACTCATGAGACTAGGGCTTGCTTAGGTCTAGAGATCTGCATCGGCCTGTATCAGACTGGCAAAAAAAAAATAAAATAAAATAAAATAAACAGGCCGTATGAGCCAGTCCGATAAAAAAGTTTAACGGGCCTGCCGGCGTGTTATAAAGATTTCGGTAAAAACGCTAAAATGAGGTCTATTTTCAATGAATATGGGTTTCACGACCATAAGTATAAATGTGCGTCACGAGTAGATACTAGTTTAACAACATCAATACATAAATGTAACGTGTACAGCGTAGAAATCAGCATCGGACAGTTGCTTTGAGTCTATACGGGTATAATAATTTTTTGGCAAACTGGAGCCGGGTCAAGATCAGGTTTGCACTGTTTTTCTACATATAGTCGGGGTCAGAACTAGACTTAATTATTCGTAAGCCGTATAGGGCAGACAACATTATTTGTAAAAGGGATAAAAACTATTAACGTACTGTTAATGTACTTTTTGGAAATATACTCCTTGGTGTTTCTTAAATTCATTTCTGAACAACACGAAAGTTTGACACATTTTCTGACTAATTTTTAACTATAAAGATACAAAATTGACAAGCCTGACTATTGAAGGGATTTGGAATAGAACAGCATATTTCATTTTTGGTAAATAAGATATTTGTATATACTTATTAAGGTATAAGAGATTCTTGTCACGTGGTTTCAGATTTTTCTCCTTTTGCATGTTGTCGCTTCCGGAAATGCGATTCAAAACTCTAATTTTCACAATATTTTCATAAATATCATGAAAATTAGCGTTTTATATAGTGTGTTGCGCATTGTATTTGCTTTTATCAAAAAATGGACAACGCCATTCCATTACATTGTTTCTGAATAAAAACACCTGTTAAACTCATGTGTTTCCAAAATGAAATGAAATCAGAAATGCATAAAAAATAGCTCCTCTAAATTTGAGAAAATCTTTGATAAAATGATAAAGAAGTATTTTCATAAATGTACTTTTTATTACACAGCTTCAAAAGTTATGATAATTTTAACTTCCTTTTTTTTTTCTTTTATTCTAAACCATATTAATTTTTCAGTGCATCTTTATTTGAATGTTGAAAGTCTAAGAACCTAAGTAATCATTAATGTTCTTATTGTGTATTGTCAGTAAAAATTTTCTATAAAATCATCCAATAAATATGAATGCAGTAATCTTTAAAAAATCTTAATTGTATGATAAAAATCTGATTTTGTTTCGAAAAAAAGATGCAGGCCGATTTCGGCCTGGACTGTTTTCACTGATTTCTGTACGGCCCGGGCCTGGCCTAGAAATGTAAAAGTGTAAACGAGCGGGCCAGGCTCGGGCCGAATATTTTGTTTTATACCGGGCCGGGCCAAAATAATAATCATTCGGTCCGGGCCGGGGCGAGACTGGAAACTCCAGCCCGTCCAGACCTCTACTTAAGTCTTCACTCTTTCGGAAATCTTACTTTTTTTCTGCAAAACTTGACCACACTATATTTTTTCTTCCACTTCGGGCCTGGCGTGAACTTCGTTCTTTTAGAGGTCTGCCCGAACCTAAATTTCCATGCCCAGGCTCAAAAAGCAATTCAATTTTAACCCAACCCAAGCTCGCTAAAAATAAATAAATAAATAAATAAAAGAAAAAAATCTGATTCAGTACCGAATAGCCTGATACAAAACAGATCAACAAATCCAAAATGAAACAAAATCAATCTAATATTTGAAGGAAATTGGGAAAGGTATCCCATATAATTATAACAATATTTTTTTTTTTTGTTTAAGTAGAAAAATGAATATATATATAATGTACTCGTCAATATTCAAACATATAGTTTTTCATATAAAAAATTGTCTGATCTATTGAAAAATCCAGTCATCAACCAGTTTATACTAGATCCGAATTTGTCAAAATCCAAAAGAAGAAATGTCCCGAATCCGAAACGTTTAAAGTCAACCCGACCTATAATATATCAATCCGAACTCAAAAATTACAAATTATGTCAAATCGAGCCCTTACCCGAACACCTGAAATTGAAATGAAAGAAAATAAGTTCATGTATTTTAATAGAATTAAAAAATGTGTTTTACATCTTCAACTTGAATGTTATAATTTATATAGAAAAAAAAAAATCTAGTATTTGCTCTTTAGTGCAAAACCTATTCCTAAGTCAGCCTGCTCAAACTTGGTCCGTAGCAAAAAAGTATAAATCTATCCGGCCTACTACAAAAAACAAACTCAAAAAAAAAAAAAAAAAAAAAAAAAATCCCTAACAAAACTTTCTAATTAACTCGAATCCCCACCTTGTTCATTGCGCAGCATATCCTGATGTAACTTTGCGCCATAAAACGCCATTCAACCAACCAATCAATCAACCTGAGTGCTACTCTCAGAAGTGAAATTTTATCGAGAACAGAACCGAATTTGAAAAATGTAAGTCAAACTGACCCAAATATCCGACCCACAGCAAAAATCTCAAGCCGATTCTAACACGACTCACTGCAAAATTTAGAAATAATCTCCACCAGCAATGAAAAATATCACCTCCTGCCCGAACCTCCAAATTTTGAAATCGCTCCCCTTGAGGATTCTCGTGTTCCCCCCTTGAATCAGAAAAGAGCGTTCCTCTAAGAATTGCACTTAAAATAACTACATTTTTCAAATATTCGACAATAAAAAAAAAAAAAAAAAAAAAAAAAAAAAAAAAAAAAAAAAAATTACCCCTGAGCGTATAGTATTGCTCTGCTTCCGATCCGAACGCGAAAATACCATTGGAAATCAAATCAAAACCCGACCAAAGTTTTTTTTGTCAATTTAGAATCGAAATGAAAGAAAAACAATTCATGTTTTAGTGGAATTATAAAATGCCGACATTTATATTTCTAATATCAGTTTTATCTTTTATATAGAAAATAAAAATCTAATATATACTCATAACGGAATCAACCAAAAAAAGATGGCTAAATTGTTGAAAAGTGTTCGTTAAATAGAGGTATCTTCTATTCGAGACATTCCGTATGGATATTTTAATGTACATGTTAACACTTGCGAATAGCAGTGTTAACATGTAAATTGAAATGTAAAATCTTAAATATTCATAATTAACTATTTTAAATGTCTGTTATGGCGTTTATATAGTTTCATTTTATAGTATCTTCGACATTTTCTTTTATAATACTCTTTAAACTATTTTCGTCCATAACGGAGAAAATATTTAGACTTTCATTTAAAATATGGGGTCGAATCGAATCCTTCTTGCGATATTGTAAATTCACTATGAATCAGATCAGAACCCAAAATAGTGTAAATTAATTTCACCCCAAAACAACTACAGCAACAAAAAAGAATGCAGAGAAAAGCAAATAAAAAGTAGAATTCCACTCTGTCCGTAAGAAAAACGTAAAAATCCACTCGACCAGTAGCAAAAAAGTAAGAATTCAACTTGACCGAAACCAAACCAGCGCTAATAAAATAGTACTCAACTCAACCCCCCCCCCCCCAGGGCCGTAGCTAAGGGGGCGCTATGGGCGGCTCAGCCCCCCTAAAATATTTTGAGCCCCCCCTGGAAAAGATTCCAAGGTCACTCAATGAATTTCTGTTCCGAAAATTCAAATGAAATTCTGTTCAAAAATCTAACTTAGTCTTGAAAACCTTTCACAATTTTGCAGGATTACTAAATTGTATCTAAAATAAGTGTGTTCAACACCTCCCTCATCCTATTGGCACATAAGAAGCTAGCATGATTTTTAATTTTGATCAGCTATACACTCAAAATTTACATCATCCTGTAATTTTCTTAGTATAAAATGAAGTTATTAGAACACTTTTTAATAAGAAACATAGTACCTACAATATGAATATGCATTACTTTATCTTTCTGTGGCAATGCAAGAGAAAAAATTATGAGCCCCCCTTACATTCTCTTGAGCCCCCCCCCCTACATTCACTTGAGCCCCCCTATTGTTCACTTCTAGCTACGGACCTGCCCCCCCCCACACACACACAAAATAGAAATCAACCAGACCCAATACCAACCCGCAGCAATAAAGAAAGAGAACCGGACCCCAACCCAACCCGCAGCGGCAAAGTAGAATTGAACCTTACCCAAACACGACTCGCAAAAAAAAAAGTATTTAACCAGAACAACGGCAAAAAATGAAAGTAAACCGGACCGAAACCCGACCTACAACGAAAGAAATTAGCCCCGATCCTACTCATGATGAAAAAAAAAAATGTCCCGACACGAGCTGCAGGTGCGATTGGAATCTCCAGATTTCTGAAAAGTCCCCCCCCCCCCTCTTTTTTGAGGAGTCTCCAGATCTGCCCTTGTACCAGGACAAACAAAAACTGCTAAAAACTGCAAAATCGTCTAAAAGTTTTACAATGTTATATTGAATTGTCACCCATTAAATATATACGAACTTGTAAAGTTTGTAAGTATCTCGACAAATCTTGTCCACGATACTTTGTACTATGATGTTTTGGAACATGCAAAAGCCTTCTGCTCGATAGAAGCTGCATTAGTTGAACGTCGACAAGAAACTCCAAAGAAGAAACAATTCTGAAAAGTATTAGAGAGTAAAATTTGCTGAATAGCAGACTTTAAAAAAATTGCTATATTTTGCCTTACAGTTTCATTATTTTTACTTTTATACTATAACTAGCGGCCCGCCCTCACTTTTCTTTGGGTAGAGCAAGTCGCCCAGTCCCCCGCCACTGCTGACACCGCAAATTGTTTCTACCACTTCATCTCATTAAGTTCAACTACTAAAAACATTACCCTCATTTTAGGTAGTCGGATAAAAAATAGCTTATATGTTAATCTAAGGTGTCAGATACCTCCATACAAAATTTCATAAAAATCGATCCATCCGTTCTCGAGTTATAAATGGTGTAACTAACACGATTTTGCTTTATGTATATAGATTATAGCAGCCCGCCCCGACTTCTCACGGATATTTAAGAAAAATTTCAAGTTATAAATTTTTACACACACACTCATAACCTAATAATTAAAATGCCGTCTCTGACATTGACTCTCCTCCCGTGCCCCAGTGACGCCTATATCACACATTATGATGCAGCCTAGTCGAGCGGGGTAAACGGCAACCATTAAATCAGTCTTGATTTTAAAGTAATTTATTTTGATAAGAATCAATACCAAAGTAACAATAAAGAGCTTTTACAGAAACGGCATTTTAATTATTTTTTAAAATAAAAAACCCTTATTGTGACATAACTATAACAGTTAGACATATGCTGTTGCGACATTTTTTGTAGATAATTACATGTTAACAAAGTCGTAGTACATTATTTTGTTCTATAATCAATAGTATTCGCAACGCACGCGATGTGAAGATTTTTTAAGTTCATTTTTCTACACCTTGGGTTACAATATTGGCATTTTAATAAGGATTTGAAATAATTTTTTTGAAAATATAATGTAACCTATGTTCACCGGAAATAGTGTAGCTTTCATACGGTGAAAGAATTTTTCAAATCCGTCAAGTAGTTTTGGAGCCTATTTAATTCAATTCAAACAAATCTTTCTTCTTTATAATTTTATATTAAATTAAATAAGTAATATTTATCCCTAGGCTTATTGAAACAGTCTGCATTTGAAATTGTAGAAAACGTTACAATTTTAAATATTTGACTGCTCCTCCTAAAAAAAAAATCCTCCCTCCCCATATTTGATGCTCACTACTGTTTAAAATATTTACTATCTGTTATAACTTTTTTGAAAACTCCAAAACAATCGTTTCGTGATTTATTTTTAACTTTAATTAATTTGCGTTTCAGCATTTCTTTTCCTTTTTTTAGTAATTGCTAAATAGTTTTAAAAATTAAAAAACACGGTTTTATATCAGGTCGGTCTAAAAAATTTAAAATGTTTGTTTTTTTTTTTGGGGGGGGGGAGGAGGAAGGTGCATAGTTACGATTTTCATATGTGTTTTAGTGATTGTCATGTGTCTAGTGGGCCAGGTAACCTTTAGTTTCTCAAATTGCTTTTGATTCGTTTATCCGGCGTTTTATTTTTATCCTTTTACGCGGCAACTATAGCCTATGTTCACCGGAAATAGTGTAGCTTTCCAACGGCGAAAGAATTTTTCAAATCCGTCTAGTAGTTTCGGAGCCTATTCAATGCAAACAAACAAACAATCAAATCTTTCCTCTTTATAATATTAGTATAGATAAATAATGATAAATATTTGCAATTCGTTGTCTTTGCAAATATACCTTTATGTTACATTAAAATAAAATGTATTACGCAGGATAAATTCCCCATTTTTAACGACTGTTAAAAGTGTATCGTTTTCCTCAAAAGTAATAAATATTAAAAAATATTTCTTTAAAGTTTGAAACAAGTTGATCAACAATTTTAAAATTACCAATCTTTAAAACTTTCTAATTTTAATTTCTGCTTATTTTTGATAAAACTGTTTTTCGAACTGAAAATGCTTATTTTTTTTACTGTTTTACTTAATAATACTGGACTGAAATTGGGCTGCCTAGTATCGTATAGTACCAAAAACAAACACAGGGAAGAGAAAACTGCGCCCGGGGCAAAGTTTCAATTTGGCGCCCCCTTTCCCAACTTTTTCTTGTAACAGCCCAAGAATGATGTTGGTAGTATAAATGTGGCGCCCCCCCCCCCTCGGACGGCGCGGTGTTGAATAAGCCTCCTCAAAATGTACTCCTTGCAGCGCCGTGCGAAAAAGAGGGGGACGAAGGGGGTGGTTGCCCCGGGATCGAAATTTAGGAGGAGCCAAATTTTTCTACTAACGTAATTTTTAGTCTGTCACAAGAAAAAGTTCAGGGAATGGGGCGCCAAACTGAACTTTACTCCGGGCGCAGTTTTCTCTTTGCACCCCCCCCCCCCCTGTTTCATGTATTTTGCAAGCTGTATAAGGAAATTTATAAATTCCAAATATAGCTCCTTGTCCTTTTAATGCTACCTATGTATTTCACAAAAGTTCCAATTATATTTTAAAATTATCAGAATTTCCTTTTTGCTAAAAAAGAGCTTACTGTAATTTGTATCAAATCTACCTTGTTTTGTATGGACTTGAAAAAAATATATATACAAAGAAATGTATAATTTTCTTCCTTGGAAGTTAGTTATAGTTATATATTAATAGTAAAATAGCGTTAGTTTTATAAAAACAAAAAATTAGAAGTCGTTGATTTTTTTCAAGACTATTTTAGCTAAAATTTATCAATAATTGTAGAAAAAAATAAATCAAAACCTTGAAATAAGGGAGGTTATTTTAACACGTTACTATAAACCAATAACAGAAAGGAAATACAATGAAAGGAAAAAAAGTTACTTTCATTTGCTAAAATGGATTGGTGTTAACCAATTGTAATTTTCAAAAGGGCAGGAGAGGCGGAGACTGGCTGAGGCGGAGCGCATATAATTAAAACGCTTTTGTTATTCCATTTCTGATCAAAATATTTCCAAATTTTGCTCAGCCTAATTGCAGTAGAAATATGGAAAGCATATCATTGGAAAGCTTAAACACTAATATTCCGTGAAGCGTTTTTAATTTTTTCTGAAATTTGCTGAAATAGATTTTATAAGAGTAAAAAGGGCAGAACACCTCGAATTTCACTGAATCCAAAATTTAAAGGGTCCTCAGAATTAAACTACAACGAAAATCAGAAAAGTACAAACTAGCCCGGTAATAGAATGTCCTCAGCTATCCTGAGAAAAAAAAATCATTTAAAAATATTGAAAATTAAGCGAGATATTAGAAAAGAACGCTCCCATAGATTTTACATTAGCGCTCGGCTTTTACCGCGTGACTAGTGTGTGCTCTTAAGGAGCTACTTCAGTCAAATGAAAAGACCCTTTCGTTATTGCTAATCCTATGGGAGAAATTTATCAAGATATCTCGGTAGCATTTCAATATTTTTAAATTATTTCTTTTGGAGAGGGGCTCTTAGCCCCCCGTTCCCCCTGTTTAAACTTATCCAATGAATACCTAATATCAATCACGGAGGCGCCCCATCAGAATGATCCTATATCTAAAATTTGTACGAAAACTGATAATTCTGCGTGAAATACCCATTTATAACAATTAAGGGGAGGGGCATGAGAACCCCGTTCCCCCTCTTATACATATGAAATGTACTCCAAAAACTAATCAAGGAAGCGCCTTATTAGAATACACCTATATACAAAATTTCAAGTGGATCGGATATTTTTATCATGAGTTGTCGCGTTACGTACGTACACATGTACATACATACATACAGAACGGGCGGGCACATAAGCTCTCAGGCTTTGATAGCCTGTGAGCTAATAAACTAAAAGCTTTATATTTCAGTAAAACGAGTAAGACAATAATTAATTTAAGGAAAATTTAATAAAATTAATGATAGATATTATTAAAGAATAAGAATTAGTGAATATGCCGGTCCTTTCACGTGATAAAAAGAAAATATAAGGAAACATCGCGAAGGAAAAATTAATAATATAACATATATATTCTCATTCGGGATTATATTAAATTTTCATAGATTAAGAATCATTTTGTACCTTTTTACAATGTATATACAACGTCTCTTTACCGAATAGGCCCGTGAAGTCCTTGTTCATTCACTGAGATACAAAAGGATACTTAAATGTATTCTTGTGATTAATCTTAAGAGGGCAAAAAACATTCAATCAAGACTTAAAAAAGAAAAAAAAATGCAGATTTTTAATGATTTTTATTATCATACTTCAATTTGTAAGTCTGAAAAGCTATTTTGAAGTTCAAATATTGTCAAAACTGTTAGTTGCATATTTGTCACTTACAAAATTATCTGTTTATGTATCATTATGAATATATCAAAATACCTTTTCATGTGTATAGATAGTTATCGTAATTTCCGGCGTATAATCCGCGGATCAAACAATTCTGTTTGAACTTATAAATCTTATATAGTGACAGAAGATAAATATTTATGGTGATCTAATAAGTCACATTTCTTTAAAAAATTTTCCGGGTCGAAAACTGATTGTTTGATCTGCGGATTATATGCCGGTAATTACGGTAATTTTAATTTAATATTAAAAGTGTTATTTACTCGAAATTTTGATGGTAAAATTTCAAATTATTTAAAAATAAGAAAAACGTATTTGATAAATAAAACAGCAATAGGTAGTATTATTGGGGGCCCCCTGTGTGGCATCGGGTTTCCCAATTCCTAAATCTTAAGTGGGCCCTGTATATATATTTTATATTAAGTACGCATTAAATAAGCACGTTGTATTTAATATATATATATATATATATATTTAAATAAAATTTTTATCTAAATATCCTCAACCTGCCATTGTAACAAGCATTCCACTAATGATGAATTTTTACGTGTATGAATCTCGCAATCTCGAACGAAATGCAGAAATACCACTGGTGCATAAGTATTACATATTATTTGTTTCCTATTTCAATAAACTTATCAGGTTTCAAATTTGAAAATGTATACAAACAAACTTTAAACCTATTTTTTCTGTTCATTCTTTTCCAGGTCAAATCTTCCATCAGATCTTTCTTGTGGCTTTCGCGTGTTTTGTTTATTTACATTCGTTTAATTTATAAGCCGAAGTGTAATGGTATGCATGGTATCTACTGGTCCGAATCGTTCCATACCGTTGTTTATGTTTTTCTTTTAAAAAACGCGTTTCAATTTACATTTGCAATTGATGCTAATGAATGTTGGGAATGGCGTAAATGTTGTGTTTATCTGACAGAAGAACGTTTACACTTCGTTAATCCTTTCAAAGGTAAAGTATGTCTGTATCCGTAAAATACAGACATGAATGATCGACACCAGAATTTAAAAGCAGATTTCTTTCAAAATAAGTAAAAGCATTTGTTCACATATTTAATGAACGAAAGTTTTCCATTTTAATATCCTGGTACCAATGAGTCATTTACGAATAAAAATTGGTCCAGAAATGAACTAACTGCCCTGCTCTTGAAGGGATTAAAGTTAAAATTTAACTTTAAAATGAAAATTTTCGCTCTCTCTCAAACTTTCAAAGCGTTTTTTCTCAAATTCTGCTCCTTGTGTAATTGTCTTATATAATACAATCCATACAGAAAATTTCGTAAAAAAGCGTCAAACATATTGGCAGCAAGTTAAACGAATAATTTGCGATGTGGAGATATTTGCTTGCTGTTTGAAGTTTTCGTTTTTGACGAAACCGTTTCCTGGGAAACGCTCTAAGTGAATAGTTCAGGAAATTGAAGGAATTACTTTCTTCACATGTTTGACGATACAAATTTCTTTATTAGTTGTGCGCTGATGGGGCGCTGATGGTGCCACCTACCGCACAGCTTAGAAGCATCTGTATTTATTGACACAAGAAAAATAGTAATGTCATAGGGATGATTCGAACTGACTTACTTCCATGGGGCATATCGCTGCTCTGGCTATCACGCCGTAGGATTTAAAGTAAATTAAAATTATTAAACACTAAAAAAAAAAGAAACTTTTTTTTTTTGAGGATTTGATTTTTTTTTTAGGAAAGATAACAACCTATTTCAACTCTTCAATTTATAAAAAGAAAATAAAAGCCTAATTTGGTATTTAAAAAATATATTATTTGCTGTATAATTGCTTTTTAGAATTTCGTTCATCTGACGAAATCCTATTCGTCTCTGTTTTCTGTCTGTCTGTCAAACAGTCCGTACACAAAAACTACATAAGTTCAAATATATGAGCTCAAATTTTGTGAACTTATCATCAGTTCATTTTTTGTTTGTTTGTTTTGTTCTTCTTCTAATTGTTGCACGCAAGTTTAAATAGATTTAAAAACTATTTTCCTTTTTTCAATTATTTTTAACAAAAATGATGTACCTACTCCTGTTGCCAGAATTGTAAAAAAATTATTAAAAACTACAAAAACAATAATAGCTCAGAAATAAATTAAGGTACAGTTGTCAGACACATTGCATTTAAAAGGATATTTTTTCCTTTATGCGACGATGTAAAATTCGCATATGTACGATGATTTAGAAGTTAAAAAATTTTTAGTAGTAAAAAATGCAAAACTGGAATTTCTTTTCAACTTTCAAAGTGTTGCAATTTTTTTCTTCTGTTTGTTGCACGCAAGTTTAAATAAATATAAAAATTATTATGTATTTAACATAAATAATTTGATTAAATAAACCACGTAAAAAGGCGATTTATTTTAAATTTTAAAATTATTTTCAAGTTTTGAATTAAATATGGCTACTTAAATTTTAAAATCTAAAGAGCAAGGAGGATAATTTCCCCTCTTTTGCTGCCCCCTCCTCCCACTGATCTATGGCGTTCACCCATGCACTTTTGTAAAAACATCCTACTGTTGCCTTAATTTAAGTCAATTATATCGCTGGGAGGAATATTTAAATACACTATTATTTTAAGAAATACATATCTTTCTTCCCACTTGTTTCAGAAAATTGTTATATATAAGCAACAAAAGAAGGAACTTAATCATTTTTTGTACTTTTTATAAGAATAATACTGGTTCTGAACTCGTCTTAGACGAAGATTCTAATTGCGATACTATTATATCTAAGTAAACAATAATTTGAAGGTAACTTCATATAATGTTTAAATAACGCTTAAACACCATTTTCACGAAATAGTAAAGAACAACCTAGCATTTTTAACGATTCACAAAATCTTAACTTTTACAATTTAACGAGCGCTTTCAACTTGCTTATTATAGGCGAAGTTTTCTATATTCATCATGGTTAGTTTAAGCCAGGTATTTTGAAAGAAATGAGGAGAAAAAAATATTTTGATATACCACTCTTTTGGGAAATAAGTGTTTATTATCTATGCGAGATTAGTAGGTAAAGAAACCCTGCGAAAACGTGTATTTGTTTTAGGTAAAGGAAAATAATGACCTCTCCAAAGCTGTAAATACATGTTTTCATACATTAATAAATGTCTGGAGCATCTTACAAAAGGTGGTTGAACTGAAATAGGTTCATCAGCTAACTATCACTTTTTAAAATAAATAAATGTGAGTATATGTAAAACACTGAAAAAAGAGGTAAACGAACTTCAGAGCATTTGCATTAAAAGCATATAAACATCTACGTAAAATTTTTAATGATTAAAGTTGCTCAAAGTATCTGGAGAAACAAGATACAGTATAGACTCCCTCAAATCCGCACAGCTTGGGACCAGAGATTTTGCGGATTTTAGAATTTTGCGATTTCTGATCATTGCTTTGTTTATATTTCTTTTAAAAAGAAATTTGAATGTAATTAATAATGAAATCCAAAATATAATGAATGCTTAAAATATTAAAATAAGTAATAAACTAAAATAATAAAAGTTTAGATAACTTTTAAAATGATTAAAATACTAACTACTAAGGTCAAGTTAATCATCACTAATGTACAATTAAATATTCATTATAAAGATGAAATATGTTTTTCCTAAATTATTCATTGAAACTTGCCTCATAAAGGTACATTACTAATTCACATCAGGATCAAAAATAACGAAGCTTTATTTCAGGTTTAGCCAGAATTAATAATCAAGAAAGTTTGATTAATATATAAATACATTTGGTAAGATTGTGATTATCAATAATATCAGCAATATCTTGATTTTTTTTTTTCAGAAATATATTATTCTTTCTTCATGAAAAACGTGAATTCAATAACCTCAAAAATTACAAATTAAAAAATATATGGAACTGATATAAAACTAAAAAAGCCAAATTTTGCACCTACATCTGAATTGAATTTTTCATTTTTTACATCCGCAAATTATATGTTAATTTTAGAGAGTTGTGGATTTTAGGAGAGTGGATTTGAGGGAGTCTACTGTATTAAAAAAATCAGTAAATCGCTTTTAATCGGAAATTTAATATGATATAACACCTCCAGTTGGCGTTGTGTGGTAGCGTGACGAATTATAGCGGCAAGAGGCCGGTATCAGATTTCACTAATATTTATTGATTTAGTACAAGGAAATCTGAGTCCGGTTATAACAATTAAAAATTGTGGGTACGATACACTAGAAAGAAAAATTCGTAGGAGTCCTTTTTTAAAGTGGATTTACCGCCACTCGTCAGAATCTAAATCCTTATCCAAAGGTGCGCTTCACAAGTTCCTTTACCTGGGCACTGACGACCCACTGTTTCCGCTCCCGAGAGTCAGACTCCCGTCTGAACTTTCTAGCATCCGAAAGGTAAGTCCCCTTCCGTAGCATCTCCTTGCTCTTTTATCTCAACTTCCCTCATCCATCATCATCCTGACGACACACCTCCTCGCTGCGTGCACGGCGGTTGACTTTACTGGGGAGAGATCTTTCTCCGACAGATGAAATCATAGCAAAAGCGGGCTCTCACGCGAATTCAAAGGCTCATCATATGGGGGGTCCTATGACAGCGTAACGACCATATGCATTAGCTAGAAAGTTTTCTTTAAGTGGTCTTTAGAAACGGCTGACTTTCTAATGTCCATTTCGATGATGGAGAGAGATGTATCCCTCTGTTTGAGGATTCCGATGGTTTAGCCTACGTGGTTGGTATTTTTAAAAGTGTGGGAACTAGATTCCTCACAATGATTTTAAAATAAGATTAGTCATTGGGAGCCACCGTAATACTTGCCACCATGATTATGGATAAATATAAAATATGAAAATAGAACATGTGTAAACAATTTATAAAATGCATTGCAACTCCAAAATAAAATTTAAACGCGTATTTAAATATTTTCAGTACATTGTAATGCTCTATTACGGAATTGTTGGTACTAATTCATTATCTCGTCTATCCATTTCGACAAATTATATAAATCGCCAAACCATTCCTAAATTATACAAATTGGTATAATTTTTATCTCAAGGGTGTATTTCGATTCAAACTGCTTATTTTCCGATTTATTTTTGAATTCATATTTGCTCTCAAATACACCAAACTTTCAAAATCTCTTATTTGGAAAGTACAAGGTGCCGTAATTGTCGATTCTTTAATAAATGCAGAAGATATTGCAATAAAAGCAATCAAAAACGACATTTCGAACGGATTTTTCCCAAGCTGAAGATTTGGGGACGAAAAAAAGGGTCATACTGATAAGGTAATTGTTTATAACTCAAAATCTAATGAATTGAGCATAAAATGACATCACACGGCACCTCATACGTCCCTTCGAGAATCCCCACAGCAAGTTTCATGTCTCTACTTTTAAAAATGTGTCTGAAATTGTATCGGAAAATTTCGAGCTGTTGAAAGTGAAAAAGCGTTTTTTCGAATACACCCTTAAATAACAAAACAAAACAAAACAAATGTCAGTAAAAGATTAATAAAAATACGAATTAAAGTCGAATTAAAAATCGCTTGAAGATGTAACAGACATGTGTACCTTATTTAATGTCAACAGAATACGAGATTTACGATAAGCTATTATTGACATTTAATCTTTTAGTTTGGCAATACAGTCAAACCTCGTTAATATGAACACGCTTAGCGTGAATTATTTTTAGCATGAACTGTTTTCACAGTCCCCTATAAAAACGAATACAAAGATTTGATACTGATAACATGAATTACTGTTAACATGAACAAAATTTTGATTCCCCTTGAGGTTCATGTTAACGAGTTCGACTCTAGTATTTTGATCGACGGTATAGCCAAGTAGTATCGAATAGCGTAAAAGAAAAATCCATATAACTCAAAAATATTAATCATGTTAACTAACAGTATACTGCATCGGAATAAACGTCTTATATCCAATTAAAATATATTTTTTAATAGAAACTTGAATCAAATATAGGGTCATGAAAAATCTAAGAGTGAGGAAAATAGGATTACTTGGCAACTAATTATCCGATCGACCGATGCACGGCACTAAAAATACTTTATTATATTAATAGTTATCAATAATGAACATTTGTCAAAATTTTTGCATAATTGCTACATTGTGTATATACTTTCAATTAAAAATATGAAAGAATGTTTTTGCTCCTGGGCCTTGCCTGTAAAGAGGTCTTGCTGCGAATCTAATACTTCATTGTTATCGACAATATCAAAATGGGTCAAAACTTGAGGAAAAAATGGTCAACTGGGTATGTGCTTTCAGTCAAAAATGTAAAAGAATGTTTTTGCCCCTGGATAGTGACCCGTAATGAGGTCTAGCCATGAATCTACATAAATATTGCATAGTCATATCGATAGTGAAGTTGTATCAACATTTGAGCAAAATTGGTCCGTTGGGTATGTGCTTTTAATCAAAAAGGTTTATCTTTGAGGACGTCTAGCCATGAATGTACATGAATATTGCATTGTTATTAACAATGAACATGGATTAAAATTTGAACAAAATTGCTCCATTAGATGTGTGCTTTCTATCAAAAAAGTAAATGCACATTTTTGCCCCTGGACCAGTCTTTACCACTGATGATTTCTGACTTCCAAGCATCTTACGGAAGTCTTAAAACATAAAAGGGATTGCCTTACCAACAGCCTTTCCGTCGAAAAGAAAAGTAGAGTGTTCAGACCATTATACATCCCATAAAGAGTGTCCTGATCTCACTTGTATTCAATCAGGTGATACAAGAAGTGTACCATTTTTTTCTTTAAAAACATGGTTCTCGGGATAAATAAATTAAACAAATAAAGCAATAAACAACCTAATAATTCTTTGCTTTTGTGCAACTGATAGTTCATTTACTGCCACAGAGCAATAATAAAAAATATTACATGTTCTAAAACCAGATGCTGGTGGTTGTAGGGGGGAGTCCATCATGTTTATGCACACATAATTAACACTATTAAAAAAGACGGACGGTTTTACTGAAATTGTCCTGGTAATCGGGACACTGATACAATTTACTGTTCTTTAACGGAAAAAACTCCATAAATTTCCAGAAAAAATTCCGGAAGAAATGGAAAAATTTCTGGAATTTAGGGAAATTTTTCCGTTAAAAAACAAATTGTATTGGCGTTGCGACTACCAATACAATTTCCATAAAATCGCTTTTTTTTTTTTTTTTTTTTTTTTTTTTACAGTGAATTTATTTTCTTTCTACTGCTGAAGTGAATGACAACATGGACACTGAATCTGATCTAAATCTGTGGCTTCCGGTAATAACCAGGTAAGGCACATTTTTGAAAAAATTGAGATAATTTGGGAAAAATGTAGCTTTAAAAGAGTACTGTCATCTGCCACAGTACTGAAAAATGAAAATCGAATACTTCCCGTCATATAGGGTGACTATAAATTTTCATTTGAAAATTGAAAAATCAGTAATAATCGGGTAAGTGCATAAAGTAACGATAATAACCAGATAAGATTTCTATTTATTTCTTTAAATCGTCTATAATTCTGTGGCTTCCGGTAATAACCAGGTAAGGCGCAATTTTAATATTTTGAGTAATTAACGTTTGAAGTTTTCAAAAATGTATTTTTATCATTACTTTTATAAAATAGATTAGAACTTAATAATTTTCACTACATTCAAGTAATATTAAATTTTAATTTTATTTATATTTATTAAAAATAAATGTAAAAAGGTAATAACCAGATAAGAGTTACATTTTTAATTGGTTCTCAATTAATAAAAACCATTTTTATAAAACTATTTTGGCATAAAAGAGGTTATTATATCCTAATTGAATGTAGTGAAAATTATTAAGTTCTAATCTATTTTATAAAAGTAATGATAAAAAGACATTTTTGAAAACTTTAAACGTTAATTACTCAAAATATTAAAAATGTGCCTTACCTGTTACTACCGGAAGCCACAGAAATGAAACACATTAGTAAATAAAATACAAAAAAAAAAAAAAAAAAAAAAAAAAAAAAAAATTATTTTAATTATATGACTACAATGGTTTAATTTTCCTTAACAATTTTGTCAACAACACTTGCATTTGTTATTTTATGTTAAAGTGAATGAGGAAGCTTCATATAATGCTCTTGATACAATAAATATACTGAAAAATTTGAAAAAAAAAATATCACTATTCGATAAGTGTTTTGATTACATGGTCCATGCAATGAAAATATTTATACGTGTAATCGACAACCTCTGTTTTCGTTTGTTGTTTTTACGATTAGCGCAAAGTTAAACAGCTTAAGGAACGTCACCACAAAATCTGTTTTCCATAACACTGAATTTAAAGTTCAAGTCAATAAAGTTGAAGAAAGGTTTTTTCTTTTTAATAAGCTACAGTTGTTTGATTATTTATCTATAATTTCTTTGGCAGTATATTAACGATGTTTCAAATAGTTTATGTTTTTTTAATCAAGTTTGTTTCTCTAACTGAGACTATAAAGCGATATAATGATCAACATTTTCCTATATAGAAGTCGATAATAAGGTTGGTATGATCTGTAACATCTATTTTTATTTGTTATTTACTTTTCATACTTTGAAAAAAAAAAAAATGAGCTTGAACTTTCCGGCCAATGAACGATTTCTCCAAATAAATAAATGTTATTATAGCATTTATAGCGCAAGAGGTAACTGAACTACAAAACGCTTCTGTTTCCAAGTTTTAAATGATATAATAACATACAGAGTTTAGAGGTAAGTGAACTAGCTGGCGCATTCCTATGGGTTACTACATTTTTGTGCGCAATAAGAATTAGCTGTGTAGTAGGCATATTAATCAATAAATTTTTAATATATATAAATAATTAAGTAATGGGTAGTTGTTGTGCAGCTGTTAGCTATTCGAAATCATAGCTAATAGTTAAAATCATTGATAGACAAATTCGGAATATTTTAATTTATGGCTGATGGAGACAGAAGATACACTATATATGGCCAAAGATGACCGTCCACTTGCGATTTTAGACATTTTTATAAATATCTGGAAAAATACATGAGGAATTTTCTTGAAACTCTAAATGTGTAAATATAATATTAAAAGTCATACATTTCCGGGAAGATTTTTTCCCTGAACTCCAAAGGGGACCATCAACAAATTAAAAAAGAATGAATATCTTTTGGATAACCCTGTAAAAACTAATGTAGCAAAAGCTTTCAAACTGTAGATTATGATTAAGTGGCTTATTGTAATAAACTGTATTTATTTTTATATCGATGACAGGTATACTCGTAGAGAAATTAAGGTTTTTATAAAAACAGTCTCAAAATTTTCCAAGATTTTTACTTATAATTTGCAGCGTTCTTAATATAAAACAATATTCTTTTGTGAAAATATGACAAGTAATATTGCACATAATACCTTGTAATCAGAATTAAAAAATATTAATACTAAAAAAAGTATGTAAAAATGAGTAGGTTTACTAAATAATTTTTTACTGCGCATGCGTCAACGATATCAAAATTTTATTTGCATATTATATTAACTAAATGTATAGAGCAAATATTGTGAAAGTCTCAAAATCATAGCTTGAAAATTCTCAAATTGATCGTCTATAGAATAAGCAAAAAATCCATTTTTCACTCACAAAATGAAAAAAAAAAAAAAAAAAAGAGTGGTTTTATCCAAATGTAGTAGTACGTCCAATATTGTGTATTCGATATTGACACTAATCGATGAATATATGGATACAACCGCTCTTGTAGCTCTGACGACGGTACGCTAAATGTTACCGAAACCGGTCTGCTTCTTTAATAATATACTTGGTGCTTTTTAACGTTGCTTATTTTCGTATTCCATTGCATTGCACCAAGCTCTATCTGAATATTTATTGATCTAGCATTTGTATGATAATTATAATAATAAAAGTAATAATGAATAAGAACTTTACGCTGTATACTCAAATGTAACTATGAACAAAAGTCTATCCAAGGCACAATTTATTTTGAGATTTTAATAAAAACTAAAATAAATAAATAAAATAAATCACAAGAATAAAAATGTTACTTGAATTACCTATGACGATAATTTTAAGGATAAACTGAAACATCCAGTACTGATTTATTTTGTAATACATGTCTCCATCATGCTACATCTCATGAATACTATTACTTTAAAATTCTTACATGCTTTAATTTTTTTGCAGATGACAGCAGAGTTAAGGAAAGCTACATTGTTCCTACTTATTTAGTGTAAACAAAGAACTGTAGAACTGCTATTCTGCAATTTTTATCTACTAAAAAGATTCATGTCAACATGGTAAGACTTATTATCATCTTTCATAATTGTTATTTTATTAACTTTTTATTTTATTATATATTTTTATTGGTTTGTTTAAAAATAATGTAGTTTTTATTTAAGAATTCGTTAAAGCTAACTTTATGTTTCTAAAAATTAATTTTTTCATGGTAAGTTTCAAAACTCGCAGTCATGCGTGCTGTCTTTTTTAAACTTAATATAAATTTAAAAAAAAGTTGGACATTGCACGGCAAGCGTAGCAAATGAGGTGTGTTCGTATAATAACGAAGTTTCAAAAATATTCAGATCTTGGTGTTATAGTATACAGTACTTGGGATATAGAGAATCCGAAATCTTCTGTGTGTTCTTCTAAATACTATCTGCTCTCTATTATACAAGAAGTAATTTGTAGTAAGTCTCGCAACAATGTTCAACAGTTTCGTAAAATGTGAAATTGTTATTATTAAAACGAACTCCAAACAATGCCCTCCCCCCAAAAATATACCATTATGAAATAGAATACTTTCATGCAGCCCTGTAAATTAATGAAAAATATTCTTTGCACCACACATTGTACATAAGGTATATTTTTGTATATACTTCATAGATGCATATCAATTTTATTATGTTAAAAAGAGTGTAACACCATTAAAATGCAGTTATCTCTCTAACTATGGACTCTCAGAAAAAAATGCATGCAATACTTTTTGTAGGAAATTTAATTGTCTTTATTTTTTGCATTTGATATTTTTCCGTAGGAACTATACATTACGAGATATTAACAAAAAAGTGAAAAACCTTCTTTTATACGAATTAAATATTTCCAACTGAGCGAAAAAATGCCCAGGCCGGGAATCGAAGTCAGATACTTGGCTTACAAGGCCAATACTTTACCGTTTAAAGGGGCTCAGGGGTTGAAAACTTTTCAAAAAATCGATTTTTTATGATCTAGTTTTATTATTTAATTAATTCTGAACTTAATGCAAAAACCGCATAAAAATATTTGCATTTTTAACAGAGTTATAAGCATTTACGTATGTATCAGCACTTTCATAGCCGCACCGATATAATTTCAACTTTAAGTCGCGTTTTCTCAAAACTTGATTTTTGACCACTAACACCAAGATTTAAAAAAAAAAAAAAAAAACTATTTGATAAAATGGCTTAAATTTTTTTTGCATGCATATAACATCATAATCTAGATTATGAATTAACATAGTTTAGATAGTTTAATATTTTGAGTATTTTTAATGAAAAAAAAGTTGTATTTTTTAGAAGTTTTTTAAATTTTCAAATTTGAGAGTTTTTTTAATAATGTTGTTTTTGAGTGATAGTTATATCCTTAATTCATTCTACAGAGTAACAGTTTCCGAATCATTTTAAAGCAAAAATTAGGTTCTTATGTCAATTCAACGTTAAGATATCTTGGTGTTGGTGATATAACACATAATTTTTTTTTTCGAAAATTGCGTTACATAGATTTTGCTATATTTCTTATTATATTACATTGAAGTACTTCATTTTATAATTTTATAAGACTACAAACATACCTTTAAAATATCAGAAAGTTTAAATTAATTACATTGAATACTTCTGTTTTTATATGGACTCGAAGAGAAAGCTCTGTTTTCATGTTTTTCCGTATCGATAAACCCCTGAGCCCCCCTTAAACTAATTGGGCACGACAACCGGAGAGCATTCTTTGTTCAGATAACCTTATAGGTAATAACATCTGATCTGTCATTTAGACAGCTCAACAGAATAAACCGCAGATAAAGGAACTCCATAGAACGATGGATACGTAGATCAACTGCTATTTTAACACAATCTAACTCATTGGTAAAGTTATCGTATGAATTAAATATTTCCAACTGAGCGAAAAATTGCCCAGGCCAGGAATCGAACCCAAATACTCGGCATACCTTCTTTTACCTCCACCTCTTCTCGCTCATCCCCCATTCATCAAGACTTTTAGTATGTTCATTAGAAGAACCTACCAAACAATATTACCTTGTTTCAAAACTTTTGGAATTATGTCCCAAAATGACCCGAAATCTGCCTAATTTGACTGGACAAACAAGTCAATCAGAAGTAAGAGAAATTTCCTTATCTCTTTATAACTATTGAAGTATTTATAATGATATAAAATTATTTAGTGGTTCCTCCTATACTGATTTAGTCATTATAACTTTCCGGATTACAATTTTTCTAATAATTCTGACCCAAGCAGATCTCTATCATAACCATAACTTCAAGAACTGAACAGTTCGACAACCAATTAAACTTGACATATTTACGCGATAAAAATGTTAAAAAATATCTATCTAGTTCTCAAAGGTGTTTTTTTTTTTTGCAATGCAACCTCATATGGGATTATCATCGTACAAAATGCTTAAATTGGTTGTTTTTCTTAACACCCGGATTCTCATTTATTTATGTTCCATTACAAAAATATTCTATGTCATTATAAGTATAACGTTTTTGCTAGAGTAAATAATAACACTGAATCTTAAATTGTTTTACTTTGGATAATTTGAGCGTAAAGTTTTCTGCTTCAATTCACGATTTAAAAAAAAAAAAAAAAAAGATTAACTGCAAGTTAAACGAAATTCTTTTCTTTTCATCTTTTTGAAATTTTATTCGCAGCATTCATTTCCAACAACCTATTTTAAAAACATCCCGGAACAGTTGCGATAATGACATCAAATGTTTTGTTTACATTTCTGCCTTTTAAATGTTTTCATAAATATTCAGATAGAAATGGAATTTCAGAATTTTAATGGAGAACATCACGCTTACTATGGAACCATCTATTTTTTTTCATATGTGCTATCTGAACCTAATATATTTTTTAAATCTCCATATATCATGTTCTTTCATATAAAGAAAAAATATCAGTGGTTTGCTGTAATTACTTTTGGAAAAATAAATAAAAAATTAAAAAACTTATGAGCATTGCAATTAATATAATGTTATAATCATTAAAAAATAATAGTAAACAAATAAATAAATAACGCTATAATAAATTAGCTAAATAGCTTCATTAAAACAGATTTATTAAATTCTTGTTTGCATAGTTACAAAATTTACTGTTATTGGTAAAATAAATACATATATAAAAGTCTTGTTTAGTCCAATGCTAAATGTATGCAGTGGCGGTCAAAAGTTTCCGGCCAGTTAGTTTCTTTGATTTATTTACCAGAAATTTTCAGTGAAGAAGAAGCACAATTGCTTCAAAAGTTAGAAACATGTGAATGACCTCTGACCACTTGATAATTCTGATTGTATATTGAAGACGCTTCGTGCAAAGGAGTAGAATTTGATGTTCGCGTGTGCAAAAGTTTCCGGTCACTCATCATTTCTTATTTTTTTTCAAACGGTAAAGCGTTTTTTGTCATGTTTGTGAATGAAACAACGTGAATAGCATAGTTTAAACTCAAAATTGAAATGCTCAACAATTATTGCTCGTAAACAAGTGATTAGTTTGTCGCTAAAGGGTCAATCTTCTTGAGATATTGCGGCAAAGTTATCGATCTGAAAATTGACTGTGAACGATATTTAAAAATTAAATAAAGATGGCCATGACCTTTAGGACTTTCTGTGGTCCGGGAGACTCCGAAAAATGACTATTCATGTGAGCAGAATTATCAGAAGAAAAACAATTGATGAACTGCATAAAAATTCCATTGTAATATTCCGCGATTTACGAAATAAAAATATTGCTGAAATAAGTCGGTCTATCGTGTCAAGATGCCAACGTGATGCAGAACTTTATGGAATAGTCGGTGTTCAAAAATATTTCATTGGTAAAAAAAATATCAACGTACCCAACTGGCGTTTTCTAAAAAAAAAAAAAAAAAAAAAAAAAAAAAAAAAAAAAAAAAAAAAGTCCGGTCAAGTGAAAAGTGGTCAAAAGTACTATTTTTCCAACAATCGAATTTCAAACTTTTTTAGGAATGATGGAAGACACTACGTCCAATGACCTACACTGTAAAAAAAAATTTGGAAAGTTACAAAAATTTTTCTAGTAGAATTGTATTCCAAGAACTTTTCATGTAACGGCAACAATAAAAATTCATGTAACAGATACAGATTTGCACTTTGAATCAAACAAATTTTAAGGTTACTAAGAATTTTTTTGGGAAATCGTATTCCAAGAACTTTTTTAGTGACGATAACGAGCATTATAGATAAAATTTTAGTAAAGTTACCAAAATTTTAGTAAATTCTTTTGTAAAGTTACAGATGGTTTTAGTTTTACTTACAAGTTTTGTAGATTGACATCATTTTCTTGTACAGTGTACACATAAATTTTTAGTAAGCATAAGAGATTTCGGTTAATTTAGATTACTAAGGTTACAGATTTTTTTTACAGTGTAGCAACAAAATATATGATTATGCGGGGACACGTTATGCTGTGGGGAGAATTTACTTCAAAAAATGTCGGTCCGTTATTTGAAATCAACAGCAAGATGAATGATGCAATGTATAAGGATATCTTGCAAGATTATTTGCTGCCTTATTACAGGAAAAAATATTGTCGCAAGTATTTGTTTTAACATAAGGACTTAAAGAATGTATGCAAGCCCCGAAAAGCAATGGTTTTCGTCCAAAAAAATCGCTTTTGAAATCGCCAGACCAAAACTCCCGACATGATTTTTGTATTTGTATTTGTATAGCTTTGAGGTAGGCGCTACAGCTATTCGCCGGCATAACCTCCAAAACCAGATAGAACACTTTATTACAGATTATCCAGTACATACATTTTTTCATACATACATTACATACATTTATTCATAAGAATGCTATGAAGTCATATATAAGTATAATACTTTTGTTGTTTGAAATAAATTACAGTTAATTTTTTATTCAGAAAATTTTTAACTTTCATAATTGCATAAAAATAATATGATTTATGAGATCCGCCCGTTACTGAACAAATAAAATAAAATGAAATATTGTTTCTGGAAATCTTCAAAATTTAATTAAATGGTGAAATTGACTAATTAAGCGGCGTTTCAGTAATGAACACGCGTCTTAAAATCTTAAAAAAAAAAAAAAAAAAAAAAAAGAAAAAGAAAAAGAAAAAAAGAAAGAAAGAAATTTTGTAAATGGCTATTAGTATGTAAAATTTTAAGTTTTCAATTACTACTCAAACAAAACTTTTCAAATTTTGCAAGAAAATAAAGTATGTATAAATTTGTTAAATGAAATCAGCTCTTAGCATTTTCATTAAGATTTTCATTGAAAAACATCGGATTGAAAAACATCGGATTGAAAAACATCGGGAATTTCGAAATATTATTTTCTGCTTCCTGATTGGTTTGATCAGTGCCGTAGCAAGGTGTTTTGAGCCCCCCCCCCCCAAGAAACAAATTTTGGGCCCCCTCCCCCCACTTTAAACTGAGTTTTTTGAAGTTTCACTATTATAATTTGAAACTCATATTGAAGTTTCTATATGAGTTTCAAATTATAATAATGTAATGAACAAATTTAATAGTTAGCATAAGTATTTTAAATCATTATTAAAATTATTATAATTTTCATAATTTTGCGAAAATACAAAATACATATGCATTGCTTAAAGATCAATTAATAACGTTAAAATAAAATTTGCCTAAAACAATTTTACAAATGATGCTAAGATTTTATTACAAAGTATAGGAATTAAATAGATTATATAAACACATAATTCCTGCAGTTTGCTATTTAAAGGGCTATTTCAGTTACGCGAAAAGACCCATTCGCTAATGCATGGAAGAATGGAATAGAATACTATGTAGGCATGGGATTCTTCCACGGATTTGCGATTTTCCTGATTTTTTGTCATTTTCCGCTTTTTAGCTCACAGGCTATCATAGCCCGAGAGCTTATGTGCCCGTCCGTTCTGTATGTATGTGCGTTCGTGCGTAACGCGATAACTCATGATAAAAATATCGGATCCACTTGAAATTTTGTATATAGGTATATCCTGATAAGGCGCTTCCCTGATTAGTTTTTGGAGTTCATTCGATATGTATAAGAGGGGGAACGGGGGGCTCATGCCCCTCCCCTTAATGGATATAAATGGGTTTTTCATGCAGAATTAACAGCTTTTGTCCAAAATTTAGATATAGGACCATTCTGATGAGACGATTCCGTGACTGTTATTATGTGTTCATTGAATAAGTATAAACAGGGGGAACGGGGGGCCCAGCCCCCCCCCCCTTAATTGATATAAACGGGATTTTCATGCAGAATTAACAGTTTTCGTTCAAAATTTAGATATAGGATCATTCGGATGAGGCGATACCGTGGCTGTTATTAGGTGTTCATTGAATAAGTATAAACAGGGGGAACGGGGGGCTCATGCCCCTCCCCTTAATTGATATAAACGGGTTTTTCATGAAGAATCAACAGTTTTTGTCCAAAATTTAGATATAGGATCATTCTGATGAGGCGATTCCGTGACTGTTATTATGTGTTCATTGAATAAGTATAAACAGGGGGAACGGGGGGCTCATGCCCCTCCCCTTAATTGATATAAACAGGATTTTCATGCAGAATTAACAGTTTTCGTTCAAAATTTAGATATAGGATCATTCGGATGAGGCGAGTCCGTGGCTGTTATTAGGTGTTCATTGAATAAGTATAAACAGGGGGAACGGGGGTTCTAATGCCCTTCCCCTTAACTTGCATAAATGGATTTTTCAATCAGAATTGTCAGATTTCGTTCAAATCTCTGAATAGTTTTGGAAGTTTAATGGTTAAGTATAAAAGAGGGGAATAACTCCTCTTAAATTATATAAATGCTAAATGGGTTTTTATTAAGAATTATCCGATTTGCTCTGAATTTTGGATATAGATTTTTTAATATGATAAAGCATGTACTTGATAGTTTAGGAAGTTCAATGATTAAGTATAAAAAAGGAGAAAGGGGAGAGCTGTTTCCCCTTCTTAATTTTTTTTTTTCGAACGGAATTACAAGGCTGTAATGTACAATTAGTATGCATAGCCTGTGAGCTCAATGCCATCTGTTTTATTGGGCAATATTCTTTTTATTTTATTTTTCATATCTTGAAAGGATTGCAGAAAAAACACGACTTTCGTCAAAAGATTGCTAAAAAAGCGTGATCTTCATAAAAAAAAATCGCGGAATAAAAAACGATTTTCGTCGAAAAATCCCCCCAAAACGCTATTTTTGTCAAAATATAGCAAAGAAAACGTTATTATCGTCAAAAGGTAGCGAAAAAATGCTATTTTTGTCAAAATATCGCGATTTTTGTCAAAATAACGCTAGAAAAACGCGATTTTCGTGCAAAAAATCTTGAAAAAACACGATTTTCGGCATAAGATCGTAAGAAAAACAAGATTTTCGTCAAAAGATCGCAATAAAAACAAGATTTTCGCCAAAAAATAGCGATAAAAAGAGATTTCCGCTAAAAATTGCCGAGGAAAACGCATTTTCGTCAAAAAATCGCGAGAAAAACTCGGTTTTCGCCAAAAGATCAAGAAAAAAATACTACCTTCATTAAAAAAAAATCGCGGAATAAAAAACGAATTTCGTCGAAAGATTCCGAAATAAATGCAATTTTCGTCAAAAGATCGCGAAAAAACACTATTTTGTCAAAAATTTGCGAAAAAATGCTATTTTACGGAATACGAAATAAATACGAAAACAGCGAGAGAAACGCGGTTTTCGTCAAAATAACGCCAGAATAAATATAGTTTAAAAAAAACTAAAAAACACGCTTTTTAAGTATATCAAACTAAAAAGTGAAAAATAATTCGTACTATAAGCTGAAAACGAAAATAGATGAAAAATACTATATTACTATAAAATCATTGTTATTATAGAAATCAATTAATATGCAATAAATAAAATTATCGTGGAAAAAAAGCGTGGAGTGCTTCTTAAGAACTGATAGATGGAGCATGGTAGATGGAGCACCCCACGCTTTTTTTCCACGATAATTTTATTTATTGCTTATTAATTGATTTCTATAATAACAATGATTTTATAGTAATATAGTATTTTTCATCTAT
The DNA here is from genome assembly GCA_964019185.1 of Maratus speculifer. NCBI lineage: Eukaryota > Metazoa > Arthropoda > Arachnida > Araneae > Salticidae > Maratus > Maratus speculifer. The sequence continues at coordinate 11,784,262 of OZ025300.1, read as the reverse complement.
TTTCGTTTACAGCTTATAGTGCGAATTATTTTTCACTTTTTATTGATATACTTAAAAAGCGTGTTTTTTAGTTTTTTTAAACTATATTTATTTTTCACTTTTTAGTTTGATTACTTTAAAAGTGTGGTTTTTAGTTTTTTAAAACTATATTTATATTTAATACAAAAACCAAATTAATCGGTTGGATAGTTTCAGAGTAATTGGAGAACATACATAGAAAAAAAAATACATACGCGTCGAATTGATAACTTCCTCTTCCTTTTCTGAAGCCGGTTAAAAATAAAAATTGTAATACGGAAATTTTTTTTTTAATTTTACATAGATGTAAATAATGTCAGGAGTGGGGTTCGAACCCACAATCTCTTTCGAAAAACAGAGCTTCAATCCGGCGCCTTAGATCGCTCGGCCATGCTGTCTACACTCAATTCAGTGAACGTATTCAACACTTTTAATTAGCGAAAAATCACTAATTTTATTAGTTTTTGCCTAATTACTAAAAAAGTACTGAACCAATTTCGATTAAACTGAAGTGGTACCAATTCGAGAGCATCGTCTTTCATTTAACACCAAAACCAAGTTAATCGGTTGCATAGTTTCGGAGTAATCGGTGAACATACATAAAATAAGGAGAGTTACAAACTCACAAACTCACAAACATACAGGGGTGAAGTTAATAAAAGCGTGGTAAAAACGCGAGTATCATAAAAAAAAAATCTCGAGAAAAACGCGATTTTCATCATAAGACCGCGAGGAAAACACTACTTTCGTCAAAAGATCGCAATAAATATACGATTTTTGTCAAAAGGTCGTGTAAAAAAATGCTTTTTCTATCAAAATACCGCGAGAGAAACGCGGTTTTCGTCAAAATAACGCTAGAAAAGCGCGATTTTCATTTTAAAAAATCTTGAGAAAAACGCGATTTTCATCATAAGACCTCAAGGAAAACACTACTTTCGTCAAAAAATCGCAATAAAAATAACGATTTTCGTCAAAAGATCTCGAGAAAACCGCGATTTTCCGCATAAGATCGTGAGAAAAACCGCGATTTTCGTCAAAAGATAGCAATAAAATACGATTTTCATTAAAAGATCGCAAAAAACGCGATTTTCCTCAAAAAGATCGCGAAAAAATACGAATTTTCATCAAAAGGATTGCAATTATAACGTGATTTTCGTCAAAAGATCGCGGGAAAATGCAAATTCCGTCAAACGATTGCAGAAAAAATGCAAATCTCGTCAAAGAATCGCAGAAAATTTGTTCCAATAGTAATGTTTTCAACAACTTTTTTTCGCAGCTGAGTGGCAAATTAAAACATTAATTTGCCATGTTTGAATAACTAATGTTTTAAGTGAAAATATGTTAAAATTTAAATTGGGCAACTAGATGTGTAAAAAATTGCATCAAAAGTATGAACTTAAAATAGAAACTTTTATTTAATAACTACTTATAATATTTACATAAATGGATTCACTTTGACCATATCTCACTCCCAAATAAAAAGTAAACAATATAAAACAGGATTCAAACAAAAATACTGACAATTTTGTTGCGAATAAAGTAACCTTCTTAATTGTCTATACGTGCGCTATTTAAAATAATTTCTCATTTTCCGCTTCACGCGCTTTTTTTTATAACTTTTTGGACAGATTAGTATTGTGCAGTTAATGTGAAGAATGACCTATCTCCTAAGAACATAATATTCAGATGTTTCAAAAGAAAACACCCTTTTGTCGCTAGCAACTCTATACACAAAAACTCATGGCCAAAAAGAGAGGGGGAAAATCGAGTAAGAAAATAAGGATTTCCAGTTTCTTCATTTTTGAAATCTAAACAAGGTTTTTGATAAAAACAGAGCTCAATTAAGGATATGGGGCCTCCGGAGTAAACATCATTCTGTAGCCCTCCCCTCCCCCCCTTCTAGCTATCTGTAGATTATTATTATTATTATTATTATTTTTGTGAATAATGCAGAAGTGGCAAGTACAATAAATAAATAAATAAATAAAAATAAAAATAAATAATAATAATAATAATAATAATAATAATAAAACATATCGTATGCACGCATAAATTTTGGTACTCGATAGGGCTGGCTCACATCTATATATTAGAGATACCAAAAATTTGGTCACAACTTTAATTAAGAATATTAATTTGATAATTATAGAAAAAATTATAAATTGGTTGACACAAATATTTCTTTGCAAAATTTTACCTTGCTTACCCACGTACATTTACAAGATGTCTAAAAAAGAAGGCTAAAAATTGGTCATAATTGATGATTTTAACTTACCAAGTTAGGAGGAAACATTAATAAAAAATTTCTTTAAAAAGCTATACGATACTATGTTGTTATAATTAGGGTCTGACTGAGTAAGGCCCATGCAGGGCAACTGCATCGGACGTCGGGTCTCCGGATTGAGGGCCCCCCTCCCCAAGGGCAAAAAGAATTTTTTTGTTATGGATAATTAATAAAAAAGGCCAAAAGTCACCAAAATTCTTTATTTATCTGTTTATTTTAATCTTTATGGAGCTCTTTTCTCATATCTCCTCTGCTTTCGAACCTCATGCCCCCCCCCCCCTTCTCCCCTCAATGTAACAGTTACATCACAAGTGTATTTACATTTTAATGGTTCACATTTATCCTTATATTTCCATAACAGAAGAAAAAATGTATTCAATAGTTTCTTACAGTTATCTCTTTTGTGCTATTCTGTATACAAATGCGAATAGTACTTGGTACGAAATTTACATATACAGACAATTAGTATAAAGTTTAGTTTTAGACACTTCGTTTTATTAAAAAAAAAAAAAAAAAAAAAAAAAAAAAAAAAAAAAAAAAAGGTAGAAAGGGGGCCTCCCCGAATTACGTTTACACCAGGGCCCCTCACAATCTAAGTCGGGCCCTTAGGCCCTGGTTGTAATAAAATTTTAATCATTTGTTTTCTAATGATATAGTTCGTTTTCTGCGTATGTGGAGGGAATACTGGAAACAGAGAGGAAAAGGGGAACCACACTCCCTTTCTAAATCTTTGAAAACTTATGAATTTTGACCACTTTTGGTACATTTTAAGCATTTGGCACCCTTTAACGGAAATCCTAATTATTGGGGGCCCCCTTAAAAAGAGGCACGTGGGGGGACTGCCCCGCATGCCCCTGGATAAGAAAATGTGGATTTGAAAAAGTAAAAACATTATTTAAAAAAAGTATTTTCTTAAAATTTCACTACAAATAAACTTTGGCAAAAAGGTCGATAGAATCGATTAGGGGCCCCCTGGCTTCGTCGGCCCCCCCAAATGGGGAGTATGGGGGGCGGTCGCTACGACCATGGGTTTGATAAAGAATTTCACCTATAACCTAAATCATAAAATATCTAAAGGAGTGAGGTTATAAAAAAATAATTAAAACAAAAATTTTATTGGTTATTTTTTATGACCCAAACACAATAAGGGACGTCCGTTACTGGCACTTCTATACTAGTTGCATTTGTATAATACGCCTACTGAAGTTTATGTCTATGAAATGCTGTCTGATTTTTTTTTTTTTTTTTTTTTTTTTTTTAAATTATTTTAATGTATTTTTGTTTTTCAGTATTTTCTACAAATTTAATTTTTAAACGTTTGACGCTATTTTTCTAAAAAATGAAGAATCGCCCATTTATAGCTTTGTACTACATCTAAGAAAGTTTACTTCTCTAATTGAAAGAAAATTACATTAACAAAGCGACTCTAAGCGAAAAATGTCTATAATTTCTTTATATAGATTTTTTTTTTCTTTGAGATTTTAATATTTTTTTTACATTCTAACCTATAAGTTGACTTCAAAATGTTTGGGAAAGAAGTAATACAGTTATAATATCTGTATATTTGCGTTTCGGAGGTTAACCATAAAATTAGTTTCTATTGTGTGATTAATTATATTATTATATTCAAGGTACATGAACTTCAGATAGGCTATATAAAATGCATTATATTATCTGAAAAAGTAATTCACTTAGAGAATGTCTATTTTATAGAAATGATGCAATGAAATCTTTACAATGCAAATATCACTTCCAATACATAAGAGTATCTCATTTAAAGGAGTGCCTGTATATATCCCTTTTCTCTAGATCAAGTTTGCAAACAACTTCCTCCTTATCTTCGTCCTTATTCAATAACCTTTATTATAAGACGTCTTAAATCAGCGAGAAATAACAGCACTGAGTTTACATAACATGCTTAGCATACCAACTATCTCAATGAAAATATTTGTGAAATAACAATCGGGGCTTCCTAGGAATTCAGCCAAAGCTTCCATTCATGATCATCCATTGATGATCTCTAAGTTGAAAGGGAATAACAGATCAACCATTCATATTGCCAACTTCATTGATCTCAGACTCAAACAATGACTTCCCTCAGACCACATCCCAATAATAGCCGAGTTGATGCAATTAATATCACTTGGCGAAGCTATAAGGAAATCATTATGGAAGTCTCTTCGCTAGAAAAAATATGCGCTACTATTGTCTTCTCTTATTAATTAAAAATTTATTCCTTTAAGAAACTCAATAAAATATTTAATTAGAATTAACTGTAAACAAGAACGTAAAATCATGCATACAGCATAGATTAGGAAATATTGTCCAGCACAGTCAATATACTGTAACAAAACTTCACAATTTACTAAGGTGAAATATTTTGTCTAAATCTAAATGTAGCCCGGTAGTAAGGGAAGAGAAAAAAAAAGAAATTAAATTGTCCATTTACAGGTTTGTACATCTAAGAAAGTTTACCTCACTAATTGAACGAATTTTTTTTTTTTTTTTTAGTATTTTATTTAGTATAAAGATTTTAGTATTTTGTTTACATTCCCACCTGTTGCTGTTAAAGAAATTTCAAAAGTAAGTTTCAAGATGTTTGGGAAGGCAATAATACAACTATAGAGTCTCTATATTTTTTTTTTTTTCGGAGGTTAAATATAAAATTAGATTTTTTGTGATTAATTATTATATTATTATATTATGTATGCTTATTAAGTTATATAAAGAGCATTATATTATCTGATAAAAATAGTTCAATTAGATATTTTCCACTTTGTAGAAGTGATACAATGTAATCTTTACAATGATAATATTACTTTCAATACATAAGAATATCTCATGTAAAGGAGTGAATGTATATCCCTTTTCTCTAGATCAAGTTTGCAAACAACTTCCTTCTTATCTTGTAATCCCAGTCCTTATTCAATAACTTTATTAAAAGACATCTTAAATCAGCAAGAAATAACAGCCCGAGTTTACATAACATGCGTAGCATACCAACTATCTGGAAGAAAATATTTGAGAAATAATAATCAGGCTTCCTAGGAATCAAGTCAAAGATTCCATTGATGACCTCTAAGTTGAAAGGGGATAACAGATCAACCATTCATATTGCCAATTTCATTGATCTCAGACTCAAACAATGATCTCCTCAAAACCAAATCCTAATAATAGCTGAGTTGATGCAATTAATCTCACTTCGTGAAGCTTCAAGGAATTCAATATGGAAGCCATACTCCGCTGGAAAAATTATACGCTATTATTTTCTTATCTTATAAATTAAAAATTTTCTCCTTTAAAAAACTCAATAAAATATTTAATTAGAATTAAATGTAAAGTAGTATTTTCTGCAAATTTCATTTTCAATCGTTTGACGCTATCTTGCTAAAAAAAAAATGAAAAAACGTCCATTTATAGCTTTGTGCATCTAAGAATGTTTACCTCACTAATTGAAAGACAATTACACTAATTAAAACCATACTAAACGAAAAATATCTATATTTTCATTAGACTAGGATTTTTTTTCTTTTTGAGGATTCAGTATTTTGTTTACATTCCAACCTGTTTCTGTTAAGGAAATTTCAAAAATAGATCTGAAAATGTTTGGCAAGGCAATAATACAGTTATAGTATCTATATATTTACGTTTCCAGAGGTTAAATATAAGGTTAGTTTTATCTTTTGTGATTAATTATATTATGTATGTTGATTATTATCAAGTTATATATAAACTTTAGCCAGATTATATAAAAGGCATTATATTATCTGAAAAAGTAATTCACTTAGAGATTGTCTATTTTATAGAAGTGATACAATGAAGTCTTTACAATTAAACCATTACTTTCAATACATAAGCGTATCTCATTTAAAGGAGTACCTGTATATCGCTTTTCTCTAGGTCTAGTTTGCAAACAACTTCCTCCGTATCTTGTTATCTCAGTCCTTGTTCAATAACCTCTTATAAGACGTCTTAAATCAGCAAGAAATAAACAGCAGTGAGTTTACTTAACATGCTTAGCATACCAACTATCTCAACGAAAATATTTGTGAAATAACAATCATGCTTCCTAGGAATCTAACTAACGCTTCCATTCATGATCATCCATTGATGATCACTAAGTTGAAAGGGACTAACAGATCAAACATTGATATTGCCAGCTTCATTCATATCAGACTCAAACAATGACTTCCTCAGACCACATCCCAATAGTAGCCGAGTTGATGCAATTACTATCACTTGGCTAATCTATAAGGAAATCAATATAAAAGTCACTTCGCTGGAAAAAAATATACGCAACTATTGTCTTCTCTTATAAATTAAATATTTACTCCTTTAAGAAACTCAACAAAATGTTTAATTAGAATTAACTATGAACAAGAACTTAAAGTCATGTATGTAGCATAGATTATAAAATACTTGCAATAATGTGCAAATAAACATGTATTTCCTAATTCTACAAAATACTAAAAAAATATTTTAAATAAAAAAATTTGTGTGGAATTTTAAATACTGCACAAAATCTCTATAAATTCCAATTTAATTAATTAAGTTTAATTGGCAAAATTGTTCTAAAATTTATTAAATAATTAAGTAAATCTTTTAATATAGTTGCAAAAATTCACAGAAAATGCTTTAGAAGATGAAATTTTCATGAATTCATAAGTCAAAGGGTTAAATGTAAAACCAGTTCTTTTTAGTGATTAATTATCTGATGTATATTTATTATAATTTAGATATAAAAATTGAAGTTAGGTTATATAAAGAGCATTATATTTTTATCTGAAAAAATAGTTCACTTAGAAATTGTCTATTGTATAGAAATGATACAATGAAATCTTTACACTGAAAACATCACTTTCAATATATAAGAGTATCTCATTTAAAGGAGTGCCTGTATATCCCTTTTCTCTAGATCAAGTTTGCAAACAACTTCCTCCTTATCTTATTATCTCAGTTCTTATTCAATAACCTCCTATAAGACGTTTTAAATCAGCAAGAAATAACAGCACTGAGTTTACATAACATGCTTAGCATACCAACTATCTCAACGAAAATATTTGTGAAATAACAATCAGGCTTCCTAGGAATACAGCCAAAGCTTCCATTCATGATCATCCATAGATGATCTCTAAGTTGAAAGGGACTAACAGATCAACCATTCATATTGCCAACTTCATTGATCTCAGACTCAAACAATGACTTTCTCAGACCACATCCCAATAATAGCGGAGTTGATGCAATTAATCTCACTCGGCGAAGCCATAAGGAAATCAATATGAAAGTCACTTCGCTGGAAAAAATATACCCTTCTATTGTTTTCTCTTATAAATTAAAAATTTACTCCTTTAAGAAACTCAATAAAATATTTAATTAGAATTAACTATAAACAAGAACAAAAAATCATGCGTATATTTACATTATGAAATACTTTCCAACCCAGTCAAAATTTACTAAGGTGAAATATTTTGTCTAAATCTAAAAGTGAAATATTTTGTCTAAATCTAAATGTGAAATATTTTGTCTAAATCTCAACTCCGAACGATTAGGCCGACGGCAACGACTGGGTTCGAACCCAACATCTAGCGTCTACCAGTTTCGAGGGCAGAACATCTCGGCCAATTGTGGGGTATATTTTAATGAAGATATATAAATTTGAGATAGGTTATATGAAGGACAATATTAATTGTTATCTGAAAAAAATAATTTACTTAGTGATTGCCTATTTTATAGCAGTGATACTATAAATTCTTTTCAATGAAAACATCATTTTCAGTACATAAGAGTCTCTCATTTAAAGGAGTGCCTTTATATCCATTTCCTTTAAATCAAGTTTGCAAACAACTTCCTTCCTATCTTGTTATCTCAGTCCTTATTTAACAACCTTTATTATAAGACATCTTAAATCAGTAAGAAATAAAAGCACTGAGTTTACATAACATGCTTAGCATACCAACTATCTGAACGAAAATATTTGTAAAATAACAATCAGGATTCCTATAGGAATCCAGCCAAATCTTCCCTTCATGATCATCCCTTGATGATCTCTAAGTCGAAAGGGACTAACAGATCAAGCATTCGTATTGCCATCTTCATTGATCTCAGACTCAAACAATGACTTCCTCAGACCACATCCCAATAATAGCCGAATTGGTGCAATTAATCCCACTTGACGAAGTTATAAGGAAATCAATATGGAAGTCACTTTGGTAGGAAAAACGTACGCAACTATTGTCTTAACTTATAAATTAAAAATTTACTCCTTTAAGAAACTTAATAAAATATTTAATTATAAATAAATATAAAGTATATATTTCCTGCAAATTCCATTTTCAAACGTTAGACACTATCTTGCTAAAGAAAAAAAAAAAATTAAAAATCGTTCATTTATAGCTTTATTCATCTAAAAAAGTTTACCATACTAATTGAAAGAAAATTACAATAATTAAAGCCACACTAAATGAAAAATATCTATTTTCATTAAACTAGAATTTTTATTTTCTTTTTTAAGATTTCGGTATTTTTTTTTTTTTTTTTTTTTTTTCATTCCAACCTGTTGTTGTTAACAAAATTTCAAAAATAAATCTCAAAATGTTTGGCAAGGAAATAATACAGTTATAGTATCTATATATTTACGTTTTGGAGGTTAAATGTAAAATTAGTTTTTTCTTTTGTGATTAATTATATTATGTTTGTTGATAATAATCAAGATATATAAATTTTAGATAGATTATATAATGGGAATTGTAATATCTGAAAATAATAATTTACTTAGAGGTTGTCCATTTTATAGAAGTGATACAATGTAATCTTTACAATGAAAACATCACTTTCAATACATAAGAGTATTTAATTTAAAGGAGTGCCTGTATATCCTTTTCTCTAGATCAAGTTTGCAAACAACTTCCTTCTTATCTCTGTCCTTATTCAATAACCTCTTATAAGGAGTCTTAAATCAGCAAGAAATAACACCACTGAGTTTACATAACATGCTTAGCATACACTGTAAAAAAAGAAAAAAAAATCAAGAGGTTACTAAATTTTTTTTAGTAAATGTGTATTCCACAGAATTTTTTAGTAACCATTACAAACTTTTTTTTTGAAAGTGAAACAAGCATTTCTTTTGTAAACTGAACAAAAGAATTTTTTGTATGACTAACTTAAAAATTTTTTAGTATGAGCCACCAAGCAAATTTTAGTAATAGCTCCAAAATTATTTTTAATAACCATTACGTGCGCCTGAAGACTTCTGAAGTGGAAGATTTTCGGCAAAACCGCAATAGATGGCAGTACCAAATTTTGCTGCCTGCTCCGACAGGATTTTCATAATTCCTTTATTAACGAGCACTTACACTACATACATTCGGGGCGTATTTGGCGGCGGCCAGTATCGAACCCGGGACCTTCTAGCCTGGAGTTCGTTACTATAACCACTATGCTATCAAGGCCACACCAAATGAGTGTTAGTAATAGCTATTAAAAATATAAAACGATTAACTCTAGTCGTTGCTAACTTTTTTCTAGTAATTCTTACAGATTTTCTTGTAACCGACTAAGATTACTAAAATTTTTTAGTAATTACAAGGATCACTAAAGTTTTTTTAGTAGATAGACCCTTTTCTTTTTCCAGTGTACCAACTTTCTTGATGAAAATATTTGTGGAATAACAATCGGGCTTCCTAGAAATCCAGCCAAAGCTTTCATTCATGATCATTCGCTGATGATCACTAAATTGAAATGGAATAACAGATCAACCATTTATATTGCTAACTTCATTAATCTCAGATTCAAACAATGACTTCCTCAGACCACATCCCAATAATAGCTTAGTTGATGCAATTAATCTCACTTGGCGAAACTACAAGGCAATCAATATGAAAGTCACTTCTCTGGAAAAAAATGTACGCTACTATTGTCTTCTCTTATAAATTAAAAATTTACTCCATTAAGAAACTCGATAAAAGATTCAATTAGAATTTGCTGTAAATAAGAACGAAAAATCATGTGTATAACATAGATTGCAAAATACTTTCCAACTCAGTCAAAATTTACTTAGGTGAAATATTTTGTCTAAATCTAAATGTGAAATATTTTGTCTAAATATTTTGTCTCCGTATGATTAGGCCAACGGCCACGACTGTGTTGGAACCCAACACCTAACGTCTACCAGTTTCGAGGGCAGAACCTCTCAGTCATTTGCAGGGTATATTATAAAAAAGATATATAAATTTGGGATAGGTTATATAAAGAGCATTATAATTTTATCTGAAAAAATAATTCACTTAGTGATTGTCTATTTTAGAGAAGTGATACAATGAAATCTTTACAACGAAAATATTATTCTCAATAAATAACAGTATCTCATTTAAAGGAGTGCCTGTATATTCTTTTGCTTCGGATAAAGTTTGCAAACAACTTCCTCCTAATCTTGTTCTCTTAGTCCTTTTTCAATAACCTTTCTTAAAAGATGTCTTAAATTAGCAAGAAATAACAGCACTGAGTTTATATAACATGCTTAGCATTCCGACTATCTGAACAAAAAAATTTGTGAAGTTAAAATCGGGCTTCCTAGAAATCCAGCCAAAGCTTCCATTCATTATCATCCATTGATGATCTCTAAGTTGAAAGGCATCGACAGATCAACCATTCACATCATTGCTAGTATCATTGATCTCAGACTCAAACAATGACTTCCCCAGACCAAATCCCAATAATAGCCGAGTTGATACAATTAATCTCACTTGGCAATGCTATAAGGAAATCAATATGAAATCACTTCGCTGTACAAAAATGTACGCTATTATTGTCTTCTCTTATAAATTAAAAATTTACTCCTTTAAGAAACTCAATAAAATATTTAATTATAGTTATATGTAAAGTAGTATTTTCTGCAAATTTCATTTTCAAACGTTTCACGCCATGTTGCTGGGAAAAGAAAAAAAAAAAAAAAAATCGTCCATTTATAGTTTTGTGTATCTAAGAAAGTTTACCTCACTAATTGAAAGAAAATTACACTAATTAAAGCCACACTAAAAGAAAAATATCTTATATTTTCATTAAACTAGGATATTTTTTCTTTTTTGAGATTTCAGTATTTTGTTAATATTCCAACCTGTTGCTGTTAAGTAAATTTCAAAAATGAATCTCAATGTTTGGCAAGGCAATAAATATTACAGTTACATAGTATCTATTTATTTACATTTCGTAGGTTAAATATAAAGTTAGGTTTTTTTTTTTGTGATTAATTATATTATGTATGTTGATTATAATCAAGATATATAAACTTTAGATAGATTATATAAAGGGAATTATATAATCTGAAAAAAAAAAAAATTCACTTAGAGATTGTCTATTTTATAGAAGTGATAGAATGAAATCTTTAAAATGAACACATCACTTTCAATACATAAGAGTATCTCATTTAAAGAAGTGCCTGTATATATCCCTTTTCTCTAGATCAAGTTTGCAAACAACTTCCTCCTTATCTTGTTATCTCAGTCCTTATTCAATAACCTCCTATAAGACGTCTTTAATGAGCAAGAAATAGTAGCACTGAGTTTACATAACATGCTTAGCATACCAACTATCTCGACGAAAATATTTGTGAAATAACAATCGGGCTTCCTAGGAATCCAGCCAAAGCTTCCATTCATGATCATCTATTGATGATATCTAAGTTGAAAGGGAATAACAGATCAACCATTCATATTGCCAGCTTCATTGATCTCAGACTCAAACAATGACTTCCTCAGACCACATCCCAGTAATAGCCGAGTTGATGCAGTTAATCTCACTCGGCGATTCTATAAGAAAATCAATATGAAAGTCACTTCGCTGGAAATAATATTATACGCTGCTAATGTCTTCTCTTATAAATTAAAAATTTACTCTTTTAAGAAACTCAATAAAATACTTAAACAGAATTAACTATAGACAAGAATGAAAAATCATGTACAGAATAGATTATGAAATACTGTCCAATGAAGTCAAAATTCTATAGCAAAACTTCCCAATTTACTAAGATGAAATATTTTGTCTAAATCTAAATGCAGCTCGACGGTAGGGGAGGGAAAAAAGGCCTTATTCGGATTAAATTTAGGGAAAGCTGGAAATTGTTTTGAATCATTTAGTTTACATCTAGAATGAATATAATAAGTTTCCCCCCTTGTAGTGGGTGAGAATTTGAAAATATGTGCTAAATTTTAATAAAAAAACAGAGGTTTTTTTTAATATTATGACAATATTCCAAAATTAATAACTGTATCAAAAAAAATTGTCAATACAAATGTTTTAGATCTTAAAATTCTGAAGTAAATAAGTACTCTCACTTAATACATTTGTTCAATATTAGGTTGCATTTCATCTTCAAAATTTTAGCCTCGTGGTCAGACGGTTGAACTCAGAATTAATTAGGGGAAAACTGGAAATTGTTTTAATCCTTTCAGTTTATGTCTAAAATGAATATGCTACATTTCCAATGGAATTGCGGCAACTACAAGGCAGTGGAATTACGACCTTTATGTTAAACAAAAATATTAATGTGGGTATTCATTTTATTCAGAATTTTAAGCTCTACAACATTTGTATTATAATAGTTTGATTGAGCTAGCTGTTTTGAGATGCTGTTCAAGTAACTTGGTGTCTCCTGGTTTCAAGTTCATGATTAGTTATTAAAGCAAAAGTTTGAAATAGAAAATTGAAACCTTAATTTTGAACAAAAATATTAATGTGGGTGCTGATTTCATTTAGAATTTTAAGCTCAACATTTGTATTAACAATGTTTTTGATAGAGTTAGCTGTTTTGAGATATTCTTAAGGTAACTTAGTCGCTTTTGGTTTTAGACTCTTGATTTATTTTTAAGATAAATTTTAAAAAAGAATTGCGACCATAATGTTTAATAAAAATACTAATATAGGTGGGAGAAAGAGGGGACACAGTGGGACAATTTTCTCTTGTTTTATAATAACTTCCTCCCTTTTAAATAAAAACAAATTTTAAATACAGAATGATATTTTTTAAATTTTCAGCTTTCATTGTAATTTTTTTCATAATTTTGCTTATTTTTTATTATTATTATTTAATTTTCAATAGGTACTCGAGATGTCTAATTGTGCCTCCTTGCGGGGTACAATGGGACAAGGATGGGAGTACAGTGACAGTGAGTAAGCTACATATAAAATCAACTATATAATGACAGTATATTTGTTAGTTATTATTAAATACAGGTTGAGATATTGAAGACAGAAAAGATGACAGCAATTTTCAAATGATAAGACTTAAAAATTAGTTATAAGAATGTAACATTTAAGAGTTTTTTTTTTTTTTTTTTTTTTTTTTTTTTTTTGGATAAAATAATTTTGCAAATGTTGTAAAATAATAGCAATAATCAGATGCTCTTTTGCGAAAATAGAAGTTTACTTTTTTATGTAATAAGATTTATATTACATATAGAGGAGGATAACATCATGATTTTAGAGATGCTTAGGTGAGCCATGGCCAAAAAATGGTTGGGAATCACTGGTATAGATAAAACCATTGTTCATATCATTATTTGTGCACGTTATTATTTCTGAATCTAATGGTGGTAAATTAATTTAATCTTGCTATGGGAATTATATTAAGAATACACAAAAAAGTGTATGAAATAAAAGGTTAAGTTTAATAAAAAACATGTGAATGAAGAGTAAAAATAACATAATTCTAGTTAAGAAAAAGCAAATTTATTAGATTAGTTTACATTTTACATACCTGTCATGTAATAGTCGCAAAAATAAATGAATTTGGCAAAAAGCTAGAACTAATAAGCAATAAATTTCATAATAAAAACTTTAATATATATTTATTAAGTTATGATAATTTCACATGGAATTTCTACTATTTTCTCTAGGACGGATATACAATTTAAATCTTTTAAAAAGTATTCGTTTATAATAATTTTAAATACAACTTCTATTTTTTTAATCCTAAAGAATTTTTAAATTATCTAGTATCTGAGTAAAAAGTAATAAAAACAAAATGCAAACAGTTTAAAATACTTTTAGAACAGGATTTCCTTATTTAAAATAGGAATGCACTCACTTAAAACAGAAGCGTGTTCATTTAAAACACATATAAGCTTTTCAAAACAGTCATTACTTGAAAGCACGCTAACTTTATATGAAATTTAATGACTATAATTTCGACATTTCGTAAAATTTTAACTCTTCTACTGATAGTTATTTTCTTTCTTTTTCTTTTTTTTTCTTTTTTTTTTCTTTTTTTCTCCCATGCAAAACTGAATTGGAAATTGTAATTTATCTATTTTCCTATTTGGTAAGAGTGAAGTTTAGGTAAACAACTGCCGCTGCATCCAATGAAACAAAAGAATATAAATGACAAGCATTATAAGGCAGTCTTTCGATGATGGTTATTTGATAGGATAATTATTTTCTACATAAACAGAGTGAACTGTAAAAATATTTCAAGAATCAGGAACGGTAGAATTATGTAAAGCTCTGAAAGAAATACCAAAATGCATATGGTATTTTTGATCTTTGATAAACAATCCTAAAATGAAATTTTCTTATAGGCTCAAGAGATGAGATGTTTTTATAACAGCTGCAAGGCTAATAAAATACAATGCAAAGATCATTAAAAAAAAATGCACATAAAGTAACCCATTAGCTACCATCTTGCTTCCCTGTTTTATTTTGTTAAAGGTGATTATGCATATCACCTTTATGCATATCATACGAGCTTATTCTCTTTGCATTTCCATGGAGATGCAAAGAGAATAAGCTCTTTTCTTATTTTTTACTGGAGATTTAAAACACAATTTATCTTACGTATAAAAAATTAAAACAATACTCTACATTGTTAAAAATTAGGTTCACCTTTTCTCGAAAAATACAAAATATAACGCTGAGAAAGTTGCACTATAAGAGTACAGTTTAAAAATATTTTAAAAGGTACGAACTTTAACGATTTTTTCATATAACGAACTTTTTTTCGGGATGTATCGACTTCGTTAAACGGAGGTTCGATTTTATTCAAATTTCAATACTTATTATTTATACATATATAGTTATTACGAATACTCATATGTTTCAATTTTAGGGCTTTATTTAATTTAAAACAGAAATTTTAAAAATAAATCTTCTACCCTATCATTGCAAATCGCAGGTTCACTCATTAATTCTGCAGTCAATTCAGGCGTTTCTGCGCTTGCCTCATTATAACAGAAGATTAATCATATCGATTCTTTATTTTAGCTTTTGACTCCTTCATTTAGATCCCGAAATTTGCTTACGCATTAACCAACGTCTTGTGATTACCGAGTTGACAGATTCATTACGCTGTCCTCAGCTTTGTTTAAGGTATCTCACCAGTCAGACCGCAAATTACCTTCCATAATGGTAAACGATTTTAATGGTAAAACTATAGGCTTAGAATGCACCCGTATTTTTCAAATTTCTCTTCGGAAAATTAAAATTTTTACTTTCTTTTCTCTATATCCCGTTCTTAAAAGATTTTTTTCTTTCTTTTTTATGTATACATACTTTTAATAAATAAATAATAATCTAAAATATATACCATTATTCAAATTCTAATTTTCATTATTGATACACATAGGATCTATAAAAATCTTATATGTTAGAGTTTAAAGATTTTATTTAATTTCAATTTTCATATATTTAAAAGGTTGATATGTGAGATGTCTAAATATTGACTCAAAAAATTTTCAAATAAAAGGTTATTATAATTTCGTAAAGAGAAGATAATAATAAGTATATAAGAAAGAAATTTGCGGAGAATCCTGTTAAGATTTTTAAAAAATGTGCAAAACATTGTAAAGACCTCTTTTTTTCTTTTTCTTTTTTTTTTTTTTCTAAAAAGATTCCTGATAAATAATCTGAAATGTGTTTAATTATTCAAATTTTGATGTTCTTTATTTATACATACATAGTTATTATAGAAACTCACATGTTTCAGTTTTAGGATTTTATTTAATTTAAAAAAAGAAAATAAAAAGAAATCTACCCTATCACTGTAAATCGCAGGTTCATTCATTAATCTTACCGTCAATTCGGGCGTTTCTGTGATTGCCTCATTATAACAGAAGATTAATCATATCGATTATTTATTTTAGCTTTTCATCCCTTCATTTAGATTCCGAAATTTGCTTACGCATTAACCAACGTCTTGTGATTACCGAGTTGACTGATTCATTACGCTGTCCTCAGCTTTGTTTAAGGTACCTTACCAGTCAGACCGCAAATTACCTTCCATAATGGTAAACCTATAGGCTAAGAATACACCCGTATTTTTCAAATTCCTCTTCGAAGAATTAAAATTTTTACTTTCTTTTCTCTATATCCTGCTCTTAAAAGATATTTTTCTTTCTTTTTTTATGATATGCATACTTTAAAGAAATTAATAATAATCTCAAATGCGTACCATTATTCAAATTCTAATTTTCATTATTTATGCACATGGGTAATACTATAAAAATTTACATGTTAAAGTTTAAAGATTTTATTTAATTTAAAAGACAAATTATAAAAGATGTCTTATACCTATCTTTGTAAATCGCAAGTTAACTCATTAATCCCGCAGTCAATTCATGCTTTTCTGTGCTTGTCTCATTATAACAGAAGGTTAAACATAATCAGTCTCGCCAACTTATATGGGCTCGTGGGGCCCGAGCCCATCCAATAATTGTGAATCATAGCATACCGAGTTTTCATTGTTCTAGTTATTTGTTTCATTATCATTTTATTATTCGTTTTCCTCCTTAGAATAAAATTTATTTTGCCAATGGCCATTTTTGTTTTAATTCTCCCGACTGACACCCATAAATCCCAAATGATTGAAATGTTTTGCTCCATGTTAAACTTTACAAAATTTAATTTGTAGTCATGTTCATGATATCTCGGCTTTACAATAAATATCGGTATCTGTATAAGGCAAAACGCATGAGAATATAATTTAATAAAATTACAAATTTATTAAAACGTGATAGCTTGACTTTGTAATTCTCATCTTCCATCATCTGTCAACCCTTCAAAGAAAAACAAACTAATCGAACTATTTTATAAAAGTATTTTTGAGCCAACCCAATATTTTTTAAAAGTTGGCGCCGCTGAACATATCGATTCTTTATTTTTGCTTTTGATTATTTCATTTAGATTCCGAAATTTGCTTACGCATTAACTAACGCCTTGTAATTACTATGTTGACAGATTCATTAGGCCGGCCTCAGTTCTGTTTATGGTACCTCATCAGCCAGACCACAAAATTACCTTCAATAATGATAAATAAGCAGGGCCTGATTAACTTCTGAAGCTATAGGAAGCACAGTGTCATTCCAGGGCCCCCTTCATTAGAGAAGAATTTTCTAATTTCAACATACCTGGGAATTTACCAATGCTTACAAATATCATTCCAAAGAGTGGCGCAGTTTAATTCACATATATTTCATTTTTTTTTTTTTTTTTTTTTTTTTCCTTACACAAAAATAGGATAAAATCGAGAAATATATTCAAAAAGGATTTTGCATAGTATGAGCGGAAAATTTTAAGTTTAATAAAAAGGTCGAATTCAGAGTGTATGCACAACATAAAAATATCGATATTTTGAAATACGTTTCTCAATTTTGGCAATAAATTATTAATACTCTATGTTGGTCATTAAAGCCAAATTCAGTATTAAACTCAGTATATAAAATTAACATACATCTAAAATAACGAACAAACTGAGTAAATTGTGATCAGGTGGTTGAATTTGATCTGTTACATGTTATGAAAGGTATTTTTATGAAACACTTTTCAGTATATATTGTAAGATTGATAATTTGAAAAGATATAGACATCTTGAAATGGAATTAACTCAATGTAAAATTTGGGGCCCCGTGTTTTCTCAAGTTTGGGATCCTTCAAAATTTTCTAAGGGAAGCACCTGCTTGTCGTGCCTATTCGGTAATCAGGGGCTGTAAATAAGTTTGGAATGCATCCGTATTTTTCGAATTTTTCTTCGGAAAATTTAAATTTTTATATTCTATTTTCTATATTCACTTCTTAAAGGATATTTATATTTTTTATGGTATGTACACCTTAAATAAATAAATAATAATCTCAAATGCGTACCTTTATTCAAAATTTAAAAGAGAAATTAAAAAGAAAATGTAATTTAACAAATTACAACGACTATTTAAAAAAAATATTTTCAAAGACTATAATTTTAGACTTATAAATTATTTCTATATTAAAAAAAACAATAACATCATTTTTATGATGATCAAAACGTAGCTTACGTAATAACAGAGTTATATTAACACTAGAACCGCCATTAGGGGTCAAAATGACCCCTGCCAGATTGATAATAGTCGATTGGAATCAGAATTTTCTTCATAAGATATGTTAAATATACATATCAGCAAAAGAGACTAATTAAATAAGTTAAATAGTTTAAAATAAAAATTCTGATGAGAAACACACTTTTTATAAAACTTGAGTAAAACATCCGGCGGTTCTAGTGTTAATATGCCTGGACATTTAGAGTCACGTTAAAATTCCTAGGCCAATCATAACCAAATATTAAATGAAATTTCAGTTTAACAATGTTCGGTACTGTAAATTTTTAAATTTCTAAATACCGCACATTTTCAATTTTTACACCGTCGTATACAGAAAAAAAAACTTTTAAATGCTGCTTGTTTTAAACCTGTATTTAAATTTGTTATTGAGTTATTATTATTATTATTATTGTTGTTATTATTATTATTTTGTAGTTTTTAATATTTTTTTGTTATTGTGGCAGCAGAAGTATTCAATTTCTAGACATTAAGCATGGACCAATAATTAAAAAAAAAAAAAAAAAAAAAAAAAAAAAAAAAAAACAGGAGCATTCCATTTTTGGCCATTAAACATTAACCAATCAGAAAACGAATAAAATGAAATAAGTTGCGGAATTAAACCAATAAGAACATTCAGATATACTTCAAATTTCCCAATTCTCTACCGAGAACAACAACTATTTTCCAAATAATTAATAATATATTCCACCCTATCATTGTGAATCACAGGTTCACTCATTAATCTTACCTTTAGTTCATGCGTTGCTGTGCTTGCCTCATTATAACAGAAGATTAAACATATCGATTCTTTATTTTACCTTTTGATCCGTTCATTCAGATTTCGAAATTTGCTTACGCGTCTGCAAACGTCTTGCGATTACTGAGTTGACAGATTCATTACACTGACCTCCTCTTTGTTTAAGATTCCCCATCAGCCAGACCGTAAATTCCATTCACTAGCATTAAGGCTAACAGGCTTAATTTTTTTTTTAACTTCTGTATTCTTTTAAATTTTCCTGAGAAAATTGAAATTTTTATTTTCTTAAAAAAAAAAAATTTCCATTAAAAAAAAAAAAAAATTCTATTTACAAAACGATTGTAAGATTTACCCTATACTGCGTATGATGGGTAAATAAAAAGAATGTTTAAAATTTACTATAATTCCAGTTAAATTTGCAGACACACTTTATATATGGAACGGCAAATTAAAAACCAACACGGCGTGTTCTAAATATGATATGGCGCATCAGAAACTTAGCGGAATACGCATTATATTTTTGGAGAAAACAATTACCATTAAAACTCTTGCTAAGATTTAAAAACTTCCAAATTCTTATTAATAGGCCAGTCAAATTGTCATAAATAGATGCAAAAGTTCTGCTAAAAGATTTTATGTTTTTAAACTGTTTATGGGGATGCTAGTAACAAGAATTAATGGTTTTTCAACAAAATATCTCGACGCTAAATTTTGTGGAGCCAAAAACCACAAAATTTTCGGACTTTTTTCAGTTTTTTGTCTATAACTCAAAAATTATAAAATTTTTGTGTACTATACTCAATTACAAAAAGAAAGAGCATTAAATTCTCTACAAATTTCATTTTAAAACTGTTTTTCTAAAGCCATTATTAAGCTCGCTACAGCTTTCTGAAATAGACCCTTTTTTATAACTTAGTGGAAAAATTGCAAAAACCAAAATTTGACACAATTTTCCATTATTTTATCTTCTTAATGTAACTTATTTAAATTATAGGTTATTCCATGATAATAATCATGATTAATTATAATAGTAACATTGTAAAAAAATTAAGAACATTGTAACTTTTTGTGTATTTAGAGCTTTAGTGGAGAACATTAATATTAGGTATTTAACTGAATGTAAGTAAAAAGTACTTACGGTGACATTTTTACATCCCCTCCTTCTGGATAAATAATGTTGTCGACATTTTCGTAGTTGATCCCATTACATTTTTTACAAATTGCCGAGTATTTGAGTCTTAATTTATAAAAAGAACATCCTTTGCTGCATGCTTTTTTAAAACTATATGACACGACATGTAGCAAGGATTTAGATGCCGGGTTTTGGCACATTTGAACGGGCTGAAAGACATCGCCCACCCCCATTCTTCAGGAGGGATGTTGTTTCTTAGCCTAGCTTGTACCTGATGATAACATAGGAGAAAAAGATGCTGCCAATCTCTAGTGTCGTGGTAGTCTTGCTATTATGAACTTTGCTTTTTGTGGAAGATTTACCTAATAGCTGGGACATTAAGGTATTCAATTTTTGTGTGGTATCTATGCATCCACTGTATAGTGCAATATGGAATTTTTCTCCAATCTTGATGATTTCTTGACGGGTAGAACCTAATTTATTGAACACGCAGGCTATTTCTCCAAGCTGATCAAAGCAAATCCAAGCTGATCCAAGCTTTCAAAGTATTACAAAACTTTGACTTTCTTTGCCCAAAAAGAGCGGATGTTGTATCGCATCCGCTGATTACATGAGTGAAAAGAACATTGTTGTAATTGTACTTGAACGATATGGTTAAAAACCACTTGGTTTCAATGTTACCTCTTCCTTGCTTTTGGAAAAACAGATTTTTGGACTGATAGCCTAATCTCATCATTATCACAAAAAGGTCAATGTCTTCTCCGACAATTATGAGGCTTTCAAACGATTCTGCTCTTGAAATGACTGAGATAACTATTATGACATCAGCTTCTTCTTTTACCTGCTCAACGTAAATTCTGTTATTTTAAAATTCTTGTTTTGAAATTTTGAATTTGTTTTAAGCAATGAAATGAAGCGGCTCCTGTTTCTGACATTGGCATCGTCAACGGATGATGCGGGTCGTCGCCCTCTTTTCTCTCCACTTGTTACAGATTGATCTAGTTTTACGCCACAAAAACTATGGTAGCATGAATCTGCAAGTCAGGTTCATGCTGAAGACGTTCAATTATTTTCTTCAATTAATTTCGATTATTTCCCATGTTTTTCTGCAGCTTTCAAAAATATAATTTTCGCTTCTAACTTCATTACTTTGTGAAACAAATATCTCTTTGAGAAAGGCTTTTTTTATTGTTTTTCGTTGAAGTCACTGAGATTGTCTTCTTCACACAAGAAGCAATTATCTCGAAACTTGAAAGAAGTGCTCAATCTGAGGGACAAACTATAGTCTGTGTAGAATCTTTACCACGACGAACATATGCTGCAATCATTCTCTGATTCGCATGTTTTTCGGCAATCATTCTGTATTCTAACTTCCTTGCTAATTTTTAAAAAACTGATGAATATTACTTTGACGCTGAACGCTATGTTAAAAAAGTTTGGCAAGTTTTTTCTGGCTCACAACGCGAGTATCACTATTTGAAGCCGTTTGGCAAATGAAAAACAATTTTGGGTCGAGCTCACACATTTTTCACTACTGCACGAGAAGAGATGATATAGACTGAATAACAGCATATTAGAAACGTATGTATTTTAAAAAGAACACTTGCATCTGAACAAAAGCGGTTCGGGAACGTCACATGGCCGCAATCTTCCATCTGCATTCCCCTTTTTTTTACCCCCGGCCCTCCCTCCCTTCGTAATTGTTTTTCTTATATAATTTCTAGAATTTGTGCGTCTTCAGTCCGCCTTTCCTAACACTTTCATTTCTCATCCATCAATAGGTGTATTTAATTTTGAAGCGACGGAAAAAAGTTTTTAGGGATAGGAGGCGAAAAATAGGTCACTTTCTGGAAAGTTAAAAAAAAGTGACATTTTCAAAAAATCATAGCGCGCTTAGTAATGGGTTTAGAAAAACGTTTTTGTAATAAAATTTATAGAGAATTTAATGTTCTTTCTTTTTGTAATTAAATATGTTACGCAAAAATTTTATACTTTTCGAGTTACAGGCAAAAAACTGAAAAAAGTCCGAACATTTTGTGGTTTTTTGGCTCCACAAAGTTTAGCCTCGAGATATTTTGTTGGAAAACCATTAATTCTTGTTACTAGCATCCCCATAAACATTTTAAAAACATAAAATCTTCTAGCAGAATTTTTGCATCTATCGGCCCTTTTTTCTGACAATTTGACTGGCCTATAATACCAGCTCTGTTGTTTCTTTTTCCTGATTTTATTTAAGTTTATTCAACCCACCACATATATACAAAAATAGATGGAACTGTGAGAATAATTGCTTATGATATTAATAGCTAAGTTATTTTCGTATCAAATAGTATTACATAAACTTTTATGACTGTAATTTTTTCACAGAAACGCAAGTATATTCTTATCATTTTTAAATAAATAAATAAATATTGAAAGTAAATGAAGCTGAAAATTTTTCATCTAACTAGCTAAAATTAAACGCTTGGAAAGAAAAACAATTACTGACATTAAAAAACATGTTTAGATTAATGAACTGTGAAATGTTTGCCCGGATACATTGCGAATTCCGTTTTTTCTTTTTTCTAATCTTATTTAATTGATTATTTCTACTGAATCGATTATGTACAAAAAGATGAATTGGAGTTAGAGCAATGTTAAAAATTTGCAGCAAATTGTCCAATCTTTCGACCATTTTTAAGAGAATGATTACTTAACCGTAATTAAACTGTATTCTGACCATATTATTGCCCGTATTATGTTCACAACAAAGTTTAATTGCAGGTATGTAACCTTTTTCTATAAAATCGATCATACGACTGAACAGTTTGCTGCAAATTTTTAACAGTGAGGAAAAGAATTGTTTGAATATTGCACTACTATAATAATTTTTTTATCTCCGTATTTCTCATTCATTGAAACTCAAATATATTCTTAATATTTAGAAAAATTTCGTTTTAAATAAAAATAAATAAATCTAAAGATTTTACGCCAACTAAAATTGTGTGTTTGAGAAAGAAAACAATTACTACCATTAAAGAAGTTGTTGAGATTTATAAACTTCGAAATGCTTGCCCTGATCTAATGATACATTGCGAATTCTATTGTTTCTCTTTCCTCATCTTATTTAAGCTTGATGGAGTGGAGTTGTTCTGTTAACTGCAGCGGGGACTTCGAAGAAAACAAGCAAAGATCTGTGCAAACGGTTGTACCCGGAACGATTTCCTCATTGTGGAACGATATATCTAAGGAGAGAGCGGTAGGGAAACGATGAATTGTGTTCATCGGCGCTAAGTGGGAAGTCGTTTAACGCTAGACGCGCATCTCGACTTACACTGTTAGGAAAAAGGGACTTTCCACCAGATAAAAAAAGATACCCCGTAAATATTCGAGACAAAAAATGATTTTACAAAAAATGTCTCTTGTGTTGGCCAGTTAGTTCTGAAATTCCCTTCCCTAATGTTAACCCTCATTGCGCCCGATGCATTCAAGATCTGAACTTCTCGTAACTTTAGCCAATTTTTTCTAGTATCTACGCTATCATTTTTCGCTCCTGAAATTATTTTAAGTTTTAAATACATGATTCTACTTTTATGTTCTATGTGTACCATTATATTTTAAAAGTAATTTTTTTAGTTAATTTATCTTTCACACTTGTCGAAGAACACGTACAAACAGTGGTTATAAGTGAATAAATTGTCTTGCCAATAAAGTGGCATTAGTCAGTTAAGCGATACTTAAGCGTTTAAAAGATGGAAAAACTGAATCTTTTAGAAAATGCATTAAAAATAAATACAAGTGTGGTAAATATTGGAATAAAATACTTTATTGACAATATTTATTTAATTTATAGTTTGTAATATTAAGTGAACTTTTAAGGAAAAATTTATTTAAAATTAAGCATGAGTTAAATTGGATTATTGCAAAAAAAAAAATAAATAAATAAATAAATAAATAAATAAATAAATTTTTTACTAGATTAACTTTTCACACGATATTTCAATCGGTAAACTAATTATAAGAGATGTAAATTTTCGTTGTGGGTGAAAAAAGTCCGGGTCAGGATTCGAACCAGGGATGTATTGGCTAAAGCCGCCAATGCTCTTCCAACTGAGCCATGCCGGACACGAACACTGGCTGACTATTTCACCCAAATAACCTCAACGATACGTCCCTGGTTCAAATCCTGGCCCGGACGCATTTTCAGAAAGAATCACGTTTTGAGCACCAGCCTTGGCGAGTTGGCGAAAGCGAGAACGTTCAGCTAGCTGCATCGCCAAACACAAAATAAACTAAGTTCAAATGTGTCATAAAACATATGCTTAATAGAATTATATTTATTAGAAGAGAATCTTTACTACTGTTTTTAATTAACTTCTCAATTTCTTCGAACATAGCGAGTTAAGGAAATATTTTTGAATTAAGAGAAAAAAAAACTATGTTTAGATGTTTTGTGAAATTTAAAGCATTTTAATCTGGAAAAGCTCTTTGTTTTAAACTATGTTTTAATCGTAAACAACGGTGAATAACATTTCCTCATATTATAGTCTTTGCTTGATAATATTTACGGAGAAACAAATGAACAATAAACGCGATCTCTTTGCAGAAGGAACGGTTGCTATTCGCTAGGCGTTTGACGTTACAAACAAGAAAGGGTGCGTAGCATTGACTTCATCTCCGCGCCAATCGTTGTTCTAGCGATAAGGTGCTCAAAACGTGATTCTTTCTGAAAATGCGGCCCGGACTTTTTTCACCCTCAAATTTATATCTATTAAAATATTTTATTCCAATTTTATCCCTTGTATTTATAGCCCCATAAATATATGATAATTTTAAAATGCCCATAAATGCAAGTAATTAACCAAATTTTAATCAGTCAATATTATTTTTTTCTTTTCGGATACCTTTAAGTTGTATTTATTATTTTTATAATTCCCGTGATGTATGGTATTTATGTTAATTTTTTATGTGTAATTCAAACTTTAATGCAACTCGTATTTATAAAACGACATGATGCGCTATATTAAATTCCATTTTCTTTTTTATTCTCGTATATATGAATATGACGTTTTATGAATATGAGCCAAATAGATTTCGTATGTTTTATAGGAAAATATCATCTCGTGAATAGAAAAAAAAATCAAATATAAAATAAAAGAAATGTTTACGTATCTAACTGTTCTGAATGTTGAAAAAATATTTTTAAAATATTAATGTACATAATGCAAAAAGTAGTTATTTATCTCTTTAAAATATTCTTCACCTTATATAAATGGTACTACAAACTTTAAAAAATATATATTAAAGCAGTTTTATCTATAAACGTCAGGCATAAAAAACTTTGTTCCAATGTTAAAATATCGTGTTTTTTCTTTTAGTGAAAATAATTGCGTGTGTCATAAACGAAAAAAAAAAAAAAAAATAAATAAAATAAATAAATAAGAAAAAAAAGTTTATAGATGAAGGGAATTTAATAACTTATTCAGAATGTCTATAATTAAATGTTTGATTAAAATTATAAACAGCAAAAAAATTACATACAATTTGAAAAAATAAATATTCCAATTTGAAAAACATTAAAAGTAATAATTAACATTTTATAATTGTACTATTAAACAACAACAAACTACAATAGAGAATTAAATGCATTATTAGGTTTAATAATCTGCCAAAAATCTTGCCATATGTTCTACGAAATTCCTGGAAAACGTTATGTATGAAAAAATATATATATGAAAATTTTGAATTTTAAATAATAATTTAAAATATTATTAGAAGTAAAAAATATCTTTCAAAAGTGTCACAACAGTAATATTTAATAGTGAATTTTCTTAGTATCTTGCTAATTTTCAATCTGAAACCGTTTCGTAATGTCATAATAATCGAATATCATATTTAAATCCAAAATAAAAATGGCAATAAATGCTTTAAGTGCACTGTAAAAAAAAATTGGGAAAGTTACAAAAATTTTTCTAGTAGAATTGTATTCCAAGAACAATAAAAATTCATGTAACAGATACAGATTTGCACTTTGAATCAAACAAATTTTAAGGTTACTAAGAATTTTTTTGGGAAATCGTATTCCAAGAACTTTTTAAGTGACGATAACGAGCATTATAGATAAAATTTTAGTAAAGTTACCAAAATTTTAGTAAATTCTTTTGTAAAGTTACAGATGGTTTTAGTTTTGCTTACAAGTTTTGTAGATTGACATCATTTTCTTGTACAGTGTACACATAAAATTTTAGTAAGCATAAGAGATTTCGGTTAATTTAGATTACTAAGGTTACAGATTTTTTTTACAGTGTGTTAGTAATCAGAAAACAGTAATATCAAGCGACTGGAAATTAATGTTTACATTTTATTATGAACGGAGTGAAACGAACCAATCTTTGTGGCAGCATTTTGTTTTCAAGTAGATAACAGATAGCAGATGACAAAATATATATATATTACATCAGAGGAAAAAAATCGCTTCTGAAAACAATTTCTGATCAGTCTTTTTCTATATGACATAAAAGCATTTAACTCGCGGTCATATCATAATATTCAAGAACTACCGAAATAAAAGATTAAAATTAAATAAGTTATGTTTAATAAATAATTCCTTTAATAATATCATGTATTGTAAGATCTTCATTATTGTATATTAATTCAGCTTTATTGATTTTTACTTAATTATTTCTTTTTTATTATGATTCTGGAGCAAGAGTTTTAGTCTATTTTTATTATTTTGAATAATAGATAGCGAAGCATTTCATTCTAAGATTGAAATTTCAATTATGTTTCAGTATTGTTAATGAAAAGGGAAAGAATGAAAATCCACATAGGAATCGTTCAAGTATTGCATAAGCAGTAAGGAGGAGAGACGAATTCAGTGTTTGCTTATTTTTGCTGACAAGGGGGAGGGGGGGGTCATAAGAATTCTTATGTAAGCCTTTGACAACGAAGAAATTATAACTTAGCAACAAAAAGCAAAACACCATTACAGGGCCGTAGCTAAAGGGGCGCTAGGAGCGGCTCAACCCCCTAAAGTATTTTGGGCCCCCAGGAAAAGATTCCAAGGTCACATAATGAATTTATATTCCGAAAATCTAAATGAAATTCTGTTCAAAACCCGGCCACAACATTGAAAACGTAGACAATGCAGAGAAACAAGGATTCAAAGATCTTGGACGTGTAAAAATGTGAAAGCCGAAAACATAATCTTTATATACACTGCTCAAAACAATTAAAGGATATTGCAGTTTTAGGTAGATTTTGTATCTGGGAAACTTTTTAGCTGATTGATACATGGTCGACAGACATAGTAAGTTATATGAGAATAAATTACACATGTTTGGCAGAAAAAAATGCATTTTATTGCGCATTTGTGTACAAAAGGAAAAAAACACAATTTGTGCATATGAGAAAAAAAGAATAAGAAAAGGTGTTTTCTTCAAAGAAAATCATTTTCAGTAGGAGGTTTGGTTTCCACGGGCGGCCAGCAACGTTGAACACCTTTGAGGCATGGACTCAATGAGGCTATTAATGACGAGTTGGGATATTCTGCCCCACTCTTCCAGAAGAGCTCTTTCCAGTTCTTGGAGAGTTTGTGGGGGTTGTTGGCGGCCAGAAACTCGTCTTCCTAGAGCGTCCCAAACGTGCTCGATTGGATTCATGTCTGGAGAACACGCTGGCCATTCCATTCGAACGATTCCTTCCTCGAAAAGGAAATCCTCCACCAGGTTTGCACGATGTGGCCTGCAGTTATTAAAATGAAGTTATCTCCGATTGCTGCAGCGTAAGGGACTGCAATAGGTCTGAGGATCTCATCACTATATAGGCGACCAGTCAGAGCTCCATCTCGAATGATGTTGAGGTCAGTGCGCCCGTCAATGGAGATGCCACCATACACCAACACTCCTCCCCCGCCAAATCTGACACTTTCGTGCACGAACGCAGGATTATTCCTACTGCCACGGTCCCTCCAGATGAAAATACGCCTATTATCCGGATGCACAGAAAAACGGGATTCGTCAGAAAACAGAATATTGCTCCATTCATTTCTCCTCCAGTTGACATGCTCGGTTGCCCACTCCCTGCGGTCGCGAGGATGCATTGATGTTAATCTAACACATACCATCGGTCGGCGAGCATACAGACCTACAGCATGGAGCCAGTTTCGGACAGTCTAAGTTGAAATCGTGGTGCCTGTAGCCGAGCGAAGGTGTTGTTGGAGAAGAGTAGCGTTCATGTTTCGGTGTCTCCGAGCTGTTAATGCTAAATACCGATATTCATTGGGCGTTGTTGCCCGTCTACGACCTTGCCCTGGTCTTCGGCCTGCACATCCACTCTCCAAAAAACGGTTCCAGATCCTGGAAATGACACTTTGTGACACTCCAATGGCTTGCGCTACTTCGTCTTGAGTTTGGCCCCCCTTCTAACCTACCAACAATTCTCCAAGCTTCTGAATCTGTCAAATGACTTCGCTGAGACATTGTACTCATCGAAACAAAGCAATCACTGAATGCCGATCATCCTTGTCTTCATTCTCTTTTATCCAGTTGAAAGTCAAATTTCATTCGCTGCCGCTGAAGCGACGTTTTTGACGTCGAACTCAAAATTTGCATACTCCACAGTTTGAAAACCAGAAAAATTTGCATTTGTGATTCTCTTCTTCTATTTTCGGCAAAAAAAATTTCGTTTATATCTTTATTTTATATAAAACTTCAAATATCCTTTAATTGTTTTGAGCAGTGTATATAAATCTTCTGTGCGTGTGTTTGTCACTCCTCCTAAACGACTGGACCGATTTTATTGAAATTTTGTGTGTGTGTTCCAGTGGATTCGAGAATGGTTTAGATCAGAGGTTCCCAAAGTGTGCTCCGCGGAGCCCTTGGGGCTCCGCCTGAACTTTCCAGGGGCTCCGCGACATTCTAGGAAAAAAAAAAAAAAAAAAAAAAAAAAAAAAAAAAAAAAAACACACACACACACAAATGAAATTAGCATATTGGCAAGTGAAAGATTTTCAAAAGTATGTAGGATTTTTTTTTGTGTGTGTGTGTGTGTTTGTATGTGTGTCAGGAATAAATATATCTATAACTGAGTTGAAAAATAGAATAATACGCTTCAAATCCGTTTAAGCATTTGCATTATAGATTTATCTATTTTCTGTATAATATTTTTGGTTTGAATTGCTTTATTTTGTATTTCAACATTTAATATAACGTTTCTGCCTTTTTTGCTTTTAATTGTATAATGATTCTGCATTTAATGCTTTATTTTATGTTTCAGTAAATGTGTTTTAAAAATTCGATTTAAAATAAGCTACAAGAAATAGCATTCTGAATAGAATGCACAACGTGAATCAAAACAGAAAAGACCCGCCAGTGCGATTAACTCAGCTTGCTGAAACAAAAGGGAGAACAGTTTTGTTCTTTGGAGCTCCGCCTATTCATATATATGTACTTGAAGACTACTTAAAAGTGGACTTTTCAGCTAATTAATTAAATTTTGGGAAGCCTACATCAGTCCCTGCTGATGCATATTGAAGTAACATTGTTATCCCAAGGAAAAGTGTTGACGTATTTGCTGGAACTGCGTACAGAAATTGAAACCTTTTTGACAGATCACAACCCTCAATTAACAAAATTTTAAAGATGAAGATTGGTAATGTAAATTGGCATGTTTGGTGGCATGTTTGGTGATTTTTTAGAAAAAGTAATGAAATGAATTTATCATTGCAAGGAGAAGGTGACTCCAAACTGTCGGCATTTAACCTCCTCAGTCCCGAAATAAAAATAAAAGATTGGTACTTACCCGAAGTTGTTTAAATAGTTGTTTGGGTCTTCATGAAGCATAAAATTGCAATTAAATTTTTTTGTAAAAATTTGCAGGGGCTAGGGGGCATGTATCACATGTGATACATCAGGACTGAAAAGCTATACAAGAAATTTTTTTAAGTTTTAAGTATAATTAATTTAATTATCTTATTCTGAGTTTAAATCAAACTATACATCCAACACAAATTCTGAATGAAAAATAAATTTTATTGGTGTTCTGTGGCAACATTACTTTCATTTTTGTTTCCATGGAATTCCTCGAAACAATTTATTGCTGATTTAAACACAAAAAAACATTGCAATCTGTGCAATGTACAGTAGTTAAAGCTGAGCATTTGAAATTTCTACATATATATTCTACATATATATTTAGACATATATATTCGGGATGAAGGCAAGAGAAATCGCTAGCTTCAGAGCCCCGCCCACCCACTAACCGAGTTTCAATATCCTTCATTTCTCTAATTTTTCTGTTAAATACAAAACCAAAACTTCAAATTAAGTTTATATCAAAAAATACTTCTAATAACCTTTAAATCTACATAAAAACAAACCTCAAAAACCAAAACAACACTGACTCAAAAAGCGCGAACCTTTACGTCGTCGGGTCCCATTGTATCACATGTGATACAAACAAATTTCAAGGATAATAATTTTTTAACATTTCACTATAAAGCTATTTTATTTGTATTAATTGATAAAATGTACACTTGCAAAGGAAATGTATATCTTAAAAATAGTTTAATACTTATATTTAAATAATAAAATAAAACTTACTTCGACGGCGCACATACGGGTAGTTGCGTTATCTACGCGGCCAAAATTATTTTATGATATATATCTATTCTAAAGGATACGGTTGAAAGAAAAAATACATTTGGTAAATTTATAAAGGTGATTTATTCAGGGCCAGACTTATGCAGGGGCATGTGGGGCAGTTGCCCCGGTCCATACCCCTCTTTAAGAGGTTCCAATGAGACTAATCAGGATTTTCATTACAGGATACTTAAAAATAGCCAAAAGTGATTAAAATCCATTTATTTTTTCAAACATTTAGGAGCGGAGTACGGTCCCACTTGCTCTCTCTGCTTCTAATTTCCCTTCACACCATGCAGAAAATAGATTATATCATTAGAAAAATAATGATTCATATTTTAGTACAACAATATAGTATTCTGTAGTCTTTAAAAGAAGTTCTTTATTAATATTTCCTCGTAACGCGACAAGTTAAAATCATTAATTATGACAATTTTTTAGTTTTCTTTTTCCTTATATCTTATAATGTACGCAGATAAGAAAATAAAAAGTTTGCAAAGAAATATTCATGTTAACCAATCTATCATTTTTTTTCTATTAGTATCAAACTATTACTTTTTCTTAAAGCTATCATCATCTTTTTTTTGGATATCTTCTATGCAGATCCGAGCAGTACTGAGTACAAAATTTATGCATACGCGCACTATGTATGAAGTTTAGTACCAGCTACTTGCACATTATCCACAAAAAAATTCCATAGATAGACAAGGGTGCTCCCGAGATTGATACTTGACCTGGAGCTTGTCTTTTAGATTTATTAAAATAAAGCACATTTTTATTTTTAAAACTAATGTTCTTTTTAAGTCTCTGAAAACTCATCACGGATACTGGGCTTCTCAGGTAAAAGAAGAAGAAATGTTTCTAGAAGAAACCTGTTC
The DNA here is from genome assembly GCA_964019185.1 of Maratus speculifer. Taxonomy (NCBI): domain Eukaryota; kingdom Metazoa; phylum Arthropoda; class Arachnida; order Araneae; family Salticidae; genus Maratus; species Maratus speculifer. The sequence goes on along the minus strand of OZ025300.1, from coordinate 11,752,240 downwards.
ATCCTTCTTCTTTTTACTTTTTTCACGCTACTTATAAGAGGGTCTGAAGTTAAAAAGTAGGCAATAAAAAATACCTTTGCTGCAATTTTTCTAAGAGAATTTTTGCAAGAAGTTTTGCTCCGGATCAATTGTATGTTCGCTTGAAATTGTCTTCAGTATGACTTTTTAGCGGTATATTAGGTCATAATTAATGCCTGTTATGTCAGAAGCGAATTTTGGATTTTAAAAAAACCCCTCCTGTTTGTATTACCATCATTGGTATTGCCAAAATTTGCTTTTGGTATGTCTACTAATAATCTGTATCTTTGCGAAGTCTTTTCTGGATTTCGAGCGGTTTTTTTCTGTGCTCCAGTCTTCCTTTCTCTATATATCTTTACTGGCAACTTAAAAGCCAAATTGAGAATGCTTTCAAAAATTATAATTCTAGCATGTAAAATTTAAAGGCCAGACTTGATGGCTTCAGAATTAGTTTCTATTTGAATATCAAATTTGTTGAAATGCTTAGAAGTTGCACATATGTAGCATCGACTTGTGTATTTTATGCAAGTCGCATCGTTGAAGATCTTGCCCTCTATCACTGTCATGATGAAGACGTAAATGGCTGAGAACCAGTTGCCATTTAAATTAACCTCATTGTCGTTTAGTGACATCTCGAAATTTTTTATAAAGTTAGATTATTCCACCGCAACATCAGTATTTTCTTTGACATAACGAAATCTTATTGGACGGCAACATATGACAGATATCTGAAATGTTCTTTCTAGCAAAAAATAATTGAATTTCAGAAATACGTCTTCCTTCTTATATGCTTTTAACTATTTCTGCTTAATTTGTGATTTAAAGTGTGCGGAATTGTGTTTTAAAATCTCAATTTGGTCTTCTGTGTAATCGTCCCGCAATATTAGTTAATCTTTAAAAAAAATTAATTTATCTTCTAAATTAGACAAATTAAAACTCTGCATTCGATCAAACAAATATTTACGGGCTACAATCTTTAATCTCAAGTCACCTTGTGAACCTACAGTAAAAATATTTTCTTTTAGAATGTTATTTACGATAATCAATTTTTTTCTGAATTTGGAAAAAAAAAAGTTCAAAACACCAAGAAATACACATCCGCGCTTTTCCGCGGCAGTTTCTTTGATTTTTCTCCACCCAAGGCTTCAAACTTTCGATTCAGTCAGAAATTATAACAGGATCTGACTGGGTAATACAACAGATACTCGATTAAATAAAATATTTAAGAAATAATTTTACTGTAATAAGAGGGTAACTTCAAAGCACAACAACTAAACTTAATAATGATAAAACAACAAAAAAATATATTAGAGTTTTGCTTTATTATCTGTTGTATCAGGATCCATCAGAAAAACTTTCAAAATAAAGATAAACTTATAAATATTTCACTGAAAAGATAATGTGTTTACACGAACGGCAAGAACAGACAAGCAACAAGTTAAACAATCAAATTCCGACTCAAGTTGAACGAGAAGCGTGCGCTTGAAAAAGTTGGAAGGTATTGGATATAATTCCCGAAACTGTTCTCTAACTCAGGTTATCTTTGTTTTAAACAACTTTCATACTTTAAAAATTGACTTTTGGCCGCCTAGAATGTTCAAATACCCGTATGTGCGGCGTGCCGACATCTCTTTTTTTCTCCAAAACGCTTCTCAAAATTGCAATCGTGGGGAGGCAATCGTGGTTATCGGCTAAAGAAAAAATTAACAGAGGTTTTTCACATTGTATCACATGCAATACAATCGGTATCAAAATTGTTTTTGCCGTCCAGATTTTGTAAAAAATTCTGAAACTTTTGTGTCACATGTGATACAAGGGGCCTGAGGAGGTTAAGAGAAAACTTACCTTCTGGCCCGAATGTGTAGAAAAGGCTGATATAAATTGCTTTCCTCTTACTAAAATGGTATTAAATGACCGTAACATCAAGTTTGAAAAAAAATCAGTAAAGTATTCAAGATCAATTCGAAGTTCTGGTAGATTCGTTTGAGCATTACTTTCCAGCTGCTTAAAATAAGATGATGGACGATTTTAAATGGGTACTAAATAAATTCTTTGTAAAAACAAAATCACACAGCTTAAGCTCTGAAGAATACGAAACTCTCATTGATTTAAAATCTCAAAGTAATCTCGTAATCGTTTTTCAAAGAAAGCGTATCACTGAATTTTGGTGTCATTTGACAGATTAATATAAAATCTTGTCAGACAGAGCAAATTTAATTTTATTCCCATTTTCAACGACATATCTGTTAAGCTGGATTCTCCACTTACACAAGTATCAAAATGAAATGTAGAAACTGGTTAATGTAGACCATGTATTCTCTTACAATTGTCGAAAATTGCACCAGATATAAAAAAACCGTGCAAAAGAATTCAAGCACATTTTTCACACTTAACGTTTATATATTATTGTTCATCAAACTTTATGCAGAAAAAAAAAACTATCGGCATTTAATATTTATATACATTGCATATTGTATTTTTTTGTAATTTTAATTAAATTAAACTATTTATTTTTTTATTAAATTTTACGGGTAAACTGAGTTTTAACCCACTTCCTGGCGGCGTTTTTTCTGCTGCGCGATAATTACGTCATGCCTTGTTTCCTTTACTTTTAGCTATCGCTCTTCTCGGCAACCCTCGGAGCGAAGAAGCGATTTCTTTTCTCTTCCGTTAGCGGGAGCTTGCGCATGCTCTGTTCGTTCTTTCTTTTCTAGCTTTCTTATTGGATGAGAGAGGAGAAACTTAAGAATTTTAATTCTGGCGCTTTGAAATTATTTAAATTTCTGGTGTCGTATTTGACCGTTGGATTACGAAAAGAGTTCATCGGCATTTCTTTAGTCATGTAGATGTTTTGAATCTTAATGTTATGTAATTACACATAAATATAAATGAAAATGACCATTTGCATTCAAAGCTTAATATATTTTTTTAGAAAATCTATTATTGATTTCTTTCTTTATTTAAAAAATGTCTGGTTTTGTTTTTAAAAGAAGGTATGTGTACAATTTCTTTGTTTCTTGAACGGAATTGTTTTGAATGTTTAAATATTATACATGTTTTCATGTTTTAAAGAAAAATATCACCGGGGGGGTTCTCACCGCAGAGTATATAGTAGGGTTCAGGGGCTCCGCCTTAGAAATTCTTCCCAAAAAGGGCTCCGCGAGACCAAAAGTTTGGGAACCGCTGGTTTAGATTAACATTTCATCGAAATTGATTCTGTAGTTTTTTAGTAATTAGGCAAAAACTAATAGTTAGTGATTTTTTGCTAATTAAGTGTTGAATAAGTTCGATGAATAGAGTGCGGACGGAATGTCCGAGCGGTCTAAGGCGCCAGATTTAAACTCTGCTTCTTGAAGAAAGAGATCGCATGTTCGAACCCCACTCCTGACAAACGTGTGTGTTTTACAATAGTATTTCGTGTATTATAATTTTGATTAACCGACTTCAGAAAATCGTTAACTTTTAACTAAAAAGAGAAAAATAAACTTTTCTATCAAAAATTGAACCGACTTCAAAAAATCTGAAGAGTGAAAAATAATTTCCTTACATAATTGTAACAAGAAATTAAATTAAGAGCGTAGTGTTTATCGTGCGTATTACTATATTTACGTACATTTATTTCATTTTCTGGAGTCGGTGCCAGCCAAACCAATTTCAAAGTTAAAATTAAGTATTCAATGCAAATCTTTATATATATAAATCTTCTGTGTGTGTGTTTGTCTCTGAACTCCTCCTAAACGACTGGACCGATTTTAATGAAATTTTGTGTGTGTGTTCCAGTGGATTCGAGAATGGTTTAGATTCACATTTCATCGAAAATGATTGAGTACTTTTTTAGTAATTAGGCAAAAACTAATAGTTAGTGATTTTTTGCTAATTAAAAGTGTTGAATAAATTCGATGAATTGAGTGCGGACGGAATGTCCGAGCGGTCTAAGGCGCCTGGTTTAAGCTCTGCTTCTTGAAGAAAGAGATCGCGTGTTCGAACCCCACTCCTGACAAACGTGTGTGTTTTGCAATAGTATTTCGTGTATTATAATTTTGATTAACCGACTTCAGAAAATCGTTAACTTTTAACTAAAAAGAGAAAAATAAACTTTTCTATCAAAAATTGAACCGACTTCAAAAAATACTGAAGAGTGAAAAATAATTTCCTTACATAATTGTTATAAGAAATTAAATTAAGAGCGTAGTGTTTATCGTGCGTATTGCTACATTTACGTTCATTTATTTGATTTTCTGGAGTCGGTGCCAGGAAGGACAACGTCTGTCAGTGACAGGACAACGTCTGTCGGGTCCGCTATTATTCCTATAATTCTTGTTAAAATTTTTATTTATTTGCCTAAATAAGTTAAAGCCTGACGTATTTCTTAAAGATTTTTTTTTTCTTGCGCAGAAGAGGTGGTTAGTGCTGTAAATAATAATTTATATTAAAAGCTGCTTTATATTCCATGAATTGTTTAGAGCAATTAGTTACAATATATTAATCGATTTTGTTTTTATTTCACACCACAACCCCTAAATATCTATTTATGTAAATTTGATGGATTAATAGTATAAATTTGGCGCTAACTGTACTTTTTTATGAAAAAAAAATTTGATGTCAGAATGTCATAAAATCTTACGTAAGTAAAGGGGGGGGGGAGGCAGGTCTAGTATTTGCTTATTTTTTCTCATAAGGGGAGGGAGGGATACAAAATTACTAAAAATATGCTTACGCAATACTTGAACGGCCTCATATAGGCATCCAGGAAACGAAGAGATTAATCCTAAAATGGCAGATATTTCTTATTACAAAGAAAAAAGGGACAAGACTCTTCTGATGGCTGATGAATGATACAGCTGTAAGTCGCTCTTTAAGAGGAGTGACTAATGACTCTTTAAAAAAAAAGAGTGCGTTTTAAATACCAAATAAGCATAATGTTTCAGGTTACATTATGAAATAGAGTTTTTGAAAATTAAGAAGTGACATATTTTGTCGCTTTTCATTATTTTACTTCATATATCGGTTAAAACTTTAACGAAATTTTTTTTTAAAGTGTATAATACCAGAGTTTCACTTTCGTCAGCTGAATGAGACAGTTCACTCTCAGTGACGGAATGACATTTCTCACTCTCGACAATGGAGTTAAATATCTCACTCCTTTCTATGGTGGGAATTTCCACCCTTCCAGGAGTGTATTTTTATAAAGTTCACTCCAAAAAGAGTGAAAATGCCTGTCACTCTTTTAAAGAATGGGCTTTTCACTCCTTTCAGTTTTAGAGTGAAGATTTCTTGTTATTTGGATCATTGTTAGATTGTTATTACGATTTACTAAAACATCATTTACAAAAACTTATAATAAATTTAAAAGAAAAAAAATACTATTTTTGATACGGATTTTTATTTTAAGGAATATATTTTCGCATGGAAATAAAAATTCAGAAGAGAATTTATTAAAAATATAACCAAAAAACTTGTAAAAAAAAATCATATACGTAATTTGCAAGAAAAATTAAATACATCATTTCAAACATTATTAATTATGAAAATCCTTTCTGAGATTATATGATTTAAATTTATTGTTACGCGAAGAGCTAAATAGATAGTGCAACACAAAAATTGTTATATCTACTAATTTAATCAGCATTAGAAATACTCAATTTGCTTCCTTTATTTCATATAAATTTGTAGCATTTTATTAGCTATAAAAATAAACAATAAAAAAGAAAATCATGCATTAACAATACATTATGAAGAACTTTCCAACATATTCAGAGTAGTATAACAAAACTTCAGTGTTTAACAAGTTGAAATATGATGTTTTATTACACCATTTTTAAAACGCATAACATCTTTGAAAATCCAGTTTCAGCAATTCTCATCTACAGTCTGGAAATTATCCGAAATTTTTTAGCAGCCCTGTATACCTGTGGCTTCCGGTAATAAGCAGGTAAGGCACATTTTAAATATTTTGAGTAATTAACATTTAAAGTTTTCAAAAATGTCTTTTTATCATTACTTTTATAAAATAGATTAGAATTTAATAATTTTCACAACATTCAATTAGGGTATAGGAACCTCTTTTTTTGCCAAAATAGTTATATAAAAATGGTTTTTATTAATTATTAATTATTATAATTATTAATTATTATTAATTATTTATTATTATAATTATTAATAATTATTAATTATTAATTATTATAATTATTAATTATTAATTATTATAATTATTAATTATTAATTATTATAATTATTAATTATTAATTATTATAATTATTAATTATTAATTATTATAATTATTAATTATTAATTATTATTAGTTTTATTAATTATTATAATTGAATGCAGTGAAAATTATTAAGTTCTAATCTATTTTATAAATGTAATGATAAAAAGACATTTTTGAAAACTTTAAACGTTAATTACTCAAAATATTAAAAAATGTGCTTTACCTGGTTATTACCGGTAACCACAGAATTAAAGACGATTTAAAGAAATAAATAGAAATCTTATCTGGTTATTACCGTTACTTTATGCATATTTACCGGATTATTACTGTATTTTCAATTTTTAAATGAAAATTTATAGTCGCTTTGTGACGGGAAGTATTCGATTTTTATTTTTCAGAACTATGGCAGATGAAAGTACGCTTTTAAAGCTTCATTTTCCCAAATTATCTCATTTTTTTGAAAAATGTGCCTTACCTGGTTATTACCGGAAGCCACAGATTTAATGTATATATTTGTATCTATAAAGTATATGCATGAAAAAAATAGTTCAGTTAGGAAATACGTATCACAGTTTAAAATTCCCGTTAAGCAACTTCTGCTAATTTGGAGAATGATACATGAAATCTTTTGTGCAACCGTATATACAGAGTGATTATAATTAAAGTCCGAGTTTCAAAACGCTCTAAAAAGCGAACCACTCGTTAGAATGGCGTCAAAATTTATCAGCGTATTATTGAAGAAGGGGGAAAGAACATGAACCAAAAAAAAAGTTCCAAATTTTAGCGACAGATGGCGCTGTAAGCGTCAGAATTTCGACTACAAAGGACAAATCGTAAAACAACGGCTAAGGCGTAAGTTACGCGATATAAACCAACTGTATGGTTCAGTGTGCATGACTGTACGCGTGTGATACTGTTAGTTACGTAAGCCCGTCCACCACGGCAAGGTCGTACCACATCGGATGGGAAAAATCGGTTTTTAATTGTCCTGAGGCCAAAAACCGCATAAAAAGCATCCCTCGCTTCGGTTTTTAATTGTCCTGAGGCCAAAAACAGCATAAAAAGCATCCATCTAACCGATTTTTAATTGCCCTGAGGCCATATACTGACACTTACAGCGCCATCTGTCACTCAAATTTGGAACTTTTTTTTTTTTTTTTTTTGGTTCATGTTCTTTCCCCCTTCTTCAATAATACGCTGTTAAATTTTGACGCCATTCTAACGAGTGGTTCGCTTTTTAGAGCGTTTTGAAACTCGGACTTTAATTATAATCACCCTGTATATATGAGGTATGGAATTTATATAAAACAAGTAACATGAAAAAAGTTAAACTTAAGATCGCATAACGAAATTAAAACGCGCTTCAATCAATTATTACTCAAATATAGTACTGTAATCGATTTCTTTTCTGTGTCCCTGTAAGTGAATGTCCTATTATAATCATCATGAAATGAAAATTAATAATTTATATTAGTTTCAATACACCTGGGATAGATAAATCTCATTAAAATGCTTCGCAAATGATTTTTCCCCATGCTATAATGTGGTAATTTTTTTTACGGATGCCGCTGTATATAAACTATAAAAAATTCACATACTACTTATACAATATTAAACATATGTAGGTGACACACAACAAAGTTCATCAGTTGCATGAAAATCCAAGTATATTTACGACAGTTAGAGCGTAGACAGTCTAACAGACAAACAAAATGCATAACCACATTTGTACTTTGTTGGAAAGTATTAAAAAAAGGAGTAAATTACGATACAGTTTTCAAACAAAATTTATTAGTCATACATATTTTCCATATTTAGCAGCATATAAATTTAAAATGTGTGATGTTTAAGATTTTTAAAAATGATGTAAAACAGAATTTAACCGTCTGCGGTTGCCAACATTAAAATGACATCAAAATTATGGAAGGACACGTTTACCTTTTATAATACAGTCAAATCTCGTTAACATGAACCTCAAGGGAAATCAAAATTATGTTCATATTAACAGTAATTCATGTTATCAGTATCAAATCTTTGTATTCGTCTTTATAGGAAACTGTAAAAACAGTTCAAGTTAAAAGTAATTCACGTTAAGCGTGTTCATGTTAACGAAATTTGATTGAATAGATAGATTCTCTAAATTGAAATGAAGGGAATATCAAAATAACTACAGAAATAAAAACAACACTCAAGAATAATGATAAGAAATGTTCCACATAAATAAAAGCAATAAACTCAACTAGTATATTAAATACGTGATTTATCACTTGCTAGCTAAGCTTATAAATCAACAGGGTGAAAAATAAACAAGCCGGTGATCGAAGCCGCAACTTGGAACAGCTTTCCAAGTACTCTGCCTTTTAAACTATGAAGACGATGCCTAGCTTGGCATCTTCACACCCATATGTTGCTAAGGCTGCATTGCGGCATAAGATGGAATAATTTTCATGAGTACACAATCCTGAGGCGTAACATGAGACACAAATAAACCCAGCATCGGTGAACACAAATATAATTTAATTAATATTCCAATTAATTTTTATTAATTTTCACAATGGAATTACGTAATTATAGTTCAATTACAGGGCCATTCAAAAGAATTCCTTTATATTGTGGTAAATGGGAGAATATCATTTGTAGTGTATTTTTATTACATAATGCTGTTTCAGATGAATTCATATTGATACAAATCATTGAATTTTATTATAAGATGATTACTATAGAATAGGTCGTTTGTAGCATTTGTTCATTTACAGGGACACACAAAAGGAATCGGTTATACTATTGTCTTTGAGCAATAATTGCTGGAAGTGCGTTTTTTATTTCAATATACGATTTTAAATAAATCGATATATACTTCATTTTACTTGTATTATTTAAATTCTATATTTAGAGATGAAAAGACGTCCTTAATTTGAAGGACACATTAACTGCTTGAGCTTATGCAATTTAATTAATTTACTGTAATGAAATTACGCTTGAAATTATTGAATATTCAATACGTGACTTATCACCTACTAAGTGTTTAAACTAGCAGGAATCATCCTCGTAGCTTAAATGGTAGAGCACTTGGACCCGTAGTCCAAGGATATTTTTTTCATTTATACACACTAGGTTATACCACTAAAAACTACATAAGCTTAAAAATGCAGCTAATTGTAGTCAGCCATGGGATTTGTAAAATTTATACACACTAGATAATACCACTAAAAATGAGTAAATTTAAAAATGCGGCTGATTGTAGCCGGTAATGTGATCAATAAAATTTATACATACCCAGGTAATAACACTAAAATCAGATAAGTTTAAAAATGCAGCTGATTGTAGCCAGCAATGGAATATATAAAATTTATACACACTAGGTAATACCATTAAAAATTAGGTATGTTTAAAAATAAATACCACAGCGAAAAATGTACTTCCAGCTATTATCAAGTATGATGTTAATCATAGTCAATCCTTAGTTTTAACCGAATTCTGTAACTGAATTCTCTATAAACGAACTATAAAGGATACTTATTCTACATTTCTTAAAAGTATATATATTTAGTTCACATCTGCATATCAGTAAGTAATTCTTTTGTGTGTCCCTGTAAATGAAGTACGAATGCTAATTTTTAATACCGAACATTCTGTAGTAAACCTCAAAAACATATGACAGATATATGACAATCCGAATGTATTTAGGAGAGTTAGAGTACAGTTCGACGAACAAATAGGTAGACCAACTGGATTCATAAAGATTTTTAAAGCTCACAGGCTATTAAAACATGTACAGGGATGTTAAAAGAATTTGGATATTATCCCCATTATTCATTTCTCAAATTGTATTAATCCTCGCAATACTAACAACTAAATACACTATATTGCCATTGATTATTGGACACTTGCGATTTTAGACATTTTACTAAATATCTAGAAAAATACACGAGGAATCATCTCGAAACTCTTAGTGTATAAATATAACAGTATACGTGATACATCTCCGTGAAGATTTTTTACCGAAACTCCATAGGGGACCTTCAACAAATTAAAAAAGAATGAATATCTTTTGAATAACCCTGTCAAAACTAATGTAGCAAAAGCGCTCAAACTCTAGATTATGATTGAATGCCTTATTGTAATACACTGTGTTCATTTTTATGCACATAGCATGCATACTCGCAGAGTAATTAAGGTTTTTATAAAAATGGTCCCAAATTTTTCCAAGTTTTTTCCTTATAATTTTCAGAGTTATTAATATAAAATAATATTTTTTTCAGAAAATATGACAAACAACATTGCACACAGTACCCTGTAATCAGAATTAAAAAATAATGAAAATTGTATACAAAATGAGTTGGTTTACTAAATAATTTTTTACTGCGCATGCGTCAAAGATATCAAAATTTCATTTGCATATTATGTTAGCTTAATGTATAGAGCAACTTTTGTGAAAGTCACAAAATCATAACTTGAAAATTCTGAAAATAATCGTCAATTGAATAAGTTGAAAATCCGTTATTCTCAAAATGAAGCAAAAACAAGAGGGGTTGTATCCATATATTCATTGATTAGTGTCAATGTAGAATACACAATACGGGATGTTACGACTACTTCTGGATAAAATCCCTCATTTTTTTGCTTCATTTTGGAAACAACGGATTTTGTCCTTTTTCTATAGACGATTACTTTCAGAATTTTCAAGCTATAATTTTGAGACTTTTACAAAATTTGCTCTATACATTTAGCTAACATAATATGCAAATGAAATTTTGATATCTTTGACGCATGCGCAGTAAAATATTATTTAGTAAACCTACTCATTTTTCATACAATTTTTATTATTTTTTAATTCTGTTTACAGGGTACTGTGTGCAATGTTGTTTGTCAAATTTTCTGAAAAAATATTATTTTATATTAAGTACTCTGAAAATTATAAGGGAAAAACTTAGAAAAATTTGGGGCCATTTTTATAAAAACCTTAATTACTCTGCGAGTATGTATGCTATTTGCATAAAAATGAACACAGTGTATTACAATAAGGCATTCAATCATAATCTAGAGTTTGAGCGCTTTTGCTACATTAGTTTTGACAGGGTTATTCAAAAGATATTCATTCTTTTTTAATTTGTTGACGGTCCCCTATGGAGTTTCGGTAAAAAATCTTCACGGAGATGTATGACGTATACTGTTATATTTATACACTAAGAGTTTCGAGATGATTCCTCGTGTATTTTTCTAGATATTTAGTAAAATGTCTAAAATCGCAAGTGTCCCATAATCAATGGCAATATAGTGTATTACTTAAGGGAGTTCTTAAATCAAAGAGGGCAACTTTGTGACACATGCATTAATTTATTTTTGTTCGGAAATGCATAAAAATAGCAGGTGTTGTTATTCAGAAACTGTCGAATTGCACTCATTCTTTTGTTTTTTAAAAAATACAATAGATTTTTCATAACAAGCCTTCAAAGTTGACACTTTTGAGCATATTTCCCGACGAAAGCAGAAAAACCGGTCGAAAAGGAGGAGAAAAACGGGTGATTGCGTCATCGAAATAGCTTATAACTCGATAAGTAATTTAATTATCACAAAATGGAAAAATAAGTTCAATTCGAAATCGCTTTCATAGTCAGGCATTAAAATTTTATAACTTTATGTTAAAAAATGAATTTGTAAATGTGTCAAAACGTTTTTCGCTTGTTGAGAGGATCAGTTAAGAACATCCTTAAATGCCTAATATTTTGGAAAGGTATCGCAAAATTTACACACTACGGAACACAAGAACAAAGAAATTACGCAGGAAGGAGGCTTGCATAGCAATGTACCCACAGTGCCATCTAGGATATCAAAGTATCCTCTAAGTATCAGGATATCAAAATTTTTCTTTCTTTCTCTTGAAGCATGATAAGTGATAGAAAACTCTCATTTATTTCCTGACTGTCTAGAATGGAGCAAATGTGAATCCATTCGCAATTTTTTCAAATAAACAAAAAAGTTTATCTGTGTGAAACTTTCTAAGTAGGCAAAAATATGAAATAGACTTTTATAAAAAAATAATAACTTTTATAATAAATAATTCCTAGAAATTAATTTTAGCAAAGATATTCGAAATGAAAAAACAAAACAAAAATGCAAAGTGTCCATATGGAGCCAAATCGACTCCATCTCAGTATTGCGAGGATTAAAGTTCATTCTGGAAGTCTTGGAATGTGTTTCATAATCTATGCTGAAGCATGATTTTCGTTCTCATCGTTTCATAACATAGATTTAAAATTGATGGCTCTCACAAGCAGTGGTGACCATCCCCCCCAAAAAAATCTTCATACTTTAACATTGACCCCCCCCCCCCCTAAACAGAATATGAATTGTAAAATATATTCTACTTATAATCTACTTATGCACATTCAAAAGATAGCAAGTTGAGCATAGCGGAATGAGTTCTTATTGCCCTTACCTAGAATTTAAAGAAATAAAACACCGGAATATTTTTGAAAATTCAATGTTGAAAAAGTTTCAAAGTGATATTAAAAGAATCAAGATTAACAAAAGATAGCGAGTTGAGTACAGCAGAATGAGTTCTTATTACCCGTATCTAGAATTTAAAGAAATAAAACACAGGAACATTTCTGGAAATTAAATGTTGAAAAAATTTAAAAGTGATATTAAAAAAATCAAGATTTTTTTTTTAGTAAAAAAAAGGAAATATTAAGAATTTAAAAATCCCCCCACAACTTTTTCTCAAATCCCCCCCAAAACTAAATTGTATGTCCCATCTTGCGCCACCAAACCCCTCTCTAAGTACCCCTGCTCAAAAGACATAAGACTTTAATACAAACATTCTTTCACGCTACGCCACTGGACACGTTTCCACCCTTGCAATATGCGAACAGTCCCTCCCTGCTGAGCCGAGTTGTCAGAAAATCAGGGGGCACATTTCATTACTTGCAAGCGTTGGGCGACATGAGAGGCCCGGACGATAGAAATTGCGGAAGCCGCTCTGTAATTGTACGTAATGGGCACTCTCAACACTGGATGCGCCAACAACCAGATGTGGACCCACTATTTGGTTGTTAGCAAAAGGACTTACTTCTGAGCCGCTTTCTCTTTCTTTTCATTAGTCACTGTTTTTAATTCGCAGAAATATGATGCGTTTGCTTTGTTTCTTTACGGGAAAAAAGGAGTTTCAACCAGTAGTTTTGGGAAATCTCTGACGATGTCTAGAATCAGAGCGTAGCAACTTAAATCAAATAAACATAGTGTCTGTTTTGTATATTTTTTGTGAGGAAAGATGGAAGAGGTGGAATGAGGACCATGAGAATAATTATCGGTGTAATCTGCAAGAAAAGAATCTCAAAAACTTGATTAAATCATGTTTCTCCCAGAAAATATTAAAAAAATCCTGTCTATACAAATTGGAGAGTATATGATCGAATATATATATATATATATATATATATATATATATATACAGGGTGTTCAGTAAATGATTGACCCATTTTGAATGTGAATAACGAAAAAACGGTTTGAGATAAAAATGTGCGCTTTGTTGCATTGTTATCAGAAAGTCAATAAATTTTTAGATATGCACTTTCTTAAAATAGTACAAATTTCGGCCAACAGATGGCGCAGGCGGCAGCAGCAGGCTGCCGAAATTCAGACTTACACTAGTTTTCATACGCATGAACTTTCAGCTCATTTCGCGGAGTCGAATCTCAGTCAAATGTTGAATTGACTCTCCACGCACCTGCAGAAATGGAGTTTGTTGGATGGAAAGAGATTTAAAATAATATTTATGATTGAATAATGTCTATTATACTTAATAAAAACCAACAAAATATACTTTTTAAAAAGCATTGACTTTTTACACATTGACCATAAATAAATTTTATTCAAATAATGTTATGTAACCGGTTAATTGATTTTCTTTTTACGTACAATAAATTGAAAATATGGATTAAACACCACTTTTTAAAGTTAAAAAAATCTTAATAGTTAATCTAAATATTTCTTCCATTAAATAGTGTGAAAATGTATTAAAAAAAATAGTAAAGTTAAAAAGCTTTAAGTGATGGATCAAGCAAACTTTTCTTTCCCACGTCGTACAGTGAAATCAGTTAAGGGTGTAATTCGATTCAAACTGCTTGTTTTCCGATTTATTTTTGAATTCACTTTTGCTCTCAAACACATGAAACTCGCAGATTCTCTTATTTAGAAAGTGCACAAGGTGCCGTAAAGGCCAATTCTTTGATAAGTGTACAAAATATTGCAAAAAAAGCAATCAAAAACGGCAATTTGAACCGATTTTTCCGAAGTGGGAGATAAGGGAACGAAAAAAAGGGTCTTCCAGAGAAGTTAATTGCTTATAAATCAAATTCTAATGAATTGAGCGTAAAAAGACTTTACTCGGCACCTCATACGTCCCTTCAAGAATCGGCTCAGTACCGATCTTACAAATGGGGATGCAGGAATGGGGAAAGAAACAACAGATAAGAGCCAACTGACTTGTAATTAAGAGAGGTTACCACATTGGCGCTTATTCGCTTCTTTTTGACAAACGCTTTTTGGTATACGGGCCCTGAAGTAAGATAAGTCGAATGACATTTTTTTTCCTCATTAGACATCTGTTTTCGCACTCTTTCCCGTCCCAATGATTCTTCAATGTCATGGTCACTGGTCAGGTGGTCAGTTACCCTTTTGAGAGGAATTCAACATCCTGCTCTGTTTTCACAGTACATATCTATATAAAGAACCATTTTGTAGATATAGTTCCCTTATGAAATATAACTAACCTCCGTAACGTTTTACAGCGTTAACGGGAATTATAATCCATTATGAATAATTAAAAATATACGAAATGTATTACGTATAAATAAAATTACAAACATGCAAACATTTTTAGAACAATAGCTTTATTTTTTTTTTTTTTTCACATCATTAATATTCTAAAATTCTATTAAGAGGTTTAATCAATTAACTCCCCACCCCCTTATTAATGTTAAATGTATGGGAATAAAATGCATTCGTATAGTAAATTAGAAAATTTAAGTGCTTAAAAGGATTTGCACATTCGTATATTTAAACAAGTTGGAAATTCCACGTAAAGCGTGACAAATGAGGTGCTTTCGTATGATAACGATGTTTTAAAAATATTCAGATCTTGCTGCTAGTAGATAGTACTTCGGATAGAGTATAGTAGTGAAATATATATGTATTTTGTGTGTGTGTGTGTGTTCCTGTAAATATACAAGAAATAATTTTTATTACACCTCAGCGACGTATATCATACACTATACTATCTACTTTCTTTTATACAGGAAATAACTTGTAGTATTCCTCAGCAATGTATATCAATACGAATTTATTATTTCCAGCTGAGCGAAAAATTGCCCAGGCCGGGAATTTCGCACAGCTGGAAATAATAAATTCGTATGATAACTTTACCAATCAGTTTGATTGTGTTAAAAATAATAGTAATGTATATCAATCTCATGTTAAATAGTCAATATCAAATGTTAAATAGTCAATTACAATTATCGCACCAAAAAAATGTTCTTCTGTACCATTATGTAATGGAATACTTTTGTGTGACCTTGTAAATCAATAAAAAATGCTTTTTGCACCACAGATTGTGCAAAATGTATATTATAATATGTATGTTCATAGAGGCATAACAATTTTATTGTGTTCGAATTAGTGTAGTCCATTAAAATGCATTTGAAACATTTTTCCCCATTGACTGTAATGTAACGGAATAATTTTGATTGCCCCTGTAATTGATCTATGCATCCGATTTTCATAAAATTTGAAATGACTGGACAAAATTATATAATAATTATATATTTTAAATTTCAAATAATTCGGTTGGGTAGTTTTTGCGTTGTTATATGCGGACAGACAGACAGACGGACGGACGGACTGAACGACAACTATAGGTGCTACGTATTTACATAATTACGAACGCACCTAAAAAAATCTCCCTAGAAAATTAACATTTTTGTCTTATTTATTTATACTTCTCTTAAAGGATGTTTCAAAATTGTCAAAATATTTATAAAATATGTGTTTAATTTAATATTTTATGCGTTAAAAGCTAATGAGCGGTGATTAATATTTTAACCCTTAGATAAATTTCGACAAAAACATTTGCAACAATGAATTTCAAAAAATGGAGTGCATCTCACTATTTTTCGTTAAACGTTAGGTTCTCATATTTATCGCTTTTTAGGTGCGTTCGTAATTATGTAAATACGTAGCACCTATAGTGGTCGTTCAGTCCGTCCGTCTGTCCGCATATAACAACGCAGAAACAACCCAACCGAATCGTTTGAAATTTAAAATATATAATTGTTGCATAATTTTTTCAAGTTATTTCAAATTTTATGAATTCAACTGCATAAAAAATAAAATGCATAATTATCTATCATAATAAAGAGAGAAGGATGTTTGTCTGTCAGCGCTGTTCTGAAGAGACTGCTGCACGTAGAGTTACAAAATTTGGAGGGAAGGTACTTTTTTACATGTAGTTTTGCACCTCGAAGCCCGATTTTCGATTTTTTGTTTAGATTTTTTTTATAATTTTTTTAGGCGATTTTTAGCGTTATTTTTGCGGTTTTATCCCATTAGTGAAAGGAATACGGTTTCATTCTTTTAACCCAAAATAGTAATTTTTTTTCTCTTTTCAGCAAAGTTTATTCGGAATTTGTACAGCGATTTTTGAATTTTTAACGAATTTTTAATGCGATTTTTAGTGTTTTTTCTCATTTTGCGGCTATTTTTTGAGATTGATAAAAAGAAAATCGTTTTAAACTTTTAGCCTAATGCCCTAAATTTTGTGTTTGTTCGATTTTTAGATTTTAACAATTTTTAGTGCGATTTTCAATGCGATTTTTAACGTCTTTTAAAGATTTTTGCGTTTAGCATCTATTTTTTTCATAGTTGTTCTATCAAAAACTTGAGCTGTTGAGAATGCAATAAGTAGCATTTTTTTGTGAAATCTACCTAAAATGTTAAAAATTTAGGTACCAATATTTTCGAATAGCAATTTCATAAACTATCTTAAATTCTTGCTTAAGACCGCTACCCCCTCGAGTTATATATCATCTGATAGGTTATTTAACAGAGTATGGTTTTGATAAAGTTTTTGAAGAATAGAGTGCTCTACCTGTTGGTGGAAAATGAAACTAATAGAACGCTATTTTTTTAAATCTATAATAATAAAGAGACAAGTTTGTGTGTGTGTCAGCGTTGTTCTGAAGAGTCTGCTGTACGTAGAGTTACAAAATGCGGAGGGAAGGTACTTTTATACATGTAGTTTTGCACCTCGAAGCCCGATTTTCAATTTTTTGATTAGATTTTTTTTTTGATAATTTTTTAGGCGATTTTTAGCGTTCTTTTTGCAGTTTTATCCCATTAATGAAAGAAATACGGTTTCATTCTTTTAACCCAATAAAACAATTTTTTTCTCTTTTCAGCAAAGTTTATTCGGAATTTGTACAGCGATTTTTGAATTTTTAACGAATTTTTTAATGCGATTTTTAGTGTTTTTTCTCATTTTGCAATTTTTTTTTTTTTTTGAGATTGATAAAAAGAAAACCGTTTCAAACTTTTAGCCCTAATTTTTGTGTTTGTTACAAATTTTAGATTTTAATGATTTTTAATGCGATTTTCAATGTGATTTTTATTGCGTTTTCAAGATTTTTCGCGTTTAGCATCTATTTTTTTCATAGTTGTTCTATCAAAATCTTGAGCTCTTGAGAATGCAATAAGTAGTATTTTTTTGCGAAATTTACCTAAAATGTCAAAAATTTAGTTACCACTATTTTCGAATAGCAATTTCATAAAATATCTCAAATTCTTCCTTAAGACCGCTACCCCCTCGAGTAATATATCACCTAATAGGTTGTTTAACAGAGTATCGTTTTGATAAAGTTTTTGAATAATAGAGTGCGCTAGCTGGTGGTGAAAAATGGAACTAACAGAACGCGATTTTGTTAAAATTTGGAAATATAACAATGTGATTTATTTAAAGTTTTAAAATGGTTTATAATACATGATAAAAAATGTAAACAAAATTGGTGTGACACATTTCAGGGTGCGTGAAAGGAGGGGCGCGAACAAAATTAGGAAATGTAATAAGGAGATCTGTTTTACACTTTAAGGTAGTTTATAACGCATGTTAAAATTTTTAAAGTACTGGCGATGCTCTGGAGAGACCGCTGCACGAAGTTATGTATGAAATTTTACACCTTGAAGGCCGATTTTCAGTTTTTTTAATTTAATTCATATGCGAATTTTAGTGGGTTTCGAGGCGATTTTTCCACATTAGCGAAAAGGAAAGCGGTTTCATTCTTTCGACCTAAATTAGTGAATTTTTTTCTCTTTTCAATATAATTTATTTGGATTTCGTGCAACGATGTTTGGATTTTTAGTGAATTATTTAATGTAAATTTTGCCGCTATTATTCGACATTAGTAAAAGGAATTTTGCTTAAAACTTTCAGGCTGATGTATTAAATTTTAGCTGTTAAGATTTATGAATTTCAGCTAATTTTAATGCGATTTTTCGAGATTTTTTGCGTTTGATGTCGGATTTTTGTCATTCATGGGATATTTCCAACTACAACGTTTTACCCTATTAGAGTAAATTTTGACCCCTGTGATTTTTTAATATTAGTGATTTTTAATGCAATTTTTAGAAATTTTTCGAGTTTTATGGTCATTTTTTGATATTCGGAAGTAAAAATTGATTTCAAACTTTTAATCTAATATAATTTTAGGGATTTTTAACGCGATTTTTCAAAAATTTTTGTGTTCCGTGTCGATTTTTTATTATCTGTAAAGGATTTCCATTTACTACGTGATTATCCTGTCGACCAATTTCGCCAAATTATATCAATCGTGAAACAAGTCAAATTATGCAAATAGATGTAATTTTTATGTTAAAAAATGAAAGAAGAGAAAATTTAGAAAAACATTAATACAAATATATATAAAAATAAGAAGTAAAAACCACTTGATGACGTAACAAACATATGTAACATGTTTAATGTCAAGTGAATATGGAATTTACGATCCGCCATTATTGTAGTTTAATCTTATGGTTTGACCCAGATAGTTTCTAGGTCAACCGGATAATCAAATAGTTCAGATTTCCGATTAGAATGTTTTCTCCGTTTGATGAAATTCTGATTACCGCGATTTAAAAAATAACTAGCGATATTTAGTGCATTTTTCAATGCGTTTTTAATGAACTTTTTAATGCGATTTCGTACTATTTTTTTCGATCCCCACCTCAGTGGTGTTTTAACAATTAAAAAATTATTTTGGTTTCATACTTTTAGCCTAATATAGTAAATTTCACCATTTACCTTTTTTTAAATTTGTCGATTTTCAATGTGATTTTTGATATATTTTGTGTTCTGCGTCGATTTTTTTGTAATTCATGTAAAAAAGAATGGTTGCTACATTTTACACGACTAGAATATTTTTTTATTCACGGGATGTATTTACATTTAGCGATTTTTAATGAATTTTTCAATGGTTTTGTATTGATTTTTTGAATCTCACGGCTATTTTTTGAAATTTCGAAAAGGAAATTAATTTCAAACATTTACACTTCATTTACGAATTTTGAAATTTAGTAATTTTTTAATGCAATTTTTAGCAATGTTTCCATTATTTCTCACGCTTTGCGCCGATTTTTTCATTCGTATTTAAGAAATAATTCAGATTACAGTATTTTACTTTATTGGTGTAAATGTTGTCCCCGGCTATTTTTAAATTTGAAACGATTTGTAATGAATTTTGGAATACAATTTTTAGATGTTTTCGAGTCCACGGCGAATTTTGTCCGGATTTTTGAATTTTACTGATTTTTAATCTGTTTTATAGTGATTTTTCAAGTTCTGTGACAGTTGTTGACATCGGTAAAAGAATTTCGGTTTCTAACTTTTAGCACAAATAGTACAATTTGTTCTTCACGCTTTTATGAATTTTGCCAATTTCTAATGCGATATTCAATGTAATTTTTAGTTAGTTTGGGGGATTTTAGGTGTTCCGTGTTGACTATTCCTTATTCATGAACGATTTCCGATTACAATATTTTCGACTGAATATTAAATTTTTACAGCCACGACTTTTAAATATTCAGCAATTTTTAATATAGTTTTCGATATGATTTTTAGCCATTTTTTTTAAGTTCCTTGGCAATTTTCTGCCATTCAGAAACCAATTTTGATATCAAACATTTTGTTTAATGTAGTTATGTTTCGAATGCAATGTTTTATCTCTTAATATGATTTTGGCGTTCCATGCCTACATTTTGTAATTTATGAATGATTTCGATCATAATCCCCCTCCCCCCCGCCCTGCCTTAATATTATTTTTTTAAGCATTGATTTTTCAAATATTTAGCTATTTTTAATGCAATTTCCAATGTAATTTTTAGCCATTTTTCAAGTTCCGTGGCAATTTTTTTACATCCGGAAATCGATTTCGATTTCAAATTTTTTGGTTAATATGGTTAATTTCTTGATTACAATATTTTATATTATAACAGCGAATTTTTACCCTAGGAATTTTTTTATGTTTTACGGCTTTCATTACAATTTTCTATGCAATTTTTAAGCTTTCTCAGTCTTTTTTTTTTAACATTTTTCAAAGGAATTCGATTTTAAATTTCTAGACTAATAAGAGTTTGGTTTCAAACTTTTATCCTTTACGGTAATTGTTTTGCTCTCTTATTTTGATCTACAGCAATTTTTAATGCAGTCTGCTTTTTTTTTTTTTTTTTTTTTTTGAGTTAACGGCGATTTTTTTAGATACGGAAAAGGAATTCGGTTTTTAATATCTTCGCTAATATGATAAATTTTCTCCTGTGCGATTAAAGATTTTTCTTGCGATTTTTTAGCATTTTTTTCGTAGTTCAATGCTTTTTACATTATCAAATTAATTAGATTGAAAACATTTATCCAAGTAGAGTAAACTTTGAGTTCCGTGATTTTTGAAAATTTTGCCAATTTTTAAAGCGAAGTTTACGTTTCTTCGCGACCCGCTTTGATTTTTTAGAGGTTCAATTTTTGGCCGAATTTATTAAATTCTGATCTCTTTTTTTCAAAGTTTATTCGAATTTTGAAACACAATTTTTGAATTTTGTTTTATATTTTTATGAGATTTTTAAAGTTTTTTGCGATTTGTAAGATTTTTCCACATTAGTAAAAATAATCCAACTACAATTTTCTAGCCCATCTCTTTTCAACGAAGTTTAGACGAAATTCGTGCAGCATTTAAAAAAAATTTCGAGATTTTTATTATGATTTTTAAAGTTTTTTCGCAGTTCTTGCTATTTTTTGATGAACCCGGGCAACGTCGGGCAGAACAGCTAGTAGTTTTATATTTTAATGGTTATTACTAAAACTCACTTGGTGTGGCCGTGATAGCCTAGTGGTCATAGCACCGAACTCCAGGCTGAAAGGTCCCGTGTTCGATGCTGGACACCACCAAATACGCAACGAATGTATGCAGTGTAAGCATTCGTTAAATAAAGGGATTATGAAAATCCTGTTGGATGTCTTCGAAGGAAGCTCCTGCCCTTCGAGCACACGTACTGGTTATTAAAATTAATTTTGGAGCTATTACTAAAATTTGCTTGGTGGCTCATACTAAAAAGTTTTAAGTTGGTTATACAAAACATTCTTTTGTTCAGTTTACAAAAGAAATGTTTGTTTCACTTACAAAAAAATGTTTGTAATGGTTACTAAAAAAATCTGTGGAATACAAAATTACTAAAAAAATTTTAGTAACCTCTTGAATTTTTTTAGAGTGCATGGGTAATGATCTCTGAACTTTCCCTCCCCTTTAGAAACGTGTGAAAATATGTTTGGTGCTGCCATCTATTGCGGCTTTGCCGAAAATCTTCCGTTTCAGAAGTCTGTCTTTTTACCCACAGGATGCAGCTCGAAGGAGGCTCCTGCCCTTCGGGCACACGTAATGGTTACTAAAAATAATTTTGGAGCTATTACTAAAATTTGCTTGGTGGCTCATACTGAAAAGTTTTAAGTTAGTTATACAAAAAATTCTTTTGTTCAGTTTACAAAAGAAATGTTTGTTTTTACTTGCAAAAAAAAAAGTTTGTAATGGTTACTAAAATATTCTGTGGATACAAATTTACTAAGAAATTTTTAGTAACCTCTTGAATTTTTTTTTTTTTTTTTTTTTTTTTTTACAGTGTACGTATTTACATAGTTACGAACGCACGATATACCAAATCCGTGATATGCAAAGAGTATCCAAAAGTGGGTAAAGTGATAATAAAAAAGAAATCATTTTATGCTTGTCAACAAAACGAAAATGTTTAACACTTTACAGATTTTTCAGTAACATAAATAACAAATAATTACTTGAGTAATCACAAAATTACTCTAAATGTACATCTGGTGGAATTTCCTTCTTTTAGAAGCAGAAAACAGGACGATACACCCAAATGAAAGTGATACAGAAGATTTTCGCGCATTTTTTGTATGAATTTAAAAGAAGAAATGTATAAACAAAGATAAGATTTTTCTATTCTAATAAGTTCAGTTAAGTAATTTAATTGGAATATAAACTTGATTTGCTGGTGAAAGGACTTTTAAAAAAAAATACCGTTGTTGATTTGTTTCACTCCTCTAAATCTCCCAGAGTTCCTCCAATATTTTGGTACGCCTATATTACAAAATTTTTTAAAAAATACAAATACATCCTTTGGAGACACGTCGAATTACTTGGGTAGGATATATTTAACCCTTATAAGTACCATAAAAAATTAATTATTATAAAATTCTTTTAATACTTCAATTAGTTGCAATACTGTTTAAAATGAGTTGCAGATATATTACTTTATTTTGCTCCAAAAACGTTATTGGTTACAAAAAAAAAAAAAAAAAAAAAAAAAAAAAAAATTAAGTATGATTTCTTTTGCTTTTGTATCTTTTCAGCTTTTTTGGCACTGAGGTAGAGGGAGGGGGATTTTTCAATTCGGAATTATTTCTATATTTATATTGTAAGAATATTATATTTGTACATTTTATAATTCAAAAAAATACTAAGAAAACAATTTCAAATAAAAAATTGAGTGGGGATATAAATATTGCACAAAATCCCTGTAAATTCAAATTTAATTAATCCTTATTAATCCTTCAATCCTTCTAAAATCCTTCAAAAATTTATTAAATGAGTAAGCAAATCTTTTAACTTAGTTTAAACAATTTACATAAGATGGTTTAGAATGTAAAATTTTTATAATGCGGTAGATAAAGGGTTAAATATATAGACAAAAAGAAGTTTCGTTTCTTATATCTTTTTAATACGGCGTTAAGCATAGATGTATGTCGGGTAGCCTTAAGGTATATTCGTACCTTCGGAACACTTCCTTTTAAATATGAAATTTTTATCAAACACATGTGTTCTTAGATATAACAGGGAATAAAACTATGACAGGGAATAAAACATTCTCGTATATTATAAATGTGAAAGTGTGTCCGAAAATTGGAATGAACTTGGCTTCAAAACGGATGGATTAATGTCTTTGAATTTTTGTATATAGACAGATTATTGGTCTGAAATGAACATAGGCTAATTTTTATTTATTTTATTCAATTATTTTTCTTAATAATTCAACATTTCACTATTTTTCATACAGAATAAATTGAAAAGTTTTCCTTAATATTTAATCATCTTTCTTTTTTCGTTGCCAAAAAATAAAAAAACCGGAATAATTATTTATCTTCAGTAATTAATTTTTAACTGAAAGATTTTCACGTGATAAAATAAAAAGAAATAAATAAATGGACCCTATTCTGTTTTTCGGTTCGAGGTTAAAAACCGCGATTTTACCAATTGTGACGTCAGAAGAATACTGTTTTTCGTCTTATATCACGCAGACGATTATATAAAACTTCTTTTACACTTAGAAGACTTCACAAGAATATAACTTCACACTTTACAAGAATATGAATACTTTAGTAGTTTTTCCAGACATTAATCCGTAATAAAAATAAACCTTTTTCTTTCTTTCGGTTCGAGGCTATAAAATTCAACTTTTTACCAATTGTGACATCACAAGAATACTTTCCATTAAGAATTTTAAAAAATATCAATGTAACGTCATATCTGAAACAAAGTATAAGTTTTTAAATTTTCAAAAATTCTGGTTTTTTTTTTCGTTTTACGGAAACTACCCCTTTTTTGACACTTTCTAACATGGTCTAAAAGTGTTTACGACTTCAACTTGTCTGTATACCGGATGCCGAGTGCCTGGGGTCTGCCGTCTGTTTGTCCGTGTTTCAACTTGAGTAAATATAGTGGGATTCATACGAAAATAACATACGTTATTGAGATTTGCTATAGCATGTGCGGCATTGAAAATGAACCAGGTAGCAATTATAGCTGAATCACAGGAGCACTCAAAAGGAGACTTTACATTATGATATACGGCGAAAAAATCATTTGTGGTGTATTTTGATAATGTTACATAATTTTAAATGTAATGAAATTTACATGCATTTTTAAGGTTCACAAGAACATGGTTACTATCGAATATGTTAAGTATAGTACTTATAGTGTGCGTACAGTGAGCTCAAAAGTATTTCAATATATCATAGTCTGTGAAGAAAAACCATTTGCAGCATATTTTAATAATGTTATTTTATTAAGGTTATTTTAATAATATTGAAATTGATATCAGTTTCTAAAGTGCACTAAAACAGGATTTCTGTAGAAAATGGTTCGAAAAGGTTTAACATTCTTTTACAAGATAACAGAAAAATGCTCGGTAATATAATAGTCTACGGGGAAAGAAATATTCCCAGCGTATTTTAATTGCGTTGCACTATTTCAAACATGATGAAATTAATATACTGAGATAATCAATACAATGATAAATACTGAAATTTACTAATATGCTTGGAGTAAAATATGATTTGAATCACATTTGTTGTTCATTTACAGAGACGCATAAAAGATTTTGTGTCCAGATCTCAGATATTGTATAAAAAGTGTGTTCTATTAGAAAAGATTGCTGAAGAGCTTTTTCAATTATAGTATGTATTTTAAGGAAAACTAATGCATCCTGAAGTTCAGCGACATTTGGTATAATAAGAGATGTTTGTAGAATTTAAATAAATCATGTATCGGACTATACAATAAACTGGATATATGGTCACCTGTGCAATAACGATTCCCGGAAATATGAATTCAGTAATTTGAATCGGGTTTTTTGCTTGAATAATTTAAGCTAAATATGCGGTCGTATAAATATTTGCACGTAATATACAGGACTGTACAAAATAATTCAAGTACGTTTCTATCTATTATTAGAAATTGCTCAAGGTGAATTTGAATCTTCGTTATATTTTTTCTAACTAAGCAAAATTTTAACATTGTATTTAGAATATTTACAAGCACATAGATCATATACACAGATGCAGAAAAGAATGGGCCGGCGAAGTTATGTATTATGGAACTGTTGGATATTTTTTTTATTACCTAGGTTTAACACATGATTTTTCTTTCTTTGATATGGAATTCTGAAATGCACTACAACATGATTTCTTTACCATTGGAGTGCGTTACAGGTGTTCTACAGTATAAATGGTTGCAATTTCATTTTCGCGATCGTTAATATTATCTAACACATTTTCCATTTATTTGACTCAGTTCTTTAAGTCCCCTATATATATATATATATATATATATATATATAAAACTACTGCATAGCTTGGTATAAGATATGTGTTATATATATTTTAAATTATTGTTAATGAAATGTTTTGTTTAATTAAAGCGTTTATCTTTTCTTTTATGCTACGTGAACGACGTCACGGGTAACAGCTAGTTATGCTAATAAAATGTATAATTATTACATAATTTTGTCGAGTCATTTCAAATTTTATGAAAATCGGATGCATAGATCAATTACAGGGCCAATCAAAAGTATTCCATTACATTACGGTCAAAGGGGAAAAAAGTTTCAAATGCACTTTAATCGTTTGAAACTTAAAATACATAATTATTAAATAATTTTGTCGAGTTATTTCAATTTTTTTGATAATCGGTGCATAGATCAATTACAAGAGCAATCAAAAGTATTCAATTACATTATGGTCAATGGGGGAAAAAGTTTTAAATGTACTTTATACGTTTGAAATTTAAAATACATTATTATTACATAATTTTGTCGAGTCATTTCAAATTTTATGAAAATCGGATGCATAGATTGATTACAGGGACAATCAAAAGTATTCCGTTACCTTACGGTCAATAATAGGTTTAAATATAAAAATGCATCAAACGTCTATATACTTAACCTTACGAAAGGGAATTCGGAAGCTGACTGACCAGCACCCTTAAACAATATTTTCCCCCTCCTGACTGTTTTAGTCCAGGCGAAATAAACATTTTACCTATTTAATTTAAATGCTTTAAGTGATAAATTAAAGTAACATAAAAAGATTATAGCTTGACATGTTTCATTGCTCTTACGGCAACATTTTCAAAAGCAAATAAATGAATTATTTGCATAATCATTTGAATAATCATTTATTTGCTTTTGAAAATGTTGCCGTAAGAGCAATGAAACATGTCAAGCTATAATCTTTTTATGTTATTTTAATTTATCACTTAAAGCATTTAAATTAAATTGATATTTTAAAGTGATGTTTATATTATATGTAACATTTTACCTTTCAAAAATCGGGTGGAAGATTTTTTTTTCTGATTTTTTCATAATGATGCTAACATGGATAAACCACGTTTTCGAATAAAAATTTCTCAAGGCTAAATTTTCTGTGGTCAAAAAACAACAAAATTTTGAGATTTTATTTTATTTTATTTATTATTATTTTTAATATCTCGAGATTTGTTGCCATAGCAATATATTTGTCAGTTACAATATTAAATAGGACAAAATTCTGTATAATATTTCTTATTTTCAACTTTTTTATACACTAAGTAGCAAGCGCAGTACGCCAAAATCCCCCCAAATCCCATTCTATTTAAAATTAAAGAGTATAAATAAGAAAATTTGTTTGTGTTTGTAGCTTTTGTATTGAGAAAAACTAATGCCTGAAAGTGAGGTACATATGAAATTATAAATAATAAACGGGCATTAATATAATATAATAATTCTATTAGGTAGAATTGTTTAAAAAAAATAAATAAATAAAAAAGGACATTTTTTTTAATTTTCTTAAAAACCGTGAAAAAAGTAGTTAAGCCACGATTATTCAAATGTATTCATCGGATTTAACCGTGTATATATATATATATATATATATATATATATATATATATATAGATAGATAGATAGATAGATTGGTAGCAGTAAAATATTTATTTCAAGGTTAATAGTAGGCTTTTTTGCATCCGTAGCAAACTCGGATTTTGGTGCCCGATCTCCCTTTCTCACCCCGTTCAAAAGAAAACTTATCATGAGAATATTAATAAATCTGTTATAGCCGGATTTGGGAAATCTTTAGTATGTAATCATTAAATACGTAATCAGCTTTGTTAAACATTGATTCAATAAAACTTTGAAAATTTAAACGAAAGGAATCGAAATATATCCAGTTTTATAAAAGGTTTCATCTTAGCAGGTATAATTGTTCACATATTTTTTTTTTCTTGAAATAATAATAACAATAATAACTAGTCGTTGGAGGCCACCGTAATACTTACCCATCATGGAGATGCATAACATAATATATGAAAACATAACATATGTAAACAGTTTATGAAATGCATTGCAATTCCAAAACAAAATATAAACGTATATTTAAGTATTTTTAACACATCATCATGCTCTATTAATGAATTTCTGATGAACCGATTTCGATAAATTACATGAAACGCCATACTATTCTAGTAGCACTGAATTGCATAAAAGAAATATCCTTATAACTCTAAAAATAAATATCATATTCACTAACGGTTTCTTGCATCAAATTAAGTGTCTCATTTCCAATTAAAAGATATCTTTGAGTTGAAATTTGAATGAAATACAGGGTCATGAAAAATCAAAGAGTGTGGAAAACAAGATTAGAAATTTCTCGACAACTAATAATCCGATCGATTTCGTTTTTTATGCAAAATTTGTGTCAATTTATTGCCTTTTACGTCCACTCATTAAAATAAAAAAAATTCGAAAATTTTTATATACCTTTCATCAGAACAAATTTTTCGAGAGTCCGAAAAAATAGTTCCGAATAATCGAAGTTACTGATATTAAATAAGCTTCGTCCCATTCTTACATACTAAGCACATACAGAATTTCAAGTCTCTATCTCAATTTGTTCGGGAGATAGAGCGGTTGCAGACAGACAGACAGACACACAGACGGACGGACGGCAAAATTTTTTTTCTAAAAATATGTTTTTCAGTGTCCGAAACTTGTAAATCCGTCAAAAATATCGATTTTCAAAACGATTGCAAGACTTACCCTATACTACGTATGATGGGTAAGTGATAATAATAATGATTAAATGGTAATTGAATAATTTCTAAATTTACAACTATGAGACTAAATTAGTCACCCGTAATATTAAACCTATTGAAGTGTTCATGTCGAATATCTTGCTTGCTTTTATTACTTATACATACATATATATATATATATATATATATATATATATATATATATATATATATATATATATATATATATATATATATATATATTCATGAGATAATTGAGATCAATATCTAATGCTGAACTTTTTCGGGTTTAATTAATTAATTAATTTTTTAAATATTTCGGAAAATTGTTTGGGGCGTTTTCTGAAATTAAAGTAGCTTCTTTAAAAAAATGCAACCAAATTTACAAAATTAAAAGTACGCAGCGTTAGATAGCGACCTTAAATATTAAATGAACAACAACAAAATAATCATAATAATAATAATAAATAAAATAAACGTCAAAATTCGAGCTTGAATTCTAAAAAGAATGCTCCCATAGGTTTAACATTAGCATGCAAATGCTTTCGCGTGAAACTACACTAGTCATACGAACAAACTAGAACGCTAATCTTAAACCTAGGAGCGTTCTTTTTTACAATTTCTCGCTTGTAATTTAATAGTTTTAAAAGGTCTTTTTTCTGTTTGAGATTACAATTGCTGACGGACAATTGCTGCTACAATTGCTGCTAGAATTCTAACGGGATTTGTGTTTACTTTATCTATTTTGGTTACTTTAGTTTTCTATTTTGATTACAGTTTTTATTTATTTATTTATTCATTCATTATTTTTCTATAAAATTACAATTGATTAGTAATACGAAAATGTATATTTGGAATAAAAAAGAAACATATAGTACAATATTTAAATATATTTCTGAGTAAAACTTGCTCTAAACATTTTTCAGATATTTTTTATGATCTTACTATGACTAGGGTTAATTTTTTCAATATAAATTTACTAAAAAGCCCCTAAAACTCAAAATACTAATACTCAAATGGTAATAAATTTTTCTAATCAAATATTTAATAAAATCAATGTAAATTCTATAATAAATGATAAAAACTGAAAGTTTCCTATAAATAATATTCAAATATCAAAAACTTCAAAGTATTCAATATTTAACTATAATTCGTTCTTATAAATACTTCTGATGATAGTACTTTCCCCTGCAAATGCAATGACCCCTCTCTACACAAATACATTAATAATGATCGTGGTCATATTATTACTGGAAATCTAAATACTGTATATGACTTAACACTGAAAAAATTAATGGGTTATGGTACTAAGTATAGAATTACATTCAAATAAAACATTAATTCTGTAATAAAACAATTTACTTATGATATATATGCGGGATATTGAGTGATTAACTTATGATTTAAGCAAAACTAATATTCTTGAAAGTATAAAAAGGTTTAATAGACATAAAACATGTACGTAACATTCAAAGATAACAGTAGAAATGAATAATATTCAGTATAAATAAGCTTCCCTGAGCTTTGCATTAAAAATCCATCAAACTCGCCATCGCTGAAACCTATAGAACACCTCGTTCTTTTCACTCATCATCACATGAGTCTCATTTGGGATATCACGTTCATTAAATCATTGAGTTTATTATCTTTTATTGCTGAATACTTCATTCTTTAATCCCACATATATATATTTATTTATAAAATTGCAATATATTGTAACTATTCTATTGAATATTTCAATCAATGGAAAATTTTAGTTATTGATAAATTAACTAAGACTTTAAAATACAATATTTCACATCTGGATTATATAAATACAAAGCATCTTTTCCAGCAAATCACTAAATTGCAACAAAACTGTAATAACTTATGTTGACAAATCTCCAAATAATTATGCAATTATATATAAATCCTATTATCATCAACTGCTTAAATCTAGTATATCTTCTAATAACACATTCCAAAAAACTAATGATAACATAATTGTAAACAATCGTAAAATTAAAGACTTTTATGAATTATTAGACATTAACTCTACTAACTTTAAATATCCTTATCTAGTTCTTATACTCAAATTTGATAAGAATCCTGTTAAATTTAGAACAGTTACAATTCGTTGCAATATACTTATAAAAATGCTGCTAACAAACTTCTATTAACAGTTCTTAATCAAATATATAAAATTACAAAAACCAGTGATAATAATAAATACTATAAAGAATAGTTATGAATTGGACAATAGTATGAAAAATCTTAAATGTATAAAAAATATAACTGCATATGACTTCAAATATCTTTCTAATAATATCGATTTATTAGATTTACATAATATAATAAATGCACTTAAAAAAAATATCAACATGATTTGGATCTATCAATGAACATTGAAACTGATTATTTTCTTAAACTAATTTCATTATCTAAGGTATCCTGGGGTAATAACGCCACGTTAAGGTTCTACCAATTTTCACGGCTCAGTTTTAGTTTGTATTTTTCAAACAAATATCTCTTTATCATTAATATTATTGATATTATTTAAATATCAATTTATCAATAACTAAAATTTTTCATTGATTGAAATATTCAATAGATTTGTTACAATATATTGCAATTTTATAAATAAATATATATATGTGGGATTAAAGAATGAAGTATTCAGCAATAAAAGATAATATGATATATAATTTGATAGAGCAACTTATTTACTATCTGTATTAAAAAAAAATAATTTAACAGATATGTATTCATAAAATGTAATGTCGTGATTTCTTGACCAATGCTATTTGGCGTTATTACCCACCTATATGGGTAATAACGCCATGCAAACAAAACTATGAAATAAGATGGAATAATGGCATGTAGATTGTCCAATTCTAAAAATACAAACTCTACAAACTTAGAAATTGACAAATTGCATTCTAAGCTATTGAAAATGTTCATTTTTTTTGTGTAAGAAAAGTGTAAGAAAAATAAAGATGTCGTGTGGGGGGGGGGGGGGGAGGGAGTTTGTGGCAAAAGAATATCAGACCGTGAGCTTCTGTTTGCTTAAAAAGGACCGCTTAAATAGAATTATTAGAAACATTGCACAGTTTTAACTGTGTTTATTTGAATCAGTATTTAGGATGTAGCTCGGTCACTGTAGGGAATCAACCGGAGTATTAATGCCAAGGATTGGCGTTATTACCCCGTTATAGGTATTGCGCTGTACATTTTAAATTACAAATTATCTCGAGAAGTTATCCAAAATCTTCCACAACATTTTGAAAGTCCATGAAATGTATTATAAATTTAAGTAATTAACAAAGTATTTCCGGATAAAAAAAATAGTCTTCACATCACAAAACGTATCTTGCAAATTTTAGATCAAGCGTTAATTTTAGTTGCTTGTAAAAACAATAAGACCTAAAAATGAAACAAATTAACTTGAAGCTATTTTTTGCGGTTTATATGACTCAAAACCCTTCTGCGCAGAGCCCATGGGTGTCATTTACCAGATTATTTCATAATTATGCAAAATATTACCCCGCCTGGCGTTATTACACCAGACCACCTTATAATAATTTTATAATGCAAGATAACATAATATATATACAAAAAGTTGGTATACCACAAGGTGGTTGTACATCTAGTATATTATCTGACTTATATCATCATGAACGTAAATTATTTTGATAATAAATTACATTTATATCGATAAATTGATGATATAATTTTAATTGATACTGATAATACCAGCATATCTCAATTCCCAGTTGATTATCCATCTAATCTAGAAATTACAAAACACCTGCTTTATAATAATGCCATTAACTTTTTAGATCTTAAAATTATATTAAAGGAAAACAAATTAATAACTGATATTTATGATAAACGGAATGAGTTTAATTTTAAAGTTAATACATTTACTAATTTTAAATCCTATCTTCATAATTCTGTATATCGTAATATAATCATTAATCATTTATATAGAATAAAATGTTTATGTTCTTCTCATTTAATTAATGCAAATATTAAAAAGCTTGTTTATGATGCTATAAATAATGGTTTTCCTAAAAATTCACTTATTCTTTAATTTACAATTAGTTGTTACATGATTTAAAAATTAATTAACTTTTTCGTAAAAATGAACCAAAAAATTAATAAAACATAAAAATAATAATAAAAAATTAAAAATGTAAAAAATATTAAAAAATGCATATAATAGGATGGTTAGGTGGGTAGATATTAGAGTACGGAGGAGGGCGCTATTGTCTGGATAAAACGCAAAGGTTGTTTTATATTTTTAAAAAAATTGAGAGAGGGAAATGCATTAATTAAATTGGAACAAAGTTTCTATGGAGTTTAAATAACACCAATGTATGGATTATTGTTTAGTTATATCAATTACATTAAAATAATTTTATTCATTTACATTATTAAATTGCACTTCACTTTTAATAAATGAAAGACCTATAATACTACTAAATGTATAGGGTACATATATTAATTATCTATTTTTTTAATCTTTTACATCCTAAATTAAGATATTGGTTTTAGCCTAGCATAGTCAAATTAAATGTTATTGATTTAAATATTAATAGGGTAAACTATGGTGTATGGTATAACAAATTTAATATAGGAGGAAATATGGTGTATGGTTTATTTTTTCTGGTATCACTTTACTCTGCTTTTAATTTATTTATTAATTTATTATTATCATGTGTACGATAATTATTTTTTATTTTTTCCCTTTTCATTTTTCATTTTTAATTTTTCTATCGAATTTAGTAATTTTGTTGTGCCTTGTTTTTAATGTTATTTCTTGATTGAATTTTGGTTTTATGTGGATTGGTAGCCCCAAAATCGTATTATTTTGCTTTTTCATGGCTAATACGAAGATGAAACCACACACTTCTTTTGTTAGTTCCAAAGTATTTGGGGCTTGATAATTCTGCTTTGGTTCAACAAATTCCATTTGCACTCTCAAAAAAACTTCCGTCTTTTCACAGAAAATGCACTGGCAGCACTGCTGCCAGAAATTGTCTGTATATTGACGATTTTCTGTTTATTTTTTTCTCCGTCAAAAGAGGAAAATTATCCGTCACTTGAAAAAAGTTTGGAAAAAATCAATGCGGAAGAGGTGGGGATCGAACCGACGACCCCAGCATTACCAGACCAACGCGCATCCACGGCGCTACAGATGCTCATCGTGAACGTGATTTAAAATAGTACCGTTCATTTCATGTGGGTGTGGGTTGGTGTATTTCGTTAAAAAGCTTTTAATTATGCTGTCAATCTCGGAAAGATTTCATCTTTAATGAAACTGTGGCTGGGTTTTTTTTTTACGTTTAGTATTAATATAGTATAAAAATGTGAATTTTAAATATATTACGTAGAATGTTAGAGAAAAAACATGGATGTTCTATTTGTGAGAATTTTTGAACGAATAAAGAAATTGTTATTTATTTTTAAATTCGAAAACATTTTTGTCTGTTAAAACTAAATTAGACATTTTAATCAATAGAATATTTTTGTTTTTCATTTTAAAAATAAATTCGAACTTATTACTAACAGACCCAATGCGCATGCGTGCTAGATATAAACAGAAACTTTTCCTCATTTTTCGACGCTCGGAATGAACTCACAGAACAAATACGTTTTCTGGGAGAACAGAAATCATTTGTGAAAAAATAACGATAACTTAGTGTATATTGACGAATTTTTCTGACAGTGTGTATTCATTTTATTTATTTATTTAATTTTTTCTCATGTTCAATATGGTTTTTTTCTATTAAATTCAAATGGTTCATATTATAATATAATTAATGGTTACATATACATATACATATACATACACATACGCATGTATATATATATATATATATTAACCGAAAAAATGTAAAATGCGTAAAATCTTTAAAAAAGAGAATTGTATTATTTAAAGCGGAATATATTTCGGTTCTTTTTCGGTTTTCAAGATTTTATTGAATCAATGTTTGACAAAGCTGATTATGTATTTATTGATAACACACTTAAGGGGGCTCAGGGGTTGAAAACTTTTCAAAAAATCGATTTCTTTAATGATCTAATTTGATTATTCATTGAATTCTTAACTCAGTGCAAAAAACCGCATAAAAATATTTGCATTTTTAACGGAGTTATAAACATTTATGTATCAACACTTTCATAGCCGCATCCATATAACTTTAAGTCGCGTTTTCTCAAAACTTGATTTTTGATGACTAACACCAAGATTCAAAAAAAAAAAAAACTATTTGATGGAATGGCTTAATTTTTTTTCATGCATATAACATTATTATCTAGATTATGAATTAATATATTTTAAATAGTTTAATATTTTGAGTATTTTTAATGGAAAAAAGTTGTATTTTTTAGGGGGGTTTTAAATTCTTTGAGAGATTTTTTAATAATGTTTTTTTAAGTGATAGTTATATCCTTAATTCATAATCTAGATAATGATGTTATATGCATGCAAGAAAAAAAAAGCCATTCCATCAAATTGGTTTTTTTAATCTTGGTGTTAGTCGTCAAAAATCAAGTTTTGAGAAAACAAGACTTAAAATTGAAATTATATGGATCCGGCTATGTAAATATTGATACGTAAATGCTCCGTAAAAATAACTCCGTTAAAAATGCTAATATTTTTATGCGGTTTTTTGCATTGAGTTAAGAATTAATTGAATAATCAAACTAGATCATAAAAAAATCGATTTTTTAAAAAGTTTTCAACCTCTGAGCCCTCTTAAAATTTTCAAGATCCGGCTATTACAAATTTATTTAAATTCTCATGGTAAATTTTCTTTTTAAGAGGAGGGGCAGAGAGCTCCAAAACCCGTGATTGCCGCGTGTGTGAAAAAGGGTCCTGAAATACATTATTTACTGCTACTAATATATTGAGGGTGACATACGTGATTAAATCTGTGGGAAACATTTGAATAATCGAGGCAAAACTACGTTTTTCACCGCTTTTAAGAAAATTGAAAAAATGTCCTATTTCTGAAATAGTGTACTGCTCTTGCTATCGAGTGTATAAAAAATTGTAAGCATGAAAGTTATAGAGAATTTTGTCCTGTTAAATATTTTAACTGATAAATAATATGCTACGGCCACAGGTCTCAAAATATTTAAAAAATATATATATTTTTTAATTTATTGTTTAAATTTATTGTTTGTTACCACAGAAAATTTAGCCTTCAGAAATTTTGTTCGAAAAATTGTTTTTTCCATGTTGATATCATTATAAATAATTCAGAAAAAAATCATGTAAAATATGACAGTTAGTTATATTATAAGAATAATGTGTAAGTTTTTTTTTTTTTTTTTTTTTTTTAACGAGCTTGAGAAACAAATTCACGTCAATTTTAATGCGGTTTTGGAAAAAAAAAAATCCCTGTTCAATAATTAAAAAAAATTTGCACATTGGCATGCTTTGGAATATATATTTTTTTTTCCTATAAAGGAATTAAACCTGAAGTTATAAGCTACTGTTGTCTCACAACATTTTAAAAGCTGAAGCGTCCGGAAATTCTGTGCAAAATGTCATTCTAGATAAAATTCTGTTTTTAATTAATTCCGAGAAAAAAGAAAAAAACGAAGAATGGGAAAGCTATTCGATATCATTGTTTCTGAATAGCATCTGTTAGTCTCATGCGTTTCAGACCAAAAACAAATTCACAAATATATTAGATAATAGATGTTTTGGATTTCAGAACAATCTTAACACAGAATAATTTTAGCTTAATGCTCCAATTTTATTATTTTTAAATATTTATTTTTAATGTAATTTCGAGATTCAGAGGGAGAACAAACTTGCAATTTGACAAGTAGATAATAAAAAAAAATTCCATTACATCTCAAACTCTAAGTAATAGTATTTAATAATTAGCGATTTTTCTCGTTATAAAGACATTACTACAATTCACAATAAATATCAATCAATTTTCATTTTATCATAAATTATGTTACAGATTATAGATATTACTTGTTTTTTAAAGTTTTCTTTTTCAATTTAAAATTTCATATGATAAAATAAAAACGCATGTTTAAACAGTTTAATGATTTCTAAATATTACTTTTTAATTCTTATTAGTTTTTTTACTTTTTTAAAATATCTTGCAGGTCTTAAATGAAAATCTTTTTCTTTAAACTAGCGTAGTCCGAAATCTGTGGGGTTTCTCTCTCTCTCTTTTAATCATTGAAAGTATTTCTCTAAAATATTCAATGCAATCATTTGAGTACACTGGAATTCATTTTAGTGCAAAATTAATAAGTCAAGATTCCATTTATTAGCACACTACTTTTAAATTAGATATCACAATTTTCTAGATTCATGTACAGTTTTTGACTCCTCTCACTCAAAGAAATGTTTTGGGGTAAAAGCGTCTGATAATAAACTGAAATACACATTGGAAATTAAAGTGTAGTTAATGTAACTCAACGCCTTAAGGGTGTTCTTAACTGATCAGCTCAACAAGCGAAAAACGTTTTGACACATTTACAAATTCATTTTTTAACAGAAAGTTATAAAATTTTAATGTCTGACTATGAAAGCGATTTTGAATTGAACTTATTTTTCCATTTTATGATAATTAAATTACTTATCGAGTTATAAGCTATTTCGATGACGCAATCACCCGTTTTTTTTCTCCTTTTCGACCGGTTTTTCTGCTTTCGTCGGGAAATATGCTCAAAAGTGTCAACTTTGAAGACTTGTTATGAAAAATCTATTCTGTTGTATTGTACAAAAGACTGAGTGCAATTAGACAGTTTCTGAATAATAACACCTGCTATTTTCATGCATTTCCGAACAAAAATAAATTAATGTATGTGTCACAAAGTAGCCCTTTTTGATTTAAGAACGCACTTAAGTGTACTTTTCTTATTTTCTTTGAAATTAAGATAAATTCTATAAATATTATGACATGTGAAATTACTTGGACGCAAGTTTAAAATCATTAAAACGTTTATATATAAAAATTTGATTCAATCCATAAAGATTTATAGTTTACAATGACATTTAGTATTCAGAAATTCACTCTAGTTTACTATAGAAATGTCAAAAGTGTTTTTATTTTCCTAACAGATCGCCAATGATGGTGCGAGAAATACATTCCGCATTTAAAATATGAGATAGAGTAAATAAAATGAAAGTAAAATAACAATACATAAAACTGAGCATAAATTTGGTAATAATTTCTGTATTTACAAATTCATAGTGTTTGTTTTTTACTGAAATCTCAATGTAAAATATGCTACTTCCAAATTATGTATTTTACACAAATAATTTATTTTAACCAGTTTATTTTATTTGAAAAATTAAAAGTTGTCAAATTATAGGTACAATAACTCAAGTAAAAGAAAAGATGAGATTGATGCGTGGGGATATGAGAAATCTTAAAGGAATCTATGCTGTAGTTTAAATTTTATTAGCTATTGCCAGTGTAGTTATTTTCAAGAAGCAAGAAGCAATAATTAATCTTAATAATAAATCCTAATTTCACTAAATTTTAATAATAATATATAAAAATTATCTTAATAATAAATCCTAATTTCACTCAATTTTAATAATAATGTATAAAAATTATCTTAATATAATAATTTAAAAAAGATAAATTTAGTTTTAAACAGAAAGTGTTTCAATTTCCACTCAGGTTTAAAGGACAGCATTTTAAGAGCCTTCCATAAAAAGCAAATACTGCAAAATAACAGATAAATGCAACACGTGCATTTTTGCGGAAGTTAAAATGATTATTTCTAGTTGCTAAAGCAAAGAGAACATGTGTCAATTACCATCAATATCCTTTAGCTGAAAAGGGACCATCTCTGGCAAAGAATTTGCGTAAAAGTAAAGAGTTCTCAACCTCTTTATTATTTCCGGCAACCATCTAGTTAATGAGATAGTTGACGCACCGTGTCACACCCTTGATTGATAGATTTGTGGATTTGGGACATTCCCTCAAGAATCCCCTCAGAAAGTTTCATGATTCTACTTTTAAAAATATGTCTGAAATTGTATCGGAAAATTTCGAGCTGCTGAAGGTGGAAAAGCGTTTTTTCGAATACACCCTTAAGTGGTTAAAACAGTGGTAAAGAAATAGTGTTGGAGCAATTTTCCTGTCTAAAAAAAAAAAAAAAAAAAAAAAAAGGCAGTGCACTCATAAGTCGGCATGTAAAAATATAACAAACCTTAGAATAAAGCAATCTGTTTGTAACAAATCTTTTTTTTTTTTTTTTTTTTTTTTAATGTAAAAAAATATTGATTTCGAATGAGAAAAAAACATAAAAAACCAACTGCTGTGACGGAAACCTGCTTTAAAATATATTGCTCATTTTTTCGAAAACCGAATTTATCCCTGCATTATATTCATATTTTTACATTTAACATTATTTTTAAAAAATGATTCTAAAAACTTTTTGAAAATTATATACGAAAAACACTAATGTTCCAGTAATTTGGTAATATTTTTAATAACTAAATTAAATAGAACTATGATGATTCTATGATTATTAAAGATCTATTATGCTTTCTGTAATGAAATTTTGAAAAGGGGTGATTCGCAGTATATATAAAACAGGTAAGTCTTTTTTTTTTTTAAAGCATCTTTCTATTTCAGCTTAGATGAGTTTGCAGTGAGGGGAAGAAGAGGGACAGGTTGTGTGTAAAAAGCATCTTAAAATCTGTTGCAGCTTTCGTAATAAAATTTTCAGATATGTTAAATGACAAAATATGAATATAACGTAGGGATGAATTAAGTTTGCGGATAAATGGGAAATATTTCGTTTTAGGCAGGTTTCCGTCTAAAACGAAAGTTTCGTATGTTAATTTCTCAGTCGTGATCAATAATGTTTTATGTTTAAGACAGGATTTGTTATAGACGAAATATAGACGAGCCTTTATTCTAAGGTTTAATATATTTTTATGTGCCGACTTATAAGTCTCTGTCCCGCTTTTATTTTAAACAAGGAACTTGCTACTACCTATTTGCGTACCACTGTTTTAAATTCTGATTTCACTACACGACGTACAGGCAAGAAGAGTTTGTTTGATCCATCTCTTAAAGTTTTTTGACATCACTATTTTTTTAAAAATACAGTTTCATACTACTTTATGGAAGGAATGTTTAGATTAATTATTAAGATTTTTTTAACATAAAAATGCGGTGTTTATACCATACTTTCAATTTATTGCACGTAAAAAGTGAATCAGTTAACCGGTTACAAAAAGATTTTTTTAATACAATTTACTTGAATTACTCAATTTAGTAAATGTGTGAAAAGTCAATGCTGTTTAAAAAGTATGTTTTTATTAAGGAAAGTAGACATTATTCAATCATAAATATTATTTTTAACCTATTTCCCGCCAAAAAACTCTATTTCTATAGGTGAGTGGAGAATCGATTCAACATGTCGACTGAGATTTGACTCTGCGAAATGAGCCGAAAACTAGAGTAAAGTCTGAATTTCGACTGCCTGTTTGCGCCGCCAGCTCCATCTGTTAGCCGAAATTTGAACTATTTTAAGAAAGTGCATATCTAAAACTTTATTAACAAACCGCACATTTTTATCTCAAACCCTTTTTTTTTTTTTTTTTTTTTTTTTTTTTGTTATTTAATTTCAAAATGGGTCAGTCATTTACTGGACACCCTGTATATATATTACTATGGACATTATGATCGACAGGACTAACGAGAAATATAAAATTTGCTATTTAAAAGAACATTAAAAACCTTTAAATTAAGAATAATATGATTTCAAAAGATCGAATCTTTCATATTTTTTCTAGAAATGGTGGGTATATATTATATGCATAATTTTACCCTAACATGAACTACATTTTTTAGATGTAATTTTTTGAATATTTTTGAATATTCTTTTTTGATCAAAAAGGACAAGTTATGGATCCATTTCCTCTCTATAAGATTCTAAGGTCAAGTTTATTAAAAAATTAATGCAACTTGAGAAAAATTTCTTTTATGTGGTGTGTCATTTGCAAGTCACAGCAAAAGGGCTTCTTAAAATGGTACACATCAATGGGTCTCTAATATGACAACCAGTGCGATATTCGGCACCCATACTAAATCTGTCAAAGTAAATCAAGATTTCATGAAGTTAAAATAAAACGACATATCTTCCTTAGAAAATAACGCCATAGACTATTGTAATGACATAAAAGTAATCTTGTCGAATTTAAAATGAATCTATAGCAAATGATCGCATAAACAATCTCCTAATTTAATCCAAAGTTAGATAACCAAAAATATGCAAAGAAGTAATTATAAAGAAATAAAAGTAAACAGAAAAAAAAATTTGAAAAAAAAAAAAAAAAAAAAAAAACCTAAAAAAAAAAAAAAAAATCCGCTCTGTAATTAATTGTACGTAATGGGCTCTCTCAACACTGGATGAGCCAACAACCATACGTGGACCTACTATTCGGTTGTTAGCAAAAGGATTTTTGAGCCTTTTTGAGTAAATACTTTCTGCTTTCTATTATACAGAAAGTAACTTGTAATAAATTTCGGCAATGTATATCAATTTAATAAAATCTGAAATAGATTAACAGTATTAAAACGCGCTGCAAACAATGTCCCCCCCCCCCCATAATACCATTACGTAATAGAATGCTTTTCTGTGGCCCTCTAAATTAAAAACAAGTATTCTTTGCACCGCATATTGTGCAGATTATATTTTTTAGTATATATTTCATATATGCATATCAATTCTATTATGTTCAGAAGAGTGTGACATCATTAAATATCACTTGAAACTATTTTTTTTCCCATTGACCGAAGTATAACGGGATGCTTTTGATTGTCCCATGTGAATATACTATACATTCCATTTTCATAAAATTTGAAATGACTCGAAAAAATTATATATTTTAAATTTCAAACGATTCAGTTGGGTAGTTTTTGCTCACAAGGAAGGTCTCCATTGGGGGCATACTCAGAATTTTTTGAAAAAAATACGAATTAAACTACTCATGTAGGTAATAAAGGATCAGTGAAAATTAGCGGCGGAATTACATTATTAGATATGTAAAAAAATAAAATAGTTTGGAATAATTGGCGTGAAAAGCTGAAAGCTACGCGAGATTTGGCGAGCAGTGCATTTCCTCGCCAAAAGCAGACGATTTTAACGAATCTGAAAATTGATTTTAATTGACTTCACTGTTAAAAATCTGCAGCATTTACTGCAACGTCACTCCACTTCTTTTATAGAATATCTCTTTTCTGACCAATGAGAATGCTCCATAGCACCGTGAATTGACCGTGTCATACACTATTAAAAATCTGCTGCATTTTGTTGCAATGCACTCCACCGCTTGTATATAATATCTCTATTCCAACCAATGAGAAAGCTAAATTTCACGGCCAAGTAACCGTTTTCTATACAAGCAAGGGAGGGCGTTGCAACAAAATGCAGCAGATTTTTAACAGTGTATTTTTCAATTTGGAACAATCTTAATCAATTTAAATTGTGTTTTAAATGATAAAATATATTAATTTAATTTTGTTATAAGTACATATAAACGTATATGACAAAATTACACTTAAAGTAAAGTAAAAATGCAAAACTAAAATTATTTAAACTAAACTTATTTAAATAAATTGAGCATAGAAAGTTTTTTCTTTAAAAAGTATTCGAAGCGTAAAAGCGTATTTTTCAAAATTACGTTTTTTCGCCAACCGGAGATAAATCGCCAAATAAACGAAATTTTTATTATTTTTTTACGGACGTTATAAGGAAGTTCCGCCGAAATTTTTTTTATAAACATATATAACTATATGAGAAGAACATTC
Organism: Maratus speculifer; assembly: GCA_964019185.1. Taxonomy (NCBI): domain Eukaryota; kingdom Metazoa; phylum Arthropoda; class Arachnida; order Araneae; family Salticidae; genus Maratus; species Maratus speculifer. Next base: position 11,709,761 of record OZ025300.1, on the reverse strand, counting down.
TGTAATTTTTTCAGATTTTTCTGAGTATGCCCGTATGGAGACCTTCCTTGTCAGTTACATGCGGACAGATGAACGGACTGAACGACGACTATAGATGCTTCGTATTGTAGATATGGTAATAAGGAAATTTCGAGATAGTATTAAAAAACATGAAACACAGATCGCAGTTTAAATAAAACCCCATACCGGATTACCAAGATTAACTCAAGCTCAAAAGTAGATTTTAAAATAAATCGAAAATTATTTTTCAAACAAAAAATTGTCAGAAAACCATATAAGAGAATCCATAACTAATAACAAATTTTCTCGCAACTATCCAATAACATAGAATAAAACTTGCTGCATAATAGATGAAAGCTTGTTTTGTTGAGAATTTGAATACGTTCTGGCATCTCATCTGACTTGCAATCTTTTAATTACAATGACTTCTTCTTGACAATTCTCGAATAAGTGCAAAGAAGAATAATAACAACTTTTAAATCCTCACTGAAGATGGTCGTGTAATGGGTTAAAACGTTTTGGATTATTAATAATTTTTAATGTATTTTAAAATATTTTTAATCTATTTTAAATAATTTTATATTATATGTGTGCGCCTGAAAGTAATTTTAGCACGTTTATTTGTGCTTTTCATATGAATTTTAATTATTTAATCCTAAATGAATTGAGCACTAGAATTTTAACTTTCGTTTAAATCTATTTTAAATTAAATAATTGATACTTACTCAAAGTGCAGCTACTAAATAATTTAAGTTAACGTATATTAATACGAGTATTGATTTAATGCAGGTTAAAAAGAAAACAGATGTTAACAGGTAAATTAGGCTTTTTTATAGTTTTTAAAATATTTGAGCAATTGGCAAAATATCAAGATGTCAAAGTAAATCGAGTAACTCAAGAAGTAATATTACTAAAGTTCTCATTTTATTACTAGAATATTATACATTAAAACCTCGATAATGGACACTCCCGAATAGCGGACACCTCTACTTAATGGACATTTTTTCAATTCCCACTCCGAAAATCTAAATTTTCGTATGTTTAACCTCTGGATAACGGACATTCCGAATAGCAGAACAGTAATTTTGGCAAGAAAATAATAATAATAATAATAATAATAATAATAATAATAAATCATTTTTTAATGAGAAAAAAAAGCAAAAAGCCTCTAAATTCATCAGGGCAATGTGTCACAAATTTTATGATCACAAAAATATGTAGGGGATAGGCTGGAGAAAATTGCTCCCCCCCCCCCACGTTCAGTGTTGAAATGAGAGGATGGTCAGGGAGTGAATACCTCCTCCCCTTCTCTGAAGCATTGAAATGTCCTTCGGATGATTTGAGAGGTTATGCTTTTAATGGTCAAAAAGTGCAATTCCCTCCTGGAACTCTATCAGGTCCCACCGGAGAAAAATGTCTGAATTCATCTCTACCCACACCTTAGAAAGAAAACATTCCTCCTTGAAAGATTTGGAATTTTCTACTGATTAATGTCTAGAAGTACAAATTTCTTGATTCGCTTAGTTGTATTTTAGTTTTGTTGCTTAAAACAATAATTTCAATTATTGATTAATCACATAATAGATCTTTTAGGACATATAAAAACCAATTAATGAAGCATTAAGCATTCCTTAGTAATTTTTCAATCTACAATGTTTTCCCAACAGCAGACACATCCGAATAGCGGACAATTTCTGAGCTCCCGAGGTGTCCGTTATTTAGTGGTTTTACTGTATTTAATAAATATTACTCTCTTTTACCCAAAGATTAACTCGAAGGTAAACTCCGGTAACTCAAATATAATTATTTTCCAATGTAACATTGTTCTTGTTCATTTTGAAAAGGGTTAACGATCGATGCTTTGTCTTTACCACCAAAGTTTCCACAGTATTGACAACACGCTTTGAAACGCTTTATTTTATTTTCGGTTTATGTGAATGTGGTTTTGGGTTCTCAAAATACTCAATGCCTAGTGATAAGCTCTGTCAGCGTTTTCCCACAGAAAACGAATAACATAGAGACTCAACCCATACAGATGTATTCGTTGACTTACTTTTATCCAAGCTTGCCTGGGAACATTCTGAAATAATAGGAGAATGATATTGGCTCTGATGCGAGAAGGATCTCGCAATCTAAAGCTCTATAAATTGATATCCGAATGTGTCGGGGTATGTCTGAGAATGGCCCCAAAACCTCTTAATTTTAAACTGTCAATATTGAACTATATCATATAACCTAGAGCTATTAAACAGTTATTTACTATATCCCTTGATCTTCTTATTTACAATTATGCTTTGAAACTAACTTGCAATCACTGAATAACTTGTAGCAAAAAAAAGATAAGTGTTAGTATAATTAATTTTGAAGTAATAAAATTTAAACTTTAATAACTCTACTCAATGTTCCAAACTTATTTAAATGAAAACTAGAGATCAACCGAAAATTCAGTGCTCAAAATCTGACTAACGCTGAAAATTCGTTTTCGGTGAATAAGCTGCTGAAAGTTTGCCTAGGCCGAAACTATCTGTATTCCAAAAATCTAGTTTTGTTCCTTTGAAAATTTTAAACGTTACACATCCATCTGAGCAGCATCGACTGATATGAGCCAATTGTTTGCTATGATCTTCATTGTTTATATCTATCAGACATGAGTTATTCAAGACGTAAGTACAAATTATAAAACAAGCAATGAATTTATGTCTAAACTTTTTCACGTGCTCATTAAAAGCTGAAAACTTAACGGAAATACAAAATTTTTAGTTTGAAATCGGAGAAGTATTTCGAATACTCTTTGAAAAAGTTTTAGCATAACAGATGATCATTCACTAAAATCGTTATAAAAGATAAATCAAGGTGCGCATACCTAAAAATAAATTAAATGAAATTCGTATAACTAAATCTTTCTGTGTCGTCGAGGAATTAATTATGCTTCATTTTATATGAAAATAAAAAGTTTTGATCCTAAGGCACTGAGAACCAAATTGAGCCACACGTATAATTTATTAATAATTATGTACAATGGTGTGCAAAATTTAAGGACGAGTTCCAAAATGCTAATTTTCAAGGGATTTTCAAGCGATAATTTTCACGCGAGTATTCAAAAAGAAGTAATGTATTTCGAGAAATTACTATCCCTGCATAACAGACAGTCCATATAACATCTGACTCAAGTCACACATTGTCACAAGAGTCACAGTCATTACGGCGAAACAAAAAATGGGAAATTCCACACGTCTCTTTTATGAGTCTCAAATGACTACTATATGTGACTCCACTGACAGGTCACTGTGACTGGTGCTTTGTGTCGAGTCACCAAGGTGACTTTACAATGTCGTTTTATTGAGACTCTCATGTCACTGTCATTTGGAGACTCAATTTCAAAGTCATTGTGAATGTTGCATTATGATAAATCTCCAAATGACGTCACATTAAAGTCACATGGTGACTTTCTGTCACAAGGTTTGGTCAATTGGTGATAGAGACCCTACTGTGAAGTAACCACTGTAAAAAGTGGCGAAAAGTCTCCATGTGACTTTAGTGAGAGATTTTTTGGTAATTTATCATAATGCAACGTTGACAATGACTTTGAAATTGAGTCTCCAGATAAAAGGTCACACGATAGTCTCAATGAAACGACATTGTGGCAAGTCACCTGGTGACTTGCCACAAAGCAGCAGTTACAATGGCCTGTCAGTGCAGTCACTTATATTAGTCATTTGGGACTCATAATAGAGATGTATGGAATTTTCTATTTTTTGTTTTGCCGTAGTGACTGCGACTCTTGTGACCATGTGTGACTTGAATGAGGTGTTATATGGACCATCTGTTATGCAGGGATAGTAATTATTCGTATTATATTACTTACTTTTTAATATTCGCGTGAAAATTATCGCTTGAAAATCCCTTGAAAATTGGCATTTTGGGACTCGTCTTTAAATTTTGCACACCAGTGTACATTTAATAAATACATACAGTGTGTCCTACCAAAATAAGGTCACCGGGATTTTGTGCCGCAAATGGACACGAAACAAATCCATGAGAACGAAACAAATACATTAAAAAAGTCTATATAGAAATGCATATTTACAAGCGGTAAATCCCTACCTGCCCTACTTGGTCAGGAAAAAAAATAATGTATAAAAAAAGAAGGTTAAAAAAGTGTCCCGCCAAAATAAAGCCATGATTCTTAATAGCCTATATATACGCCACGCTTATATATGAGGAGCCCAGAAGCCAAGGGGTATAAGTGACATAAGTGAAAAAAAATGAGTTAAGTGCACAGGCTATCTGGAAATATGTCTATTTATTTGTAGGTAAAGAGTTAAGTGTGATTTTTTCATTATGTACTGAGTTATAGGGGTCAGTCACTTAACCTCTTTCCCAAAACTGTGAAACACGCGGAGGCCAAAAGGTATAAGTGCAGCTGTGTCCGTTAACGTCTATATAGCAGAAGCACATCAACGACATACATACAAAGCCATTTGCTTTTTTATGCATTAAATATATGCATTTTAACTGTTATCAAGTAACAAAAATCATGCGTTAAGCATGGATTATTAAACACTTTCCAACACTCCCTGAAGTCTTTAAAAATTTTTGCTATCGAGGGTAATAAAGTGTTACTCTTACTGTCCATTACCAAATATGCATTCTGATACTTTTGAACAGCCCTATGTTTTATTTGTCGGTTGATATATACTGTATAATGGGAAAAATTAATTTAGCAAGAAAACGCGTAACAGTTTGAAATTTCTCTTTCAGCAGTTTATACTAATAGATGGAAGCATACTTGTATACTTTTGTTCATCCTGTAGTTTATCTTGAACCTTTATTATACGCCAGTATTTAGCTGAAATTTACTTTAAATTAAACACACTTAAGACTACTGAAATCACATTTCCAGAAATTATCATTCATCGATGACCATGTATAAAAATTTGTGTGTGATCCTGTATATCATTTTATCTATATTTTACAAGCATTTCTTAGTAAACTGAATGCAGTTCAGCATAGAAATGCAAGACTTATTTAAAAGCAATCTTTAAGTAAAGTACGCTAATATTCTGTAACCTTTACGAGTTTTTTTGTGTAGCCCTGTATATGAACTATAGCATTTATACATATCATATAACGTGTATAAATTTAGTGAAACTTAAAAGCGCAAATCATAATTAAAATAGCATTTTGTTCATCCATCAATCATCATCGATAATTATACAGTACTTCGGATAGAAATTCGGTCTTATTTGAAATCTTTTTTTGTGTCCCTGTAAATACTGTGTACTTTGTATTATGTGCGAAATATTTTATATTAAGCCTCAGCGATATACAATAATTTTATTATACATGAAAATTGTAATATAATTAAAACAAGTCGCAAACAATTCCCTCTTTATCACTAGGTAATGTAAATCTTTTGTATGGTCCTGTAAATAAATAATAACTATTCTTGTCACCTTAGATTTTATAGAATGTCTATTTTAGTGCAATTCATAAATGCATATAAATTTTAACATCTGACAAGGTGTAACATATTTCAAATACATTTAAAACGATTTTTCCCCTAACCCGTAAAGTAACGGAAAAATTTTGATTGTCCCAGTAAATAAACTAATCATGTTAGAAACTTCATTTGCAATAAGTTCGTGTTGAGGTGAACATGAATAATTCCCAAAAATTTCAGGGCAATCCGAATATATTTACGAAAGTTAGGACAGACGGACTGACAAACCAAAATCATATTCACTTTTCAACTTTGTTGGTAAGTGTTAAAAAATATGAAATTCCAATGTTTCTAAACTTATAATAAAATTTTAAAACTTATATTAGAAACAAAAGTTTTTCATTTCATTCATTTATATCAACATTGTTCATAAATTTTTCGTAAATTCATTTTTTTTATTTCATAATTTTTCCTTTTTTAGAATTTATACGAAAACAAAATTTTGTCCTTTGATTTATTTGTATCAACATTAATCTTAATTTTTTCATAAATACAATTTTTTATTTAATAATTTTTCTTTTCTTGTGCTCATTCGGCACTTGTACCCTTTAGTTTTCAAGCAGTTTTCATTACTGCTTGGAAGCCAAGGGGTATAAGTGCCGAATGATGATAAATATTGCTTAGTTATAAATTAAAAAAAATTTCTATTCCACCTTTTTTTTTAAACAGTTATTGAAACAAGAGTTCAAGGATCACTAAGAAATAAGCAAAATTTTCATATTTCAAATCATTCAATTACAGTTGATGTGTAACTTTTAACTCAATTTACTCGAAATCTAAATTTTGTCACTTGTACCCCTTGGCTTCTGGGGTCCTCATATGATTTGGAATATACAATGTGGCATACCATTTACCATTCCCTGGAAGACAGTAGCAACAATATTATCCCAGGCCTCAAACGGATTTCAGTTCTGTCACTGGCATGAACTGTCTGCCATTGGCATTTAAAGGTCTACTCAGGATACCATATGCATTTTCTTGGGGATTGAGATAAAGGTACAAAGCAGGCCACTTCATGACATGTTCAGAATTATACAAAACCTATTCTTAAGAGGATTTTGTAAGGGTTGTCGGTGTTTTCCGGCTGGAAAATCCAACTTAGTCCACAAATTCTTTTTGCAATTGAAAATAAACGGATTTCTAACAATTCTTGGTAATCGGTAGCCTACATACTGTCTGAGGGATAAACGAGGTAAAGTTTAACACCACAGTCGAAACATCCCAACACTATTAATAAGCCTCTAACAAGCTGTCTTTTGGAGAAAATTTCCACTCCTTTCCTCATGTCATGTCAACAGAAAGCAAGGCTGTCTGAGACATCCAAACTATTTTTTTTTCTTCTTTGAGAATATAACAAGGTGTCATTGGTCCTTCCAGGTTTGATGATATTTGACTCCGTTGACTCTAATTTGCTTGTGGATAGCTTTCAACATGAGTTGGTAGGCAGAAGTTTGTTAATGATGTTCGGAGGCTTAGACTATGGTGGTAAATTTAACTTGGCTTTTCACTCAGAATGCATGTAGTATACCAATTGCCAAAAAATACTAGAAATCCCTTGACTGCCATTTGCAAAGAGAATTGGTGGTCTAAGTTGGATTTTGCAGCAAAACAATTCCTCCATAACTTTTGAAAAATCCTTCAAGGAATGTTTTTTTAACATAATTGGGTACATGTCATAGAATCGCCTGCCCTACATTCTCATTTCTTTCCTTAAGAAATAATGTCGAGTATCCTCATCAGAGTGTTATATGCCAATGACAGATAGTTTAAGTCTATGGCAGAACTGAAGACCGTTATCATTGAAGCCTGGGATAATATTAATGCTATTGTCCTATAGAAACTGGTAAATGGTATGCCACATCGTATATTTCAAGTAACATCTAAACATGGCAGATATATTGGCGATTTACAGCAGTGGCTTTATTTCGCGGGACATTTTTTTCTCCCTTATTTTTATACATTCATTTTTTCCTGCCCATGTGCCGTAGGGAGTGAGTTATTCCTTGTAAATATGTATTTGTACAGAAAAGTTCTTTTTATATTTGTTTTGTTCTCATTGGTTTATTTCCTGTCGAAAATCTTGGTAGCTTTATTTCGATGGAACATACTGTATAATCAAGGTTAGCACACTCCTTGGAATTTCCAAGGACTCTGGCACCATTATTAAAAATAAGAAAATTTACATTTAATTTTTAAACCACAATATTCGTAATTCCCCCCCCCCCCCCCCCCCGCTCACAGACTTTACGATATTTTTCTGCTGTGAAACACTTCGAAAATATTCTTAAAATTTAGTGGTAGAACTGTGCGAGCCTTGCGTATAATCAAATAATAATTCTCCATATTTAATAAACATGCATAGTTAATTATTAATTATGTATATTTATATACATATTTTATATACATACAGTATGAATAACTTGAAATTTTTTTTTGTCATTTTTGTCTTCGTTTCCGGCCGAAAATAGGAAATTCACCAAAATTTGTTTTCGATTTTGGCTTTAAAAACCTGTTTCATTCAATTCTTAATTAAAACATCTAAAACCCAGCCAATAAGTCAAAAAATAGATGGATTCCAGTAATTTCTTCTTGTGTATATAGAAGTAAAAAGCGTTCTGTGAGCAGAGTAAAAACAATCGCGACTCCTGTCCAGATTTCGCGTGACCTTGTTCGGGCTACGGGTTCAATAGATCCACCATAAGAGAGGATATCCTTCGTTGAGGCAATGAATGCGCTGGGGCCTCTGCTCGTTGCCCGGCTTCCTTTCTCGCACCGATAGCGAGCTGGGAACAAAACAATGATGCCAAGATTAAAACGGGAAACAGTCTTTGTTTTCAGGCTTAATAGGAAAAATACCAGCTCGCAGATTTTTTTTCTACAATTGCGTTAATCAAATTTAATATCGCCATTTCGTGGAACTGCGAAAGGAAGAAATAGTTTTATTTTGATGTTTTATTGTTATTGTCGCTGAAGAAAAATAAATTTAATGAATTATGAGGTATGAAATAAGCCCATGGTATTTGGGTCTTTACGAAAAATGTCCCAACGGTTTTCCCTTACAATACAGAGTTTTTCACCGGGTTTTGATAATGAAAGATTTGAATAATTTTTGAAAGATAAAACACTTTTTTTTTCAAATTTACGAAGTTTAAACATGAGACTAAATAAAATTAAAGAATGTGCTTCGCAAAATAATTGTCATTTGAAGAATGGTTTCCGACTCAGCATTTTTTGAAATCGGACGCTCAGTCAACACATTTTTCAAATAGTAACTTTTATCTTATTTGAGACAGAAATTATGTTTCTAAAAAATTTGACGATACTACACAGAAATAGTAGTACTCTGAGACAACTGCCAATACGATAAACACGCTTTTTTTGATGTGCCTGTTGAAAAGAAGTCTAACTTGCTGGAATTTGTTTATTGAAATCACCGCTATCATATTAATTACCACTGTTTTCAACTCTTTTATGATTTCCAGTAAATCTTTCTAGATTTAACGAACTCTTAAAAGAACAGTCGATTGATAAAAAATTAACTGTATGGAAGGGCCAAATAAAACTATTCACGAAGATTCTCTCGTTGGCACGAACGGCACAATCCAAGACATCTCAGACAGTGCCTGTTGAAAGTGTATGTGTCTCAAGCTGTTGAAACCATCTGCCTTGCATTCAGCGTCCCTAGTATCTATTAGAAATGCATTTAGTTGACAAAAACTCGCTTGGAGATGATTTGAAGATGTTGGACCACTTTTCCGTCTGTTTCGGCATGTCTAAAATGAAATGTTTACACTAAAAAGCAGTAGAATATCAGTCATTTTTGCACAAAAATAAGCTGGAAAAAATAACCAGCTCCACAAATGTATGGTATACCCAAATGAAAAGGGGATTACTATAATATACAAAGATTATTTTAACTACATGATTTTTTAAATGGGGAATTATAGATCATGCATAACAAGATGCCTTTGCTCATTGCCGACTTCCTTACTCGCACCGATAGCGAGCTGGGAACAAAACAACGATGCCAAGATTAAAACGGGAAACAGTCTTTGTTTTCAGGCTTAATAGGAAAGATACAAGCTCGCAGATTTTATTTCTACAACTGCGTTAATCAAATTTAATATCGCCATTTCGTGGAACTACAAAAGGAAGAAATGGTTTTATTTTGATGTTTTATTGTTATTGTCGCTGAAGAAAAATAAATTTAGTGAATAATGAGGTAAGATGATTTTTGGGTGCTTTAAGATGTATGTGTTTTTGCCAATAGTTTTCAATAAGAATTCTGGGTGCTTTACAATTTTTGATAATAAATAATTTGAATAACTTTTAAACGGTTGAAATACTTTTACTTTTAATTTACAAAATTTAAACATCAGATTGAAGGAAGTTAAGGAATGTGCTTCTCAAAAAAATTGCCACTAAAAGAATGAGATCCAACTCAACATTTTTTGAAATCAGGGCACTCAGTCAATACTTTTTCCAAGTAGTAATTTTTAACTTATATGTGACAGAAATTCGGTTTTTAAATAAGGCGACGACGACGATGTTATACAAAAATAGTGATACTCATTATCTCAGACAACTTTCCCATATACTCGTACAATAATCATGATTTTTTGAGGCGTCTGTCGAAAATAAATCCATATAACTCTCTCGCGTTTGTCTTTTGAAATCACCACTATCACACCACTATTTATCACACTTGCTATCTATCTACTATTATTTTCAGTGGCATATTTAGTAAATCTTTCTAGATTTCAATAAAGTCTCAAAAACAGGAGTTAAGTGGTAATAAATCAACGTTATGTAAGGTTCAAACTAAGCTATTTACGAAACTTCTTCCGTTGGCAAGACTGACACAGTCCAGCACGTCTCAGACAGTGCTTATTGAAAATGTAAGTCCCTCATGCTGCTGAAATTATGTGCCTTGGATCCAGTGATCGTAGTAGATAAATTAAGATAGTAGTAGTAGTAGATAGGATTACGTAGTAGATAAGATTAGATGTATTAAAAATACATCTAATTTCCAAAACTTGCTTATAGATGAAGACATTGTAACCCCTTTCCTATTTGTTTCGACAGATCTCTTTTGGATAAAATAAATGTTTTTAATACTAAAACACATGTCACCGGTAGAATATTGGCTCACTTTGGCTCTAAAAAGCGTTGGCAAAAATAACCGGTGCCGTAAATATGTGGTATATCCAAATGAAAAAGAGATCACTATAATACACAAAGACTGCTTTAACTGTAATATTTTAAATGGAAATTTATGGAGTTAATACATGACAAAAAATTACTCATAATTACCAATGATGCATGATTTCAGCACTTAGAAGGCGAGTGGATATCTTCCAGTCTAAATACTCATGGATTGTTTAAGGATCCATTTTTTCCACGATTCTTTTCACTTTCTTGTCAGCAGTCATTTAATTCAATGTAGTTACTCTTTGGATTGCATGCGGATCCAGTTTTCCCTGATGCTCTTCACTTTTTGTCTGGTTCGATATAGATACACTTGAGTTGCTTACGGATCTATTTTTTTCCACAATATTATGTGCTTTCTTGTCAGTATTGTTCTTTAGTCGTGTGTAGAAGCTCTTTGGATTGCTTTCGGATCCAGTTTTCCATAGTGCTTTTTACTTCCTTGTCTTGTTCAGTGTAGATATTTTTCAGTTGCTTTATGGATACATTTTTTCATGATGTTCTGCGCTTCTTTTTCAATAGTTCTTTAATTCAGTGTATTCCCGTGCTTAAAGATCCATTTTAAACGAAACTTTTCACTTCCTTGTCAGTAGTTCTTTAGTCACACTCAGTATGTCAAAAAAATTGGATATTTTTCGACTATCGATAGTAATTGTAATAAATGGGTCTTCAATACTTCCTAAATAGTTTATGTAAGCATCTTTCATCTTAATAAACTGTAAAGTTTTATTACAGTTTTCAGAATGTACACTGGTGCAAAATTTATGGACGAGTCCCAAAATGCCAATTTTCAAATGATTTTCAAGCGACAATTTTCAAACGAATATTCAAAAGGAAGTAATATAATTCGAATAATTACTATCCTTGCATAACAGCTAATCCATATAACATCTCATTCAGGTCACACTGTAAAAAAAAAATTGTAATTTTCACAGAAAAAAATTGTATTTTTTACAGGAAAAAACTGTTTTGAAGAAAAACAGTTCTTTTTTGTAAAAAATACAGTTTTTTTCTGAAAAAATTACAATATATAATTTTTTTTTACAGAAAAAAACTGTTTAAAAGAAAAACAATTTTTTACTGTAAAAAAAATTGGAATTTGTAATTTTTACAAAAAAAAATCCATATTTTTTGTTTGACAAAAAATAATTGTTTAAAAGAAAAGCAATTTTTTACTGTAAAAAATATGGATTTTTGTATTTTTTACAGAAAAAAAACTGTTTAAAAGTAAAGCAATTTTTTACTGTAAAAAAAGTTGGAATTTGTAATTTTTACAAAAAAACCCATATTTTTGGTTTGACAAAAAATAATTGTTTAAAAGAAAAAATAATTTTTTACTGTTAAAAATATGGATTTTTGTATTTTTTACTGAAAAAAACTGTTTAAAAGAAAAACAATTTTTTACTGTAAAAAAAAACTGGAATTTGTAATTTTTACAAAAAAATCCATATTTTTTGTTTGACAAAAAATAATTGTTTAAAAGAAAAAAACAGTTTTTTTCTGTAAAAAAAATGGATTTTTGTATTTTTTACAGAAAAAACTGTTTAAAAGAAAAACAATTTTTTACTGTAAAAAAATTGGAATTTGTCATTTTTACAAAAAAAAAAAATCCATATTTTTTGTTTGACAAAAAATAACTGTTTAAAAAAATTGGAATTTGTAATTTTTACAAAAAAAAAAATCCACATATTTTGTTTGCCCCAAAAAAACTTTTTTTTTCTGTAAAAAATATGGATTTTTGTATTTTTTACAGAAAAAACTGTTTAAAAGAAAAAGCAATTTTTTCTGTAAAAAATATGGAATTTGTAAATTTTACAAAAAGAAATCCATATTTTTTGTTTGAGGAAAAAAAACTGTTCGAAAGAAAAAAAAATTTTCTTCTGTAAAAAATATGGATTTTTGTAATTTTTACAGTAAAATTCATGCATTTTTTATCCGATTTAGATTAAAAGTAAAACAGTATTTATTTTTCTTTAAGGGTCTCAAATCAGAGAGGGCAATTTTATGACTTAATTTTTTTTTTTTTTTTTTTTTTTTTTTTTTTTTTGCATGAAAGTAGCAGTTGTTGTTGTTCAGAAAGTTCCTAGTCGCACTTATTTACCCATCTTTTTCTTTTTTTCTGCAATGGCAATAGATATTTTAGAAAATGTTGTCAAAGTAGGCGTTTTGAACTGAATTCCCGCGCGGAGAAAGATTAACCACTCAAACATAGGAGAAAAACGTGTTTGTCATGCGATCAAAAACGCTTGTAACTGAATAGGTAATTTATTGATCCAATTTTAAAAAGCACTTTCAGTTTCGAAACCGGTTTTAAAAGTGAAACTAACTTTGCAAAAAATATCTGCAACCAAAATCGAAAAAGTAAAAAAGGTGCGCTATCGGCATGCACCCCAGCTATCCAATGCAAAAAAAAAAAAAAAAAAAAAAAATATATATATTCAAAATTATCAAAATGCGAAAGAGTTACTAGAAAAATGCTTTCCCATAGGAATAGCATTAGCTTGCGAGCGTCTCCTCGAGCGAGGACAGGGGCCTTACCCCTCCCTCCTCCACCGCTCTCTAATTTAAAATATCAAAATTTCAAATGCACCTATTTATTTATTTATTTATTCAGCATATTGACTTATAAGCCTGCTTATAAATCATCATCAATATACAGGGACGAAATAGATGACGCAAGGAAATTTTACAACAACACGAGAAAAACACAACCGGAACACAACACCACACAAAAAGTGTTTGCAATGGAACCAGTGGGATTCGAACCCACAACCTCCTATGCTCGCAAGTGATTAGCGGCGAAAATAGAGCAGTTGCAATCAGCTGATTTACTTTTCATCCGCCAATCAAATCTTCGCGTTTGAACTCCAGTCACACCCATAATCCTCTCAGCTACCAATCACAGCTGCCATTTAACAATTGTTTGACCTCCAATGGTTGATTTGTGACGTCATATGAAACTGTCCTACTGACGTCACTTCATCTGGTTCTCAAACTCAAGGCAAATGTGGAGTTTTCCACTTGTAAACATAGTGATTTCCGCTACATTTTTCAAATTCTTTGAAAAATAACGCAAGAATAAAAAAAATCAAAATTAAACTGAAAGACCACACGTGCTTTAAACGGCAAACGAGGTGTTATGACGTTCTGTGTGGGCTCCATATGTATACAAGTCGTTACTGGGACGTAAATGCAAGAGGTCTATACCTACACTGTAAAAAAATTGATCCTTTTGCTGCATCGCCACTCCCTCGCTTTTATAGAATATCTCTCTTTTGACCCATGAGAATGCTCCAATAATAGGGTGAAGTAATCGTTTTTTATAAAAGCAATGGAGTGACGATGCAGCAAAAGGGTCAAATTTTTTACAGTGTAGTTGTTTGTTTTTATTTCTTTATATATTGAACACATACATCTGACTTGGGCATTTGACATGAAAGCCCACTTATAAATCATTGTCAATATAAGGAAAGGGCATGTTTACAAACAAACGCTTCTTTCAACCAATCTACCAACTACGCGATGATTACAGGATCGCGATCATTACAGGAAATCATGCTGGCGACGTTGACCAATCATACAACAGAGCTTTTAATCGCAGACAAATCAGACCAATCAGATCGCCTTGACTTCTTGTGTAAAGTAGGAGTCTTAAAGACGGGCAGGAAATTACTGTGGATCCACAGTAGTTTTGTCCACAGTGACGTCAGCTGCCCTTTCCTTATACAAGGACGGGATAGCACAAGGAGATTTACATCACTAGAGAATTACAGCCAGAAGTTTACACTGTAAACATTTTTACCCTTTTGCTGCATCGTCACTCCCCCGCTTCAATAGAATATCTCTTATTTGACCTATGAGATGCTCCATAATAAGGAAAGGGCATGTTTACAAACAAACGCTTCCTTCAACCAATTTATCAATCACACATTTGCTTTAGCGATCATTACAAGAATCATCATGACGACGTTGACCAATCACACAACAGCGCTTTTAATCGTAGACGAATCAGAAAAATCGTAGACCAATCAGATCGTCTTGACTTCTTGTGTAGAGTAGGATCTTAAAGACGGGCAGAAAATTACTGTGGATCCACAGTAATTTTGCTCACAGTGACGTCAGCTGCCCTTTCCTTATAGGCTGAAGTAATCGTTGTTTATAAAAGCGGTGAAGTGACGATGCAGCAAACGGGTGAAATTTTTTACAGTTTATTTTTATTTGTTTACACATAAATATATGTCTGACTGATGTGCTTGACGTCGGGTGTCTGCTTACAGATCCCTTGCGAGGCTAACGAGAAAGACAGGCTATTGCGGTTCGTCTGAAGTACCTTTTTTTACAGACCGCTAGAATGACGTAGTGGTCTATTCGCACCCGCATTGGTGTATTCGACCATCACGTGACTCCAGCGGTCTGTAAAAAGAGATAAGTAAAATGCACCACGTTTGCCTGTCTTTCTCGTTACCCTCGAATTCGACCACAGTGACGTCAGCTGCCTTTCCCTTATTTATAGAACACTTAGGCTGGTATTACGGTGCCTCGCTCTGTCTTATCTTATGCTCGATCGTAGGATAGGTGTTCCTGCGATCGATTGTAACTTCGTATTACGGTGCCTCAGCGTAAGTCCTCGCGCTTAAGCGTAAGTCCTCTTGCTCTCAGCCATCAGAGGCCGTAGTCACTTTTGTTGTGGTTGCGCGTGCATCCATTTGTGTTCAAACTTACGACTGCTTTCGAGCTGCCTTAAGTTACGCTGCTACCGTAATACCGTTTGCGCTTTGTTTACATCGAAAGTATCTACGTCGATCTTAAGTGAGGCACCGTAATATCGCCCATACATCCGACTTGTGTGCTTAATATGAAATAGCCGCTTATCAGTCATCGTCGATATAAGGAACGCCACACACCAAGGAAACATGCGACAAAAATCATGAGGCAGGAGACGAATTCTACTGTGCAAACCGGTTTTTCCTTTGTTAACAGGGAAAATTTGTCTCGTGTCTCGTGGTTTTACGTTAAATATCTCACTGGTGTGTGCGTTTCTTAGGACGATATAGCCACAAAAAATTTCCCTACACAAGAGAAATACATCACAGACCTGCATAAAGAGTATGCGACGGAGCCAACAGGAGTGAACCCGCAAGACACTTATGCTCACAAGTGATTAACTGTATCGTGTCATAACCATTCAGCCTCAGTGAATCCAGAATCTTTCTTTTTGTTTATTATGCATAAATGTCAACAATTTCCGGCGAAAGAATTTAACAGGGGCTTCAATGGTCGAGTAATTAAGGCACAACGGCAATAATCGCTTGCGAGCGTATAGTCCAAGAGCCGACTGCACAAAACCCTAAGTCATCGAGCACAAGAAAAACTCCTTTATTTTATGGAAGAGTAGTAATAGAGGAATATAATCATGTCTACCGGAAGCGAAGTGGTGCATAAACCAAAAATTACTAGTGGCAAAGAGTGGTGATATAGACACAATATGCATGCCCATACTCAGACAATAGAAGGCAGTTGGCGCTCACCCTGGGGACCAGCTTTGGGCTTATGGCCCCTAAGCCCAGAAGAGCTCATGGTCACAGGGGCGTGCGAAGAGAAAATTGCGCCCGGATCAAAGTTCCAATTTGGCGCCTTCCACCCAACATTTTCTTGTGACAAATCAAAAGTGACGTTGGTAGTATAAACTTGGCACCCCTTAAATTTTCGCTCCCGGAGCAACCGCCACTGAATTCTGAAATAAAAGGGAAATTCTACTGTACGACGCAAAAGAGTTAATTTTCTTTCCTTTGAGAATGTGAACAAAGGAGATGATTCTTTTTTAAGTTATGATATTTCATTTTTCGATTTTCCCAGAGTAGCAGTTTGGGGAGTAGTGTTTGGAAAAATATTATAAAATATTGAGATATGATCTAGAAACACTCAATTACGTCCTTTTCTGATGAAAATTTTAAAACACACGCTTTTTTGTGCAAATAGGTTTTTGTGAAAGGGGAAAAATGACAAAGACTGGTTAATCCCTTCAGAGGTGGTGGGATATTTAGACGCTTTCAATCGTGACGTTAGATATGATGTTTAGTTTTGATACTGACTCCAAACAAATCGTTGTTATGCTGGATTTTCTATTTTTTTTATACTATCGCCATATTTTACAACTATATCTACAGATAAGAGTTTTAATACTTTATATGCAGTGGTAACTGTTTCTTCGATTTATATCTAATGAGAAATGAAACATAGCAACCATTTGTGTCAGCATCCAAGCAAAATGTCATATCTGAGGTCACACTGAAAGCGTCTATTATACTCCACCTTATTTTAATCAAGATTTGAACCAGAAACTTTAGCAAATCTTACCTTGATAAATTGAGCGGGAAAACGATCTTAAGACTGTTTATTATTATTTTATTATTGTGAGATGAAAGTTTTCGAAAACTATGGTGTGAATTCCACATTTTATAAACACAATTATTTGCCAGTGAAAGGATTAAAAGGGAAATGCATTATGTAGATTTTTTCAACTCTCTATTTAGATAACTTTCATAAGCTGCT
Source organism: Maratus speculifer (assembly GCA_964019185.1). Lineage (NCBI taxonomy): Eukaryota > Metazoa > Arthropoda > Arachnida > Araneae > Salticidae > Maratus > Maratus speculifer. The sequence goes on along the minus strand of OZ025300.1, from coordinate 11,692,498 downwards.
TATACATATTTTTTAACATTCTCCGCAATATCCATTAGAGGTATGGAGTGTAATAAAGATATTTTTAAAAAATTACCTACAGAACTTTTAAATTATATGAAATAAAGATGAATAAGAGATAATTAAAAAAAAAAAAAAAAGATTTTTTACTGTCATAATGATTTTGTATTAAATTCTATATAATCATAACGTTAATATACATTAGACTGATGTATACATGATAATGTACATATTATATGTATAACTGATAATGTTAGCAAACTTCCATGTCATACCAATGTTCGCAAAATGCATCTACGATTTCAGGAACCTTTCTATAACATACATTATACATAAGCCGTATACATAATTCAAAACTTATATTTATGTCATTTACTTATCATTTACTTGACAAAATATTCGTGACTTATATGTCGTATTGTCACTGATACGTCATATATACTTCATATATGCAGGGGCCACCAAATTTTTCAAAGCTAATTTTTCAGAGAAAAAAAAAATCAATCTGGATAATTAAAAAAAAAAAAAAAAAAAAAAAAAAAAAAAAAAAAAAAAGGAGAGAAAGAAAAAAAGATTGCGAAACTGTTTATTTCTTACTATATTATAATTAGCAAATCATAAAACATATTTTGAAATTCAAATAGTCTCGAGTGTAGTTCTACATTGATAAATGACAAAATTAATTGATTATATCTATATAATAAAATAGTCTTTCATATGGATATGGGTAGCTAATTTTAATTTAATATTAATAGTGTTTTATTTACTCAAAGTTTTCATTATAAAATTTCAAAACATTTTAGTGTTACAAAAAATAGATTAATAAAAATGGCTGAGTAATAGGGGGCTCTCTGTGTGACGTCAGCCTTCCTATACTTAAAGCGGTTTTATGCAAGTCCTGCATATATGATGCATATATGTCTAAGGCCCGCCACACACTATAGAGACATGCGTCAAAAATCGTGCAACATGACGCAGTCAAACCAGTTTTTTCTTTGTTATCAGGGTGAAACTGTCGCATGTCGCACGTTTTTTCATTCAATGTTTCACAGGTGCGTGTCGTGCCATATGCTACATAAAATGTCATATATGACTTTAACGTTAAATGTGTCTTATAACTTTGGCTATGAATATTGGCCGTTCAAATTCTATTTGCCAATAAATTGTGTAAATGAAATTCATTTTTTAAGTATGTTTCTACTTTACAATTTCAAATGTTAGTTTTTAGACATTTTTCATTTAAATTTTGTAAGTAATCCATACTTCAAAATTATAGTAATTAATAAAAGAGATTCATATATGAATCTCTTTTCATTAATTCTGTTTCTGTTCATAACGAAACTGAAAGGAGAAAAGAAGAAAAAGAACAAGAACCTTAGCTCCATGGAAAGAAACCCCCATCCTTGCACTTTTACGAAATCGTAAATTGGCAACACGTCGGCGAATCGAAAATCGAGTTTGTTTACAACACCGTACACGCGGCGCGGGATTCATGAAATTGGAAATGTAAGCATTATTGTGTAGTACTTGGCTGCTTTCGTTATCACGATTTAAAAAGTAAGTTTTATTTTTATTGTTTAGTTTTATCTTCTATTAGTTAATTTATAATGTTATATTCATCGCATACTCATGAAAAAAATAAATAAATAGCACACAGACTTTATTCTTTATACGCAGAAAAATAGAGTAGATAGACACCCCTTCGATGTTTTTGGTTTATAAAGAAATAACCAATAAAAATATAGCTTTTATTATTGTTTCATAACTCCCTTTTGCCTGTTTTATAATATTTCATTATTGATGATACTTTTAATCAAATTAATCAGGAAACAAAATAATGTTTTGAGTTCCGCAGTTTTTCAGATATCTTAATGAACATGCTAAAATGTGGCTTCGTTTAATAAGTTTATATATTCTTTATTTTCTTGCAAAATTCGAATGTTATTTTTAGTATACATTGGAAACCTTTAATTTTATTTTATAAAAGTCATTTATAAAATTTCATTTATTTTAAGTTTTAAGAGGGCTATCATTCTGTGATATTTAATTAGTTATTTTCCAGTAATGAACACCCCATGTTGACATTGCTAAAAATGCAATTTCAGTAATGTTTATTTTGCATAAAAAAATTTGCTTAAATGTAAACCTAAATAATCTGCTTTAATTTTTAAATTATATTAAATAAAATGTTATAATACCAAAACTTTTTATAAATAGCTGCTTGTGCTTTTCAATTATTTTATCTGATCAATAAAATTTTAAAATTTATCCCCTGTTTTTCTGTTTTAAATGTTTATCTCTGTTTTGTAACTTGTATTACACTGACAATCAAACCAGCCAAAAAGCAGAAAATAATAAATATATATTTTAAGGGCACAGTTAAAGAGGAGTTCCTTGGCATGAGGCTTAATACCTCACTATTTAAAATAAGTTACAAAAGGTGTTAAACACCCCCCCCCCCTTTTTTTGCCTTAAATGTTTATAATTCCTCTCTAACAAAAACTAATAATAAATAAAAAATGCAAAATAAAATAACAATATGTAACTAGTTTCAGTATTATGAGACTAGTAAATCTGCTGATCAGCAGCCTCAAACATCAGTTCTACAGTTTTATTTAGAAATTATCAGGTAACCAAGAAAGTTCATGCGGTTCTCATCAGACATAAAATACGACCCACACAACTGCTGTTGTGTGGGTCGCTGGGTTGCCTGTTTGTAACTGCTGTTCCTGCAGGTGATTATCCATAGCCAAAAACAAGTAATAGTCCGATTGGGCGATGTCTGAGAAGCAAGGTGGCTCAGACAAAACTTCCTACCCTAATGTTTTTATCATGTCCCTGGTCGCTTTGGCCATATGAGGTCTGGCGTTATCCTGGAGGAGAAGACCTCCTCTCCTGTTGACCAGCACTGGTTGCTTTTCGAGCAAAGCAGCTGAAACCCTTTTATCTACGACGAGTAAACTTCGGCTGTGATTGTTTTCGCACTTTCTAAGAATTCATAGTGAACTATACCAGCGCTAGTCCACCAAATACACAGCATTATCTTTTTTTGATGGATGTCCGGTTTAGCATCAATGAGACGGAACCAGAAGTTGACCAATGATGTTTTCTCTTTCGGTTATCATACATTACCCATTTCTCGTCGCATGTCAATGTCTGATCCAGGAAAGAGGCTTTGTTGTGGCACGACAGCAATGACAAACAGATGTTCAATTGTTGGAGCTTGTTTTCCTCGAACAGGACATGAGGAACCCACTTATCAAGTTTTCATGACATCCCAAGGCTATGAAGATGCGATCGGATGGTTTAGTCAGATACTCCAAACCTTTGCGCAAGCTCCTGGCATGTTAGATCAGGATTCTGTTTGATTTCCTCTTCCAGCTAGACTTTGTCTAAGATGGATGGACGACCAACTCGGGGCTTGTCTTCGAGGCTCTCGTCTCCGGACGAAAATCTGCTGAACCACTTTTGAGCGGTCCGTTTACTCACTGAAGTCTCTCTAAACACGGAGCATATTCTTCTAGCGGCCTCTGCAGCTTTGTTTCCTAATTTGAACTCGTAGAGCAAAATAGGCCTCAAAATCTCCTTTGTCAACGACATCCTATGTCAACGGTTGTATTTTCTACAAAACTGATATCAAAACGTGAAATACGTTAAACAACTCTCTACTAATTGCAATTTAAAGGCAATGTACAGAAATGATATCATCAGAATCAGTATGACCACGCCTACACAACAAAAGTAGTTGTTCTCAAAAACCACACAAACTTTCTTGGTTACCTGATACTTTATTTAGCATTTAAAATGCCCAACTTATAGCTCATTTCTTTCATATTTGTAATATTACTACAAATAATATACCTTTTAGTATCTGAAAGTTTAAATATTAAAAATAGTGAGACAAAATTATGTACTAATTCTCCAAAACTTTTTTTTTTTACTTAAATTATTACCTTTTAACCCCCTTTTCTCATTGTCTGATATATTGATAATATTTGATTGAGAGATATATTTTTAAAAATTTCATAAATGAGGTTATGTTAAAGAATAAATTTGGCTCTTGATATATTCGTCCAAAATCAGTATTCGATGCATCCTTTGTGAATATTAAAAGTTTTTGGCTTATATGAACCTGTGCTTCTGTTAAATAAAACTCTACTCAAGAAAGAGATTTAATTAAATGCTGCATATTGTTTTTAAATGTTGATTTGTTGTTGAAAAGCAGTAGCGGTTGCATTTTTGAGATTCTAAGATAAAAGAGTATTTTTTGCAGCACAGATTTTGAGTTTGAGTATTATACACGGGACAGTTTTTTAATTGCACTTCTGTCTTTAGTCCACATTTGAAATTATGATAGCCATTATCATTTCAAAATTCCCAAGAAATATGCAAAACACACGCTTTCTAGATTTCTGTTAGTTACAAATGTCCCATTTTGCATTGTATGATCTTGATTATATCTGAAACAGAGATAATATCCTTATAAATATCCTCAAAAACCTATGAAAAAGTAATAAGAATTATACTTAAAAAAAAGTAGTATAAAAACATAACATAGAAAGCTGTTTCTGATTACGATTGAATAGTTCCAATGTTCCTTTTTCTATGTGTTTCATAAAAGTGAAAAAGAATGCACCGTAACTCCCACTTTTTCAAAAATATTATTACATCTTTTCCTCCCTTTTTTTTTTTTTTTTTTTTTTTTTTTTTTTTTGAGGCTAAAAGTAAAATTAGGTACCACCTATTTTTCATTCTGCTTTGTGCGCATAGCCATGGATGTAGTGGATGGTCTAAATTTTTTTTAGACCATCGGGGGAGCAAATTTTCCCGATTGGTCAAGAAAAAATCGCGAGTTTTTTCAACCAGGCATGGAAAAATCGCAGATTTAGTCGGATGGACACGAAAACTCACACATTTCGTTGATCAAGCAAGAAAAAAATCATAAATGTTGTTGTTCCTCGAAAAAATTGCAAATTATCATCGGATGGAAAAATAGCATATTTTCTCGGTTTATCGCATTAAAAAAAAGTGAATTTCGTCGATAAGGCAGAAAAAATCGCAAACTTTGTCAATCAGAGACAAAAAAAAAAAAAAAAAAAAAAAAAAAGCAAATTTTACTGATAAGACACGGGAAAATCGTGAATTAAGTGATGATGCGTGGAAATATTGCAAATTTCGTTGATCAGCTGCTGAAAAATCGTGTTTTTGTCAGTTTATCAAGAGAAAAAAATTGCGAGTTTTATCTTGCCGCATAAAAAAATGCAGATTTCGTCAATGTTGTTACAAAAATCACGAATATTGATACTCGGTCGAAGAAAAATGTGTATTTTGTCAATTTACAGCGAAAAAAGCACACATTTTGTAAATCAAAGACCGAACAATTGCAAGTTTTATTGATCGCATTTCGCATAGCAAGTTTCTTTGGTCAGAGATGGGAATATTGCAAATTTTGTTGGTCACACACGGAAAAATTGCTAACTACGTCAATCAGACTCGAATAAAATCGCGAATTTCATCGATCATGTGGAGTAATTCCGCGATTTTCGTTGATTGGCTTTGCAAAGATCACGAATTTCGCCGATAGGCTTCGTAAAAATCGAAAATTTGATTGATCAGCTTCGTAAAAATCCCGAATTTTGTCGATTAGCTTCGGAAAAATTGCAAATTTTGCCGATCCGAATCAGAAAATCGCGAATTTCGTCGATTAAGTGCAGAAAAACCACGAATTTCGTCAATCAGGTGCAGAAAAAATGCGAATTTTGTTATTCAGTCGCATTAAAATCGTGTATTTCGTCAATCAGGTTTGGATGAATCGCCAATTTCGTCCATCGTGCGAAGGAAAATTGTGAATTTCGTCTATCAGCTTTGCAAAAATCATGAATTTTGTCTATCAACTTTTTAAAAATTGCGAACTGCGTCTATTGACTTTGTAAAAATCATGAATTTTGTCGATCGGCTTCATGAACATCGTAAATTTTGTCTATCGCCTTTGTAAAAATTGCAAATTTCGTAGATTAAGCGTGGAAAAATCGTGAATTTCGTTGATCGGCTTTGTAAAAATCGTGTATTTCGTTTATCAAGCACTGAAATATCGTGAATTTTGTCGATTGTGCGAAAGAAAATAGCAAATTTTATCAGTGGACTTTGTAAAAATCGCGAATTTCATTGATCGGCTTCGTAAAAACGAGAATTTCATAGATTGGGTTCAGAAAAACGCAAATTTCTTTGATCAGGCGCATTGAAATTGGAAATTTTCTCGATCAGGTGCGGAAAAATTACAAATCTCGTCGATCATGCGCAGAAAAATCATGAATTTTGCCAATCATACGATGGAAAATAGCAAATTTCATAGACCAACTTTGTAAAAATCACAAATTTTATCGATCGCTTTGTAAAAATCTCGAATTTCGTCGATCGGCAAGGTAAAAATCGCAAGTTTTATCGATCAGGCGTGGAAAATTTTAAAATAACGTAGATAAAAAAAAAATCTTGTTAATCGGCTCCTTCTCTCTCCTTCATTCATAAAATTCACATTTTTTGGCACCAGCCATTTATGCTCTTTTTTTTAACACATTTAATAAAACAAAGCATAATCTCCTGAATTATGTCAAGGATCTTAAATTTAGAAAATAATCCTTGCTATATCTGTCATATATAAAAATTTAAAAACTGCTGATATATCCTTAACTGAATTGGGTATTTTGGCTGGGTAAGTGAACTTAAATGGGTACCCCCCCCCCCCCCAATCACACACATACACTCTCCTCTGAAACCACATATTTTTACCACATGTATTAGGCTACAGATCACCTCCTCTAACTCGAATTCTCTCCATGTTATTAATGTGGCCCTCGACCACCAGGGTTGGCATGATTTAAATCAACTGATTTAAATCTAGATTTAAATCAACTGATTTTTTTTAAAAAATCATTTGATTTAAATCAATTTTTTGCAATTTCACATGAATGCACATATCAAAGGAAAATTTTGGGTAAAAAGTTAGAAAATGTATTAGATAACGATAGAATTACAAAATTTAAAGCAAGATATGAACAAACTATTAATGGCTGTCATTTTGCTGGAGTTTTATTAAGGTTCTTTCTTTTAAATCAAAATGAAATGAAACTTAATATAAGGAAAAATAATGAAGATTTGGCATTCATTAAAGAAGATTGTCCAAATCTTCTCACCACTGTAGCACATTTTCAAGCAAAAAACGGCCCATTCCAAAAATTACATATTGCTTGAGAAAAAAGTTTGATATTATGACAGATTATCATTGGCAGGAATCCTTTTATGTAATGGGAGGTAAAGAGAGAATCATTGAAATTGAATTTATTTACCAAATAACAACAACTGTGGCTTCATCTATTGGAGTTAAAAGACAATTTTCTTCTTTTGGAGTAGTTCATTCAAGCCTTCATAATAAATTAGGAGTAGACAAAGCTTCTAAATTAGTGTTTTTGTTCAAACAATTAAATCCCTGATTTTTTCCTATTTGCTTAAGAAATATAGAAATAATTAATTTTTATCCCTTAATAAATAGCTTGCATTAAATGAACATTAGACTTCCTCAAATCCGCACAGCTTGGGACCAGAGGTTGTGTGGATTTCTGGTCATGGGTTTGTTTACATTTTTAAACAGTAATTTGATTGCAATTAATAATGCAACTGAAGTTAATGAATGTTTATAATATAGTAAAACATTAAAACAATTATGTAAGTTAATAAACTATAATAATAAAAATTTAGATAATTAAAAATTATTAAAATATTGAAAGCAACAAAGATGAAGTAAATAATCAATAATGTATAACTGAATATTTATTATAAAGATGAGATGCATTTTTTCCTAAATTATTCAATGGAACTTGCCCCATAAAGGTGCACTATTAATTCACATCACTATCATAAAATATAGAAGTTTTATTTCAGGTTTAACCAAACTCAACAATAAAAAAAAAGCTTGATGAATGTATAAATGCATTTTGCAAAAAGATTGTAATCACCACTGATATTAGCAATACCTTTGAATTTTTTTCAGAAATAAATTTATTCTTCCTTCATGAAAAAGCATGAATTTAGCAATATTAATGAAAGTTACAGATTAAAATATACATAGAATTGATATAAAAATAAAGTCAAGTTTTGTCCCTATACCTGACCTGAGAGCTTCATTGTTTACATCTGTAAATTATGCACAGATTTTAAAGAGTTGTGGATATTAGGGCAGCGGATTTGAGGGAGTCTACTGTATTTAATTTGTTTTTAAAATTTTGCCAGTTTCTATTCATTTACAACATATTTAAATTTATTTCTTATTTGTTATTTAGTATGCACAATTCAATTAAAAAATAATAGAATGGCTTTAGTTTAAAGCCTAGATGTTTAATTTTTAGTACCAATCAGTAACTAGAATATATTTTCTTAACTATATAATTATTTCTTATATTATTTTTATAAATTATAATTTATTCTTTTTTAGTTATTTATTATAAAAAACTGCTTCATGTATTTGTATTGTAAAAACATAAAAACACAGTCATTAAATATAGGATTCTAAAAAAATCAAATAAATCTGATTTAAATCAAAAAAATCTGATTTAAATCAAATAAATCCGATTTTTTTGATTTTTTTAAAAAAATCATGATTTTTTTCCAACTCTGTCGACCACCCAGATATGTTTGAAAGTGGCCCTTCTCTTCAAAAGGTTGTGCACCCTAGTATAGAGCAATGTTTAAGAGCTGGTAGAGATTAGCATCATTTGTGTAGGAATTAGAAACCCAGTTCATAATCCATTTATTTAGCAAGAAATGCAGGGTATTAGCAAAATCCGTGGAGCTTTCTTATGAGTAATGATTGAAACCCTGTGTATTTTATTGTATCCCTAATTTTCAATGCAAAAAATTTTCATTGTACTGTGTTCTTTCATCTTTAAAAATTTTACTATGATTTTAAAAAATATTTTGCATAAATCTAACAATTGTTTCTTAAATAACGCATTTTAAGATATTGTAACTCTAATATTATAAATGTTTAAATTAGGGATGCACAACCTGTGGCCTGCAAACTTCGTCAATTTACAACTGGAAAAAATTGTAATTTTTGTACATAGGTGGCGGAAAAAAAATCATAAATTTTGTCAGTTTTATGGCCAAAAAAATAAAATTTCGTCAGTCACTTAAGAATAAGAAATTTCATAGATAGAGTCCGGAAAAATCGTGAATTTTGTCGATGAGGCTTGAAAAAATTGCAAATTTCGTTCATCAGGTATGGAGAAACGCAAATTTTTCCCATAAGGTGCCCCCCCCCCCAAAAAAAAAAAGCAAATTTCGCCGATTGAGCATGGAAAAATTGTGAATTTTGTGATCGGACAAGAAAAAATTGTCCATTTTGTGGATGATGCATGAAAAAATTGCAAATTAAATACATCAGGTGTGGAAAAAAATCACGTTTCCTTGATTTATCCTGTGTAAAAAACACAAATTTCATTGATCGAGAACAGGCACGAAAATATCACAATTGTCCTTGATCAAGGGGAAAAAAATAAAAATAAAAAAAAAAAAAAAAAAATCTCAAATTTCGTTGATAAAGCACAGAAAAATTGAAAACTTCAATGATAGGCTGTGAAACAATCGTGAATTTTATCAGCTTATAAAGAGAAAAAAATCGCTAATTTCAACTTGTTGCATAAAATAACGCAGATTTGTCAAAGTTAGTTAATAAAAATTGGGAATTTTGTTGATTGGCCACTGAAAAATGCTCATTTCATCAGTTTAAGGCGAATAAAAGTGAAAATCTCGTCGATTGGACATGATAAAATTATGTATTCTATTGAAGGAAAATCGCAATTTTTTTTGATCATGCTAAGAAAGGTCGAAAATTTTGTCGATCGGCTTTGTAAAAATCGCAAATTTCGTTGATCAACTTCATAAAAAATCACATGTTTCGTCAATACGTTTCGTAAAAGAACGTGAATTTCGTTGGTCAGACACAGAGTAAATGCAAATTTTATTGATCATATGAGGAAAACTTAAGGATTTTGTCTACAGATTTGTAAAATTTGCAAATTTTGGTGATCAGCTTCCTAAAAATCAAGAATTTTGTTGATCGGACGAGGAAAGATCATGAATTTTCTCGATCTTCTTCACAAAAATTGTGAATTTTCTTGATCTTCTTCATAAAAATCGTGAATTTTCTATATCAGCTTCGTAAAAATTGTGAATTGTGTAAAGAAAAATTGCAAATTTCGTCGATCAGCTTCGTAAAAATCACTAATCAGGCGCAGACAAATTGTAAATTTTCTCGATTGGCTTCGTAAAAACCATGAATTTTGTGGATGAAATGCAGAAAGAACATGAATTTTCTCAATCGACTTCATAAAAATCGTGAATTTTCTCTATCAGCTTTGTAATAGTCGCAAATTTCATCGATTCTGTTCAGAAGAATTTCCTTGATCGGCTTTGTAGAAATCGTTAATTTTGTTGATCAGGCGTGGACAAATTGTAAATTTTCTCGATTCATATAGGTGGTTATCATTTTTGCTCATCATTTTTTGCAGTATTTAAAAATAGTTCTATATCAAAGTTTTGTGTGTTTTTTTATATATAGGAGAGAGTGAGGCAGCAGTGTCAGATAATACAGATGAACATGTGAATGCTGTTTACCGACAGTTTTGATGTTTTTTACCAATTTCCTGAAATTATCAAGATTCCTGGCAGAAAATTGGCACATCGCAGATTTTTGAGTAAGTCTGCAGACTTTTTTTCAGCTAGAGAAAAAAAAATTGCTAGAAATTATTTCTAATGTGCCATGGTGCAGTATTTTTAGGTTGCTGTTGTATTTGAAATGGTCAGTTACCTGCACAAAGGATATAAATTCTAAAGAGGGTGGGTCTTTCTAAGGGAACCTAACTCATATTTATGCAAGGAAATCTGAGGTTCGAAGAAAACCACAGAAAATTCCAAGTGAATAGGCCGACGGCTGCAACTGGATTTGAACCCAGCTGTCTACCAGTTTCAAAGGCAAAAAATCTCAGCCAATGATGGGACCTGTATTTTTTGCAAGAAGCGCCCCGGTGCATAAGAGTTTAATACTTAAAAATATTATAAGTGAGGCAGGTATGATGCTTTTTCCCCTCCTCTTGCCAGATCCGGTAGCAGAAACATTGTAGCATCGAAGTGGGTGCTGCAATGTAGCAGTTTATAATAGGCTTTGCAGATTAATTTAATGAATTAAAAATACATTTTGTGTTAAAAAATAGATTTTAAGTGTTGATCTTTCAGACATGTTACTTTTCCGTGGAAACGCGGACTTCCGCTTTTTTGGTGATGAATTTTATTATCCCTGGGATCGATGCAAATATGCATTAAAATTTTTTGACATTTTTATGGGAAGGGGGGTAACGTATGAAATACAACCAAAATGCAAGTGCAAACCACTTCAAATTACGCAAATTCCTTCAAAGAATTGCAAGAAAAAACGCATATTTTGACGAAAGATTGCGGGAAAATATGTGAATTTTGAAGAAAAATAACTGAAAATTTGCAAATTTTGATGAAGAATCACTGAAAATATGCACATTTTCTGAAAGATCAAGGAAAATATTCGAATTTTTTATAAACATCGAGGAAAATAAGCTAATTTTCTCGAAAAATTGCAAAAAATACACAATTTTTCTAGAAAGAGAGTGGGAAAGACCTTTAATTTCGCTAAAAGATGATGAATATTTGGAAATTTCTTTGAAAAAACTGTGTAAAAAGTGTGATTTTCGTTAAATGGTTGCAGGACAAAGCTAATTTCATAAATAAGTTGCTGAAAAATGCAAATTTCGTCAAAACACTGCAAAAAAATACAAATTTCATCAAAAGTCCGTGAGGTCGTGAAAGTTCAGCTTTTTTCTTGCAGAGCCTGTACCATGTCTGTCTTGGTATCCATGTCAAAGTTTTAAATATAGCTTATTGGTACTCGATTCACATATAACTATAAATTTTAGTTGTGAGTGGCAATATAGGACCTAGGATGGGCACAGCATTTTTTTGCAGAAAACTTTAAAGAAATTGAGTTTGCAGACAGTTTTTTATCTGAGTCTGTGAAACAGCAATCTTCAGTTGCAAAAAATATTGATCTGTATGAGCTTGCATTTTTACTAAGGGAAGTATTAATTCAAAATTAAATTTTCTACGTATACTTTTATCCTTTATTTATATTAATAACTTATTTATGCATAGATGTAATCGTTTCTTTATATATGGAACAATCCATAATTTGAAATCAACTTAAAAGCAGCATTTTTGTTTATTCACAAGAAGTTTAACACAAAACAAGGAAATGGGGAGGGACCATTTTATCTACTCAAAATCTGGCACAGATATCATATGTGCACCATATTGGTCTGATTTTTTTTTTCCTATGCCTGTGTCATATGCATTGGGGGTAGCTTTTGGGTTATAATGCAATTGCTGCCGATGTGTTGTTATTTTGCTTGATATGGTAACCTGAATGTTGTTGTTTTTCTTTTATTTATTATTTAATTGCATAAAATCTTCTGTTCTATAGTTATTAAACCTTTTTTTTAATATATTGCTGTTCCCTTTATGTATATATGTAACTGGTATTTGAAAAAGGGGTTTTCATCGAATTGGCGTTAGAAAAAAAATCATGTTACTGTAATGCATATACAGTAGACTCCCTCAAATCCGCACAGCTTGGGACTAGAGGTTGTGCAAATTTCTGGTCATTGCTTTGTTTACATTTTTTAAACAGTAATTTAAGTGCAGTAAATAGTGCAATCGGAACTATAATGAATGCTTACAATATAATAAAATATTAAAATAAGTAATAAACTAAAATAATAAAATTTTAAAGTTATTAAAGCACTAATAGCAAAGGTGAAGTTAATAACCAATAGTGTATGATTAAATATTCATTATAAAGATTAAATGTATTTTTCCAAAATAATTCAACAAAACTTGCTTCATAAAAGTACATTACTAATTCACATCAAAATCATAAAATAAAGATTTTTTTTTTTTCAAGTTTAGCCAGATTTTAATAACCAAAAAATCTTGATTTTTGCATTAATATATTTGGTAAGAAGATTGTGATTACCATTGATATCAGAAATATCTTGATTTTTTTCCAAAAAAAATTATTCTTCCTTCATGAAAAAAACATGAATAGAGTATTATTAAGAAAATTACAAATTAAAAATTATATGGAATTGGTACAAAACTAAAAAAATCAATTTTTTTCCCGATATCCAAACTGAAAGTTTCATTGTTTACATCCATAAAATATGTGCAGATTTTAGAGAGTTGCAGATTTCTGGTTTGCGGATTTGAGGGAGTTTACTGTATAATATTTGTCCCCAATCATCATATCTGTCATCATGTGTCCAAAATTCTTAGGGTCTGTTTTGATTTTTTCAAAAGTAAGCTTATATTCTAAGCATGTGAAAGTTATGGAAATAAAGTTGTTTAAAGTAGACTTTAAATAGGAAATTTCCATAATGTTCTTTTGGTAAAAGATATGTAGGAATTGATGGACAATTCTTGAAAATTTATCAATTGTAAAAAACACAACTGAGATGTTTTTTAAACGATTATTAAAATAATTGTTCTTACAAGTTTATAAAGCAGTTTTTAGCAAATACATGGTAGCTGAAAACAGATGGAATTAAAAAACAAACCAAAAGGAGACTATAATGGAGTCGCAACAGTGGAAAATTGTGATCATGTTTCCCGATTGCAAAAGTTGAAAAGTCGTTAAATGGTAAAGGGAGTTTTAAGTATAAAAAATTAGAATTTTTTAGCAATTAGCCACAAAATAATTAAAGAAAAAAGAATCAAAAGCAGCCCTAGTAGCAAGAACATGAACTAAAAGGATAATAAATGGAATCAAAATCTTTTATTGATTTTAAGTTTTATAATTTCCCCATTATTAAGACTGTTGTAGGGATGCACAACCTTTTCAAAAGAAGGGTCCTTTACAAATATGCCTGGGTGGTCGAGAGCCACATCAATCACACAGAGAAAATTCGATTTCAAGGAGGTGATCTGTGGCTTATAATTGGATTTAAAAAAAAAAAAAAAAAAAAAAAAATATATGGTTTCAGATGGGAGTGGAAAGTTATCCCTTTAAGTTTGCGTACCCAGTCAAAATATCCAATTCAGTTAATAAGGATACATCAGCATTTTTTATGTTTGTATCTGTAACAAATATACAAAGGATTATTTTCAAGATGTAATAATATTCCTTGACTTTATTCAGAGGGTAAATTTTGTTTTACTAAAAGTGATAAAAAACAAACATAAGTGGCTGATGCCTTCCATGCCTTTTTTCCCCATGCCTGATCAACAAAATTCCTGATTTTTCTGTGCCTGATCAACAAAATTAGCAATTTTTCTATGCCAACCAGTTTGTGCCATTATGTACAAGTACAAAGAGCTTTACAAAACTGATTAACAAAATTCACGATCTTTCCACTTCTAATCAACAAAATGCAAAATTTTTATAAAGTCGATCGATAAAATTCTGATTTTTACAAAGCCAATCTATGAAAATCTCAATTTTTAAAAAGTCAATTGACAAAAATTGCGATTTTTACAAAGCCGATCGACAAAAGTCTTGATTTTGACAAATCGTCAAAATTTTCGATTTTTCCTCACATGATCAATAAAGTACACTATTTTTTCGTGCCAAATCGACCAAATTCTTGATTTTTTCACACTTGATTAACAAAATTCTCTATTTTTCCATACTTGATCAACAAAATTCATGATTTTTACCAAGCCACTTGAAAAATTTCACAATAAAACAATTCCCCTATCAACAAAATTTGTGATTTTTATGAAGCTGATTGAGAAAATTCACGATCTTTTAGCACCTGATCAACAAAATTCTCGATTTTTATGAAGTCAGTTGACAAAACTTGCTATTTGTACAAAGATGATCAACAAAATTAGCTATTTTTTCACATAATCAATGAAATTTGAAATTTTTATGAAGTAAATTGATGAAATGTGCAATTTTTACGAAGCTGATCCTGAAAATTCTTGACTTTTCATTCTTGATATATAATATTTTCGAGTTTTATGAGGCCAATCGAAAAAATTGACCATCTTTTAGCGTCTGATCTACAAAATTCACCATTTTTATGAAGCCGTTTGAAAAAAATCACACTCCTTCCGCACCCTATAAACAAAATTTGTAATTTTTATGAAGCCAGTGGACAAAATTTGAAAATTTTCAGCGCCAGATCGCTGAAATTTGCGATTTTACAAATTCAATCGACAGAATTTGCAATTTTTGCGAAGCTGATCGACAAAATTCATATTTTTCACATGCTTTTATTTTTGCACTAACAGTAAATAAATCGTATACAAAATTGACAGAATATTTAAAAAAATTTTTGTACAAAAAAGAAATTTACAAAAATGAAGATTGCTTCTTTCTCCTAAAATTTTCTGCAAAGTTCATAAAACTTGAGCATGGCGTGTGCGTCTATATTATACTACTGTAAATGTGCTCTGTCTTTTAAATTTTTTTTTTTTTTTTTTTTTTTTTTTTTTTTGCTATAACAATTCATTGAATAACAAAAAAAAAATCATATTTATTTTCTTTTAATACATAAAAATGTATTTTCTTTAGATAAAAAAAAAAGTTTATGTGCAACATATACAAAGGTGTTATTCTGGTCATGCTTGCAGCGAACACAATTGTTCTGGGCCCAATCTATTTTACAGTATAATGAAAGAAGTGATTGTTACCACTTATTTTAAAATAGTAATATTTCATTTATTTAATTACAAAGTTAAAGCTGCTATCACTTTTCAACAAATGGTAGCAATGAAGCAATCTAAAAATAGGCACCCAAAGAATTCTAGTACATTAACCATCCCTGAGTCAAAGTTAGTCTCTTTATACACATATTCCACAGTCCTAGGGGAGGGGGCATGTTTTACACCTCAAGATCTCTTAGATTCCGGAATCTCATGTTAGCAAAATTTGATTGTACAGAAACCTCCTTCAAATTCATATATCATTGCAGATGTAAACAGCAAAATTTACAATTAAATTGAAAAAACAAAATTCTAACTAGCACTAAAATCAGTGCTCGGTGGCTATCACAATGTTTTTGCTAATTTTTTTGTTAATTATGTTGTTTTAGCTATTATAGTGGATTAATTACTAAATAAAATTTCATTACTTTGATGTAAATGAATAGTACATATGAAAAAAAAATTGTCATATTGTATCGTGTAGAATAGAATAACAACTTGTGGTCCATGGTGGGTTAACATATTGCCCGTGAATTTCATCAATTTACTTCTGGAAAAAATTGCATTTTTTGTTGATAGGTTGTAGGGGAAAAATCGTAAATTTCGTCAATTTACTGTGGAAAAATATAAAAATTTGTCAGTTGTCTAAAAATTGCAAATTTCTTAGATCAAACATGGAAAAGATGCAAAATCCGTTGATCAGATGCAGAAAAATAGCGAATTTTGTTGATGAGACTCAGAAAAATTGCAAATTTCATTCAACAGGTGTGGAAAAGTCACAAATTTTGCCCATGATGTTCGGGGGAAGGTAGCAAATTTCGCCTATCAGACACAGACAAATTGTGAATTTTGTTCAATGGATTTGAAAAATCCCACATTTCATTGATCAGGTAAGAAAAAAATCACCATTTTGGTGTTGATGCACAAAAAAAATTGCAAATTCATCAGCTATGGAAAAGTCGTATGTTTTCTCAGTTTATTGCATGAAAAAAAGCACGAATTTCTTTGATCAGACACGAAAAAATTGCTTTATTGTCAATGATGCAAAAAAAAAAAAAAAAAAAAAAAAAAAAAAAAAAAAAAAAATTGTGAACAATTGTTAGTTTTTAAATTGAAACAAGCGTGAGTTTTGTCAGTTTATCAAGAGAAAAAAATTGCACATTTCATCTTGCCGTGGGGGTGGGAAAAAAAAATACAGATTTTGTCAAAGTAGATAAATATCATGAAATTTTGTTAATTGGGAGTGAAAAAATGAGTATTTCGTCAATTACATTCAAGAAAAACGCCACTTTTGTCATTGAGACAAGAAAAAAATCACAAATTTTATGATTAGGTCTCGAAAAATTTTGTTGATCGTTGATCAGTCACAGAAAAATCTTATTGATCAGCCACTTTGTTTATAAAGTTCACATTTCATTCGACACTAGCTACTTATGTTTGTTTTTTAGCACTTTTAATAAAACAAAATTTACTATCCTGAAGAAAGTCAAGGAATATTGTCATATCTTGAAAATAATCCTTGTTATATATATATATACAAACATAAAAACTGCTGATAATCCTTACCAACTGAATTGGATATTTTGGCTGGGTAAGCAAACTTAAATTAAAAGGGTAACTTCCCACTCCCCTCTGAAACCATATTTTTTATCAAATTTTATGTCGATGGATCATCTCTTCAAAATTCTCCATGTTATTGATGTGGCTCTCGACTACCTAGATATATTTGTAAGTGGCTCTTGAAAAGATTGTGCACCCCTACAGTAGAATATTTGTTTATTTCTGATTATTGTTATTATTTTTTAATGGATTATGATTTTTGAAAATAAAGAATACTGCCAAAATTGAATATGTGATTTCTACTTGTGATTCTTTCAGAAAATGAATGCTAATCTAAGAGGTGTTAAGCAATGTAAGAAAAACATTGCCATTGTTCATCATGAGAGTATGAAGAAAGTAAGGGAGCCTAGAGCAGCCATTGTTTCTGTCTGCCCACAAAGCGTCGAAAGATAGGTAAATATATGCTTTTCATGTTTCAGTTGAATACTTTACACCAGTATTTCCAAATTACAAAACTTCATGGCATATTTTTATAACATTTGCAATAAATCTACCAAGAAGATTGTTTGGAAAAGAAAAGTGTTATTTATTTATTTTTTAAGATGTTTATTTTTAGATTAAAGTTTAACACAATTAACTCAGTTTAACTTTTCAACTTTTCATATTTTAGAAAACAGCTCTAATGCTAAATTAATTGATACTTGTTCAGATAATGTAAATATTTTAATAATTTAAGCAATATTCAATTTGTTTTATTAAATAAAAAAATTATTTTGATGTTTTTTTCTGAGAGATTCTATAAACTATCTCTTTCTTATATTTTAAAGTATTGAGGTATTTTAAACTTGTTTAGTGGTCTCATTTATCAGTAAAATTTCATTATATTTTTCCGTGAATAGCAGTCAGCAAATTTTACGAATTTTTTACTAGAATTTGTATTTTCCTACAACCGAATGTAATGAATTCTGCAATATTTCTGATTTTTTTTTTTTTTTCTCTTGATTGTCTGACAACTTTTCTGATTTTTTTTTTTTTTTTTTTTTTTTTTTTTTTTTTTTTTTTTTTTCCCACCCAGCCTAAAAAATTTCACACTTTTTTCATGTGACTGATTGAAGAATTTTGAGCTTACCAAAACAATTAAATCACTACTTGCTAATTAACCTAAGATTTTACACTTTACTTAATAGAATTATAATTATTAGTTAGTGATTACAGAAATTATAATAATTGCAAACTAGCAGCAATTTATAATTTCTGATAATTTGCATTTTTTATTTTAATTACTAACATACAAAAATATTATAATTATGCAAAACTATATTAAATACAATTACATTATATTTATAATTATTCAAAATTAATAACTACATTTAATGTTAAATTGTCAACACCACTTAAAGTTAATTATTATTAAACAATTAATTCTGTAATTAGGAACAGCAACATAATACACATTTTTATACTTTAATTACTATGTTGATAATCAATACTTTGGTATTCATTCTAGAAAGAAATAGGAGAATGCTAGTTTCAAAAAATGACACTATTTCATGAGGATATATATTAGTAATGTGTTTAGCAATTATATAAAAGAAAAAAAAAATGTATAGTTTCTTAGTATGATGAATAAAATGTCATTAATTTTAATGATTTTATGAACTACAAATGGAAAAATACAATTAAATAACATTTTATTTATTTATTTTTTCTAAAGAAATGAAGTTCTATAATTTTTGCAGGGTCTTGGATACATAAATTAAGAAAAATGTAGAATTTGGAAGTTCAAAACGGGCAAATTGTAGTGCTCTAAAAAATTGCTTAAAGCTGTTATCAGATTCACTAACATTTCAAGAGACTTTTGAGCCAACACTTGAATTCCTCCAACTTTTCACGAAATATCCTCCCAACACCCAGTGTGATAGCAAACAGCAATGTCTCCCAGCTTTTTTCCGCAGTTCCAAAAAAGTCTCCGTTGATGAGTCTTTTCATCCAACATGAAATGTTTCAACGAATCAGAGATAAGCAATTGATAGGAATATGTGATAAATATTAACGGCTGGTACTAGTAGGGCTGGTTTTCCCACTCTTCCCCAAACTTTTTCTAAGACAATTGTAACCTTTTTCTCTCTTTGAATGGGAAAAAGTTGGGGTTAAAATCGGCTGAAAAGCATGTCGCTCATAAAGTTTATGAATCTGATAGCAGCTTAAGAAAAACAACTAGTAACTACAGAATTAATAAAAACTGCAATTATATAATTCTTTTAGATAGTAAAACAAATAATAAAACTAACAAATATTATTTGCTGCTCATTTTGCATTTATGCTGTGAATAACCCAAACTTACACAAATGTATGCATAAGTTAACTACCCAAAATCAACACATGCAGAATAAATATGAGGATTAGCCACTTATATCTGAAATCCTCAAAACAATAACCAACAGCATTATTGGCAGTCAGTAGGGATTCTCAGCTGTAAGTGTTTCAAACGGTTTTGCTGCTGTTTTAATACCTAATAACTTTTATTTGGTGTATGAGTCATTTATTCAACTTTACTGAAGAAGCTTTTGCTATATTTAACATTTTATAAAAGCATTTCTTTTTTTATTCTGTACTTTCCTTTACAATAGTGGTGCAGTCAATGTCAATCTTTCATTCTTCTTTAGCGGCAATATTTAGTATAAGTTTATTACTGAAAAGTAGAATGAGAAAATACTTTTTACTGCAAAAATTTTATTCTTGCTATATCTCTTTTTATATAAAAAAAATGAATAATTTGATTACTAAAAGGAAATTATGACATTGTATGTTAAATGTTAGATTTAAATATCATTTTTTAAAAGAAATGCTTTATATATTTGTAAGATAAAAATGATGCTTTTAACAAATCTACTGCATACTTCATGTTTTTTACTATACACAGGGATTAAGCTTAGAAACAATTATTTAAATTTTCAGATGTTTTCCACAAAGATTTGGCTGACCAACTGCATTTTAATATGCGATTTGAATTTTAACTAACTCTTTAACCATGAACGCAATGAGATGATTATCTGCTCTGCTGCCTCCCAGTTTATATATGATACACAGTAAAATCCAGATCGTAAGCCTCCTTTTATTAAAGTAAAAAAAAAAAAAAAAAAAAAAAAAAAAATTCAATGAAGCTTATAATAATAAAGTCTTTAAAAATAAAACTATATTTCCTGTATATTTTCTCTTTCCCATTTTATTAAATAGATATTATTGTCTGTGCTTTACCTGTCTGTCTAGTATTTATTTTTTAAAATCATGTTAATTACTTTTGATATTTTCATATGTATAAAGTTTTTTTTTTTTTTTTTTCCAAAATATTGTGTACAATATTTTTTATATTTTCATGGGAAAAACATGCAAATGAACTTTTGAACTGACTATAGTGTAAATAGATCTGTACACTATATGTACATAGTGTACATAGACTGTAGCGTTCTGTTGTCAGAGTTTGTGCCTCAGGCAATCAACAATGGTCATTTTATCTTCCCCTCAAAAAAAAAAAAGTTTTATGTTTGAAAAAGAATTTTTCTGCTTCTGGTTTAGTTCAAGTCACAGTATTTTTAAAAATGATAAAGCTTACAAGTTTATTTTTATGTGAATTTTTTCAATAGAAAAATGAAACTTATTTCACACTTAAAACTGAATCCTATATTTTGAGTTTTCATTGGTGTGTAGAGCTTGTTTTACTTTTCAGAAAATTCTTTGTTTCTAATTAATTGATTTTCAGTTTTGTTATAAGTTGGGGGGAGGGGGTTGTTTAAGTTTTCATGTTACTATGTTTTAGGTGTTCATCTCTTGTTTATATTAAGATAAATATCCACTTAAAGACATTTTTTTTTAAATATTATTAAAGTATTAGTGAATTCTAAAAGATATGCATTAGAGTAAAAATTTAAGGTTTCAAAATGCATCCTCAAGGGAGAAAAAAGAAAAACTATATCCTCTATGCTTTAATAGTCAGCCTAGTGAATTTCTGGGGTATGAATTTTTAAAAAGCCTTCAGCATATCTAACAAAATATTTACAATGTAATAGTGTATATCAATAGCAGTTTAGTTCATTATAAAATATAAAATGAAAGGAAAAATATTTCTAAATAAAAAATGTATTAGTGAAATCGCTAAGGATTTACCCAAAAATCTGTTTTTGAAGACATTCTAGAAAGTAAACAATTAGCCAGAAAAAAAGTATTTCAGGATATTAGTCAGTCATTTTTCAGAAATATATTGTAGACTTGGTTTTAAATTTTAATAATTATTGGCCCAATTGGTACATGGCCCACTACAGGTGCATTTACCTTAAGTTACTTTTTTTAGATATTTATATTTTAAATATTTAAAAGAGATCTTAAATTGACTAATTTGAAAATATGGGTTGTACATACATAAAAATTACAGGTGTTTTTGGAAGTTTATGTATATTATATTTACAAACTCTGGTTTTAACTTGAACATTCAGAACATGAAATTGGCTAGAAATTATTTCAGTATTATGATATTTTGTGTGCTAAAATGTGTCTTATTATTTGATTGTAAAAGATAATTAAAATTAGTATTTTTAGTAGTCAAACACAAATCTCACCAATATTCCCTCCCCCTTCCCCTTTTCCCAAATCCTGCTAATAGCAATTTTTTTTTTTTTTTTTTTTTTTTTTTTTTTTTTTTCACATTAGAAACATTTAGATTCCCAGTAGCAGAATTTTCTGTGTCAATCAGCAGCAAACCAAATATGTGACACCACAATGTCAAATCTGGCTTGCTATCATGTAGTAACACATAAAATAAATAAACTGTGTTTAAAAAGGAAGTACTATAACAATAATATAGCGTTAGCCTAAAGACAAATTAAATTTTAGCAATTTTTAATTTTTAGATTAATCTGCAATGTCTAAAATAATCTTCAGCGCCTGCTGCTGTTCTGCGCGATTTCTACCTACTGGGATTTTAATTTTGATATTATCTATTTGTTTATTTTTGTATTTAAAATGAAGTGAATGACGTGCATGTATTTTAATTGTATCAAACCTATGAACTTACATAAAAGATAAGTATTTATATATAATGAAAGAAAAAATGATGAAAAAATGAAAAAATTCAATACAAAATAATGGAGATGAGACCAATATTTGTTCACTTGAATCTTTCACCTGCACCCAGGTTACACAAATGTACACAAATTATTTGTTATTTAATTTTTATTTTAACAACTAAAGTAAAAATATCTCTTTTGCAGATGTATTATTGGAATAAATCCCACTCACTGGTTGAAGATAGACTTGGAAGTGAAGAAAAATGATGTATATATTTGAAATTTCTGTTTGTGAATTGATTATTGATTTTTCTGTATTTTTTTAAGCTCATAATAAATGTCATAGTTTTATTTGTTTGTTTTGATGTATTTTCAAATTTTAAACTTTTATGAAACTTATTATACTTTATTTTAAAGATAACTATATACTTTATTTTTAAAATAAACAAAACTAATTTGAAATTTTAATACACATGAGGTACATAACAATTGTCAATAGTTGCCTAGTTTTTCAGCTTTTGTAATTTCAAAGAATAATCTTCATATTTAATTACAGAATTAATCTTTCAAAATTACTAGTGCCACACAATCATGGCAGTGATGCATATAATAGGGACATCTGTGGTATGCTCAAATTAAGGTTAAGATTTTAAAATATTTTATAATTTAATCTTTCTAAAGCTGACAAAGGACTCTGGAAAAATTTTACAATTTGAATAATGAAAAAAAAAATATTTTTTTTTTTCCTTTCTTATCCTGTATATTTCTTTAATTTACGTGTATATCTGAACTGGGAAAATTGAAATAAATTTCCAGGAAATCTATAAAATAGATTTTTTACACATTACCTCCTGAAGTTGAGACTTCTCATTTTTTAAACTTATGCTCAACTGGAAACAAGGATTCTCATATTTCAAAATGAATGCACTGTGTTATTAAATTAGCATATCATTATTTTTAATAATTTTTAGGTGCAGAATTTGTTATTAAAGAAATAGATATTATTATTTAGGAGTAATAGATCAAATCCAAAGACTTGTGAGAGAGTTGAATATTTTACTAAACATTGCTTATCTGAGTATGGAAAAAGGTGTTTCTTATATTTAAAAAAAATGTTTTTTTATTAGAAGTGGATGCCCTCACTAAACTTGAATAGTAAATCGCACAAATGTTATATATATATATATATATATATATATATATTGCAATCTTCACCAAAAAAGTTTTTTTAGCAAAAATTTTATTTTTATGCCAAAGTTTGCAATTTGTATATAAATAAGCATACAAGGTATTCCTAAAATTGAAACATGCTTTAATTTTTTACCAATTGAAATGTGTATGCAAAGTAAATTACAGAAGAGTTCAAAATAAAGTTTAAATTATGATTGTATTGATCACTTTGTTTAACCAATTATTTTCAAAAAGTTACTTATACCATTTTTATAGGATTTCTGAGTCAAGTAAGATATATGTAGAAAAAATTTCTCCATGCTCTCCAGAGTACAACAGTAATGATTCACTTATTTTATAATAAAAGTTCTTTAAACATTATTCCTGAAATTTTATCAAATTCCAGTTTTCTAGTATTAAGAATGTTTGTTTTTAGAGCCAAGAAGCAATGAAATTTTATAAATTCTAGTTAAACTCTGTGTGTTTTGGCCATAAAATAAATCATTCTCTATTGTACTTGTCAGAACATTTGGAATACTTTTTAAAACATAATTTGATCCTCAGGGACCAGATAAAAATATAAAAGTGTAACTTTTTGAAAATCAATGGAAAAACCCTTTCATCTGCATAATCTTAAATTTTACCTTATTTTGAACAACTTTGCAATAAAATTTACAAATTTTTTGCATAAAATTTGCAAATTCTTTCTGTTAAATTTACAGTTTAACTCTGTAAATTTAACAATGTAAAACCATAGAAAAAAACACAAAGCTCGTTAAAAATTACATATTTTTCTGGTAAGATTTACACATATTTCTGGTAAGATTTACATATCTTTCTCGTAAGGTTTACATATTTTTCTCGCAAGATTTGCATATTTTTCTCGTAAGATTTACATTTTTTTCTCGTACGATGTACATTTTTTTCTCGTAAGATTAATATATTTTTCTTGTAAGATTTACATATATTTCTGGTAAAATTTACATATTTTTCTCGTAAGATTTACATGTTTTTCTCGTAAAAATCACAATATATTTTTGTTAAAAAAACAGTTTATCCCTGTAAATATAACTGTATTTAACTGTAAAGAAACCAGAAAGTTCTTTACAATTTATAGATTTTTCTCGTAAAATTTATGAGTTTTCTTTGTAAAAATTACAATATATTTCTGGTATAATAACAGTTTATCCCGGTAAATATAACAGTATTTAACTGTTTAAAAAATCAAAGTTTGATAAAATTTACAGTTTTTCTTCGTGAAATTTACAAGTATTCTTCGTAAAAATCACAAGAGTTTTCTGTTAAAATAATAGTTTATCGCTGTAAATGTAACGGTTTAAAAATGTTAAAAGAACAAATTGTCGTAAAAAAATTTGCGATTATTCGCTGTAAATTAAACGGTTTTAAACTGGCGCAAAAGTTGCCAGTTTTTTACCGTAAATTTAACGTTTTTTTTTTTTTTTTTTTTTTTTTACAGTGCATACATGGTCAGAAGAGTCACAGTCACTACGGCGAAACAAAAAATAGGAAATTCCATACGTTTCTTTTATGAATCTCAAATGACTACTATATGTGACTCCACAGACAGGTCATTGTGATTGTTGCTTTGTGGCAAGTCACCAAGTGACTTTACAATGTCGTTTCGTTGAAACTCTCGTGTGACCTCTCATCTAGAGACTGAATTTCAAAGTCATTGTGAACGTTGCATTATGATAAATTAATAAATAATGTCCCATTAAAGTCACATGGTGATTTTTCATCACTTTTCACAGTGGTTACTTCACAGTAGAGTCTCTGTTACCATTTGACAAAGTCTTGTGACAGAAACTCACCATGTGACTTTAATATGACATTATTTGGTGATTATTCATAATGCAACATTCACAAACACTTTGAAATTGAGTCTCCAAATGACAGTCACATGAGAGTCTGATTAAAACGATATTGTAAAGTCACATGGTGACTCGACACAAAGCAGCAGTCGTAGTGATCTGTCAGTGGATTTACATATAGTAGTCATTTGAGAGTCATAAAAGAGATGTATGAAATTTCATATTTTTAGTTTCGCCGTAGTGACTGTGACTCTTGTGACCATGTATGACCTGAATGAGACGTTATATGGACTAGCTGTTATGCAGGGATAGTAACTATTCGAATTCTATTACTTCCTTTTGAATATTTGCCTGAAAATTATCGCTTGAAAATCCCTTGAAAATTGCCACTTTGGAACTCGTCCTTAAATTTTGCACCCAGTGTATTAAGAGGTGTTAGATAATATATGCTAGACGTATGATTTTCCGTTCTTTTTAAGGTTTAAGAAAACCCGGGACACATTTTAATTTTTTTTTTTTTTTTTTTTTTTTTTTTTTTTTGAGCTAAACTTTTGAAATTCTTTGTGATGGTTATCCATGTGATTTGTAAACAAATCAAAAACTTCTCATACTTTTTTGAAAAAAAAATTAGATTATAAATTTATTAAAAAAGTGGGGTAGTTTAAATTCGTTATAACTCAAAATATTATTTGTAGAATTATTATTATTATTATTTTTTTTTTTTTTTACATTTAAACAAACAGAACTATCTGAGTATTAATTTTGACTCAGTAATTTTAAAAATATTAATTTAAAAAAAGTTAAAATTTTTAATTAATAATATTTTTTAAAATGTAACTTTTATTTAAAAAAAAATATTTTCAAAAATAAATATTTTTTTCAAATTAGTTGAATAAAAATTAAAGTAAAACAAATCAAAAGTTTCAAGTTTGAATGGTTTTTGAGTTTTAACAATTTACATTTGAAAAAATTGCGAAAAAACCCATCATGAAGAAAAATGCATTTTCACGAGAAGTCTGCACGACTACTGCTTGAAAGCTAGATTTTGAAAACAACCCAAAACGAAAAAAAATATAATGTTTTTTCTAATATACAAACATGACTTAAACATCATTTTAAGCCAAAAAAAAAATGTAATAATTTTTTTTATTTTTTTTTATTTAATTTAATTTATATATATATATAAATATGTATTTTTTTTTTTTTTTTTTTTTTTTTAATTTTGAAGATTGTTGTATCCTGGACGCCTTTGAAACGACAAAAAATGGCCATATATTTTTCACTTTACGCATTTTTATGTAAAGAGAAAAAAAATTAAAAGTTGCCTGGTTTGAACTAAATAACAAATGATACATATACTAATATAATTATTAATGTCTGCTATGAGTTAAAATTTCAAAAAGATAATTTAAATTTTAATGAATATAAGAATTTTTTTTGAGTTATTTGTTTTATTTACGGCTTATTATTTAACAGTTTTATTTAATGAGTACAATAATTAGTAAAACATAAATAAATGCAAATAATGTCCAGATTTTTGTGCGGACCATTGAAATTTTCTCGCAGACCACCGATTAGTGACCTCTAAGTCTCCTTAAATATAAATAGCAAAAACCTATATCAAATAATGCGTTAAAAGTTAATGAAGTAACGTCAGTTTCATTGTTGCACGGTGAAATTCGAGAGTATGCGAAAAATGGAAATTTATCATTAAACATTTTTTTTACTTACAAGAGAATCACCTTCTTTGTTATTATCTGGAGCTCAGAAATATTGAATAAAAGAGCGTAAGGTAAAATAGTAGAGCGGAGGGAATAACGTGATGGCCACATTATTTTGTGAAACAAAGGCATTGCGTATTCAGCAATATTTTACAAAAGCAAAAGAGCTTTCACGCGTCAAAGCGGGAGATTGTGTCTTTGAGAAAAGACATATTTTTGCGTGTTTCGCAAAGATTTTTCCTTTTAGCATGTTGAAAGGACGCACCAAGTTTTGAGATACTGACAAATCATTATATATGAGCGTACCATAATATCTCTATCAGAAACCGGAACAATATAATTTTAAAGCGGGAAAAAGCTGCTTAAGCGGTGTGTATGTATGTGTATGTGTGTGTTTGATGGGGGGGGGGGGGTCAAATTTTATTTTCTTGAGCATTTTTTTAATTTTTAGCATTTTCCAAATACGTAGTTGAAAAGGGTTATGAAAGCGGGAGATTGTGTCTTTGAGAAAAGACATGTTTTTGCGTGTTTCGCAAAGATTTTTCCTTTTAACATGTTGAAAGGACGCACCAAGTTTTGAGATACTGACATATCATTATATATAAGCTTACCATAATATCTCTATCAGAAACCGGAACAATATCTATATTATAAAGGCCAAACGTAATCGGATACGTCATTTTGCGAAAGCAACACTTTCACTGGCAATTTGGTTTTGCAATTTTCGGCACTGCAAATTTTATACTTTTAAACATCGCGCATTTTCAATTTTTACACCATCATAGAAAAAAATATGTACTTTTAAATGGGATTTGTTTGAAAGTTGTATCTTAATTTGTTTTTGGCGCACTAATTTTAATTTAGATTTTAGTACGAGTTTTGTAATTGTAGCAACAGAAATACGCCATTTTCTTTTTAAATTGATAAAAATTGAAATGTACTCATGTAAATTTTGAGAAGATGAAAATTATGACCGATTTAGATTTCACGTGAAATTCTAAGATCATGTCAATTTGATTTTTTTTTTTTCATACACGCATTTATACCAAAAATAAGAGCCTCCATTGATAACTTCATCTTAATAGCTGATCTTTATTATATTTTACTTTATTATTACTAGTACATGGAACCCGGGGTTTTCGGGTCACAGAATAAAGGTGAAAACTTTTTAAAATTGAAAAGTCTAATAAATTTTTCTTACGTAATATGCTTTTTAAACTGCCAACTAATTCCAAACAGCAATTTTATATGAAGCATAATTATGTAATCATAAAAAGCTTTGAAAATTATCGGTACTTCCGTATTAGACGCAAGATAGAAATTATTAGTCAAAGTTATTACCCAAAGAATAAAATTGAATTCTTTCAGTTTTTAAAACCAACTAAGAAAATATGACACAGGTATTCTTTAAAATACATTTTTGTAAAAGTTAATTGATGTATCTTTTGTAAAGTAAGTTTGCAACGAACTAAAAGTCCATTGAATTGATAGATAAAAACGAAATAAAACCAACAACATTCATGGGGTTTTATAGCCGACGATATTTTACATAACAGGTTTTTAATTATTACTATTTTTTTCAGTTGCTATGAAAAAATGGCAACAAATTATACAGTGATCTGTTATTTTCCATGGAGGAAAAAGATAGATGGAGTTGCAGTATGCGATTAAAACGGTTTGATGGGCGTTATTCTTCCAATTTAAATCTCTTATTCGGCCCAAACAAAACAATTACGTGGAACAGAGACCGAATTCTTCAAAATCATTTTTTCTCTAAATGAAAAAGATCTTTCAGAAGTTATTTTAGCATTCTAAAATTGCATTTCATTGTATTATGAATTAAAACTGTATTGTTAAAAGTTTTCCTTTTTTGCGAAAGCACACAATTGTGTTTGATGCAATGCCGCGAATGTTAGGTTTACATTTTTGGTGTCACCTTAAGCCACCAAACTGCATTTCTATTCTTTTTTTACTCTATGGCTATTTTTTCTTTATTCTCTCTCTCTCTCTCTATCTCATCCTCTGTGAGATCTATTCGTAGTGTATATGGCGCGGAGCGCCATTTATACTAACATGATCTTTATTTATCCCAGGTAATGCCAGATCCTTAAGTTGCTAAAACACAGTTTGCAAAGATTTAGATTGGGTTATGAATAAGATGGACACACTGTGTAAATTATCTTTAAGAAATTAGCTAGATGGAACATGAAATTCTTTTTTGTTGCTGCTTTTTCAAAAAGTTCGTCGTAAGTACAGTCTGGGGATAAGTCAAGGTCTTTCCAAAGTTTCTTTCTAACGCCAGCAAACATTTGACAATGAAAAATTAAGTGTTCTTCGGTTTGGTTACAATAGTTGCAAAAACGACATTCGGGATTTGTCTGACGCTTAAACTTGTTTAATCTATCACTTGTTAGAACGGTTCTAGTAAGGAATTTGCTGTAGATAGTTCCTGTGTTTCTAGGTAGATTATGATGATAGTATTCTTTAGTATACCCCCCGTAGGATCTGTTTTTGCCGGACTTGTACCATTCCCAGTCTTTCAATTGATCTGAATTGCCATCGTCTTTAATTTTTTTTATCCAGTCTTCCGGAGCGATCCAAGGTATATTTATGGTAAACTCATTCGCCGAGGTAGCAACCTTGTCAGCAAGTTCATTTATTTCAATATTACTGTGTCCTGGAACCCACCAAATTTGAATATGAATGTTTTCAGCTTTTTTTTGAGTTATTAAATGATTAATTTGGCTAATTATAGCAGGTGATTTTTTATTTATTGATCTTAAAGCTTGTAATAGACTTAGTGAATCGGTAAAAACATGGTATATGCCTTCTATCACTGTATATAATTTGATACTGATGTAAACGGCAATGGCTTCAGCAGTGAAGATTGAATTGATGTTAGGAATTTGGAATCTGTGGGTTTCATTGGTATTTTTGTTGACGATGCCAATAGCAGTTGCAGATTGAGTTTTTGAGGCATCAGAAGCTAATATTATATCATTTTTCCCCATTTCATCAATGATACCATTTATATTTTTGGCTAAAATATCCTTATCGAAATTGTTTTTGTTAATGGACCAAAAGCGGGCGAAGGTGCGTCGGCTTTTTTCCTCTTGAGTATTCCATTCGTAATTGATTATTTCATTGATATTTGAATTATACCTATGTAATTTATTAGATTCAATACTTATAGCTGTATTAGTGATATTGGTATGGTATTTTTTATATTTAAGGCAAGTGATATTCTGTTTTATGGCTAAAAATTTTAAACGGCGATGTAGACTTTGAGTTTTGCTTTCATGGATGAGTACGGGAATGGGACACCATTTATTGAGACCAGTCGCCCATCTGAGACCTTTATTGTGGATTATTTGCAATTTGTTCTGTTCCTGTTTCGTAGCTTCCGAAAGGATACGAGGATTTCCTTCAAGAATACTTTGCCCGAGGCTCTGGTATATCTGTAATAGATGCTTAGTATTTCTCCCCCTCATGGTAGTAGCTATAATCTTCAAATAATTTAATTGCAAATTAATTTTATTATGCAGCATATTGATGTGATCGGTATTGTTTAATCTATTGTTGATAATGTAGCCCAGGATACGCATATCCCTTTTGAATAAAATATCTTCGCCTCCAATTTTTAATGTGTTTTCTTCTAATGCAGTGTTTAAATTTATTCCCAAAATATTACTTTTGCTAGGATTGATTTTTAATCCCTGGAAATGAAGCCAGTGGACTAATCTGTTAATATTCTCTTGTATTAGATTGTGAATATACCAAAAATTATCATGATAACCATAGAGATAAATGTCATCAGCATAAATGACGCAAGTAATGTTAGTATCAAAAATGTCAAAAATATCAGAAAGGTAAATCGTGAAAAGGATCGCTGACAAGATGCTACCCTGCAAAAGACCTCTATTTAACTTAAAAGGGAGGGAGTTAACTCCTCTCCACCTGACACGAGCCTGTTGATCTTCTATTAATAATTTGATGATATATAAAATTTTACCATTAATACCAATTTGAGCAAGCTTGTAAATCAGGACATCCCAAACTACATTATTGTATGCACCTTCAATATCGAATGCTACGATAAAACCCTTCTTTTTTAAAATTTTTGCTTTTTTTGCTTCGTGGTAAATTTGATAAACCGCTTGATTACAGTCCTTAAAAGGCATGAATCCGTAATGATTTTTGTGGAAAATATTTTTTTCTATGCATTTGTCTAAGATGTACTGGAGTAACATTTTTTCAAATATTTTTTTTGCATCTACTGTTAGAGAGATTGGACGATAGTTGTGAGGATTATCAGCTGGTTTCCCGGGCTTTTTAATCGGAAGTATGATGATTTCTTTCCAATTTTGGGGGATGATCCCCGTATTTAAGATTTCATTATATTTATTAAGCATCCACTGTTTGGTATTAGAATTCATTCTTTTATAAAAATTACTATTAATTCCATCATATCCAGGGGTTTTTACTTTACTATTTTTAATGGCTTGATTGAGGTCTTCTATCCGGAATTGTATATTATCTTCAGTGTCAGGACTCATGTCATATGGAATGTATTGTTCGATATACCTATTTTGGAAGACTGTGCTTAATAAATTGGCTTGACTTTTTTTATCAATGTCGCATCCGTCTAAATAAAGATTGCTTTTATTACTTTCATAATTTTTCTTTTTTAAACATTTTATTATTGTAAATAAGTTTTCACCTTTTCCAATTTCAGAGGTGATTTTATCCCAATTTCTTTTATTATCTTTCTTTATACTTTTTTTCATGTTTGCTTCTATTTTTTTGTATTCCAACCAACGTATGATGTCGCAGCTGCTTCTTGCTTTATTATATAGTTTTCTTTTCTGGGCGACCAATTTTTTAGTGTTAATAGACCACCATGGGGGGAAATTTGCCTCTTTTTGTTTGACAGAAATGACATAATCTTTTTTTGCTAACTGAATTTGCTCATAGGCCTCATTTAAATTATTAATTTCTTTATTCTGTATTTTCTCGTCAATTAATTTATTTACTTTATCCCATTGAATGAAATTTTTTGTGTGATGGATATTATCTGTTTTGTACTGTGTAGATTTGTGGAATAACTGTATAGGGTGATGATCAGATCCGTAATTATCTGGGTGGATAGAGTAATCTATATTATGAAAAACAGTATGCGAGATCAGAGTGATATCTAGAAGTGAACGATGATTGTTGCTAAAACGGGTGGGTTTGTCAGAGTTCAATAAAATTCCATTTGAATCATTAACCCAGGTCATAAAATTCTCTAACTTGCTATTACTTCGATTGGTATTAAGCTCTAAAAGATTGATGTTTAAATCTCCTATGATGATGAAGTTATCTAATTTATTAGTTTCGTTTTTTAGCCATGTCCAATTTTGAAAAGGTCTTGCTGAATAAATATTTATTATGATAATCCACTTTTTATGCCACCAAATTTTTAGACCTTGAACTTCTACATTTAGACAGGGAGGAGTTATATCATATCTTATGGCTGGAATTTTTTTGTCTATTGCAATCAGTAGTCCCCCTCCTCTTCGACTGGGGTCTCTATCTTGACGGAATATGATTTTGTTGGGAATATGTATTTTATCCGTATGCTTGAGCCAGGTTTCTTGAATAATCCAGATTAAACTATTTTTAAAAGTGCTAGTGCGAAACCATAATTTTTTATTTTTGAAACCTCTGCAGTTCCACTGCAACATCCAATAATTTGAGTCCATTCTAAAAATAAAGTACAGTCAAAAAAAAAAAGAAAAACTGAATAAAAGGATCGCTTCTAATAAGAAAAATAAAAGGTCTCAAAAAATAATAAAACGATGAATTTAGGAAATGAGATTATGACTACTTTCTTCCTCTTCCACAACCCGATCCTTTAATATTAGGCTTTTTAATGTTACTGTCTTTATCCACTCGTTCATTATTTTTGAATTCTTTTTCTAGACATAGTTTTTTTGGATCTTGTTGTTCTTCTGAGGGCTTTTCTCTCTTGTTTTTCTGCTGTGAATCCGTTGTTAACGCGTACTCTTCCTGTTCCATATCTTGAATGTTATCTGAAATATTTTTATTCTTGTTAAACTCCTCTATTACTCTATTTATTTGTGTAGTAAATAAATCCATTATTATTTTTAACATGTAGTTTGTTCTTTTTTCAAAAATTTTCTGCAATTCTTCTTGTTTAATGCTTGAATTGTTTGCTACTGTACTATAAGTCTTTTGTTCGGACTCTATCTTATATTTTCGTCGAGCTTCAGTTATTGACAAAAAATTTGTGCATTTGTATTTTAAAAAGTCTATTTCTTTAATTCGAGTAGGACAATTTGCATAGTCAGCTCTGTGCTCCTCCCCACAATTGCTACAAGAGACTGGGTTAGTACAATCATCAGTATGTTCTGTTCCACACATAACACATAAGGGTTCCGATGGACATCTAATTGTGCTGTGATTATATTTATAACATTTGGCACATTGACGGGGGGTATCAATAAATTGTTTTATTCGTTGTAATGAGTACCAAATCTTTATTTCTTTAGGTAACTTAGTCCCTAATATCGTAATCAAAATAGGAGAATACTCCCTTGTACTTCCCCTCTTCAAAAAACGTCTCAATTCTAGGATATTGATGTTGTTGCACTCTTCCAATTCACTCGCTATCTCCTCCAAAGGAACATCCACTGGTATATTAAATAATAAGAATCTATTTGTTATATTGTCCCATACAACTTTGGAGTTTACAGCTACTCCTAGGAAAGATTTCAATTTTACTATATCAATAGCGCAACGAACGTCATCAGTTAAAAAAATTAAACTTCCTTTTCTGGTATAGCGTACATTATTTATTTTTGAAGCATGTTCAATTTTTGCTTTTATTTCAGCTTGTATTACACGGGGGTTACGTTTGGGGATTGTATCAGAATCTTCACTTTGTAAAAAGATTGTAAAATTTTTTCCATTATTTTCAGCCGCTTTTTGAAGTAATGTTTCTTCCGGAGTCAAAGACCTCGCTAATAAATCATTATTGTTATTGAATTCAGCACGGACTTCCAGATTTTCTGTTATTTCGACATGTGAATTTAAAGTTTCTGATATAGGGTCAGTACTAATCTTGATGACTGTACTAGTCATCATTAATGTGTAGCGCTGCTACACTATCTTCGATAAATTTCAGAATGGCTAATGTCCAAAATAAATATATGAATACGAAAAATGGAAGAAATACGCTTACCTTCAATGCGTAAAACTTAAAAGTAAAATTGAATATTAAATTATTGTATAACGATATCTACCAACTTTGACACTTTCCCACGTGTCTCACACACCACGCAAACGAAAGATCTTTCATAGCAATCGGATTTGTCTTTTTTCTTTATTTCCCACATAAATGAAATATTCAAGTTGCCACCATTAGAGAAATTGAACTAAGAACTACAAAAAAATTAATATCTCAAAAACCAATTGAGATACAGTTTTCTAACAAACCGCATTTAAAAGTGCATTTTTTTCTGTATAAGATGGTATAAAGGTTGAAAACCTGCTATGTCTAGAAGTTAAAAAATTTTCAATAGCGAAAATCGTAAAACTGAAATTTCATCGGAAAGTATTGCCATTCAAAACATGACGTATGCGTTACGCACAGATACGTTTGGCCTTTATTATATAGATATTCTTACCTATGTGATTAAAGTTTAATTTTAATAACTTGGACAACTGAGTTTTATAGAAATAGTATTTTTTTCATCTTAATTTTAGCTTTAAGAAATATTTGTTTGAGAGTTAGATTGACCATTGTAAGATACATTTTTTACTGTAGCTCATTTTGTGGGTCTATTATAAATCAATGAAACAGTTCCTTCTTAAGCGTTTACTTTCATCGGGTTCCACCTTGTAATTTTAAAGCGGGAAAAAGCTGCATAAGAAGTGTGTATGTTGTGTATGTGTATGTGTATGTGGGGGGGGGGGAGGGAAAGGGGGGGGTCAAATTTCATTTTCTTTATTTATTAAGCATTTTTAATTTGTAGCATTATCCAAAATATTTGTAAGCGGTTATGAATTCAGTTTGCCTGTCAGTCCACTCTCTAACTCGGGTAAATACATTTCTATTTTCCTGCATTTGATATATATGTTTGTAATGTTTACTATGGCAAGTTCAGTAATTAAATATGAAGTGTGTAGCACTGATAGTTTATTTACAAGGACGTTCAAAATAATTCCATTGCATTATATAGTTTATGGGGGGGGGGGGATCGCTTGCAAAGTATTTTGATAACTTTACACTATTTCAAATGTATTGGAACTGATACAAATCACTGAGTTTTACTATAAGATGTTTACTATCGAATGATGCATTCATAACTTTTATCGTTCCTTTACAGGGACACACAGAAGAAATCGGTTGCAGCACTCTCTAAGTAATAATTACAGTAAGTTTTTTTTTTTTTTTTTTTTTTTTTTTTTTTTTTTTTTTTTTTTCAATTTCGGTAAGCGCTCTTAAATGTAACTAATTTTTTACATGTTACTCATTGTGTATAAATTCTATACCGCGTATACAGGGCTGCACAAAAGAATTCACGTATTATTCTCTTCATTAGAGTAAAATGCTGAAGATATATTTTCATCTGAGGGATATTTCCTAACCGAACAAAATTTTTGCATTCATGTAGCTTATAAATAGAAAACTCATCATATACAGAGCTGCTCAAGGAATTCTGATCATTTTCCGATTTTAGGTGAGAATTGTTGAAGTTAAGTTTTTAAATATGTTAATGCGTTTCCTATTAGTTGAATTAGACTTTCTATTTCAATTTTTTGAACGTTGAAGTTTTGTTGCATTATTCTGAATTGCTGGAAAGATTCTTATAAACTATGGTTGACACATGTTTTTTCTTTCTTGTTTTTTTTTTTTTTTTTTTTTTTTTTTTTTTAAGTATTCTTTTCTACATATATTATTTTTCTCTTAAAATTTGTTTGAGATCTTTAATTGTAAATTTTAGAAAAAATAAAGATTTTAAATTAATTTAATTTTTGATAAAGGGTAGATTGGGTGAAAATGCCATAGTTTTTTAATTTATTGTTTAAAAAAGTCTATTGTTTTTATTTGTTATTCATTGATTTCGTGTTAAAAATTGTATCTTTATGTATAATTTAAGGCTGTTCTCAACAGCTATGATCAACAAGCGCAAAACGTTTTGACACATTTGCAAATTCATTTGTTAACAGAAAGATATAATATTGGAAAGCCTGATTATGGAACCGATTTAAAATCAAACTAAACTTTAATTTTTTTTTTTTTTTTTTTTTAAATCAATAAATTACTCATTCAGTTACGAGCGTTTTCGATAACCTGACAAACGAGTTTTTCAGTCCAGATTGAGCAGTTATTCTTCTGCGCGCGGAAAGTCTGCAGAAACAAACTAATGCAGTTTTTTCCCTTGACTTATTATTATTATTATTATTATTATTATTATTATTATTATTATTATTATTATTATTATTATTATTATTATTATTATTTGTCTTTGACTCCAGAGCAAGAGTTTTAGTGTGTTTGGATTATTTCGAATCATAGATATCGAAGCATATCATTCTAAGTTAGAATTTGCAATTACGTTTCAGTATTATTAATAAAAAAAGGGAAAGAATGGAGGTCTACATGTGTGGACCCAGGGAACGAAGAAAATAAATGTATGCGTCCTAAAATGGCGGATGTCTTCTCGTCTTCCGTTTATTTCACAAAAAAATGTCGTAGACAACACTCTTCTCATTGGCTTATGAGTAATAAATACGTAAGTAACTCTTTCGGAAGAGAGACTACTCACTCTTGAAAAAGTGTTCATTATAATAGCAAATAAGCTCAAGTTTCCAGATTACATTAATGAAATGGAGATTTTAGAAATTAAGAAATGACATATTTTGGTGCTTTTCATTATTTTACTTTGTATATTGGATCAAATTATATTATTATTTTGGAAATTTTTTAAAAGTGTATAATGCAACGCTTTCACTCTCGTCAGCGGAGTGAGATATATAACTCTCGACAATGCAGTGGCATATTCCCCTTTCGACACGTAGACACATATTTCATTCTTTCCTAGGGAATGGGAAATGTTACTGTTTAAGGGTCGTATTTTTATAAAGTTCACTCCAAAAAGCGTAAAAATGCCTGTTACTCTTTCAAAGAGTGAACTTTTCCCTCCCCCCAGTTTTAGAGACCAAGCAACCCCGTAGTATGTACACTGAAAACCCTCAAGAAAGTGCAGAACACTGTGAAAAAAGGGATACATAAGCATTTCAGGAGCATTTACACTGAACTGAAGAACTTTTGACAGGGAAGTGCAGAGCACCCGAGAACGTCCAAAAAATAGTTTAGTTTAAAAGTGCATTCCGAAATTGAAAACGCGCTTCGAACAATTATTACTCAAAGACAGTACTGTAACAGTTTCCGATGAATGGCTTTATGAATACACTATTCTATCGTAATCATCTTGTAGGGAAATTTAGTGATTTATATTAATTTCAATACATCTTAAATAGCGTAATTTCATTAAAATGCTTTGCAAAAGATACTTCCTGATGCTATAATGTAATGCATTTTTTGGGGGGGTGCCGCTGCAATTAAGCTACTAATCCCACATACTTCATATACAATACCAAACTTGCCTAATTAACCCTAAATAAAAATTATCAATTGCAAGAAAATCAGAATATATTTACGGGAGTTAGAGCGTGGACAGTCAGAGAGACAAACACTTTTGAACTTTGAAATGAAAGTGCTAAAAAAAAGAATAAATTGTGGTACAATTTTCAAATAAAACGCATTTGACATACATTTTTTTTATATTAAGCAAAAAAAATAAAATAAATAAAAAAATAAAAAAATTAAAATGTGTGATGGTTAAGATTTTAAAAAATGCTGTAAAAAGGTATTTAATCCTCTGCTGTTACCAACATGAAAATAACATCAAAGTTACAGACAGATACGTATGCCCTTTATAATATGCAGTCGGCTTTCGTTAATTCGAAATCGGATAAATCGAATCTTCGCTTAACTTGAACTAAACATGAAGTCCCGAAATTTCCAATGGCGGAATAACGTTAAAAAATTTCCTTTATTCGAACTCATTTTATCTTGACTCCGTTTAATTCGAACTAAAATGAATTCCGAATTTTCATTATCCGTATTTTCACACGGATTTTAGATCCTTGAAATAACTTTCTTTCTTTCATTTTTCTCAGAATTGCTCTGAAATAGTATATTCATAACCCCATGTATTTGATATCTGCTTTCTTAGTGTTCTGACTGTCCATCAATGACACCTTGACCCCTTCTTCCATTGTGTTTATTCCTAATTCTTTAATTAATTTATGTATTTATATATTTTAATTTATTAAGTCATGTTTTAAGAAAATAGCTGAAATAAATGAATAAAAAATACTATAACATTAGTTCCTTCGTAATAGTATCCCTTTAGACACGTTTTCCTCTCATACATTCCACATTTCGAACTCTGGATAATTCGAACATTTCTTGATGTTCTGATGAATTCGAATTAACGAGTACGGGCTGTACATAGATTCTCCAAACTGAAGTGAAGGGAATATCAAAATAATTACATTACCAAGAAATAAAACAACACACACAAGAATAATGATAAAGAATGTCCAACAGAAGTAAAAAACAATAAGCTCAAGTAGTTAATGTGTCCTCCAAGTTAGCGCGACTTTCTCTTCGTTTCAATCCAATATTAATCCAATAATGTGCGAGCGTCACGAGATCAAGCCCAAAATGAATAGACAAGCTGAGAGCCGTTTTAATTTAAGCTTTTCTTTCGTCGGGTGATCACGGGTCGACCCCTGACCCGGCGGCTGCTTTGATGATGCCCGATTAATTGTGACAGTTGTTATGCACGAATTCCCTGGGTTGCTACTGTTTAGGCTTTATAGCTAATTTGGCAGCTATATTTCGTCGCCAATTTTTAATGGTAAAAAAGGAGATTAATTTCTTTTTAACACGCCGAATGCTGATACTGCATCATAACCAGGGCCGTAGCTAAGGGGGCGCTATGAGCAGCTCAGCCCCCTAAAATATTTTGAGCCCTCCCTGGAAAAAATTCAAGGTCACTCAATGAATTTCTGTTCCGAAAATTCAAATGAAATACTGTTCAAAAATGTAATTTAGTTTTGAGACCTTTTCACAGTTTTGCAGAGTTACTAAATTGTATCTAAAATAAGTGTTTCAACACTCCCTGATCCTATTTGTACGCATGAAGCTAACATAATGTTTAATTTTGCACCAGTTATGTACTCAAAATATTCATCATCATATACTTTTCTTAGCATAAAATTAAGTTATAACACTTTAATAAGAAGCAGAGTACCTACAATGTGAATATGCACTAATATATCTTTCTGCTTCAGAGAGCGAGAAAAAACATTATGAGCCCCCCCCCCCTCCCTACATTCTGTTGAGCCCCCCCTATTGTTCACTCCTAGCTACGGCCCTAATCATAACATGATAAGGCTTGGTCGTGCGGGCCTTGATTATTAAATA
This sequence comes from Maratus speculifer, assembly GCA_964019185.1. Taxonomy (NCBI): domain Eukaryota; kingdom Metazoa; phylum Arthropoda; class Arachnida; order Araneae; family Salticidae; genus Maratus; species Maratus speculifer. Next base: position 11,652,804 of record OZ025300.1, on the reverse strand, counting down.
GGCACGGGAAGCATGTGTTTCCCTTAAGATATATCTGACGGGGTCCTAAATTGAGCAAAAAGGGAGCCCCAAATTTTATATTGAATTTATTGATATGTAATTTTAAAGTTAGATTGAAGTCTATTTTAGATATCCAATTTGAATAGTATCGAATTTGACTCGCATGCATAATATAAAATATTTATAATTTAAAAGGTTACAAATATCGAGAGAAATATTTCAGACTATTTATATTTTATTTTGTGCATACATGTTGAGTTAAATCTTTTTATCAAATTAACATTTTTATTATAAAATCATTTCTGAATATATATATATATATATCTAATTTTTGTATAAGGAGAACTTAAAAAAGTTGTTTTATGAAATATAGGAGAACTTAACTGAGCCACACTTTGAAATAATATTTGTAGCACTGGTAAGTTTTCGGATATGTTGAATTTAAAAAATTCTTCCCGATTGCAAGGGGCCCCCAAAATGGCACTGTGCTTTCCATAGTTTCAGAGTTTAATCGGGTCCTGGTCGTAAGGGATCAGTATTAATTTGTTAATCATTCGATGTACATTATATTTATGCAGAAGTTGTTAACAAAAAGTGTTCCGTTGTTGAAAAAAAATACTTTCAAAAATAATTTGTTTGAAAACTATGTCTCAGTTTGCTGGTTGTTTACCGTTTTGAAAATTATTTGTAACCATGAATTATTTTTAATCTATCTCTTTCTATCTCAAACACGTGCAGCCCGATTACGAAAGATAAAACAGTTTGAAATTAAAATAGCATAAATAATTCATTGTTTGTTTCCAGCAGGACCAAACTAGAGAATGCAGAGATAGTATGTGTCCCCGGCGCCAGAACGAAAGGCAAAGAGGGACGACAATTGCAGATTTTGATTATCGTTTCATGCAAAAATGTATATATTTATGAAATACAAAAATAAATAAATAAAAAATCTGGGTATGCTAGATCGAAAAAAGTTAATTCTAACCCGGTTAAAATCTCAGATAAGAAAGAAAAGAAAGGAAGAAAAAAAATATTTAAAACTATTATTATGCAAGTGAGTAATTTTAAAAGAATCCTTTCATAGATTTAACATTAGCGATCCAGTTTTTTTGCGTGACTAGTGTAGGCTATGGAAGAATTGTTTACATATTTCTTGCTAATATTTTATTATTATTAGATGATTTTTTATTTTTTAACGATTTTTTTTCTTTTTATGCATAGGCAGGGTTTTTAAACTTACCTGACTTCCTTCCACTCACCAATATTTTCTTAAGAAAAAACTCTTCTTTTACAATCGCGTATTCATATCCCATTGTTATAAGTCGAATTTTTCCACATATATTTTTTTTCTACTTTAGCTGAAAAAGGGAGAAACCCTGATAGGGTATCTGCGAGGCAATATGTGTGAGAAGAAAGGGACGCAAAATCAATGTTTGTCTTGGGCACACTAGTTTCAGCCCTGGTTTCCAGTTAATATATCAGGAAATAATTTGAACTTCATCCATCCATAATATAATATCATGTAATATAATATAATGTAATGTAATTTAATTTAATATAATATGAAAAAAATTAACAAATAAATAATCGAACTGTAAAAAAAAATCTGTGAAGGTACTAAACATTTTCTAGGAAACTGGGATTCCAAGAACTTTTCATGTAACGATAAGAGGAAAAATTCATGTAATCGATTCTGAAACTTGAATTTTTGCTGTTACCGTTACAGGAAAAGTTCTTGGAATCCCAGTTTCCAAGAAAAAGTTTAGTACCTTTGCAGATTTTTTTTTTACAGTGTACATGCCTGTGTGTTATGGTATCCAAAACACCTTTAAAATGTAATTTTCAGTCAAGATATAGATTTTTTATTTTTGCTATAATATTAAAATTGAATCTTTTATCTATCGAAATCTGCTTAAATTTTGTTTGTATCTAAAATATAACCCGAGTTACAGTTGTTTAAAATTACATCTATTTACAACATTTGATTTGCGTTTAATGTATTTTTAGCTCTTTCTCAAAATGAAGCTTTTCAAATTTTTGCTATAATACGCAAAACATTCGAAAATAAAAAAATATCCATGGTATGCCACGAAATTTTCTTTATTTTATTTACAAATGTCTTTTAAAGGAGACTACACTCTTGATAATATATTGAATAGTTTAATTTTTACACTGATAAAAATCACAAACTTGAGACAAATTTTGCGAATTTTTCATCACATTAGTAGGGTAACACCTCCAGTAATTGGCATGCACCAGTGATTGGCACATCCTACAAACATGTCATAAAATAAGATTTATATTCAGTTTTTTAAAAATGCAAGACCATATACCAGTTATATACTCATTTACGTTAAAGATTATAACTTTAATTTTTGCTACTAGATGACAATAGTGTCTAGGAAAGAGAAACAATTATAGCCTGTATGAAATTAGCCATTTTTGTTTCAAATGCTTCTACTTTCGTTTAAGGAAAGCATGCTTTTCAATTCATTATTATATGATTTATAATATATTTTAAATTTTAATTGACAACGGTTTTGTTTAGTTAAAAATTGTTACTTTAATTGTGTAAAAGTATTTTCAACACAAATATTTGGATTTCTGAATTAATGATAGATGCCAATTAATGGTGATTCAATTTTGCTAGTTCCAAGTAATTGGCACCGATTCTAATTACAAGGAATTCGCATGGAATTTGAGATTAAACCACTTATTTTGAAAGTACTTTTAAAATTATAGACTAATTTTGTTTATCATTTGTTTTTATTTGAAAATATGATATATTATCAGTAATTGGAATCTATTAAAGCTTCATATGACAATTACTGGGGACAGCATGACAATTACTGGGTATTAATATAAGTATATTGTATTGTTTTAAAGTGTTCACATTTAAGACTAATATGCTGATTTCTTACTCTCAAAAACTTGAAATATGGCATCTTCATCTACAGTAAATTCATTTAAAGCAATTAAACCCAACGTAAAATGTAAAGTTTTTCTTTAATATAAACTTGTGCCAATTACTGGATCACAAGGTGTCATACATTGGTGCTCTAGGTGCCAATTACTGGTGATTTCAGTAACTTTTTATAAATATATTTTTATAAAAATACTTTTTCAAAATTTTTTGCTTTTAGTGGGCAAAATAAATGCACAGATATGCATTCTTTGATTTAAAAATATTTCCAAGTAAATATCTAATTTATTTGTAATGAAAATTGAAGAAAGTTTAAAGACAAATTCTTAAAGTGCCAATTACTGGGGATGTTATCCTACTTTAACTGCCATACCATCTGAGATAGAGATGCAATTATGATATATGTAGTCTAAGTCCTAGAGAAAGTTATTCTGTTTATTATATTCAATTTACAAAATGTCAATACATTGTTTTATTTTTGAGTTATCACAGTTTGCAGAAATGTCAATTTTTGACGTAATTTTTACTATTTTTCTTTTTTAAATATTTTGGGATAGTTGCTAAAATTTTTAAATAGATTTTTTTAAAGTTTTAAAGAAAATGTCATTATAAAAAAATGGATAACAAGAGATAATTTCAAAATTTTCAAAAAATCACTTCCGAAGATGTGATCTGATGGTGTGATTCCGAAGATCTTAAACTGCTAAAATTATCAAAATCTAACTGGCTGTAATAAAAAACAAAATCTTTGTCGAATTCTCCTGCTACTAACAAGAAGGTGTCACGTTTAATAAATTTCAAAACTTTATTCGAATACATTATTTATAATTTTGATATGCTTTTCGACGTTTTTAATTAGAAATCAAAATAAGTAAAATAATAAATAAATAAAATAATAAATAAATAAATCAACTAGACTTTAAAAATAAGTGGTTTTTATCAATATTCTGTGAATCGTGAAGACTGGGCTGAATCCCGCAGTTTATAAATGGTCCTAAAATTTTATATGATGTGTTCTATATAGTTTATGAGGAAAACAACTATGACAGACAGACACACGAGTGATCTTCCACTTTTACTGCTTAATTACATAAACCTAACAGATCAATCAAGGAGTGATGTCAATTGTCGCCATGAGTAATTACATCATTTTTGGACTTTGTAGTCATAGAAAAAAAGAACACTTTTAATTTCAATAAAACTTCTATGTATATATACAGTAAAACCTCTAAATAATGGACACCTCGGGAACGCAGAAATTGTCCGCTATTCGGAGGTGTCCGCTATTGGGAAAATCTCAGAGATTCAAAAATCGCTATGAAATGCTTAATGCTTTCTTAATTTACTTTTATATGTCCTAAAACCCCTATTATATAACTAATCAGAAAGTAAAATTACTTTTTAAGCAATAAAATTGAAATAAAATTGTGCTCACTTTTATTCACTGTTTATTATATTCTCGTGAAAAAAAGCTATTACAAAAGTTAACTTTTGTTTGATTACATGTAATTTGTTTTTCTATGTGACGTTATTGGGCATGTATAGTTCCGGACGGGGGTAGCAATTTTTGACCTCTAAAAGATAAAATCTCAAAATATTCTTGGATGACCTTTCAATGCTCTGGGAAATATTCCTCCCGGACAATTCCCTGAATTTAGTACTGAACATGGGGGGGGGGGGGAGGAATTTTCTCCAGCTCTTTATCTACATTTATTTGTGATCACAAAATTTGTGACACATTGTCCTGATGAATTAAGAAGACTTTTGACTTTTTTTTTCCTTTTTTTTCTCTTTAAAAAATACTTTTTCATCCTTTATCGCCGGATAAAGTGTCCGCTATTCGGAATGTCCGTTATTCAGAGGTTAAACATACAAAAATTTAGGTTTTGGGAGTGGGGATTGGAAAACTGTCCGTTAAATAGAGGTGTCCGCTATTCAGGAGTGTCCGTTATGGAGGTTTTACTGTATACTCATTTTTCAATTTGTTTAAAAAATATGCATTACAAACGAGTTTCTAAGTTTAATCATCGTAGTTAAGTTATTCGTATATTGTTTTCCATTGTTGTTGCATATAATAATTATTGAAATATAATTTTTTGCCTGTTTTTATTTGACCTTAGCAATAAATGCAGTTCAACAATAAAAACAAGTTCAAATCTCCACTATTAAGAAGCAAAATCAATTATCGCCATGTGTAATTTTATTATTTGTGGACTTCAGAGATAGAGAAAGAAATGCCCCTTTTATTTTACTAAAAATTCTATTTATATACTCATTTTTCAATTTGTTTCAAAAATATTCACTACAAAACAGTTTCTATGTTGAATCATCATTGATAACATTGTAACTTGAACATCAGGCTTTTAAGTTTCTTTTCTTAAATTCATATTAAAAATGTGCTTTAAAATTATGGTAAGGTAAATTCTCTTACCTTCATTGGTTCATCACATAATTATTTCATCACTGACTTATCATCACAGAAATATTTCAATGATTTGTAAAAGAGTGTATAATTACAGAGAAGTTTAATGTATAAAAAATATTCTGTCATGTTTAGCTCTAAAAGTTTACATAGAGACTGATTATTATTATTTTTTTTAATTCATAAAGTTATTTTGATATTGTGCGACTTGATGAAAATTTCATGACATAAGTGGGGAAAAAAATGTTCTTCTCATTGGAAAATACGATGGCATTTTAACTTTCTTGATTACACTACTTGAATAAAGATTTATTACTACTTATAACTCAAAAAATAATTTATTTCAAACAAATAAGTTATGTTGTTTCCTCATCGTTGCATAATTTATCGGAATTATTGAAATAAAAATTTTTGCCTCTTTTTATTGTTACGTTGTTGTTGTTATTATTATTGTGGCGCAAGGGCCCAGATCATGTGGAGTAAGCCACAGCTTTTTACCCCTGCAGATAAAATTATTGTTACGTTTCCAATAAATACATCTCAATAATAAATACGAGTTCATTCTCTCATTTGTTGCCAACAGTAATTATATTATTTGTGAATTTCAGAGTCAAAAAAAGAAATACACCTTTTATTTTAATAAAACTTCTATTTGTATACCCATTTTTAAATTTGTTTTAAAATTCTTCGCAAGAAATCTGTTTCTAATTGAATCCTCGATGATAAGTTATGTTGTTTCTCATCGTTATTTTATAATCTATTGGAATTATTTTCAAACAGACTTTTTTTTTTTTTTTTTAACCTGACCAACAAATGCAGTTCAACAATAAAAACGAGTTCAAAGTCTCAACTGCCGCCATGAATAATTACATTATTTGAGGACTTCAGAGTCGGAAAAAAACTACCATTTTTATTTTAGAAAAATTCTATTTATGAACTCGTTTATAACGAGCACAAAGGGACCGTAACATGTACTCGTTAAATCCGAGTGCTCGTAATAAACGGGTCCTCAAGGCAGGCGTGCAACCAGAAGAGGAGGGGTGCTTGGGAGGTCAAATGATTGAGTTTACTTAAAATTTAATTAATACTTACTTACTTTAATTACATTAATTAATTTAATTAATATTTTTGTTATTTTTAATGACAACTAACCCCCCCCCCCCAAACCAGCAAAAAATTACTAATCTACTTGCACTACAGTCTTAAAGGAAAGAAACAATAAACGGAAAGAAATATAAAGGAAAAGATTCTTACCAAAACATTTATTTTTTTCATTAATCTACATACTATTTAAAATATTTTGTTATTTTACTTTGAACTCGTTCCCTGTCTCTTTCCTGTGCTACTGTTCTTCGGAGAAGACTCATCGCCCGGAAGACATCATCACTGACATCCCTCGCTTCAAAAAAGGTCTTCATTTTTTCAACGAACTCCAACATAGTAGAACAAGTTGGGGGTGGTTCAGTTTCTTCATATTCATATTCATCAGTGTCCTCATCGCTTTCGCCATGTTTTTCCGCTGAATTCGCTAGTACGTCAGCTACAATATCTTCGGTAGTTGGTACATCTGAGGTCATCAAATCGTCGTCGATGGATACATAGTTTAGAAATTCTTCTTTGGTCATTTCCAAATTTGCAGTTTGTAAGAAATTGTCAACCTCTTCTTCCTCAGTGGATTGATCGTCTTGACAACTCTCCAATCCAGCCTTATGGAAACACTTGATGATGCATGTTGATGTGACATTTTCCCATGCATCGTTCATCAAACGTATAGCTTCCAGTACGCTCACATTGGTATTTGATGCTGTTGCACTTCTATCTCTTCGGTCCAGAATCATCAAAATTAGTTGCTTACGGAAATGGCACTTAAAACTTCTTATGACTCCTTGGTCCATAGGCTGGATAACAGATGTAGAATTTGGTGGCAAAAATTCAATCCTGATATTGGAAAGTCCAGTGATTTCGGAATGAGCTGAACAATTATCTATCAAAAGGAGAATTTTACGATTTTCTCTCCGCAGTTGTCTCTCCCATTTTGAAATGAATTTTGTGAAAATGTCTGAAGTCATCCAGGCTTTTCGGCTATGATCATAGTCTACCGGTAGCTTTTTCACATTTTTGAAGCATCTAGGGTTCTTTGATTTGCCGATAATCAAGAGTTTTTTCTTGTCAGTGCCAGACATGTTCGAACACACTAAAGCTGTTAACCTATTTTTAGAGAGCTTGCCTCCAATGCATTTTTCACCTTTAAATTTTAAGGTATACTGTGGGGTTACATTGTAGAATATCCCTGTTTCATCAGCGTTATAGATGTCATCTGCTGCGTATCCTTCTCTGATGCCTGGCCACTTTTCACTCAACCATTTTGCAATGTCCGCCATGTTTGCAGACTTGGCTTCTCCGCATATTTTTCCAAAAGTTATGCCATGTCTAACTTTAAACCGATCAATCCATCCATTAGAACACACGAACTCAGAATATCCAAGTTGTTCAGCAAATTTTTCTGCTTGCACTTTTAGAATAACTCCACTCACAGGAAAATCAGCACTACGTTGCACCTTCATTCATTTCAGTAACGCTTCGTCTAAATCCTCTTTCGAACACTTCTTCAGTCGCTTACAGTCTGTTTTATTTTGGTCGTATGCATCCATTAACTTAGCTTTGTTTTTTAGCAGTGTGGAAACAGTAGATGAAGACAATCCATACCTTTTGCAGATTTCGACATTTTTAGCACCGCCATCCAACTCCTGTAAAATTTTTACTTTCTCGTCAACCGATAAAGCTTTGCGTTTCGACATAGTCAGAGGATAAAAATTGTCGCGTGTACTCAACGAACTCAGGCCAAAGAATGAACATCTGACCATCCTACTTGACCTCTACACATTAGCAGGTGCAGCTGTTTTCACCCCCCCCCCTGTTTACAATAAGCCCCACCTGTTGCACCGGATTATTGAATCCTCCCTATTGACATTGGAATGCTGGAGGAATTTTTCTACAAAAGTATTAAACCGCGGAGAAGAAAAAAAGAGATAAGACAGAAAGACTAGAAAAGTGAGAAAAAAGATTGCAAGACAGAAAAATTTTGCTCGCTAAAACCGGGTCTTGCTCGTTAAAAGTGATTTCTGTTCCATAGACTTAACATTGATCCAACCAAATATTCTCGTTTGACTCGTTAAATCCGAGTTCTCGTTAAATCCGAGCTCGTTATAAACGAGTTCGACTGTACTCATATTTCAATTTGTTTAAAAATTCTTTACAATAAATCAGTTTCTAAATTGAATCATCGTTGATAAGTTATGTTGTTTCCCATCGTTATTTTATAATTTATTGAAATTATTAAAATAGATTTTTTTGCCTGAATTTATTTTTACGTTAACAATAAATGCAATTCAGCAATAAAAACGACTTCAAATTTCAATTGTCGCCATGAGTAATTTTATTTGTGGACTTCAGAGTCAGAAGAAAAAAATACCCCTTTTATTTTAGCAAATTTTCTATTTATATGCTTACATTTCTGTTTGTTTCAAAATTCTTCTCAACAAATCAATTTCTAAATTGAATCATCATTGTTAAGTTATGTTGTTTTCCATCGTTGTTGTGTAATTTATTGAAATAGAATTTTTTGCCTGTTTTTATTTCGACCTTAGCAATAAATGCAGTTTAACAATAAAAACAAGTTCAAATCTCCACCATCAAGGAGTGAAATCAATTGCCGCCGTCAGTAATTGCATAATTTGTGGAGTTCAGAGTCAGAAAAAGAAATGCCCCTTTTATTTCAATAAAAGTTCTATTTATATACCCAATTTTCAATTTGTATAAAAAATATTCACAGCAAATCAGTTTCTGTTGAATCACCGTTGACAAGTTATATTGTTTCCCATCGTTGTTGTAGTTTATTGGAATTATTGAAAGGAATTGATAAGACCTTGGGTTGAATTCCTTGAGTCATTTGCATGTCTCCATTTTAAAACGTAAAGCTTGTTTTGAAGTCGTGCGAAGTGACATGATTTGAATTGTTTCTGTTAATGTTGTCACTGCTTCGAATCAATGAAGTCATCCTTAAAATCACTGAAATTTTCATTTGTGCTTCATATTTAAAGAGATTAGTAATTAAATATATGAAAATACTTGGCGAAAAAAGTCTTTCTGAACTCTTCTTTTTTATTATTAAGGTGGTCTGGTGAAATAACGCCAGGCGGGGTAATAACGCCAAGTGCTAATATTATGCATAATTATGAAATAATCTGGTAAATGACACCCATGTGCTCTGCGCAGAAGGGTTTTGAGTCATATAAATCGCAAAAAACAGCTTCAAGTTAATTTGTTTCATTTTTAGGTCTTATTGTTTTTACAAGCAACTAAAATTAACGCTTGATCTAAAATTTGCGAGATACGTTTTGTGATGTGAAGACTATTTTTTTTATCCGGAAATATTTTGTTAATTACATAAATTTGTAGTACATTTCATGGATTTTCAAAATGTTGTTGAAGAATTTGGATATCTTCTCGAGATAATTTGAAATTTAAAATGTTACAGCGCAATAACTATAACGGGGTAATAACGCCAATCTTTGGCATTAATACCCCGGTTGATTCCCTACAGTGGCCGAGCTACATCCTAAATACTGATTCAAATAAACACAGTTAAAACTGTGCAATGTTTCTAATAATTCTATTTAGGCGGTCCTTTTTAAGCAAAAAGAAGCTCACGGTCTCATATTCTTTTGCCTCATCCTCCCCCCCCCCCCCACACACACACACCATTACCTTTATTTTTCTTACATTTTCACAAAAAATTGAAAATTTTCAATAGCTTAGAATGCAATTTGTCAATTTCTAACTTTGTAGAGTTTGTATTTTTAAAATTGGGCAATCTACATGCAATTATTCCATCTTATTTCATAGTTTTGTTTGCATGGTGTTATTACCCATATAGGGGGGTAAAAACGCCAAATAGCATTGGTCAAGAAATCACGCCATTAAATTTTATGAATACATATCTGTTAAATTATTTTTTTTATATAGATAGTCAATGAGTTGCTGTATCAAATCATATATTTGTTTGAGAAATACAATCTAAAACTGAGCCGTGAAAATTGGTAGAACCTTAACGTGGCGTTATTACCCCAGGATACCTTACTTTCTAGTTTCTACCAATACAAGAAGGAAAAATAACGGATTCCGGAAAGTTTTTGGTCTCCAGTTTTTCAACGAATTTATACGAAATTTAAATGTCCAAAACACGAATATCATATAAAGAAAATTTTCTAATAGCCACAAATTTAAACTATTTTAAAAAATAGGTTTAAAAATTGCGTTAGTTTTTAAAAAGTACTTTCCATGCTGTATGTTGCACATTATATTGAAAATAGATAAAATATATATTACACTAATATTTGTAAAGCTTTATTAATTTCATGAAGAACCTGAACATAAAACAGTTTGAAAACCGTTTATCAAGCTCTATATTACTCATAATATTTTGGACTGAAATTAGATAAAATATATATTACACTAATGTTTGTTATGCTTTATAAATTTCACAAACAACTTGAATATAAAATCTGTTTAAAAACTGATTTTAAGACTCTATATTGCGTGACGTATTTTGGTATACAATTAGAAAAAAATAGATATTTACAATGATATTTGTACAGCTTTATTAATTTCATAAAGAACTTGAAAATAAAAACTGTTTTTCATGTTCTATGTCACTCATCGTATTTTGAACTAAAATTAGTCAAAAGATATATGTACACAAATGTTTGTAAAGCTTTATTAAATTCATGAAGAACTTGGAAATAAAAACTATTTAAAAATTGTTTTTCATGCTCTATGCCACTCATCGTCCTTTGGATTGAAATTTTACAAAATAGAAACATATACATTAATGTTTGTAAAGCTTTATTAAATTCATGAAGAACATAAAAATTAAAAATGTTCAAAAACTGTATTTCATGTTTTGTGTTACTCATCGTCTTTTGGAAGAAATTAGACCAAATAGATATTTACACTAATGTTTGTAAAGCTTTATTATTTTAATGAAGAATTTGAAAAATAACTTAAGAGGAAACGTCCAATGTCACTCAATTCTATTGAACTCATTTGTTATACTTTTCGGAAAGAATTATTAAAATACCACACCGATGGAGTCAGATGATTATTAGTTGCTAGGAGAAATAATTCGATGAGTAATCGCACGTTTATTGAATTACCAAACGTTTGCGTGACTCTGGGCGAGACAAATGATTCTTAATTGACTTCTCAAATAACACTCGTTACATAAAATCATTGTCATTTTATCCCAAATAACACTCTTTAAGCACGAATATGTTTAATTATACAAAACTATGGAGCATTCTTAGCGAATAATAGTTCTCAAAATATATTGATTTCATAAATATATATAGGACAGTTGCACCATAAACTTTATCTAATAATAACACATTGCTCAGTGGTGCACAAAACAGGAATTTTAATATACATTAGTACATATTAAAATAAAATAAAATTTTCAACGTTTCGCGCCGTCTTCTGCGGGCGTCTTCAGGAAAATATGAAATGGAAGGACTACGTTTGCATCTTGTTCGAGAGATATTTCTATTAAATTAAAAATTAAATGAATTAAAATTTAAAAATGTTGCCAATTACACGTGAGTAAAAATTAAAATATTGCAAGGAAATAAAATTTTAAGGTTTTATGATGTTATGCCATATTTTTGGTATATTGTAGGATAAATTATCATTACATGGTTTATTTTCACGTGCTATGATTTCGATGGATTCTATTATTTTACCTTGAACTGGGTTATTGCATGGAACTATGATTTTGGCTTCCTCAAAATTAATATGGCAACCCTTGTTCGCCAAATAGAAGCGAGCAAGGGCAGTATTCTGTTTATATTGTTCTATATCTCTACGATGTTCTTTAATTCTAGTTAAAAGTTTCCGCGTTGTCATGCCGATGTAGACTTTTTTAAGATTATTAGATAAAGTGATGGGGATTTCATAAATACCAGATTTTTGATCGATTGGAATTTTGTCGATTTTATCTGTAACGAGGTCAATGAGATAAGGAGGAGGAATGGCGACAAGTTTTATGTTATATTTTTGTGCGATCTTTCTTACTTTTTCAAATATGTAAGGGATATAATGAAATTTTCTGTAAACTATAAGTTTATTCTGTCGTTGGCCAGATGTGGGAGGAGTATTGTACTGTTGAACTATTTTATTTATAAATTTTGCTGGAAAACCATGGTCAAAAGCTATTTTCTGTATAAAATCAATTTCTTTATTTAATGTGTCATCTGAACAAATCATAAAAGCTCTTTTAATAAATGACCTGAAAGCAGATATTTTGTATTCGAAAGGCATGTTGGCTGAAAATGGGATAGCTGTATTTTCTTTTATTGGTTTTCTATAAACTGAAAATTTTAAACTTAAATTGCATCTATTAATTTGAACATCTAAAAATGAAAGGGTGGCGTTTTCTTCGACTTCAAAGGTGAAATTAATACTATTGCTTAATTTATTGACCTCTTGTAGAAAAACATGTAAATCAGCTAAACTGTGGTTCCATAAGATGAAAACATCACCAACATAACGGAACCAACATTCAGGTTTTAAATTAAACGTATTAAATTTTTTTTGTTCTAGTGGTCTTAATGCGAATTCAGCAAACAAACCGGATACTGGTGACCCCATCGGCGCACCATGCAGCTGTCGGTAAATATTCTTATTAAAAATGAAAATGTTACTGAAAACTATTAGGTTTAGGCCAGATTTAAGGGAGGTTTTGATATCTTGAGATACATTTGAATTTTTATCTATTATCAAATTAATTGATTCTATGACTTCGTGCATATTGAAGGAAGGATATAATGAAACTACGTCTAAACTAGCCATAATGGTGTTTGTATTAACTGGAATGACTTTAACTATATCGATAAAATCTCTTGTAGATAAAATTGCAAATTCTGAAACAGGAAGTATCGATTTCAAGAAGATCACGAAAGCCTTTTCTAAAAAGTATGTGGGTGCAACACAGCGGGAAACTATGGGTCTCAGTGGTAAACCTGGCTTAAGATCTTTCAGTCTCCCAGTCAACATCGGAGTAACACCAGTATGATTAATTTGATAGTATTGACAAAATTCCAATAGATCAAAAATCTGGTATTTATGAAATCCCCATCACATTATCTAATAATCTTAAAAAAGTCTACATCGGCATGACAACGCGGAAACTTTTAACTAGAATTAAAGACCATCGTAGAGATATAGAACAATATAAACAGAATACTGCCCTTGCTCGCTTCTATTTGGCGAACAAGGGTTGCCATATTAATTTTGAGGAAGCCAAAATCATAGTTCCATGCAATAACCCAGTTCAAGGTAAAATAATAGAATCCATCGAAATCATAGCACGTGAAAATAAACCATGTAATGATAATTTATCCTACAATATACCAAAAATATGGCATAACATCATAAAACCTTAAAATTTTATTTCCTTGCAATATTTTAATTTTTACTCACGTGTAATTGGCAACATTTTTAAATTTTAATTCATTTAATTTTTAATTTAATAGAAATATCTCTCGAACAAGATGCAAACGTAGTCCTTCCATTTCATATTTTCCTGAAGACGCCCGCAGAAGACGGCGCGAAACGTTGAAAATTTTATTTTATTTTAATATGTACTAATGTATATTAAAATTCCTGTTTTGTGCACCACTGAGCAATGTGTTATTATTAGTTATATTGATTTCGTTAATTTTTTTACAAAGAAATTGCAACAATATAGTTAATTTGCTTTATAACATTGCTTTTAATGTGATCGCTGACAAAGAAGACTTTTAAAGACAAATAATTTTTTAAAATAGTATTTTACAAGAAACTTTTTTTTTTCTTTGTTAAAAATAAAACATTTTACCAAAAATTGAAAGAATATATTATTGAAAACACTGTACAAATTTCATAGCAGTTTAATAGCTTTATAATTTATAATGTATTAATATATCAATTTAAATATAACAAATACGGAAAAACATGCAATTCATATTCAAAATATTAGAACATTTTTTTCACAAATTAAAAATATCGTTTCGTAATAATGTCTTTTAATGCAAATAACGCAAACGATTTTTATTAAGAACTTATTGTTTATCGAACATATTTATTATCATAAAGTTTCTATGTTACTCATCGCCTTTCGGACTGAAGTTAGTCCCAATAGATATATATACACAAACGTTTGTAAAGCTTTTTTAAATTCATGAAGAACATGAAAATTAAAAATGTTCAAAAACTGTTTTTCATGTTTTGTGTTACTCATCGTCTTTTGGAAGAAATTAGACCAAATAGATATTTACACTAATGTTTGTAAAGCTTTATTATTTTAATGAAGAATTCGAAAAATAACTTAAGAGGAAACGTCCAATGTCACTCAATTCTATTGAACTCATTTGTTATACTTTTCGGAAAGAATTATTAAAATACCACTCCGATGGAGTCAGATGATTATTAGTTGCTAGGAGAAATAATTCGATGAGTAATCGCACGTTTATTAAATTACCAAACGTTTGCGTGACTCTGGGCGAGACAAATGATTCTTAATTGACTTCTCAAATAACACTCGTTACATAAAATCATTGTCATTTTATCCCAAATAGCACTCTTTAAGCACGAATATGTTTAATTATACAAAACTATGGAGCATTCTTAGCGAATAATAGTTCTCAAAATATATTGATTTCGTTAATTTTTTTACAAAGAAATTGCAACAATATAGTTAATTTGCTTTATAATATTGCTTTTAATGTGATCGCTGACAAAGAAGACTTTTAAAGACAAAGAATTTTTTTAAATAGTATTTTACAAGAATCTTTTTTTTTTCTTTGTTAAAAATAAAATATTTTGCCAAAAACTGAAAGAATATATTATTGAAAACACTGTACAAAATTTCATAGCAGTTTAATAGCTTTACAATTTATAATATATTAATATATCAATTTAAATATAACAGATACGGAAAAACATGCAATTCATATTCAAAATATTAGAACATTTTTTTCAAAAATTAAAAATATCGTTTGGTAATAATGTCTTTTAATGCAAATAATGCAAACGATTTTTATTATTGTTGATCGAACATATTTATTATCATAAAGTTTCTATGTTACTCATCGCCTTTCGGACTGAAGTTAGTCCAAATAGATATATATACACTAACGTTTGTAAAGCTTTTTTAAATTCATGAAGAACATGAAAATTAAAAATGTTCAAAAACTGTTTTTCATGTTTTGTGTTACTCATCGTCTTTTGGACAGAAATTAGACCAAATAGATATTTACACTAATGGTTTGTAAAGCTTTATTATTTTAATGAAGAATTCGAAAAATAACTTAAGAGGAAACGTCCAATGTCACTCAATTCTATTGAACTCATTTGTGATACTTTTCGGAAAGAATTATTAAAATACCACTCCGATGGAGTCAGATGATTATTAGTTGCTAGGAGAAATAATTCGATGAGTAATCGCACGTTTATTAAATTACCAATTGTTTGCGTGACTCTGGGCGAGACAAATGATTCTTAATTGACTTCTCAAATAACACTCGTTACATAAAATCATTGTCATTTTATCCCAAATAACACTCTTTAAGCACTAATATGTTTAATTATACAAAACCATGAAGCATTCTTAGCGAATAATAGTTCTCAAAACATATTGATTCCGTTAATTTTTTATACACATAGAAAATGCAACAACATATTTAATCTGCTTTATAAAATTGCTTTTAATGTTGTCGGTGACAAAGAAAACCTTTTCTTTTTTTATTACTTTCTTCTACCAATACAAGAAGAAAACACTATGATTTCGTAAAAAATTTGGACTTCCAGTTTTCGATGCATGTATACAAATTTTGAATGCCCATCATAACACGAATATCCTATAAAGTAAATTTTCTAATAGCCGCAAATTTAAACTATTTTAATTATGAAGTCTAAAAATCGCATTAATTTTTAAAAACTGTTTTCCGTGCTGTATTGAACTCAACGCATTGAAATTAGACAAAATAGATATCTATATTATAAAGGCCAAACGTATCTGTGCGTAACGCATACGTCAGTTTGCGAATGGCAACATTTTAACTTGCAATTTCGGTTTTGCAATTTTCACTACTGCAAAATTTACACTTTTGAACAACGTATATTTTAAATTTTCACACCGTCGTATAGAGAAAAAAATGTACTTTTAAATGCAATTTGTTTGAAAACTATATCTCAGTTTTTTTTTGAGATATTAATTTTTTTTATAGTTTTTAGTACCAATTTTGTAATGGTGGCAGCAAAATCAATCCATTTTCTCTTAAAATTGAAAAATATATATATAAATTAAAATGCGCAACACTTTCCCATACAATTTCGTTTTTTCAATTTTCGGTTTTGCAAATTTTACACTTTTAAACACCGTACATTTTAAACTTTTACACAATCGTATAGAGAAAAAAATGTACTTTTAAATGTAATTTGTTTCATAGCTGTATCTCAATTTATTTTTTTGCAAATTTTACACTTCTAAACATCGTACATTTTAAACTTTTACACAATCGTATAGAGAAAAAAATGTACTTTTAAATGTAATTTGTTTCAAAGCTGTATCTCAATTTATTTTTGATGTATTATTTTTTTTTATAATTTTTAGTACCTATTTTGTAATTGTGGCAACATAATCTCTCCATTTTTTCTCAAAAAAAAAAAAAAAAAACAAAAAAAAAACAGATAAATTAAAATGTGTCTGTTATAAAATCCGGCGAATTTCGGTTTTATTTCGTTTAATAATTTGAATAATTGAGTTTTATAGTATTTTGTTAATTTTAGCTTAAAATAACATTTGCTTGCGAAAGAGACTGACTAATATAAGATGCATTTTTTACTGTAACTAATTTTGCAGATTTATTATAAATAAATAAAACAGTTTTTTTTTTTTTTAAAGATTTTTTTCGTCGAATTTCGACGGGTTCCATCTCGTTATACTAATGTTTGTAGAGCTTTATTAAGGGTGTATTCGAAAAAATGAATTTCCACCTTCAACACCTCAAATTTTTCCGATACATTTTCAGACTAATTTTTAAAGGTAAAGACATGAAACTTGCTGGGGTGATATTTGAAGTGATGTATAAGGTGCCGTGAGATATCATTTTTCGCAAAAATAATTAGAATTTGATTTATAAACAATTATTTTCTCAGTTCGATCATTTTTTTGTTCCCAGATCTCCAGGTTCAGAAATTTCTGTTCAAATCGGCAACTTTGGCCGCATTTTTTTGCAATATTTTGTATATTTACCAAAAAATCAACATACACGGCATCTTGTGTAGTTTCTAAATAAGAGGTTTTGAAACTTTGGTGCATTTGAGAGCCAAAATTATTTTAAAAATAAATCAGAAATTAAGCGGTTTTGATCGGAATACACCCTTAATTACATGAAGAACTTAAACACAAAAGCTTTTTTAAAACTGTTTTTACTTACCCTTCATACGTAGTATAGGGTAAGTCTTGCAATCGTTTTGAAAATCGAAATTTTTTTTTTTTTTTTGACAGATTTACACGTTTCAGATAGTGGGGATTCCGAAAAACATATTTTTAGAAAAAAAATTTTGCCGCCTGTCTGTCTGTCTGTCTATCTGTCTGTCTGTCTGTAAACGCTCTATCTCACGAAGAAATTGAGATAGAGACTTGAAATTTTGTATGTACTTCGTATGTAAGAATGGGACGAAGCCTATTTAATATCAGTAACCTCGGTTATCCGGAACTATTTTTTTCGGACTCTTGAAAAATTCGTACTGATGAAAGGTACATAAAAATTTTCGAAATTTTGTATTTTAAGGAGTGAACTTAAAAGGCAATAAAATAACACAAATTTTGCATACAGAACAAAGTCGATCGGATTATTAATACCCGAGATATTTGTAATCCTGTTTGCCACATTCTTCGATTTTTCGTGACCCTGTATTTCATTCAAATTTCAATTCAGAGATATATTTAAATTGGAAATGAGACGCTTAATCCGACGCAGTAAACTGTTAGTTAATAGGATTATTATTTTTGGAGTTATAAGGATGTTTCTTTTACGCAGTTCGGTACTACTTGAGTAGTTTCGCTTTTTATATAATTTGTCGAAATGGGTTCATCAGCATTTCATAAATAGAGCATTACTATGTATATTAATAATATTAAAATATACGTTTAAATTTTGTTTTGGAATTGCGAAGCATTGTATAAATAGTTTTCACATGTTTTATTTTCCTATATTATATTATACATATTCATGATGGGTAAGTATTACGGTGGCCCCCAACGACTAGTTCACACTGCATGTTGCTCATAATATTTTGGGACTTAAATTAGACAAAATACATATTGCACTACACTGACTACACTGATAAAATTTTGTCCTAGTTTGAACCAAATTTTAGTGCTGAGTAGCTGCCACTGTAAGATGATGAAATCTTGAACCAATATTTGAAGCTCCTGTTGAAGCGTACTTCCAATAGGTGGAACGAGATTAAAATAGGAATATTTTTTATATATAGGCATATTTTTTACAATCTATATATTTTTCGGAATTATCAGTATTTGAAACATGTAAATCCGTCATTTTTTTCCGATTTTCAAATTGATTGCAAAATTTACTCTATGCTACATATGACAAAATAATAACGAATTTCCGAGAGAATGCAATGAGATGAGATGAGCAGAGTGATTGAGAGGAACGGGGCAGGGGGCTATTACTTTTCGGATAATTTTTTTTTTCAAAGAACACTGAGCCGGGATGAAGAAGAAAAAGATCCCATCTTCTCTCCTGTCTGGCAACCCGAGTTTTGAGCGGAAGCCTGGAGTCTATTTTTAGCTCCACTTGTTGATATGCGCGAATTGCGAACTTCAATTTGAGTCAGAAAGAGCATCGCTTCCGAGAAGCATTTAGTCGGCAAACGTGTAAACAGAATTCGCTCGTTACAATGTCGGCGTGAATTACTGTTTGTTTTCTTCCCTACCGAGAAGTTTTTCGCAATTAAGAACGTGGGAAAGGCTTTTCGCCGACTCCTTTTCGCTTTCTCCAAATGATTCCTAAGTGCCTCGTTTTCAATTGCTCTCTGCCAATTTGCAATTGTCGAATATTTCACGGCCGATTCCAAACAAAGAGCGAATTTAGTTTTAAAGAGACGAAAGATTTAGCTACTGAAGTAGAACTGAAGCAAATTATCTCTTAAACAGCATGCAAAAATATCCCAATAATTGTAAAATGCATCTTACAATCTTACAGTCGAACCTCGTTAACGCGAACACTTAAAGAGAACTTTTTTTACGCGTGTTAAAAATAGTTCGTATTATCCGAACTTAAATACATTACATACAACGATTGATCGTAGTTCAGTTTGGATAACGTTCGAGTGCTGACCAGCATACCCAGAATCGATATTCGGACAGGGTAATCGGAAACAGTTTGTGAAAAAGTAATTCGCGTTAAGCGTGTTTGTGTTAACGAGGTTTGACTGTATTTTGTTTTTATTGAAAACTAGTGGAATTCTCGACGTTTTTCAGGAATTTAAGAATGTTTGTTTAGATAAATCAGCTTCAAAATTAAACTCCGTACGGGCTAATAGCTGATAACATATGTATTTTTTGCCTCAATACACCAATCTTGCGCAAATATGCTGTTTTTACATAGGTGCCAACCTGACATAGAATATCCGTAATACGTGTGTTAATTTGACCCTGGTTTAATGAGTTTCGAATCAGAATTTTTTTAAAGAAATGAAATTAAGTATGTTCCATTAACAATTTTGAAATTAAATAAATAAAGATTCATGAAATATATTTTCTGGTTTGAAATGATGTTAACCTGGATCAAATTAATCCAAGTATTACGGAAGGTTTGTTGAAAGTTGGCAACTATGTTTTTACATGCTTTCTTTTAACTTATAATTCAGTTTGATTGTATGTTGCTGTCAAATCTTGTTACACATTTTTCTCTAATAAGAAGAGAAGCCTTATCCAGCCTTAATAATCACAGATTTTGAATATTTTAATATATGTTGTAAGGCTGAGACCCATTAGCCTCAGGTTCAATGGAATTCATACAACGCTCCTTAATTCGTGAGAAACAGAGGGTCTAATATTATGACACAACTTAAATACTATCTATACTATATATTATCTGCTCCTCTCTCAAAAAACTTCAGTATTAATTCATATACAAACAAGTTGGAAATTGCACGTGAACGTAGCAAATGAAGGTGCGTTCGTACGAAAACGAAATTTTAAAAATATTCAGATCTTGTTGATATAGTAGAGCGTACTTCGAATACAGTATAGTAGTCCAAATCTTTGTGTTTCTGTAAATATGCAGAAAGTAATTTTTATTACACCTCAGAAACGTATATCTTATTTAAAAAATGTTAAATAGTTGAATATAATTAAAACACGCCCCAAACAATGTTTCCCCGTATAGCATTATGTAATGGAATACTTTTGTGTGGCCCTGTAATTTAATAATAAAATTCTTTGCATCACAGATTGTACAGAATGCATATTTTAGTATATATTTCATGGATTCATGCCAGTTCTATTATGTTTGAATGAGTGTAACATCATAAAAATGCATTTGAATCTTTTTTCCCATTGACCGTAATGTAATGGAATACCTTTGATTGTCCCTGTAAATGATCTATGCATCCGACTTTCATAACATTTGAAATGACTCGATAAAATTATGTAATAATCATATGTTTTAAATTTCAAACGATTAAAATGCATTTGAATTTTTTTTTCCCATTGAGCGTAATGTAACGGAATCCTTTTGATTGTCCCTGTAATTGATCTATGCATCCGATTTTCATAACATTTGAAATGACTCGACAAAATTACGCAATAATTATATGTTTTAAATTTCAAACGATTAAAATGCATTTGAAACATTTTCCCCCATTGACCGTAATGTAACAGAATCCTTTTGATTTTCCCTGTAATTGATCTATCTATCCGATTTTCATAAAATTTGAAATGACTCGACAAAATTATGTTATAATTATGTATTTTAAATTTCAAACGATTCGGTTGGGTAGTTTTTGCGTTGTTATGTGCGGACGGACAGACAGACAGACAGACAGACGGACAGACAGACAGACAGACAGACGGACAGACAGACGGACAGACAGACAGACGGACGGACTGAGCGACAACAATAGGTGCTACGTATTTACATAATTACGAACGCACCTAAAAAGGGAGGCGCACCTTGTACTTGTTGGTATTTCTTATCTGGAAACCGTATAAAAATTTTAATTCTTACGTGGCCTAGTTATCTTTTTATGAATGCACGGTTATTTTAGCTAAACCTCCATCTTTAGCTAAATACCCTCACAGCTATTTTAGCTAAAAAAAAATTATACACTACAGTGGAACCTGCTAGAGTGACCATCTTGGTAAAGTGGCCACCTGGCTAAAATGACTGCTTTCGGGAAATTTTACTTGTGCATTATAAAATAATATGAGAACTTTCCGGTAATGGGACCACCTGTCTAATGTGTCTATCTGTGTAAAGTGACCAGTTAGCTTGTCAGTGTCAATGTTATTTGAGCTAGTAAAACGTAACCATCCATTTTTCTGCATGCCGAAAATTTTCAAACTGAAAGACTAAAATGGTCATTTTCTAAAATTTTATTTTGATCCATTAAAAAAGTACAGAAATTTATCTCCTATAGTGTCTGTTTGCTTAATGTATAAAGTGGCCACTTTGTCCTTTATTGTAATGATATTTGCACTTGTCTAAGATGATTTTTAATGAAAAGTTTATTGCTGCCAATTATAGAAATGTTATCATTATGCAATTAGAATGAAAATAAAAATGCATAACAATTATAGTGTACCTTGTACTTGTGAACTATTTAAGTCAATCACTTTGGAATTTCATCTGTATTCGAAAAAAATAACGTAAGTTTTAAGTAAATTATCTTGTATGTATTACATTTTAAATTAGTAATTCAATTATTATCATTGTTAATCAATCAGGTTCTTTACTTAATATTGAGCATTTTTACTTATTTACATTTCGTTTTATCTTTTGAGATATGCCATTGATGTGCCATTTTGAAAGACTCTCTATAAAGTAACCACCTCTATATAGTGACCATTTTAGCTGATCCCAAAAGTGTTCACTTTAGACAGGTTCCACAATTCTTTAAATTTAAAATGAGTCGTGCAGATTTTAACCTTTCTGAATAGATTTTTCGGAAAAATTGAAAATATGTATTACAATGCTTTACTAAATATAAATATTTTCAATATTTTAGCAATAATAAATTTATTTTAAATGAAAGTCTCTGGGTTTTTTTTTTTTTCATTTTATCTGTTAAGGCCCTACATCAGTAACGCTCCGAGATAGAACGGCTAATGTTATTTCAATGGAAGAAATTTATCGCTTTTATTCCTTTGCATTTTGCTCAAATTTAATAATTTTTGTTGTTTTGAAAACCTGTAGGTTTAAAATTTGCACGTCATTTTGAAATTTTATTTCTTTTTTTAATTTTAAGGCGATACAAGTACGTTATTTTATAGTCTTTAAAATTCATCTTTAGTGTCTTATTATGAAAAATCTGTTTGACATTTTAAAATTTAGCAAAACAGCATGCAGAGTTTAATTATTTAGCTTTCAGAAAATGTTTTTTATTTTGATTTAAAAAAAATTAATCTATGTTATTTGTATAAAAAGTTGAAACACTTTGATTTAAAATAGTCGAAAATGAGGTTTATTCCCGCCTTCAAAAGGGATACGCCTTAAAAGCAATTAGGGTGTAAGACGATAGGTTTTTACTCTGCAGGAAGTCCAGGGACGTATAGGTGAAATTTCTTGCCTCTGGCTATTCGTAAAATGTTGCTTGCTTTATTGTATATAAATAGTTTTTCCTTTCTTTTTCCCTTTCAGAAAGATAAACGAATGATTTTTAAAGTTCTTATACTATTTTAACTAAATAATACGCATATATTCCAAAGCCTGTCATAGTCTAACTGATCTAAATTTTAGAATAACGGTTTTTTTTTTTCAGTCACGCGAAAAGACAAACCCAATTATACTAAATCTACGGAAGATTTTAATAAAGATAACATACTTTCATTTCAATTTTTAATTATTTTTTTTTCTGCATAGTATAGGTGACGATGGTTTGTATAAAGGACGCTTTTTACTTTTTTCGATACTGATTGTAGATTTTAAATATGAGGATAATATCACTTTTGAAAACGGTTTCGAAAATGAAACTGTCCTGTAAAGAAAATTAAAAAAAGTAGAAAAAGACCTTTGAAGAGATCGCTCTGAGCTATTAAAGGGGAAAAAAATATTAAAATGCAGACGACATTTATTTATAAATTTCGACCGTTGGATTATCGTCGAAAGAATTATAAGCTAGTTAATTGTTTCGCTTGATTAAAGTTTTTTTTTTTTTTTTTTTTTTTTAATACCCGTAAAATAAATCGAAAAAATAGAAAATGGCCTTTGTGCAAATCGATATCAACTAGGCAATGTAAAAAAAAAAAAAAAAAAAAAAAAAAAAAAAAAAAAAAAAAAAAAACTTAAAACTATTAAAACACAAATGATAAACTTTTATAAATTTCTTTCATAGCATTAGCTTTAAAGCGAAGGCATTGTTTTATTTAACTGCAGCAGCCTCTTTAAAATAAATGAAATCGTAAAAGCTATTCAATGTAAGAGAGAAAAAAAATAAAAATAAATAAAATTTTTTTAAATGCAGGCGATATATATTTATAAATTTCTACAATGGGATTTTGCTTGACTGAAGTAAGTCACTTTAAAATACCTGTATCGAAAACAAAAATTGTAATAAGGCCTTTGTACAGAAAGATCTCAGCTGTTCAATATAAAAAAGGTTATTAAAATATAGACGAGATATGTCTATAAATTTCTGTCATAAAATTTAGCTTCATTGTAGTAAGCCCCTTTAAAATACCCGTAAAAAATCGAAAAAAATATAAAACGGTCTTTGTACAGAAATATCTCAGCAATTCAATGCCAAAAAAATCATTTAAAAAAAGTAAAATGTTGACGAGATATCTTTATAAAGTTCTATAATGGGACTTCTCTCTATTCAAGTAAGCCACTTTAAAATACCCGTAAAAAATCGAAAAAATGTAAAACGGTCTTTGTACAGAGAAATCTCCGATATCTAATGCTCTTCCCCCCCCCCCCGAAAAAAAGTTTAAAGAAAATGAAAATACAAACGAGATATCTTTAAAAATTTCTAAAATGTGATTTAGCTCTATTGAAGTAAGTCACTTTAAAATACCCGTAACAAAATCGAAATGATATAAAACATTCTTTGTACAGAAAGATCTCAGTTATATAATGAAAAAAAAAATTACAAGTATTAAAATGTAGACAAGCTATCTTAATAAATTTCTACCATGGGATTTTGCTTGATTGAGGTAATCATCAGTTTATATTTACTTGTAGGCGAGATATCTTTATAAATTTCTAATATTCAATGCTAAAAAAATCATTTAAAAATATTAAAATGTAGAAGAGAAAAAAATATATTTATATGAACTTCAAAACTTCATAGGATTTCGCTTGATTGAAGTAAGCCCCTTTAAAACCCCCATAACAAAATCGAAAAAATATAAAACGGTCTTTGTACCGAAAGATCTCAGATATCCAATGCCAGAAAATCATTTAAAAATATTTAAATGTAGAAAAGATATATTTATAAATTTCTACTATAGGATTTCAATTGACTGAAGTAGCCTTTTTAAACACCTGTAAACAAAACCAAAAAAGTACAAAACGGTCTTTGTACCGAAAGATCTCAGATATCCAATGCCAAAAAATCATTTAAAATATTAAAATGTAGAAGAGATATTTTTATAAATTTCTACAATTGTTATGTTTGTTATTAATAATTATTTTCAAAACATTTTTATTTATGCCTCTTTTTCTGGTTTTAGGGATGTCGTAATAGTATACTTTATATTCAGAAAGCTTAGTCATCTAAGAAAAAGCTTTTTGTCAACGACTTAAGAAAAAAAAATTGTTAATAGGTAATGTATAGTTAAACAATTTTTTTAATAGTATGCAACTATTAATTATTATGCATTTTCAGTAAAATATAAAAGATTCCTAAATTTGTTAATTTCTGAGTTTATTTATTTATTTTTCGTAGTTGCTATATTTTTTATGTGCTCTACAGTAGTAAAAAAATGAGAGTTTCTGGTTAGGAGGTGGATCCAGGGAACCGTTCCATCACAATATTTATAGAAGGAGGAAAGACAATTTCTCCACTGCTTTCCTCCGTATAATGCTGTCAAACACACACCCTAAGTTGTTATGTTAAATTATGATGAAAATTTTTGAATTAGTTAACCATAATTTTTAAAATATTTTCGCAGATTTTTATACATATCAACTACAGATAATGTTAAAAAATTAAAAAATAAATAACTGATTAAAATAGACAAAATCTCAACATTTCATTTTCTGCGAGTTGTGCTATCTGTCAGAATATTAGGAATTAGTTAAATGCAATTTTTAAAAATAATTTTCTGTATGTAATTTCTTCTGCTTAAATTTGTTAAGCTAAATTTTATTTGACTTTTTAGCTCTTTCCAACAAAGTTGAAAAGTGCTTATGCATTAGGTTTGTCTGTTCGTTTGTCCGTCTGTCCGCGCTCTAACTCTCATAAATGTACTCCGATCGCCATGAAAATTTTATATGTTGTTGACATTTACCCTAGCACGAACCCTATTGAAAATGAAGTTTCTACCATGATTAGTTTATTTACAGGGATAGTCAAAATTTTACCATTACATTACGGCCTACGTGAAAAAATCGTTTCAAATGAATTTTAAAGATGTTACACCTTGTCAATCATATTAAAATTTATATGCATTTACAAAATGCATTAAAATATGTATTCTGTAAAAATTGCGGTGAAAAACTAGCTATAATTCATTTACAGGGCCACGCAAAAGAATTCCATTACATAATGGTAAACGGGGGAATTGTGTGCGACATATTTTAACTATATTATACTAATTCATATATAATAAAATTGATATATATATAGCTGAGGCTTAGTATAAAGTATACGATACAGTCATGCATAATATGAAGTACATAGTATTTACAGGGACACGCAAAAGATTTCAAATAGTACATTCTTTCCAAAGTACTGTACATGTATCCTATGACGGCTGATGAATGAATGAAATGAATTTTAATTATGATATGCGTTTTAAGTTTCACTAAATCTATGCATATTATACGGTATGTATAAATATTATAAGGTATTTGTACCCTATATGGACAGGGCTCTCAATATGGACACCCCTAATATTTTTGAAGGTTTGATCGAGAGATGGCTCAACATTTTCGCGAAGAAAACCAGTTGAAAAGATAATTAAGGCTGAAAAATGTAAAAAAGCGCGCTGTTCGCCATTTAGGAGGAATCTTGTTGTTTCGAGATGTGCGGATCTTAATTACTTATAAGCTTAAATTCTTATTAGATATGGTAATATTATATTAAATGTTGAAAAGTGGAGTATTTTAGACAGCTAATAAAACATATTTTCGATTGCTATTGCATATTTTGCTTAAAAATATTTTCCTTATTCATTTGTTACAAGATTTAGTAAAACTACGCCCGGTTCCCAATATGGACAGCTCATGTCCCCATCGACTACAACTGTAAGAAAGAAGAAATTTCAACGTTGCCAAGCAATAAATTGAAAAGGCATCAAAGTGGTAAAATCTTTGTTCAACAAGATGCCATTTGAACAATTCCCCAAAAACCTTCCTCCAAAAAACCCTTGCAGAAAAATAAAAAGAAGCCCCCCCCCCCCCAGTAGGATATCTGTTGGCAAAATCGTAGGTACCAATGGTATGACTTCCTCAACAAAGGGGAGCTGGTACTGCTTCTTTTGCAGTATTGATGCTTTTTCAAACATGCGGCCATGCATCACATGTGACAGATATGTTCATGAGGATTATGTGGGACTTACTGCCCATGGTGAAAAAGTTTATATTTGTCTATGCTGTGAGGACTGTATAATAACAGATGTAAATTCGCAGACAGATGCAATAAAGCTAAGCAAAACCAACAATATTATTTCATAATATTTACTAGTTACTAAGGGGCTTTGCATGGGTCTTCGAAGGGTAAAAACCGAGAATGACCCCCCCCCCCTTTCTAAAATGCATGCTCTGAAGATATTTACTATCCTCCTCCGAATACTTTAAGATACATTTTTTTATTCCCTCTCCTGTAAAATCCCATGGAAAAGTGGCTCTTCCATACATACTGTGTAGAAAGTCAATAAGGAAACACCTGTCCATAATAGGGACAGGTAGTTCCTTATATGGACACTTGTAAACATTTTTTTGTTTTTATCATTTAAATTAAACCAGAATAATTACAAGGTCGCTAATTTTAATAATGATAGTCAATAGTCCAAGGATAGTGGTCACATATTTTTGGAGTACTATGACTTGTACATGGGGGTGAAAAAATACATTTTCCTTAGGGTGTTCATATTGGGTACAGGTACCTTAGTTGATATACAGGGCTATCAAAAGAGGCCGCAAACGTTACTGAATATGAGCTTAAATTACTTAAAGGTGGTTTTTAAATAAATTATGCATTTTTACGCTGAACTGCATTCACTTTACTAAGAAATGTTTGTAGAATATAGATAAAACAATACACAGTGCGCGCAAAGGATTGAATAATGGACGCCTATGCATGATAATTTCTGAGAATGTGATTTTAGTAGTTTTAAGAATGTTTTAGTTTAAAATAAATTTTAGCTTAATACTGACGTATAATAAAGATACAAGGTGACAGAATCTACAGGGTTGAACAAAAGGATTCAAGTATGTTTCCATCGATTAGTATAAATCTCTGAAAGAAAAATTTCAACCTGCTAGACATTTTCTTACTAAACTAAATTTTCTCATTATATAGTACATAGTATATCAACTGACAGATCAAATACTGGGCTGTTCAACAGTGTTGAATTACATATTTGGCTATATACAGTAACTTACTGTCCTAAATGACGAAGTTTTGTTAAGGATTTCATGAAGTGTTGGAAAGTGCTTCATAATGGTGTATTTTTATCGCTGCCCAGTTTTTTTTAATTCATTTTTCAAATATACCGTCATTTTTATAACACCCTGTAGCAATATGGAAAATATTTTAGCTATGAATTAAAATACAATATGTATCAAAAAGAGTTAAAACTTGAATCAAAGATAAAGCATTTATCTTGGAAAAAGTCTGTCCAATATGGAGTGTGACCACCGTTCACAGCTTTATAAATCTTGCAACGACCTCTCATACTGTTTATGGGGATGTCAATAAATGTTTGTAGCAACAAAGCTCATTCTCACAAAAGCGCGGCTTTTAGCTGCTTGTGGATCCTGGAAGGAGGCTTACACTCTGAAATGGCTCTTCCTAGACCATCCCACAGTAATCTCGAGGGCCAGTTCATACGGCGAATATTCTTTTGCTCAAGAAAATCAAAACATACAAAACAAAATAAAGGAAAACATAAACAACGTAAAATTTTTATCGTTAAATTGTTTTGAAGCTGCGTAATAGAACCACTATTTCTATTTTAACACTAAATTAATGAAAGAAACAGTTGCTAGCAGCAAAATAGTACACACATAGCTGCTGCTGCTGTTTCTACCTCCCTTCTTTTTTTTCTCCCAGAAAATAGAAGGACATGCTTTAATTGGGAATTAAGATAAAGGGTATATCAAAAAGTGTTAAATCATGAATAAGAGATAAAGCATTTATCTTGGGAAAAGTCTGTCTAATATGAAAAGTGACCACCGTACGCTTTTATACAAGCCTTACAGTATGAGAGCTCAAGAGGTCTCATACTGTTTAGAGGTGGCAACATAGCCCATTCTTCCAAAAGCGCGGCTTTTTAAATCCTGGCTGGTCATAGGAGGGGTGGTTGCGCTGTGTAATGGCTCTTTCTAGACCATTCCAAACATGCTTAATAGGAACGAGGTCAAGAGATCTCGAGGGCCAAATCATACAGCGAAAATGCTTCTCTTTAAGAAAATCATCAACAATGTGAGCTGTGTGTGGCTTTGTATTATCATCCATAAACATGTGGTCCACACCTACAACACCTCGGAACAATCTCACACATTCTTCAAGTATCTTATCCCTAACCCAGTCTGGTGTATCCCTTTTGCTGCATCCAACAAGAGAGACAGTTGTTGGGGAGCCGAATACATCAATCTTGGACAGAACAAGAATGGGTGCATGTTCTTTTCAATGGTGAGTCTAGATTCTCGTCGAGTCTTTATCTGGAGAGAACGTGGTGCTTGCTATCATCCCTTCTACGTAAAAAAATCGACAATTTTGGTGTCAAAGGATTCCTTCTCTGGAGTTGCATAATGTAAGCAGTCGCACACCACGGCAATACTTCGAGACAGGTACTGTCAATGCTCATCGCTATAGAGTCGTGGTCCTTGAAGCCTATGTGAGTTTTATCCGAGTAGCTGTAGGCCTAGACTCCATGTTTATCGACGATAATGCGAAGTCACACAGAGCTCACATTGTTGATGATTTTATTGAAGGGGAGAATTTTTACTGAATGATTTGACCCTCTAAATAACTTGACCTCGTTCATACTAAGCATGTTTGGAATGGTCTAGGAAGAGCCATTGCACAGCGTAACCACCCCTCATAGGACCAGCCAGGAGTTAAAAAGCTTTTGGAAGAATGGGCTATGTTGCCACAAACATTTATTACCTCTAAACAGTATGAGACTTCTTGAGCTCTCATACTGTTTAGACACTGTAAGGCTTGTATATCAGGGTACGATGGTCACTTTCCATTTTAAACAAACTTTTCCAAAAATAAAGACTTTATCTCTCATTCATGATTTAACACTTTTTTACATACCCTGTATTTTAATTCCCAATTAAAGCATCTCCTTCTATTTTCTGGGAGAAAAAAAACGAAACAAGAGAGGTAGAAACAGCAGTAGCAGCTATGTATGTACTATTTTGCTGCTAGTAATTGTTTCTTTCATTAATTCAGTGTTAGAATAGAAATAGTGGTTCTATTATGCAGCTTTAAAACAACTTAATGACAAAAATTTTATCTTGTTTATGTTATTCTTTATTTTGTTTGATATAGATATTTTTAACCAAACGCAAAGAGTTTCGTATACATCTTATCAGTTTTTTAAATGCCCTGGCAGAAATTTTAACACCGAAAACCTTACTTCACTGCTCCAGTGAGTTGAACTTATTGATTTGCTCAACTGACAAATGAAGCATTGCAAAAGTTACTATTGTTTTATAAAATTTCATTTTATTTGTTTTTTGTTTGTTTTTTATAAATTATAAAATTATCTTAAGACAAAATGACACCATGGCTATCATTGACAAATAAATACTAAAATTTATTTTAATTACCACTGTTTTCATAGAAAAATAATTTATTTAATTGCAGAAATTTTGCGATTAAATCACAGTAAGACTGTATGAAATAAGTGATATTTAAAATAAACTTTTAACATTTTCCCGGCAACCCTATATATGAAGCTGCACTCCAAAATTTCACGACAACAGTTAAGGGTTAAGGAACGATTTCTTATTTCCGTCAAATCCGCTTTTGTAAACATAGATATAGTTTGTCATTCTTAGAATCTTCTGAGACATTAACATTCTTTCATTGTTGATTTTTAAAATGTCTGTTTAATCTAACACTGCAGCTGAATACACACGTGCATTAAGTCCTTCGAGCCAAATCAAAAACAAAGCTTGACACCGTACGGCACTTCATAAAATTTGTCCTGCACAGTCTCATCAGTTACAAGCAGACACAAAAAGATCACTCTCCTGTTATTTTTTTTTTTCTTCCAGTAACCGCTCGTTCGCTATGTTTGTTTCATCTTCTAAACATACTGTCAACCATGACACATAACAAAACGCGTTCTTTTCTAATTATACATATCTCCATCCTCCCCATCTTCTGCATCCCTTTTCTTCGCAAATAAACAAATGCTACCATTATCGCCGTTTCTTGCGCCAAGTTGGCACAATATTGGCCACTTAACATCGCTCAACGAACCTGGAATGCTTTTAACAGAGGAAGGTATTTTTCAACGAAGTATTTAAGGTCTGTTTATCTACACGGCGAATATTTGCCTCTCCAGGAAACCTCAAGGTTAAAAAAATCATTTTTTAGAAGTTAGTCGAGAAACCATGACAAATTGCGAGTCGCTTGATTTAGAAGTTTCTTTCTTAAGTTTAGTGAAATCGTTGATTGAGATACAACGTATGATATGTACGCAACGAGTAATGTGGCTAATGTCTTTTTTTCTTTTCAAAATTGCGAAAGCATTTTGAAATGTGTTTCAATTCAATTGTAACATAATGATACTTACATTCATTATTTATAGGTTAACTAACTATTACCTTCATTCGGGGTTACTTAAGCCAATTATCAGTTTCATCCAAATTTAACAATGTTATTGGTGACCGTTGCAGCTTAACTGTTCTGACATAGAAACATTTAACAACTAGCAATGCAAATTCAACACTTAATTAGCATGTTTTTTTTTATTATTTTTTTCCTGTCTCTCGGTTGACAAATATTTATTTGTAAAATATCAAATAATGATGAGAGAAAAGATTCGCTTTCCGCTTGAAAATATAGAAGACATTTTGATTTCAACCAAATTTAACAATATTGTTGGAGACCATTGTAGCTTAATAGTTCTGACATGAAATCATTTAAACATCTAGCAATGCAAATTCAACACTTATTTTGCATGTTTGCTTTATTTTTTATTTATTTATTTATTTTTGTCTCTCTGTCTACAAATATTTATTTGTAAAATATCAAATAATCAAGAATGAAAGGATCACTTTCCTCTTTAAAAAAAAAGAGAGACAAATTTTTATTTCAAAGAATACCAACTGACGATATTTCATATTTCATGCATTTGTAAATTTATGTTTTAAGCAATAGATTGCAATTTTTGCATGTAAAATAATATGCATAATTTTTCATGTACAATAGCGCATTAAATGAAAATTGTAATATAATTTTTGTAGCAGTAGTTTATAATAATGAATAAAAAACACTTCATTTAAAAGTATTTTCTGCACAATAAAATATGTCCAGAAAACTAAAAAAATACACAAATAATTGTTCAAGTTTTCACTTCTGTCGGCACTCCCGGAGTGCCTTTTAATTTAGTTTTTTTTTCTTTAACCGCTATCTACTTGCAATCGTTTTAAAAACAATTTCACGTCAGAAATATCACGCATTCCTTTTCCTCACCCCAAAACCTCGTAACCTCTTCTTTGAAAGGTGTAAACAACACTCGGTGGATTGCGCTGCATTTGAGGGATCATTTCCACTTGTCCCCACATTTTTCTCGGCCCTCAAATCTCGGAGAATCAGATGTCAAAACGTCTATCAACAGTGTAGTCCTTGGTCGTCTATGATGATGAACAGATTTCTTCAACTTCAATTCTTAATTGCCCCCCCCCCCCCTGCTCTTTTTGTTAGATATAAAAAATTATTTCAAGTAATTCACTATAATGTTCAGTAATTATAAATTATAATTTTTATTTTATAGCAATCGGAAAATCTTAAGTACTTATTTAAAACATGTGAACGCACTCACAGTATAGGCTGAGACAGGGATATCATTTTAATCTCGTTTGCATCGCGATGTTTAGTTGCTTTATTTTTTTTAACCCCTTAACAGTTTCTTCTTTTAAAAACAATAAACTAAAATTAGTGATTAAACACCAGTGATTAAACGCCAATGATTAAACACCAGTGGTTAAACACTGCTTATGTTTTATATTCTGATCTATACTAATTTTACTTTTACCACAATACTTCTTGATGTAATTGTTTCAAAAACAATTTCGCGTCATAAACCCGGGGCTCGCGATGGAGAAATTCAGAAACCGGAATGTTATTTCAAAATTGTTGTCGACTTTACTATTTTATTTTAGTTTATTTTTTAAGTATAGACAAAATTATATCTGACAATGAATGACTCCATATTGGGCATACTCAGAATATTTTTTTTTTTAAATACTTATCAAACTACTCATGTATTTAATAAAAAATCAGTCAGATTTAGTGGCGGAATTACAGTAGAAAGTTTGTAAAAAATGAACTTTCGAATATTTGGTATGAAAAGACGAAAGCGTCATGCAATTTGGCAGGCAGCACATTTCTTTGCCAAAAGCAAACGATTTTAATATAACTGAAAATTGTTTGTTAATAGATTTTTAGAATGTATGCAAATGACATTTAATGAATTTAAATTTAAACAATGAGAGAATTTAATATATACATTATATTGTATTGCATATACAGTGGCGGTCAAACGTTTCCGGCTGGTAAGTTTCTTTGATTTATTTACCAGGAAGTTTCAGCGAAAAAGAAGCACAATTGTTTCAAAATTTAGGAATATGTGGATGTCCTCTAACCACTTGATCATTTTGATTGGATACTGAAGACGCTTCATGGAAAGGGGCAGAATTCGAAATTCATGTGTGCAAAAGTTTCCGGCCACTTATCATTCCTTAGTCTTTTTCTATCTGTAAAGTGTTTTTTGGTCGTGTTTATGAACGAATCAAACAGAATAATATATTTTAAATACAAAAAGAAAAGTTTTACAATTATTGTTCGTAAATGACTGATCAGGTTGACGCTAACAGGTTAACTTTCTCGAGATATTGTGGCAAAGTTATCGATCGGTAAAACAGACTGTAAACGATATTTAAAAATTCTAGGAAGATGGCCATGGCCTTCAGGACTTTCTGACATTCAGAAGACCCCGGAAAATGACTATTTTTGTGGAGGGAATTATCAGGAGAAAATCAGTTGATAACTCTCATGAAAATGCCGTTGCAATATACCGCGATTTACGGAGTGAAAATATTGCTGAAATAAGTCAGTCTACCGTATCAAGATGCTGACGTGATGCATAACTTTATGAAAGAGTCGATGTTAAAAATTTTTCAGAGGTAAAAATAATACCACCGTACCCGGTTGGCGTTTTCCAAGGAACACAAAGTCTGGTCAAATGAAAACTGGAAAAAAGTTCTATTTTTCCATCAATCGAATTTCAAACTTTTTTGGGAGTGATGGCAGACACTACGTCCGATGACCTAACTACAAAATATATGATTCGGCATTTGTTTTCTTACAATGAATCATGGCGGAAGATACGATGTACATGGGGAGTAATTTATTCAAAAAGTGTTGGTCCGTTATTTGAAATTCTCGGCAAAATGAATGATGCAACGTATAAGGATATCTTGCAAGAGTATTTCCTGATTTATTAGAGGAAAAATTGTGGTCGCAACTATTTGTTTTAACATGATAATGACTTATTGCATGTATGCAAGCTCGACAAACAATCACATTTGCTCAGAAATTTTCCGCCTTTGAAATAGACAGCCCAAACGCCCTAGATAAATCCAACAGAAAAACTTCGGAAATAAATTGGCGCACACGTGCGGAACTATAAATATTCCAACTCAGCTAAAATTTCCAAAAAAATGCAAGAAGTATGAAGAAAACGTACCATAGAAGATTTTCAACCGTTAATTGTATCAGTGTTACGTTTCTGAACCTCATTATTTATTACTAAGGTTTGGTGATAAAGTACTAATTGTAAATTTTGTTGATCATTGTTATTTTCTATTACAATACCATTTTTTTTTCTAAACTTGAGAAGATGACCGGAAACTTTTGAGCACATGCGTTTTCCTCTGTACTTAATTTTGTCAATTAAATTTGTTGATATTTACATGTTATTCCATAAATAAGTTCCTAATTATTATGCCAGTAAAATGTATAAGTATCATTTTGAAATTCCTTTCCATTTCGTATACTTACAAATTAACTAAAAAAATGTTGCTGGCCGGAAACTCCTGACCTCCACAGTATACACAACTTGTTTCAGCAGTTATTTAATTTGCATACTGTAAAAATAATTTTATATATTAAAAATATTTTCATATTAGAAAATGTATTTTCATATATTTAAGCATATTCCAAAATAAAGGCTAGATGAAGAATGTTGCAGTATAGTAATACACCTGTCCCACAAAATTCGGAAAGGTTTAGCATTTACTTGAATGCCGCCGCGTGGCTCAAGTATCCTTATCTTCATAACATTCATTTTTCACATTTGTTTTCTTTTTAGCACTTTCCAACAAAGTTGAAAAGTGCTTATGCATTCGGTTTGTCTGGCCGTCTGTCCGTCTGTCCGTCTGTCCGTCTGTCCGTCTGTCCGCGCTCTAACTCCCGTAAATATACTCGGATTGCTATGAAATTTTTATACGTTATTGATGTTTACCCTAGCATGAACCCTATTGAAAATGAAGTATCTACCATGATTAGTTTATCTACAGGGCGAATCAAAAGTTTCCCATTACATTACGGCCTATGGGGGAAAATCGTTAATATACTCGGATTGCCATGAAATTTTAGGACGTTATTGAGGTTTACCCTAGCACGAACCCTATTGAAAATGAAGTATCTACCATGATTAGTTTATCGACAGAGAGAATCAAAAGTTTCCCATTACATTACGGCCTATGGGGAAAAATCGTTAATATGCTCCGATTGTCATGAAATTTTAGGACGTTATTGACGTTTACCTAGCACAAGTCCTATTGAAAATGAAGTATCTACCATGATTAGTTTATCTACAGGGCGAATCAAAAGTTTCCCATTACATTACGGCCTATGGGGAAAAATCGTTAATATACTCGGATTGCCATGAAATTTTAGGACGTTATTGAGGTTTACCCTAGCACGAACCCTATTGAAAATGAAGTATCTACCATGATTAGTTTATCTACAGAGAGAATCAAAAGTTTCCCATTACATTACGGCCTATGGGGAAAAATCGTTAATATGCTCCGATTGTCATGAAATTTTAGGACGTTATTGACGTTTACCCTAGCACAAGTCCTATCGAAAATGAAGTTTCTACCATGATTAGTTTATCTACAGGGTGAATCAAAAGTTTCCCATTACATTACGGCCTATGGGGAAAAATCGTTAATATACTCGTATGGTGATTGCTATGGTTACCACGTAAGGTTGGAAATATTTCACAGTTTAGAATGGCAATGCCTTGAGCGGTTACCATAGCGATCGCAGACGGTAATTTGTTTACTTTTTAATTAGTTGGTTGTTCTATAATAGATGGAGTCAGAATTTGCGCTCATAGCTCTGTAGAATAAAAATACAATTAAGTTAAACATCTGCGTGTTATTTTATGACCACCAATCGGGACATTTGGTGACCTCTGGACTGTAGAAATATACCATGAGCAATTGGATAGTGAGATTTTCGTAGATTGTTCAGGAGACTTTGTTCCATTGTGATGAAGTAAATCATGCAAAATGATTATGGATATGTTAGCTGGAAAATAGATAAGTACTTCTGAATCATTTTTCTGATATTTCTTCTATTATTTTACAGTAAAATTTTAACTCGCAAATTTTATTTTGATTTAACTGCGCTTTTTCTATATTAATAATTATAAATCATGTCTAATGTCGATGCTGTTCAAATCCCCATGTATAATAGATCGGATCTGGCGCTTTGGTTTGTAATGTGCGAAAGTACATTTGCTTTAGCTACCCCCAAAGCAATAACAGAATCTGTTACAAAATATAACTATATTGTGTCGCATCTTCCACCCGATATTGCATCAATTGTTCGTGACATATTAATGCAACCGGATGCTACCGATCCTTATGGCATCTTAAAAAAGGAATTAATTGCGCGTTCGGGAGAGTCATCTCACCAAGAAATACGGCAACTATTGTCTGGGGAAGAACTAGGCAATCGGAAACCTTCAGATTTATTACGTAGCATGAAACGTCGCGCGGAATCCCTAAATGTTCCTGAAAATTTAATGTTAGAGTTATTTTTGACGCGTTTACCAAATTCTGTTCAAACAATTTTAGCGGCTGTTTCTGATTTAACCCTTGAAAAGGCTGCGGAAATTTCGGATCGGATTTCGGAGGTTACTCCGTCCCCTCTTTCTGCATTTACCGTGTCCAGCGCGAATGAACAGTCAATAGAATATAAATTTATGAGAGAAATTGAAAAACTAAATAAGCGCATCGATCAAATTGCATTTTCACGTGGGCGATCACCATACCGTAGAAATTCGAGTAAACCTCGCGAGCGAAATAACAGTGTTAAGCGCGATTCATCTATTTGTTGGTACCATCGACGATTTGGATCAAAATGTAGAGAAGAAAAATGCGTAAAACCATGTTCTTGGTCGGGAAACGAAATAAGCAAAGAGTAGAGGCGACTTATTCTTTGCCTCAGCAGTCACGTCGCCTGTTCATTAAAGACCGGACAACAAATGTTTCTTTTCTGGTCGACACAGGGTCGGATGTGTCAATCCTTCCTGCCAATAATTTACAAAAACGGAACCCACCCGTACAAACGCTTTTGGCTGCTAATTCTTCAACTATAAATGTTTATGGTCAACAAACCCTTTCTCTAGACTTTAACTTAAGGCGAAAGTTTAATTGGACTTTTCTAGTGGCAAATGTTAGTACACCAATATTGGGAGCAGATTTTCTCCATAATTTCGAATTGGTCCCAGATCTCCGTCATAAATGTCTAAGGGACTTAAAAACAAAATTTGAAACGACAGGCCACATGAAATGTGCATCCATTCATTCAGTAAAAACAATCACTATTGATAGCATATATAATGAACTTCTAAAAAAATTTCCATCTATAACAAAATTACCAGATCCTAATCAGCCTGTTAAACACAACACGATGCATTTTATTACAACAAAAGGACCTCCAGTTGTGGCAAAACCTCGAAGGTTAGCTCCGGATCGCCTGAAAATCGCTAAAATGGAATTTCAAAATATGATACAACTAGGACATTTAAGACCGTGATGTAGCAATTATGCATCACCTTTGCACATGGTTCCAAAAAAAGGAACTGTGGAGTGGAGACCTGTAGGTGATTATCGTGCCTTGAATGCGCAAACTGTAAAAGACAGATATCCGATTCCGTGTATAGCTGATTTTACTGCTAATTTACGCAACACTAAAATTTTTAGTCACATTGACCTAATCAAAGCGTATCATCAAATACCAATCAATCCTGATGATATTCCTAAAACAGCGATATGCACACCTTTCGGATTATTCGAAAGCACACGCATGCAGTTTGGCTTATGCAACGCATCTGCCACATTTCAGAGATTCATCGACGAAATAATACGTGATTTACCTGGCGTCTATGCTTTTATTGATGATATACTTATTGCCTCTAAAAATGAAGAGGAGCATTATCATCATTTAAAAGCCTTATTTTCCAAATTAGAAGAATATGGTTTGTGCATAAATGTTTCCAAGTGCACATTTGGTAAACCTACCATCGATTTCTTAGGATTTCGAATATCTGAACACGGTATTCAGCCACTTCCTGATAAAGTTAAATGCATAATTGATTTTCCACAGCCCACAACTTTATCTCAACTTCGACGATTTTTGGGAATGTTTAATTTTTATAGATCTTTTATATATAAAGCTGCACACATACTTGCGCCTTTAGTGCAATTATTAGAAGGCCATCCAGACAAAAAGAAATCTCGTCCCCGTGTTCCTAAAACTTCCGAACCGATTAATTGGAACGAAGATGCTGAAAAGGCTTTCACAGATGCCAAAAATGCCATAGCTCAAGCAGCTCTTTTACGGCATCCCATTCCAGGTGCTGAGTTAAGTATATGGGTTGACGCTTCAGATGTCGCGATCGGCGGCACCCTTATGCAATTTTTTAAGGAACATTATGAACCTTTAGCATTTTTTTCCATGAAATTAAACAAGAGTCAGCGGAATTGGTCAACTTATGACCGGGAATTATTTTCTATATATTCAGCAATAAAGAAATTTCGGCATATGTTAGAGGGAAGAAATTTTAAAATTTATACTGATCAGAAACCGTTAATTTATGCATTTAAGCAAAATCCCCATAAATGCTCGCCTCGGCAATTACGCCATTTAGATTTTATTTCCGAATATTCCACTGACATTAGACATGTACCAGGTTCCAAAAACACTGTAGCAGATTGTCTTTCAAGAATTGAAATTGATTCTATTTCAAAATCTCCAATCTTAAATTTTGATGATTTTGAAGAAGCTCAGAAAGATGATTCAGAGCTACAAAACCTGCTGCATAGTTCATCGCTAAAATTGGAACTGAAACCTTGCCTCATTTCTGATCGTAACCTACTATGTGATACTTCCACAGGTACGCCTCGACCCTTAGTTCCTAGCTCCTTTCGTCGACTGATATACGAACATTTGCACAACCTATCTCATCCTGGCATAGCAGCCACCACAAAGTTAATTTGTTCCAGATACGTATGGCCAAACATGAAACGAGACATCAAAAACTGGGTTCGTTGCTGTGAGTCGTGTCAAAGATCCAAAATACAAAGGCACACCAAAGCACCTCTTGGCACGTTCTCTCTTCCTGATGCACGTTTTTCCCAGATTCACATAGATATTGTGGGTCCCTTGCCTCCATCTGACGGTTTCAGCTATCTTTTAACGATTATCGACCGATTTACCAGATGGCCAGAAGCTATACCCATATCTGATACACTAGCCAAAACAATTTGCAATGCCATATTCAAGGACTGGATTTCAAGATTTGGTTGTCCTTCACTCATAACCACGGATCAAGGTCCCCAAATGCGATCAGCGATTTTTGATGAATTTACGAAAATGTTGGGAACAAAGAAGATCCGAACCACCGCTTATCATCCTATATCCAATGGCATTATCGAAAGATTTCATCGACATTTAAAGTCATCCATCAAAGCTCACGAAACCAATAGATGGACTGAAGTATTGCCGATAGTTTTACTAGGCATTCGCACAGCAGTGAAGGAAGATATACAAGCTTCTTGCGCTGAACTTGTTTTCGGCACTACGTTGAGACTGCCATGTGACATGCTGGATGAATCTTTAATCCAACCATGCAACGAGAACTTCGTTACTCAACTAAGAAACACCATGCGGCAGTTAAATCCAGTTGCTACATCAGCTCACTGCCACGAGAAGTTCTATATACACCCTTCTTTGACATCTTGTTCACACATCTTTCTAAGAGTGGATCATGTACAACCTCCATTGTGTCAACCATATACTGGTCCTCACAAAGTTCTAAGTAGAACTGGAAAAACCATAACAATCGAACTCAATGGTCGTAAGTCCACGGTATCAATAGATCGTGTGAAGCCAGCTCAATTGATTCCTCAATCAGACTTGTTGACGAAAGCTGTTCCAGAGAATTCTAATTTAAAACTCTCTGTTAAATCGGACAGCAATCCTGACCAAACAAAAACTATCACACGTTCGGGCAGACATGTCCATTTTCCTAAAAAACTGGCATCTTACATTACTTCCTGAAATTATTCTTAAAACTGTTCATTTTTGCATATCTATATATTATTTCTATATTTTGTTATATTTCTTATTTTTGTTGCATTTCAAATTTATTTCAAGGTATATATCTTTGCAATTTTTTTTCAACCAGCGTGAATTCTGACCTAAAAAAAAAAAAACTTAAAAATAATTATAAATTATATCGTTTCTTCGGTACCCTTCGTCACTGGGGGGATACTCTATGGTGATTGCTATGGTTACCACGTAAGGTTGGAAATATTTCACAGTTTAGAATGGCAATGCCTTGAGCGGTTACCATAGCGATCGCAGACGGTAATTTGTTTACTTTTTAATTAGTTGGTTGTTCTATAATAGATGGAGTCAGAATTTGCGCTCATAGCTCTGTAGAATAAAAATACAATTAAGTTAAACATCTGCGTGTTATTTTATGACCACCAATCGGGACACTCGGATTGCCATGAAATTTTAGGACGTTATTGACGTATACCCTAGCACAAGTCCTATCTAAAATGAAGTTTCTACCATGATTAGTTTATCTACAGGGCGAATCAAAAGTTTCCCATTACATATTTTAAATATATTAAGCTTTTTCATGTATAATAAAATTGATATATGTCTCTGAAGCTTAATATAAATTATACGCTACTGTCTTGCATAATATGAAGTACATAGCATTTACAGGGCCACACAAAAGATTTCAAATAGTATATTTTTTCCGAAGTACCGTATATGTGTCCGATGATGGCTGATGGAGGGATGAAATGCATTTTAATTATGATATGCGCGTTTATATTTCGCTAAATATATGCACATTATATGGTGTGTATAAATGTTATAGTTGATATACAGGGCTACCCATAAAGAGCTCACCAACGTTACTGAATATGAGCGTAAATTATTTAAACGTGGTTCTTAAATAAGCTATGCATTTTTACGCTGAGCTTCATTCAATTTACTGAGAAATGTTTGCAGAATATAGATAAAAGGATATACAGGGCCACGCAAAGAATTCGGTACATGGACGCGTATGAATGATGATTTATGAGAATGTGATTTCAGTTGTTTTAAAAGTGTTTTAGTTTACAATAAATTTTAACCTAATGCTGACGTGTAATAAAGGTACAATGTAAACTACAGGGCTCAACAAAAGTATTCAAGTATGTTTCCATCTAATAGTATGAATTGCTGAAAAAGAAATCTCAAGCTACTGGGTATTTTCTTGCTAAGCTAAATTTTCCCATTATATGAACTGACATATGAAATACAGGGCTATTCTAATGTACTGGAATACATATTTGAGTATATTTGGCAATACACTATTTCCCTAAATAACAAAGTTTTGTTAAAGATTTCATTAAGTGTTGGAAAGTGCTTCATAATCTATGCTTAACGCATGATTTTTCATACTTTTTTAGTTTTATTTTGGAGTTTTTAATATAATCACGAATCAGATATTTTAAGTCTTAAACGCTCATCTTTCATATTCTAATCTATATTAACCATTACCACAATAGTTCTTGACGCAATCATTTCAAAACAGATTCACGTCACAAAAATTGCGCATACCTCCTCCAAAACCCCATAACCTTCCCATTCCGGTGCGTAAACAAACCCGAAACGGTCCCTGTGCGGTTGCGCTCCATTTGGGCCGCTCACTCCACTTGTCCCCACAATTTTCTCGACCCACAAATCTCGCAGAATCAGGTGTCAAAATGTCTGTCAACAGCGTAGCTCTTGGCCGATGATGACGATGAACAGAGTCCTTTCTCCTCGAGTTTTCTTTCTTCCTCTTCTTTTTTTTAAGAGATTGAAATCTTTTTCTGTCTTATTCTAACACAATGCCTGCTTCCATCCGAGGCAAGTCACCATAATCTTTGTTTCCATTACATCGACAGTTTTTTTCCCCCTCTTGTAGCCTTTTTAGCTATGTTTACAAAGCGGGGACATTAACGTGGGTTGTTGTTTTTATTTTATTTTATTAATTTTTTT
Source organism: Maratus speculifer (assembly GCA_964019185.1). Taxonomy (NCBI): domain Eukaryota; kingdom Metazoa; phylum Arthropoda; class Arachnida; order Araneae; family Salticidae; genus Maratus; species Maratus speculifer. Next base: position 11,609,911 of record OZ025300.1, on the reverse strand, counting down.
GCACGCGGCTGAAGTTATAGGTTTTTTATTTAGTTTTTTTTCTTTTTCTATTTCTTTTTTCAATTCTTTCCGCTGATCATGTCGATATTTTTGGTAATTATTTTTCAAAGAAGAAAAAAAAAATTTATAAAAAAAAGGTCCAAGAAAGAAAAGAAACAAAGACCTGTTTTTCAAAAGTCAACTTGCGAGAATACAATGGGTTCATTTTCTTAAGCGAGAGTGAATCGATAAATTTTTCTTAGATAAACCTCACAAAATAAATAAATAAAGCACGGTTAACCCTTTGCATATTGTGTAAAAAAATTACGTTTATTTTTACAAAATAAGTTACTTTTGCCCTATACTTAAAACAAACATGAAGAGTTTGGAGAAAAAAACTACAAGAGCCTCCTTTTTTTGTAAATGAGATAAAGGGGTCATTTAGTAATATATATAAAGAGTGCTTTCCTATGCGATAAAAATTCATAAAGTAAAGCATACCTGTATAAAAAAAAAAGAAAAGAAAAGAAAAAGAAAAGAAAAGGAGATAGAAGGGGGCGGGAACAACAACAAAAATAAATAAAGAAAGAATAAAAAAATAAATGTGCCCAGTTAAATTGGTGCCATTGAGCTCACAGGCTATTCAGACTAATTGTATATTATACTCTTATTTCAAAGAATAATTCAGCACAAAATAAGCATTTAGCTCAATTAATCCCCCACCTATTTCCTTTTTTATTCTTAACCAATGAACTTCCAAATCTAATCAGGGGAACGCATTTCAAAATAAATCTGTACACCAAATTTAAAGCAAGTCGGATAATTCTACATGAAAAATCTATTATTCTAAATTATGGAAATATTAGCTTCCCGTACCTTCCCCTATTTTATACTTAAGGCTGTTCTAAAATCAAAAAGGACCACTTTGTGACATAAGTTTTACTTTATTTTTGCTCGGAAAGGCATAAAACTAGCAGGCATTGTTATTCAGGAACTATTTAATTGCACTCATTTTTCCTTTTCTTTGCAAACACAATATATTTTTCAGAAAATGGTGTCAAAGTTGGTGATTTGAACTAATTTTCCGCGAGAGAGAGAAGAAAAACCAGATTTCGAAGGGAGAAAAAACAGCCTTGTCAAGTAACGTTATCAAAAAAGCTTATAACTCAATAGGTAATTCATTGATCACAAAATGAAAAACTAAGATTCCAAATCGTTTTTACAGTCAAGCTTTGCAATTTTACATCTTTCTGTTAAAAAATGAATTTGTAAATGTGTCAAAACATTTTACGTTGTTGAAGATAGTAGTTGAGAACAACCTTAACCAATGAACTTCCAAATCTAATTAGGGAAATGCCTTATCAGAATAAACCTATTTACAAAATTTGAAGTAAATCGGATGTTTTATCAAGAATAGAGCCTACGTATACTTGGTAGAAATCCTTTTCTCCTTTACTAAATGTATCATAACATGTTTCTGAAAACTCAAAAAAAAAAAAAAAAAATTAATCATGCATGATGGAAATGACGGCCATCTTTCTATATTTTACACAAATTTCAGAGCACACAAGTTCGTAAATGAAAAGCATGATAAGTTTGAATTGTTAACAATTTCAAACTTCAGGTTTTAATTTTAATTATGGACAGATAAATTAAGAAAAGCATTCATTTTAAGAAAACAAATTGATTTTCGCTGCTTTTGAGCAATTAATTTCCTCCCAAAAGGAATCATAAGATATAAATCATATCTTAAATACATCACAATTATCTGAAGAAAGACATTTTTATGCACGCTTGTCCATACGGGAAAAGCACAGAATGTTTATTTAATTAACCATTTCAAATTTCAGATTTTAACTACAGATTTTGTGTTCAGAAATTTACGCACATTATGAAAAGATGGCCGCCAAACCCATCATGCATAATTAAAAAAAATAAATTAATAAAAATGTAATGCATCTTTTCCCTTCTGTTTTCATAGCCCAGAGGACGCTAAAGGGCCATTGGTTCTAGAGATCCTAGATTAGAGATCTAGGTGATAGATATCCTAGATTAATCTCTAATCTAGGATCTCTAATTGGTTCCGTGCATGAAATAATTTTCATTTCCTCTGGAGTTGGAATTAGTCCGGTAATTAAAAGGTTACGCTGTTGATCGTGAAAAATTACCTTGGTGAAAAATTAACCAAGGTGCATGATGTTTATATATGTGCAGAATATTGTCTTCAAGCATCCTCTGCAATCTTGCAATATGTGTCTGGTGATGTTTTCGTCTAATAAATGTTTGTGATGTCCAGAATTTATCAATTCTTTCAAAGTGTATCACAAATTGAATTTATGTTATAATAATAGTTTTTCTTTTGTTACTTATATTTTATTCAATTAAATGCCGCTTTTGAAAGATTTCTGACAGCCGTATAAGTATTTTACTGTACTATGTTAAAGTTTAGTAAACTATAATCTAGGCAGACTAATCTCTATAAATAAAAGGAATTCTGAGGATAATTAATTAATTGATTGAGGCACAGGGGAAAGCAAATCTTGGCAATGCGCCAACTCGGTCCAGAGGAAGCAAATCTTGGCAATGCGCCAACTCGGTCCAGAGGTATAAAAGCAAGATAGAAAAAAACGCGCAGGTCTGTGCATTCAAGTACAACCACCCATATGTATATGCTGAAAGTTTGTTCTGACGCTCACCCGACGCACGTGGAGTGCCGATGGTCCGGGGAGAGTCACCGGGGGATCCGTCGCCAGCTGAGAGAGAAGCGTAGAGTCACCGGGGGATCCGTCGCCAGCTGAGAGAGAAGCGTACCATACACATAAATTATTAAATAAACTTTCAAATTAAGCCCGGCGAAGCGGGCTGCGTATGCTAGTTTCAAAAGATAAACATCCAAAGTACATGCCCACTGTTTCCAAAACAGAGAGAAATAACGCACATCGTCAACTAGAGAATCATTTATAACATTTGTAGCCTCTTCATTTACTACAAATTAGATAATAAAGCCCGTTTCCACAGGAACATGGTATACCGCCAGTCAGCAGGCTATTTTCAAATGAATTGGTCGAATGTATCATTCTCGTTTTCGTTCAATTTAGTTCTTTTGCATCGTAGGTGACTTTTTACCCATTAACTTCTCGTAGACATTATGACCAAAATTTTCTGCGGATTTGAATCAATACCCTTCCTGCTGCAAAGGTGTGTGGTCAGGACCTGATTAATGCACGGGCCTCCAAGGCCCCGGCCCTGGGCCCACAAATTATGTGGCTGATTCTTTTTTCATTTCAAATATTTTTATAACACAATTTTTATGATTTTGAATAAGGCGAGTTTTGAAAAGGACATCCTAATTTATTTTGCAGCATAAACTGAGGATCATAGATGTTTGTGAATTATACAAATGCTTATTTGAGAAAGTGACTGGTAGTTCATTTTCTTGATTATTCTTGTAAGTTATTTATTTATTTTGATTTATTATTATTATTATTATTATTATTATTATTATTATTATTATTATTATTATTATTATTATTATTATTATTATTATTATTATTATTATTTATTTATTTATTTATTTTTGTAAACTTGAATTTTTCACTCAAACAACTTTGTCAACTCATCAAATAAACCTACTTTTTTTCTTAAAGTGTTGCCGCGAATGGGGAGGTAGGGGGGGGGGCAATTTTTTAACAGGCCCTGGGCCCAACTTCACCTTGATCGGGCTCTGTGTGTAGTTCGAGTTTTAAGGCACATTTTATCTTAGAGCCATTCTTTTTCGAACAGATAGGTACTGCGGGACCTGTTTATAGCTATACAGTCAATGGCGAACACTATGAGACTGTTTAAGCACTATCACATCATTCTAGCACTTTAACATCATGAATGAGAGTGGCATAATTTTTATGGAGAATGATAAGAATATAATTAAACAGCTGGTTAACAAGTTTTGCAGGACAGAATTATCAATCGTCATTTTTCAACAGAATCGCCGCCAAGATCCCCTAATCCTTGTCCTTGTGATTTCTGGCTGTGGAGTTACCTGAAAAATATTATATTCAGTGCTCAAATTACCAAATTAGCTGAATTAAAGATACGCAATGCACAATATGATATTCACAGCATCACCATTAATAAGCTCTGATCTGTTACGGAACATACTGTTCCTCGGTTTCAACTTTGTGGCAGAAATCGATGAACAGCATATTCAACATTTCTTGAACAATCTCTTGACTATTAAAAATGGATTTTATTGTTACTTTTCAAACTTCGGATTTTAACTAGGGATTTTTGTGTTAAGAAATTGATGTAAAATATGAAAAGATGGCCACCAAACCAGCATGCATAATTTGAAAAAAAAAAAAAAATGAGTTTATATTATAATAATAGCTTTCCATTTCTTTCTTATAATTTATTCAACTGCATGGCGATTTTAAAAGATTTCTGACGGCTTGAGAAACATATAAACAGTGTTTCTTAGTACAGTGTGTTATTGTACTAAATTAAAGTTTAGAAAATCATAATATAAGCAGTTTAACCCCTTGGGGACGAGAGACACGTATACGTGTCACAAAAAGGCTTAAGGGGCCGCTTCACTCAAATGAAAAGCCCCGTTCGCTAATGCTAATCCTATGAAAGAAATTTATAAAGATATCTCGGTTGCATTTTAATATTTTTAAATTATTCTTTTTGCATTGAATAGCTGAGATTGATCTGAATGCAGGCCGTTTTTTACTTTTTCGATTTTGTTTGCAGATATATTTTATGAGGGTGCTTTCCAAACCGGTTCTGAAAATAAAAGCATTCGCGTAAAAAATATCTGTAAACTAAATCAAAAAAGTAAAAAACGGTCTATATTCATATCAATCTTAGCTATCCAATGCAAAAATAATAATTTAACTATATTAAAATGCAAGCGAGATATCTTTATAAATTTCTTCCATAGGATTAGCATTAGCGAACGGGTCTTTTCATTTGAGTGAAGCGGCCCCTTAAAAATCCATGCTTATCCCCACCACTAAAATTTTACTGAAAAATTTGTCTTATTTAATCGGAGCATTTTCTCAATTTAATGAAGAAAAAAATTTCTAGATTTAAAAACCTGTGGCAAAACATTAAAAATTTCGTAAAAGGCTCCCGTCGCGAAGGGATTAATTTCTAAACATAAATACTTAAAATGCATGCCTCATGTTTCCAAAACAAAGAGAAATAACGCACAGCGTCAACCCCAGAATCATTTATAACATTTGTAGCCTCTTCATTCACTACCAATTAGATAATAAAGCCCGTTTTCTCAGGAACATGGTATACCGCCAGTCAGCAGGCTATTTTCAAATGAATTGGTCGAGTGTATCGTTCTCGTTTTCTCTCAATTTAGCTCTTTTAACATCGTGGGTGGTCTTTCACCCATTAACTTCTCTCGTGGACATTATTAACTAAATTGCTTTTGACTCAGAAGCAGGATGGATGTAACACAAAAACTTTAAATAATCCGAATTAAAGCGAAAAGTTTATTTTCTGACGTTTTATTTAAATTTAATACTTCAATTTAATTACCCCCTTAAATTCGATTTTAAGGGAGTTCATCAGTTTTATTGCAAGATGTTGATGCAAGATGTAAGATTTTTGTAAGATTGCATGCAACTTTTTTTTCATGTATCATATTTTTTTTACACTTTTATTCGATCTGATAATTTTTCAACCATCTATGACGACCGTAACTGATAAACATTTTCTCTAAAATCCCAATCATTTAATTAAATTATTTTCATTTCTCACGTTCACCTTATCTCGATTACTAACTATGTTTCACCAGAACGCGACTTAATTTAGTACAAGCTTTTTTCGGTACTACTCTGTTATACCGTCGACCAATTTCGCCAAATTATACAAATCACCAAACTAATAGCCAAATTATACATATTAACATAATTTTTATTTTAAATAACGAAAAAAAAATTAGTAGAATATTAATAAAAATATTAATAAAAAGTCTAAATAAAAATTACTTAATGACATTTTAAACACATGAATCGTATTTAAGGGTATATTTCGATTAAAACTGCTTATTTTCCAATTTATTTTTAAATTCGTTTTTGCTCTCACATGCTTCAAACTGGAAAATTGTCTTATTTAGAAAGTACACAAGGTGCCGTGATTGTCGATTCTTTGATAAATTCAGAAAATATTGCAAAAAAAAGCAATCAAAAACGGCATTTTGAACCGATTTTTCCGAAGCGGGAGATAGGTGAACAAAAAAAAGGGTCATACTGAGAAGGTAATTGTTTATAAATCAAATTCTAATGAACTGAGCGTAAAAAGACGTCATACGGCACCTTATACGTATCTTCAAGAATCCCCTCAGCAAATTTCATGTTTCTACTTTTAAAAACGTGTCTAGAATTGTATCAGAAAATTTCGAGCTGTTGAAGGTGAAAAGGCGTTTTTTCGAATACACCCTTAATGTCATTGAATGTGACATTCACGATCATCCATTATTGGCTTTTAACCTTATAGTTTGGCGATAATTTTTGGTCGACGGGATAACCTAGTAGTACCTTTTTTTCTTTAAAAAATTAAAATAAAATAAAAATAATGATACGTTTATTTGATAAAAGGAGAAATGAAGTCAAATTTTCAAACAAGCCAGGCTGGTAGAATTAGGATAATTTTTTCAACAGGACGGCCAGTTCGAAAATTACCCGTATTTAGGACTTTCATCCTGCTGACCTCTTAAAAAGACAATATTTTGTTCTAGACATTCTTGTTCGCGTAGAAGGGAATAATGAACAGTTATGAAACATTTTGTGAACAGATGAAGTGTTTTTCCACTTTTAAGTGTATGTCAATACTCAAAATTGCAGAAAATGGGTGAAAGTAAATCCAATCGGATTTCAACTAGCACTTTTTCATTTTGCAAAGGTAACTACGTGGTGGGGGTTTATGCAGGCCCCGATTATGTCTAATTGGGACCCTGGGCAAAGATAAATTAGGGGGCCCCTTTCGAATCATTGCAACATTATTCAAATAGAGCTGATGGTCACACACATGTGTGTGTGTGTGTGTAATACATAAACTATTTTCTCAACTTGGATATAAACGGAAGAAAATTCCTGGTTCCGTCTATTCTGAATAAAATACCTTTATTAATAAAAGTGCAATTTTTTTTTTCTTTAGTACAGAACAAAACTATTTTATTTAACTTTAGCAATTTGTTACATTATTTTGATATCAATTTAATAATTTCAACATATAGAAGAATTGGAATTGGAAAAAGAAAATAAATATTTTATTGTTTAATATATTGATTTGGAGGCCCTTTAAGTTATAGGCAAAGTCCCGATTTATCCATGCGGGAATAAGGGGCTGGGTTTATGTATTTTTATCGTCAGGCCATTCTTTTTCGAATATATGGGTGCTGCAGGTTCTGTTAGCTATATCGTTACTGGTGAACGGTATGAGACTGTTTTGCACATTCAAGCATTTCAACAATGTGAAGATGTGGTTAGTATAGCTTTTATAGAAAATGGCACTCCTTCACATATTACAAATCCAACTAAGCAGCTGTTCGACATGCATTTCGGGGATAGTAAAATTAATTATTTTAATTATTTTTTAACATCCTGGTCCCCAAGATCACCTGATCGTAATGCTTGTTATTTCTGGCTGTATCTGAAAAATATTGTATTTAGGGATCCGATTGCCAGCTTAGCTGAAGTAAAACTACGCAATGCGCAACGCATTCACAACGTCACCACTGATTTGTTCCGATCTATTGTGGAACATGCTGTTTCCAGTTTCAACTTGTTAAAAAAAATGGTGGACAGCATAATGAAAATCTTTTTGAGCAAATCTCTTGAATCGTTTTCATTGTTGCTTTTTCTGAATTTTTTGTTTTCAGGACAATTAAAAACCGATTTTATTGGGGGGGGGGGGTTCCTGCGAATTTTGGTTGATTTTTCAATATCCAATGAGCTGCATCTTGTCGTGGTGGAATTTCCAATAAGAGTGGCACAACTGGTTTAAATGACTTTCAAAAAATTTCAGCAAGGGAAAAAAAAAATACAGTCATGCACATTAAATAGTAAAATGGATTTAACATGCAACTCATGCAATAACTGTCTAATTGGGATTTCAATATCAGCTGTAATTTTCCAACTGGGCAAAAAATGCCCAGATAAGGATTTGAACCTCTTGGCTGAAGCTGTCAATTCTGTCTACCACTTAGCTATCTCGGAGAAAGTTGGGGGACCAAATTTATCCAGCTAAGCATATCTATCACATAGAATATGGTCTGATATATGAATCAGCTTGCTGGTGAGATCCAGACAACAGAATAAATTGCAGTAATGGAGAACTCCAGTAGATGCCGGATACGTAATTGCCCTAGATTAATTTTAACATATTTTTTCTAATAGATAAATAAATCATATGAATTGTAATTTTCCAAATGGGCGAAAAATATCAGCATTGACGGCTCCAGCCAAGAAATACCTGGTTCGAATCCTGGGCATGTACATTATTCGCCGACTTTTAAAATTACTCATATGATTTATTTACAAATTGGAACAATTGGGTTAAAATTAATCTAATGTAGTTACGTTATCCAACGCGTCTGGAATTCCATTACCTGCGATTTATTCTGTTGAGTTATGGCTCATCTATCAGACCAGATGCTATTATCAATAAGGTTTGCTGGGTGAATTAAGTCCTCTAGATCCGGTATAACTCAAATGTCAAAACACTGGCATAGCTTCTACCAAGAGATTCCTGGTTCGTTACCTGGCACGGACATTTTTTGCTCTTTTGGAAAATTACAACCCATATGATTCATTTACCAATTAGAATGATCGTGCCAAAATTATTCTAGTGCATTCAAATTATAATATGTAAAGCATCATCAATATTTTTTAAACTGTGCAATAGAATTTCTTCCTTCTTCGCTTACAGTTATATAATTATTCTTAACCCTTAACTGCTGTAACAAAAAATGTCACATAACTACTGTGAGCGGTCTGTCAGACCGCTTGATCTAAAGATGAATAAAATGTTAAATTAACTCTCAGAAAATTATTTATGTATTAAACTTTATACACAGGACTATTATAATTTAAATTAAGCTATTCAAAAGTCTCTATAGATAGTAATAGGGTACCAAACGAAACAAAATTTGATCAGTATCTATAATTAAAATAAAAATTACAAGTTAAACTGTAAAACTTGAAAATTTCAGCTGTCTGTGAAATCGCTAACAGCAGTTATAGGTTAAGTTACTTAACTGTAGTTATTTCGTTACTACTGTTATACTTCGCATACTTAAATTATTTTGGTCAGTGATTCGTTTCATAACTTTTTCGAAGTTGTACTTTAATTATAATCACAATTACATGTAAATTTTAATATAATTCACAGGCGTTGACCTTTCAGCCACAAAAAATAATTATTCATATTAATTTTGAGTTTTATTAATGTAAATACCTTATAATCTTATAAAATATACTTTGATATTCAAGCAAGGTGTGTGCTTCTATCACACATTCTTTTCATTAAAAAAATAAATAAATAAATAAAAATCTTGGGTGTTTTTACACTTACCCTTTTCGATTTAGTTATTCATTTATTGTAAATTAATGAATAAATTTATGGCTAATGAATATGAATTTAAATTAATAGAAAAGCGAAGGAAACAGGTAGCTGGCAAAAGAATCAAATGCTTCCTTTGCTTGCCCGGATAACTACTCTCTCTTAATCACATATGATGATAAGATCAGATAACTGTTCTCAAAACTGTAGTTGGCGTTTGTAATTAGTCTAAGCAATTAATTTAACTTTGCAAGAAAAAAAAAGGTTTATACTACTTTGCTGTCTGATTCTTTTTATTTTATTTATTTTATTTTATTTTTTATCCTGTTTAATATAAGTATTGCTTAATTCCTAATCCCTTTGACTTTTTTAATGAAAATTAAAATATCGATTCTTAGTGGGACTAACCTACAATAATCAAAATCTGTGATTATCAAGTTTGTCCCCCTCCTTGTTAGTGAAACCTATTATGCTGTTAAAAGATCTATAAACTTTCATAAACTAAATTTTTTCTGTAAAATCTTGTTTCGTTTATGTCGCAAAATTCCTTTGTGGGTGGCCATGTCGATATATGTTCCTCACAACCTTCATGCACTACAAGTTAAAAAGCCCCAAAAGCATTACATTCTAGCCTTGTAATCTGTGTTTACTTCGCGATAGGAAGTCCAGTGCAATTTTCCTACTTGAAAATATCGCACTCGGAAAGAGTAATGGCTCGTTATGGATCGCGCACTTGATGACAGATATGTCCATTTTGCCTCTAGTAAAAAGCCATCGCACTTGAAAGATTGTCGCTAGCGTAACCCAAACAATCTCAACAAGCACTAGACGATGGATTGCGAAAGCTAGTCAAAGAAGAAAAGATGAATTTTTCAAATGACGATTCTACTATTTTTCGTTGCACATTTTAATCTTAGCTCTCAAAGCTTTCTATAAAATATAATTGATTTAATTCACAGTTATACTAATATAACCATTTTTAGATGGATGTGTTGTGAAAGCTAATCAAAGAAGTAAAGTGTGACCTTTTTCAAATGACGGTTTTGATATTTTTCGTTGCACATTTTAATCTTAGCTCTAAAAACGTACTGTAAAATATAATTGGTTTAATTCAAATTTACACTAATATAACCATTTTTAAATGAATTTATTGTGAAAGCTAGTAAAAGATGATTTTTTTCTAATGACGATTTTAATATTTTTCGTTGCACATTTTAATCCTATCTCTCAAAACTGACTGTTAAAAAAATTTTTTTAATTCAAATTTATACTAATATAACCATTTTTAAATGGATGTATTGTAATAAGGCTCTCGTTGAACTCCTTTCGAATGTGTTAATCTTTCTTTCTTCTTTTCTTCTTTTTTATTATTTTTCGATGCATAAAAAGCAAGCTTTTTTTCCTTTAAAAAAATGTTTCAAATCAATGTTCAAGTAGCATTGAAATTTATGGATACCAAAATTTTTCAAAACTATACTAGTATATATAATTTCCCATATGTCTTTTGAATTACATAATTTTTTTTTTAATTTTGGGCATAGCCCTTAACGTTTTAATTATAGAACAGGACACATGCATCCCACTGACCAATACCAGGGTTACGCTCGAGAACTCTATTTTTTATTCGTACCACTATTTTAACAATTAATCTTCATCATAGAATTATGGCAATTTCCAGAGAAATCTACTACAAATAATTACCTTTTAAATAACGATAAAAACAGAAAATAAAAATATTTGCAAGCAGCTGTCCTGTTATTTTTTAACAGTATATACGCTATATGGCCAATGACGACCGGTCACTTGCGATTTTAGATGTTTTGTTAAATATCTAGAAAAATACTTGAATAATAATCCTGAAATCCTCAGCTGTAAATGGCATAGTAAATGTCATCAATTACTGCGAAGATTTTTTCCCGAAACCTCTTAACGAGAATATAAAAGAAGAAATAAAAAGCTAATATTTTTTGGATTATTTTGCAAAAACTACTGCCGCAAAAATATTAAAACTGTAGCACATGATTAAGAAGCTTCTTCTAATAAACTGCGTTCATTTTTATGAGGATAGCCAAGGTGTTCGGATAGAACGCATACGCATGGAAAAATTAAGGTTTTTACAGAAATAATCCCAAATTTTATCAAGTTTTTTGCTTATAATTTGGAGAGTCCTTAATACAGAAGTATGTTCTTTTAATCAATCATGGCAAACAACATTGTACACAATACCCCGCAATCAGAATTAAAAATAAAAAATATTGGCTGACAAATGAGCAGGTTCACTAAATAATGATTCATTGCGCATACAAATTAGTAGAATTCTTTTGTTAACAATTGCTCGTTTAAGTGCGCTTTGGATAAGATCACACGATTGTCACGTGCTTTTTATCAAGGTACATTATCTCAGACAATATTCATGTGACAACACAGTAGGAATTGGGAATTAAAACGGCCTATAGAGGTACTGCTTGTAGTTTTCAATTCAGGAAAACTGTACCTTTAATTTCCCTTTAACTAATGTTAAAATGCCATTGTAATAATTCTTTATTGTAAATGAGTTTGAAAGTTTTAAAAATTAAAATTCGGATAACTTTTACTTTGCAATATAAGACAGAACACAAATGTCACAGGAAATCTGAAATTGTGCAAAAGAATAATTATTCTGAATGATTTTAAAATAAATATAACGCAATGGGATTTCACGGCATTATCCTGAAACGAGAAGTTGCATCTTTACTCCACCAGATGGCGTATTCGAGCGCTTGAATCACCAATTACAGAGAATAATGAAAAAGACTTGCACTGAACTACCTTTCGCGTTAGTCAGATCGCACACTGAATAGACCAGCGACAAATAAAATGTGAAACGGGAGACAAATTCATTGTTGAAACCTGTTTCTTCTTAGTTAACAGGGTAAAATGTCTCTTGACTAATGTTTTTTTTTTTTTTTTTTTTTTTTTTTTTTTTTTTTTTTGTCCCTTGTGTGTTCGGAGTGCGATCTGCCTTAAACTTCTAGAGTCACGTGATACTCTTTTCATGCACCTCATTCCTCTAATCATCATGTGACTTACGCGGTCTGAAAAAAAATACACGTATTTCGCATCATGGTAGTCTCTCTTTTTCGTTTGCTCGGGGTATTACGTGTGGTGAAAATAGAAGCTAGCACGTTTCTTTAGATATTGCATCATTTGGTGCTGCATAAATACAGTTAAAATACTTGTAGTAGGTACAAAACATACTATTAATAATACACCAGACCCGAAAGGGTTAAAATAGAAAAAATAATTCATAAATCCTGAAAAGATCTAAAACTTGGTAAAATATAAGCGTAAATTTTCTGGACAAAGTGCTAATCAATGGCGTGGTACACTGAATGTTATTTCTAAGCAGACGAATTTTTGTAGCCTCGAACTCAAAGACAGAATATTGTCCACTGGAATACCAATCATGGCAGATGAAATGTTTTTCTTCTGCTCCCGTAACACTCATGAAACGCAACACACTTCTCTTTTTTTTTTTCCTCTTACACTTATTTCGGGTGCGAGTAATGGATCGACGAGAGAAATATCCTCGATGAAAGAACGTTCGATTAGAGGGGCTTCAATCACCTCTTGAACACATAAACATTCGATTGCCCTTCCCAGCGCCTGTTGATAAAAGGTGGCTGGTTCGAAAGGCACCAGTATTTACGTTACAGCGTGATTGCTTAGAGATGGAAAGCAGCACCTACGCACGCGTTGTTTGCGCAGCAGACATGCTTATTCTCATGACATTATCGCTGGTCGGATATGTAAACTACAAAGTCTCTGAAATGTTAATATTTTGGGAGAAAAGATATGTAGGGTGCTTCTTTTTATCAATGACCAATATATAATCCCTAAACCGTTAGTTTTAGAGGCATAATTTCTAGTGTAAACTAGCCGATGGGGAGTACCGTAATACTTACCCATCATTAATATGCATATTATAAAATATGTGTAAACTATTTATAAAGTGCATTACAATTCCAAAACAAAGTTTAAACGTATACTTAAATATTTTGAATATATAGTAATGCTCTATTACTGAATTGCTGATGAACCAATTTCGACTAGTTATGTAAAACGTAAAACTATTAAAGTAGTACTAAATTGTGTAAAAGAAACATCCTTTCCTATTAACTAACAGTTTGCTGCGTCGGATTAAGCGTCTCGTTTCTAATTAAAAAATATATCTGAATTGAAATTTGAATGAAATACAGGGTCGTGAAAAATTGAAAACTGTGGAAAAGTGATTACAAATATTTCGGCAACTAATTATCCGATTAAATTAAATCTTTATGCAAAATTAGGTTTTTTTTTTTTTTTTTTTTTTTTTTTTTTTTTTTAGTTTACATCCATTCCTTAAAATAAAAAAACTCGAAATAAAAAATAATAATAATAATAATAAGCCGGAGCATTCGTATAAAAGTTATACCTGATATACGTTAATATATGTAATATTTATTTACTTAGAAATGCAATGTATAACTTATTTTGTTTGGAAGCTAGTTATGGCTCTAAAATGCTTGCAAAAATAATAATTATGTAGAATATTGAGAAACATTTTTCATATGATGCTGACAAAAACATAAGTTTTTTTTTTTTTTTTTTTTTTTTTTTTTTTTTTTTTTTTTTTGCTTCCTGAAATGCAATGCAAAATTACGTATTTGTATTTCACCGTCGTGATTTGTTGTTAAATAAGAAACAGATGTTGTAATGAGGAAGTCAGTCGAGTATAAACGTCCGATTAAAACGAGTGCATTATAATTTTCTCCAGAACATTATTGCGTCACTGCGAGCATCCAAATGGAAAATTTATAAGAATTGTTTTTGTGTCACAGCTTTAGAAATGACATCTGAAAATTAGGAACTCAAGCCGGTGACAGCTGTCTGGCTAAACAGGAATTATTTTCGCGATTCTCGAGACAAAATATATCGCTATGATATTTTTAGCCTTCTAAACGACTGCCGTAATTTATATTCTTCGCATAAGCAGAAGCCATTTGTTATTTTGTTTAACAGACTTCGGACTTTTGTATTCGCGCCATTACCTGACAAGTGTAATCCCTGCTAAAAAACGGGCAACATTACATTTAATGACAAGTTTAGCAATAATCCTCACAGATCGAAGGATAATAGCTCCTTATTTTGTGTTCTCATTCCGCTTCGTAGCCATTCAGCAATTTAACATAGCAGACGATCTTGTCATCATTGCCATTCCCTATACCACGTTCTCTCAGAATAAAAGAAGTTAATCTAATTTGTTGACGCCCTCTATCAAAACGTGTTTAGACTCAGAGAATTCCATGCGCCAATAAAACCTGACAAAAAATAAAAAATATGTCGCCGAGAGATTTATTACCGATTCTGACTTGGCATTATTAAGGTGCCATTGTGAAACGGCATTAACTTGTTTCCTTACAATATGACAGCCACTTTGAAACGAATAACTTCTTTCCCCTCCCAACTGAACCGATAGTGAATACATCATTTATTTTGCTATATTTTTTTCTTTTCCGTCTCTAGCAGTTTTTTATTTATTAACCTGGTCTCCATGCCCACAAAGGAAAAAATGATGACGTCATAATGACCCATCCAATAGGCTTATATAGAAGTGTTAAATTGCAACCGTTAGTCACCGTAAGTTGGTCGCTAATTGTTCCCGAATGCTCGGATACTTACTCATGGAATTGATCTTTATAAAAAAACCGCTATCACTAATTTCGTGAAACTTTTAATGAAAGGATGCACCGAAAAATAAAGATTGAAACTGTCATTCCGAATTGGGAAAACATATCTGTCAATTGGAATACAAAAGCAGAGGACTAAATTGTTCGTTTATTCTTTTTTGTGTGCCTCATAACTTCTTTATTTGCCGAAAGGACTGTAAATGCTTTTCTCAATAGGTGGTTTTATGAAAAGAAAGTAACAGAAAGGAATTCAGGAGCATGTGACCGCTTAAATATATACACTTGATCATATGATTGACTTCTTAACGTTTTAAAACAATCTGTTCATAATTTCATAA
Source organism: Maratus speculifer (assembly GCA_964019185.1). NCBI lineage: Eukaryota > Metazoa > Arthropoda > Arachnida > Araneae > Salticidae > Maratus > Maratus speculifer. The sequence goes on along the minus strand of OZ025300.1, from coordinate 11,594,307 downwards.
AGGCAATTTTAGTGATCGCAATTTCTTATAAAGAAAAGCATATGAAATTTTGCACAGTAAATATATATATATATATATATTTCGCATAATGAGAAAAACCATAAATACCATAAAAACCATGCATGCTTTGCAAGCTAACTCTAACACACTTTACACAATAATAAGATAATATTCCTTTCGAGTATATTTGTGTAGCTATTGTCGCCTAAACTACGATGTATATATATGTAAGTTAAGGAGTCCAGGGGTAATATCATATATCTTTAATAATCTTGGTTAATATAACATATTTACAAGGGAAAAATAAGTAAAAGATTAAGATTAAGGGGCATCTTCGGTCTTTTCAACCAGAGCTCGGCTGAGCACGTCTTTACCTCGCTGGATCCGGCATCCTTCTGACTCTTCTGTACTGTTGCTGAGGCCCTTTCGTGGGAAAGTGCTGACTATGCAACAATTATTTCACACTTGGCTGTTAACAAGGGCGTCCACGTGTTGTACTTTGATATGGGGCAGATGCCGAGTTGGCCAAATGCATCTGAAGCAAGCCTGTTACTATAGGCTCGCTATATCGACATATATATATATATATATATATATATATATATATATATATATATATATATATATATATATATATATATATATATATACTTTTTGGGGGAGGGGGATAACTTTTCAAAATGAAAACAAGTATAAATAGAGAAATGATTTAATTAACCCTTTCCGACACACTGTGCCCAGTCTGGGATACCTAATTTTAATTCCAAACTTGCAAACGACACCAATAATATTTTAATAAAATTTTGCTTTTACAGTAAAAGCTTAAATTAAAGGGCTCTTAATTTCTCAAAAAGTTGTTTCTGAATTCCGGTGTCAATCGATAATTTCTTATTTTACTAACAAAATTTGCTAGCATTGTAAAGGATTAACAGAACTTATAAAAAAGAACTTTTTCTAATCCGATCGTTGAAAAAGGCCTTATTAAAGAAATTGTATGATTAATGAGGGTATCAAACTTTGTTCTAAGTGTAGTTCGCCTGGATAGCAGTTGCCATTATAATGATGTGTTTTGTCATGTTAAAAAAACTTTCTTTACGTTCTGATGAAAGTGCAGAAATCACGAAAAAAGCTGCTGAAAACCGAAAACATGGGGAAAATATTTTTACTTGAATATACTGTGATTAAGCATACAAGTATTAGGTTGTTCCAAACGTGTTTTTCGTTTTTTGACCAAAAATAACCCAAGCAAATTCGAAAACGGTGAAATTTTACTGAAGAACATATCTGTGCTATTTTGTTCTGCGAACCTGCTCCTACGTTTCCAGGAGTACCGAGGTGATTTTTTATATCATTCAAACAGTTAATTTTTTTTTTTTTTTTTTTTTTTTTTTTGTGAAGAGAATTTTCGAGAGAAAAAAGCCAATGGAAATCGGATAGAGGGTGCGCCAGAACATTTCAATCGAGCACAAAGAATATGTCTTTGCCAGTCAAAGATTTCCGTAAAGCTTCTTTTTGCAATTCATGTGCTATTTTTTTATTCAACTGTCACCACTTTCTGAAAATAAAAATATTTTACTCACACTTTAACAACATTTGCAAAAGAAAAGTACTACAAAAGGTGTTTTTAAAAATATTTGTGCGAATAATATAAAAATAGTTGCTAGTGACTGATTTGTCCATGATCTGTTGGCAAGTAATTTTCAACATCAAAAAGATTTTTTTTTGAAAAGGCTGGGTTCCTGTGGACGAAATTTGGAAACTTTATAACAACCAATGCAAACGGTTTTGATCTAGTCGATATAAAGATCCTATTTCTGTCGCTAAAGCCGAGCTTTTACAATTTTGGTCTCTATTTGGCGAAATTGGATCTATTACGAGTGAATTTTATAAAACCACACCACCAATTCTGAAATTTGCTACTGGCAACTAGATAAACTGAAGGTAGCAATAGCCATGAAATACCCCGAAAGAACAAACAAAAGAGATATTACCTTCCATTATGACGACTCCATTTCATATGTATTTTTGATTGTCAGAAACAAACTCTTTGCATTCGATAGAGACATTCTGAACCATCCTCTTTACTCTCCAGACATTGCTCCGTCCGTCTACTATCTGTTTCTCTGTCACAAAAATTCAGTTCACGAAAAAAAAAATTACTCTTTGAATGGCATAAAAAATCACCTCGATAAGTATTTTACTTCCTAATCAAAAACGTTTTGGAAAGAAGGTGTTATTAGATTACCGGAAAGATAGAAGAAGTTTTGTTCAACAGATTGCAACAATCGTTCTTCAATAAAATACTGTCTTTATCAATACTTCCATAATTTATTTTAAAAAAACTTTTGAGACAGCCTAATACTATTTACATAAAGTATGTTTGGAAAGTATGAGACTGTGACGTTATGCTTAGTTTGAAATGTATTTTTACTTTAATCAAGCTGTGCCAACATGTCATAATTTTCACTGATTTTTAATTTCTTAATTCTAAGGATTGGAATCGGAGCTTTTATTGATTGTTGAACTATTTCAAAAACTTAATACTGAGTAACAAAAATGACCTCATCATCTGTATTAATAGAAATCACTTGTCTTTTTTTAAATGTATTTTTTTACAATACATATTTTACAATAATAAATATTCACGCTGTTTGTTCGTATAAAGTCTTATACAAATGAGACGCAGATTAACATTACGTCATTTTTAATGGAGGTGATATCCTGGTAGATACATATAACGCATATATATATATACTAGCTGTCCTGCCCGGCGTTGCCCGGGTTCGTCGAAAAACAGCAAGAATTTCGAAAAAACTTTAAAAATCATAATAAAAACATCGAAAAATTTAAAAACTGCTGCACGAATTTCATCTAAACTTCGTTGAAAACAGATGGGCTAGAAAATTGAAACTGGATTTTTTTTTTTTTTACTAATGTGGAAAAATCTTACAAAATCGCAAAAAACATTAAAAATCACATAAAAATATAAAACAAAATTCAAAAATTGTGTTTCAAAATTCGAATAAACTTTGAAGAAAAGAGATCAGAATTTACTACATTAGTCCAAAAATTGAACGTCTAAAAAATCGAAGCGGGTCGCGAAGAAACGTAAATATCGTTTTAAAAATGGCAAAATTTTCAAAAATCACGGAACTCAAAATAATAATATTTTGAATCTAATTAATTTGATAATATAAAAAGCATTGAAATGCGAAAAAAAAAATACGCTAAAAAAATCGCAATAAAAACCTTTAATCGCACAGGAGAAAATTTATCATGTTAGCAAAGAAATTTAAAACCGAATTCCTTTTCCGTATCTGAAAAAATCGCCGTGAACTCAAACAAACAAACAAAAAAAAGCATACTGCATAAAAAATTGCTGTAGATCAAAATAGAGCAAAACAATTACCGTAAAGGATAAAAGTTTGAAACCAAACTCTTATTAGTCTAAGAAGTTTAAAATCAAATTCCTTTGAAAAATGAAAAAAAAAAAAACAATGACTGAGAAAGCCCAAAAATTGCACTGAAAATTCTAATAAAAGTCGTAAAACATTAAAAAATCCCTAGGGTAAAAATTCACTGTTATAATATAAAATATTGTAATCAAGAAATTAACCATATTAAGCAAAAAGTTTGAAATCGAAATCGATTTCCGGATTTAAAAAAATCACCACGGAACTTGAAGAATGGCTAAAAATCACATAGAAAATTGCTTTAAAAAATAGTTAAATATTTGGAAGTCAATGCTTAAAAAATTAATATTAAAGCAGGGCCAGGAGGGGTGTTATGATCGGAAATCATTCATAAATAACAAAATGTAGACATGGAACGCCAACATCATATTAAGAGATAAAATATTGCATTCGAAACATAACCAAATGTTTGTAATCAAAATTGGTTTCTGAATGGCAGAAAATTGCCAAGGAACTTAAAAAATGGTTAAAAATCGTATTGAAAACTATATTAAAAATCGCTGAATATTTAAAAGTCTTGGCTGTAAAAATTTAATATTCAGTCGAAAATATTGTAATCGGAAATCGTTTTTGAATAAGGAAAAGTCAACACGGAACACCTAAAATCCCCAAAACTAACTAAAAGTTACATTGAATATCGCATTAGAAATTGGCAAAATTCAAAAAGCGTGGAGAACAAATTGTACTATTTATGTACTATATGCTAAAAATTAGAAACCGAAATTCTTTTACCGATGTCAGCAACTGTCGCAGAACTTGAAGAAAAATCACTATAAAACAGATTAAAAATCAGTAAAATTCAAAAATCCGGACAAAATTTACCATAGTAAGATAAACATTTATATTAAAATTCCTGTGGACAAAATTTATCATAATGGGACAAAACATTGAAATCTGAACTCTTTCATTAGTTAACAAGTAAGAAAAATCATGCGTTAAGCATAGATTATGAAGCACTTTCCAACACTTAATTAAATCTTTAACAAAACTTTGTTATTTAGGGAAATAATAGTGTATAGCCAAATGTACCCAAATATGTATTCCAGCACATTAAAACAGCCCTGTATTTCATATGTCAGTTCATATAATGGAAAAATTTAGCTTAGCAAGAAAATACCCAGTAGCTTGAAATTTCTTTTTCAGCAATTCATACTATTAGATGGAAACATACTGGAATACTTTTGTTCAGCCCTGTAGTTTACATTGTACCTTTATTACACGTCAACATTAGGCTAAAATTTATTGTAAACTAAAACGCTTTTAAAACAACTGAAATCACTTTCTCATAAATCATCATTCATAGGCGTCCATGTACCGAATTCTTTGCGTAGCCCTGTATATCTCTTTATCTATATTCTGCAAACATTTCACAGTAAATTGAATGCAGCTCAGCGTAAAAATGCATAGCTTATTTAAGAACCACCTTTAAATAATTTACGCTCATATTCAGTAACGTTGGTGAGCTCTTTTGGGTAGCCCTGTATATCAACTATAACATTTATACACACCATATAATGTGCATATATTTAGCAAAATATAAACGCGAATATCATAATTTAAATGCATTTCATCCCTCCATCAGTCATCATCGGACACATATACGGTACTTCAGAAAGAATATACTATTTGAAATATTTTGTGTGGTTCTGTAAATGCTATGTACTTCATATTATGCAAGACAGTAGCGTATAATTTATATTAAGCTTCAGTGACATATATCAATTTTATTATACATGAAAAAGCTTAATATATTTAAAATATGTCACACACAATTCCCCCTTTTACCATTATCTAATGGAATTCTTTTGTGTGGCCCTGTAAATGAATAATAGCTACATTTTCACCTTATATTTTATAGAATGCATATTTTAATATGTTTGACAGGGTATAACATCTTTAAAATTCCTTTGAAACAATTTTTCCCCATAGGCCGTAATGTAATAGGAAACTTTTGATTCGCCCTATAGATAAACTAATCATAATAGAAACTTCATTTTCAATAGGATTCGTGCTAGGGTAAACGTCAATAACGTCCTAAAATTCCATGACAATCCGAGTATATTAATGATTTTTCCCCATAGGCCGTAATGTAATGGGAAACTTTTGATTCGCCCTGTAGATAAACTAATCATGGTAGAAACTTCATTTTCAATAGGACTTGCGCTAGGGTAAACGTCAATAACGTCCTAAAATTTCATGGCAATCCGAGTATATTAACGATTTTTCCCCATAGGCCGTAATGTAATGGGAAACTTTTTATTCTCTCTGTAGATAAACTAATCATGGTAGATACTTCATTTTCAATAGGGTTCGTGCTAGGGTAAACCTCAATAACGTATAAAAATTTCATAGCAATCCGAGTATATTTACGGGAGTTAGAGCGCGGACAGACGGCCATCCGGACAGACGGACAGACGGCCAGACAAACCGAATGCATAAGCACTTTTCAACTTTGTTGGAAAGTGCTAAAAAATATCGACACAAAAGTTTAAAAAAATCGCTAAACATTTTATGAAAATACGCTAAAAATCTGAATCACTCATGTCAAAATTTACTACATTAAGCTACAAATTATTCAGAAATTTCTTTTCCAGTTGTGAAAAAATCGCCATGGACTCGAAAACATCTAAAAATTTTATTCAAAAATGCATTACAAATCGTTTCAAATTTAAAAATAGCGGGAGACGACATTTACATTAATAGAGTAAAATAGTATAATCTGAATTCTTTCCTAAATACGAATGAAAAAATCGGCGCAAAGCGTGAGAAATAATGAAAAGATTGCTAAAAATTGCATTAAAAATCACTAAATTTCAAAATTCGTAAATGAAGGATAAATGTTTGAAACTAATTTTCTTTCCCAAATTTCAAAAAATAGCCGTGAGATTCAAAAAACCAATATAAAAACATTGAAAAATTCATTAAAAATCGCTAAATGTAAATACATCCCGTGAATAAAAAATTATTTTAGTCCTTCTAGAGTAAAAAAAAAAAAAAACTAGCCTTAAAAGGAATGTCTCCTGGAAGGATGCTGATGTGTAAGGTTTCCGGAAATAACGCATCCAGGTCGACCACTCCTTCCATGAGTCGAATCGACCAATCAGGAAAGGGCTCCGTCTATGCATCGCGAAGCGATTTCAACCGGGATTGCAGTCGTGTGACACATCATTTGAAAAGTCTGCAACTGCTTATTCATATTATGGATGTCCTGTATGTCTCCCCCCCCCACTCTGCCCCCCCAGGGGGGCACATTTTTAATTTCTTTGCAACACCAGTCATGTGACACATCATTTGAGAGATCTGCAAGAGCTTATTCATATCATGAATGTCTCGTGTGCCACCCCACACTCTGCTCCCCCCGGGGGGGAGGTACCAAATCGCATTAAAAAGCGCGAAAAAAATGGTACTAAATCGCATTAAAAAGTTCATTAAAAAACGCATTGACAAAAGCACTAAATATCGCTAGTTATTTTTAAAATCGGAGTAATCATAATTTCATCAAACGGATAAAACATTCTGATCGGAAATCTGTACTATTTGATTATCCGGTTGACCAAGAAACTATCTGGGATGGCGGATCGTAAATTCCATATTCACTTGACAATGACATTAAACATATTACATGTTTGTTAAGTCATCAAGTGGTTTTTACTTTTTATTTTTATATGTATTTTTATTAATGTTTTTCTAAATTATCTCTCCTTTCATTATTTAACATAAAAATTACATCAATTTGCATAATTTGGCTTGTTTCACGATTGATGTAATTTGGCGAAATTGGTCGACAGGATAATCAAGTATTAAATGGAAATCCTTTATAGATAATAAAAAATCAACACGGAACACAAAAAATCTTGAAAAATCGTGTTAAATATCTCTAAAATTATATTAGATTAAAAGTTTCAAATCAATTTTTACTTCCGATTATCAAAAAATCACCATAAAACTCGAAAAATCTCTAAAAATTGCATTGAAAAGTGTATTAAAAATCACTAATATTAAAAAATCACAGGGGTCAAAATTTACTCTAATAGGGTAAAACGTTGTAATTGGAAATATCTCATGAATGACAAAAATTCGACATCAAATGCAAAAAATCTCGAAAAATCGCATTAAAAATCGCTGAAATTCATAAATCTTAGTAGCTAAAATTTAATACATTAGACTGAAAGTTTTAAGCAAAATTCCTCTTACTAATGTCGAATAATAGCGGAAAAATTCGAAAAAACATTAAAAATTACATTAAATAATTCGCTAAAAATCCAAACATCGTTGCGCGAAATCCAAACAAATTATACTGAAAAGAGAACAAAATTCACTAAATTAGGTCGAAAGAATGAAACCACTTTCTTTTTCTCTAATATGGAAAAATCGCCTCGAAACCCACTAAAAATCGCATATGAATTAAATTAAAAAAACTGAAAATCGGCCTTCAAGGTGTAAAACTTCATACATAAGTGCAGCGGTCTCTGCAGAGCATCGTCAGTACTTTAAAATTTTTAACATGCGTTATAAACTACCTTAAAGTGTAAAACAGATCTCCTTGTTACATTTCCTAATTTTGTTCGCGCCCCTCCTCTCACGCACCCTAAAATGTGTCACACCATTCTTTTTTTTTTTTTTTTTTTTTTTTTTTTTTTTTATCATGTATTATAAACCATTTTAAATTTTAAAACAAATCACATTGTTATATTTTCAAATTTTAACAAAATCACGTTCTGTTAGTTCCATATTTCACCACCAGGTAGCGCACTCTATTCTTCAAAAACTTTATCAAAACGATACTCTGTTAAACAACCTATCAGGTGATATATTACTCGAGGGGGTAGCGGTCTTAAGCAAGAAAAGATATTTTATGAAATTGCTATTCGAAAATAGTGGTACCTAAACTTTTGATATTTTAGATAGATTTCGTAAAAAAAATACTACTTATTGCATTCTCAACAGTTCAAGTTTTTGATAGAACAACTATAAAAAAAAAATAGATGCTAAACGCAAAAAATCTTGAAAAAGCGTTAAAAATCGCCTTGAAAATCGCATTAAAAATCTCTGTTAAACAACCTATCAGGTGATATATTACTCGAGGGGGTAGCGGTCTTAAGCAAGAATTTAAGATATTTTATGAAATTGCTATTCGAAAATAGTGGTACCTAAACTTTTGACATTTTAGGTAGATTTCGTAAAAAAAATACTACTTATTGCATTCTCAACAGTTCAAGTTTTTGATAGAACAACTATAAAAAAAAATAGATGCTAAACGCAAAAAATCTTGAAAAAGCGTTAAAAATCGCCTTGAAAATCGCATTAAAAATCTTTAAAATCTAAAATTCGTAACAAACACAAAATTTTGGGCATTAGGCTAAAAGTTTGAAACGATTTTCTTTTTATCAATCTCAAAAAATAGCCGCAAAATAAGAAAAAACACGAAAAATCGTATTAAAAAATTCGTTAAAAATTCAAAAATCGCTGTACAAATTCCGAATAAACTTTTTGAAAAGAGAAAAAAAATTGCTTTTTTTTTTTTTTTTTTGGTTAAAAGAATGAAACCGTATTTCTTTCACTAATGGGATAAAACCGCAAAAAGAACGCTAAAATCGCCTAAAAAATTATTTTAAAAAATCTAATAAAAAATCGAAAATCGGGCTTCTAGGTGCAAAACTACATGTATAAAAGTACCTTCCCTCCAAATTTTGTAACTCTACGTGTAGCAGTCTCTTCAGAACAGCGCTGACACATAAACATACTTATCTCTTTATTATTATAGACAGGCATGTCAAACACGTGGCCCGCGGGCCACAATTGGCCCGACAGGAACATCTCTGTGGTCCGCCAATTCTTTGGTATTCTCGTATGTTTGATTCAGTTCTTATAGTTGATGCAAAAAATACACTTTGCATAGCAAATATTGCAGTGCTGCAAAATTGGAGAATGATTTTATTCAAAATATCTACCATTATTTCAGAATATCTTCATTACAGTTAATGGCAGATATTGACATACATTAAATTTAATGATCCGCTATTGAATAAAGAAAAGTTTAAATTTTTAAATTAATGGCTGTTATTTTGGATGAAAAATTTTCGCAGTTTGGCGTAGAAGATGCAAACAATACCGATTCAACAACATTGTGGCATAAAAGATGCAAACATACTGTCTTAAATATGATCAAATCTAATGTATTTTAAAATTTCGTTTCCAAGAGATAGGGTATGCAAAAGTTATCAATAAGAAAGTTATGAAAAGCAGATCTTAATCTAAAAATTTATAAAAGTTTTTTTTCTAATTGTTTATGATGTGCTTTATGTTAAAACGAATACATTATTTTACTGATTTCTTTGATTTAACATTACATAATAACGCGTGGTATTTGTTAGGTATTAAAAATGTATCGAAAATCAATTAAAATACTAGATTAATTTCTAATTAAAGGTTTCTGAAAAATTCAAGAGAAATAAATAGCTTTAAAAGAGAAAGTGACACGATTTCTCGTCTTGTAAAATAATTACAGTAATAATAATAATAATAACAAAAAAAGTTACCCTGTTTTTATAATTTGGCTGCATGCATAGTCGAAAGTGAGCATTTTGGACATAAGCTCATTCATTAATTTCATTCTTACAGGTTAGCAAACGTATCATTGTAAATTATCCCTGTGTGATCTTTATCTTTCTTGATGATGAAGATATAGTATCACAGATTCATATAAGTCAATTTGAAATAATTTTTTGTACTCAAACAAAGACAGAAAAATTGTGTTTAATATGTAGAAATTTCGTTCAAGTTTGCTAAGAATTTACTCACAAATATTTCGAAAAACCCACAAATATCTAGAAATAATTTCGAAAAATAAATAGATTTTGAACTGAAACTTCGTTGAAAAAAGTGTGTTTGTGAAACATATTAAAAGTAATCCATCTGCTTTTAAAAACAATGATTGGATGCAAATGCACAAAACTCGAATTATTCAAGGTAGAATAAAGGATGTTCAAAATAGTTAAATAAATTAAAAAATATGCAGAGGCATTTCTATAAATATTAATGTTGTAACCAGAAGTTTCAGTAATCGCATGAAATCCATAATTTCAATATCTGTTGCGATAACTGAAAATTTTTATTAAATTAACAAATTTTCATTAGAAGACAGTAACCACCAGTAGCCACCAACAAATATTTTTAATAGCCACTTTTTGTCATTTAGTGGTCTCGTGGCCGGTGGCTAACGTTAATTTTGCCCTTTAACTTTAAAATTCTTGAAAATATAGGTTCAAGAAATTTTACTTTGTGGGCAGTTTTTTTTTCTTTCTTTTCGCAGACAGGATATGTACTTAAAAAAAAGTGAGCAGAATCAGGAAATTATTCCTATGCAGGATCAATAACCATAGCTAATATATTTTAATAAATTATGATTTTTTTTATTTCATAATATTATATTGTAAATAATTGTGTTCTATCAATGATTGGTTTTATAAAAAGTAGCAAATACAACATAAAAGAAAATACAGATATTAGGATTACAAAATTAATAACACATTTTTATATAATTTTGATTGCGATTTAAATTTTAAAATGTTTAGAATCTGTTTAAACGTACTTGCATTTTTTCTTTTAACTTATTTTTCATTAATTTGACTGTGCATTCTCGTAGGACTCTTTAGTATTAGATTTGTTTTTACCTAATAAATATTTTTAAACATTTTCTGATGTGTTTTTTTAATTTTTTCAATAAATAGTTTAAAAAAATTATGCATTTTTGTTTGCTCGTTTGTTTTTAAAAACAATGCTGTATTTTTAATGCACAGTTTTCATTTTGTGCGATAGTCATCAAATTAATCTGTTTCTTTATTTTCGATAATGTGGCCCGCGGTGGTAGACGAGTTTGACATGCCTGTATAGAAGATATATTATGGCTCCGATGCAAGGAAACTGAGCGATCGAAAATGCCATGTTAAACTATGGGAACACTTTGAAGCGTGATGTTTTATTATCAAACTAGCTGACCCGCCCGGCGTTGCCCGGGTCCGTATTAACAATACTAAACGAACTTGAAATTTGTATGATTTTATCATTAACTGGAAGCATGCAGAAATGCATTGTCTGAAATACGTCGCAGCTGACTTTGTGAAAAATCGGTTTTAAAAACAACTAATATTAAGCTCTAAAATTACTTAAAATGAGCAATGAGAAACACGGGAGGGAACATGTATCCAACGATTGCGTTAGTTTCGTGTTAAAGTGTTGATATTTACCCGTAAAAATCACTATTAAATCACGTAACTAATTTTTTTTTTTTCGCATAGAAATCCCAAGTGAAATTTTTTGAATCTCAAACTAATTATATCACTCTTAAATCCGACTATACCGTGAATGAAATCGATACGCGATGATAAAAGATTGGTATATAGTATTATAATTTCAGAGCCATTTAACAAAAGTATATATTTTTAATCAAAGCATGCGTAATCTTGACTCTGTGGGCAAATTCCTAACCGTAATGTTTTGTACCATAACCATAATCTGTCTGTAACCTAACTGCGACTTAACATTACACTACCGTAACTTAAATGTAACATAAATGTAACCTAGCCGTCACTTTGAAATATCAATATAGAAGCAAAGCATCATTTAAGATTTTGCTTGAAAAGTTAACATTCTTTCGTTAATGTCTTAAAATCGTCTGCACTCTGAAATCTAGATTTTAGACTAATATTTGTTATTTAAGTTTTCGCGCATGATTTTAAAAGAATGTTTTCATAAATATATTTTATATATTGACATAGAGTTATTAATATGTTGTTAAATTAAAAAAATTTTTCATCTATATTATAAAGTATTAAAAAGTTCTGTAAAAAAAGAAAACTTTTAGTAATACAATTTTTAGTTCAAATCAAATGTTTTCAATATTTTATTTAATTTTATTTTGACATTTAATTATTTCGAATTTATCAATTTCAATTATTTTAAAAGCAAACATTTTTTAAATATAAATAATATAATAGAAAAAAGACCATTTTAAAAAATTACTATTTCTTCGTAAAATACGCTTCAGCTGTAATTCATTTCTTTCAATTCGTCTTATTAATACAAAATCCCTTCCACATGCTTTTGTTTGGGACATTAAAATTTGAGCGATAAATGGTTTAATATTACAACCCTTTTTTCGGTTTACTTCACCATCACCTATCTTTTTCCTCCATGGTTTACAACCGCTGTGATAAAAAATGATCATTTAAACTGACAGTTTGCGAGTCTATGAATTTTAAAGGTCTGTTCCAGCTTTTTTAATTATTTATGCGAAAATTTTATGCAACCAACCAACCATAACTAAATGAAAGGAAAAAAAAGAAGAAAAAAGGCGATTTTTTATGAGAGTGATCTTTGGAATTTAATTAATTACTCAGTTAATAAATAGAATTTCGAAATTCTGAAGCTCAGGTGCATCAGGAGAGATATTGGGCTACTCTCATAAAAATTTTGAGCTTCGTACGTCCCATAGATTTTGCTAGCCATCGCAGACACACACACACACACACACACACACACACACACACACACGCAGACAGAGCGATTTGTTATTTTATTAGTATAGACTAGCTGACCCGCCCGGCGTTGCCCGGGTCCGTATTAATAGTATTAAACGAACTTGAAATTTGTATGATTTTATCATTAACTGGAAACATGCAGAAATGCATTGTTTGAAATACCTCGCAGCTGACTTTGTGAAAAATCGCTTTTAAAAACAATAACTAATATTAAGCTCTAAAAATACACAAAATGAGCAATGAGAAACACGGGAGGGAACATGTATCCAACGATTGCGTTAGTTTCGTGTTAAAGTGTTGATATTTACCCGTAAAAATCACTTTTAAATCACGGAACTAATTATTTTTTTCGCATAGAAATCCGAAGTGAAATATTTTGAATTTCAAATTAATTATATCACTCTTAAATCCGACTACACCGTGAATGAAATCGATACGCGGTGATAAAAGATTGGTATATAGTATTATAATTTCAGAGCCATTTAACAAAAGTAAGTGCATATTTTTAATCAAAGCATGCATAATGTTCACTCTGTGGACAAATTCCTAACCGTAAACTTTTGTACCATAACCATAATCTGTCTGTAACCTAACTGCGACTTCACAGTACCCTACCGTAACTTAAATATAACATAAATGTATCCTAGCCGTCACTTTGAAATATCAATATAGAAGCATCATTTAAGATTTTGCTTGAAAAGTTAACATTCTTTCGTTAATGTCTTAAAATCGTCTGCACTCTGAAATCTAGATTTTAGACTAATATTTGTTATTTAAGTTTTCGCGCATCATTTTAAAAGAATGTTTTCATAAATATATTTTATACATTGACATAGAGCGCGTTCAGAGACCGAAACACGAGTAACTCGGAAAAATGGGGAATGACGTCATAGTGGTTTCTAGGGGTAAGGTTGGGTTAAAACGGCTCTGAACGCTTTCGGGAAAAGTTACGGGATTTTTTTATTTACATCAACAAACATGGCGGCAACTGGGCTTTTGATAGTGCAGACAGATTATTCGTCAGATGAGAAGATTATAATATTTTCTGAATAACCACTCTTATTAGAAGGGGAAGTGTTTAAAAAGTTATTTTTTATGTGAAATATATACTGTGGCACAAATGTCTGCTGCAGATTTTGCTGGCGATTTTAGTGTGAAGTGGAGATGCAATCATTCGGTTGAAAATATGGTATGTTTAAATTATTATGTGCTTATATCTATAAAATTTGTAATAAAATTCTCGCCCTCTCGCGAAAAAAAGCATATATCAAATAAACGTTTCTGCTGACATTTCCCTCCCAAGAAACTTCTATTTTATGGATGTGTAAATTATAAAATAAATTTAAAATGATCGGGAAAAAAAAAGCCAGTCGCTTAATTTGCTAAATATCTTTGTGTACATGGCGAAAATGGGCAGATTGTGTGTTTCCATGACTTCAAGAATATGGTAACACAACTAACTGTGTAGGTAGCTGTAACTATATTGCAATGTGTTTGTTTTGATGCTTACTTAGTTTATTTCCAAGTAATATTGTTTACTTTATTTCTATACTCTTAAACAAAAATAAAAAAATACCTCGCAGACAGCAGAAAAAATAAAAATATTTACAGAAAATTAAAGAAGTTTTTAAACTGCTATCTAAAAATGTACATTTAAAATATCTTTTGTTAATTCTAATTGAACTTGGTATCAATATATTAACTTATAATGGAGTGTAATGAAATCACATAATGTTATCCCTGTTGTTAAGAAGCCTGCTGGGAAGTCAAGGAACTCTGGAACCGAAGATCTGTTAAAATTTTTATGACAGCTGGATACATTATCAGGCAGATATTTTATTAATTTTCTGTCTGTAAATGTAGCCCGCTAGTCCTTGGTGTCTTCAATCAAGCTCTTCACTGATGTTGCAAGGTCTCATTTTGTGACAATGGATGTGTTTCATTCACAGTTCGTTAATATGTTAATATCAAGTCCATTTGGGATTTCAAAAGTTATTCTACTCATACTTTTTTGGATAACAATAATAAAATCAAAATGTTCTTTCTTTTCCTGTAAATATTTTTACATTATCTTTGTCTGAAAATGTTATAAATAAGAAATGCAGACAATGTTCGACTATAGGGATTTTGGTGAGAATAAGAAATTTTGTATGCATATTTTCTACATAGATGTAACTAGAGGAATCAGGGGGGGGGGGGTTGCTCAATCCATAATTTTACATTGAAGTGATACCGTGATGATTGGGGGTATTTATTTATAGTAAATATTGTAATATGTTTTAAAGCTCATTTCTATTCTATGCATTTGAATTTTCTATTTTAAATACTAGGGATGTAACGAGTGCTGTCTATTTGGCTTGGTCATACTATCATAGTATATGCGGTAGCATTTGGTATAATATGTTTAAGAAATGAAAAATGCAAATGTCTTTTTGAAATTTGTGGCAAACAGTTCACGTATGACAGTGATTTTCTTTTTTTTCAAAAAATAGAACTTGACAAGACGAATAAAATAATAGCATTCAAAACATTATCGTAGTTTACTATAATTTTTTATTTAACTTTTAACAAAAAAAAAAAAAAAAATGAAGACTAAAAATTCAACAAGCGATAGCTAACAATCCCATGGAGGGATTAACTTCATTTTTGGTTTATTTTAATCCTTTTGAGGTACTACTCTGTTATCCCGTCGACCAATTTCATCAAATTATAAATATCGCCAAACTAATAGCCAAATTATACTTATTGACATAATTTTTATTTTAAATAACAAAAAAATAATAATAATTATTATTATTATTAGAATATTAATAAAAATACAAATAAAAAGTCAAAATAAAATCATGCAATGACATTTTAAACACCTTTAACGTATTTAATGTCATTGAACGTGACATTCCATTATCAGCATTTAATATTAGAATTTGGCGATAATTTTTTGGTCGATGGGATAACAGAGTAGTACCCTTTTTGGTAAAACTTAAAATAGATTTTTTTTTTTTTTTTTTCATCTTTGTATGTTTGACGATTGCCAAGAAAATCGAATTTGTGTCTTAAAGTTCCAGTTGAACATTGTTGCTGTTGTAGATTTTTTTTTTATTCGTTGCCACAGAGTTTAAATAAGTAATTTTTTATGTATGTAGTATAATTCATTCAAATTAAATAAATCATGTGGAAAACAATTATTTGTTTTTATTGCGAAGCATTTAGTTTCAGTTCTTTGAATAAAGTTGTGAGTGCACTGTAATTATTTTCTTCGACTCCTTGGTTTATTTATCAGACATCATGTATTTTATTTGACAATGCAATAATTAATTCAAATATAAAAATAAAATTTTGGCAGCAAATATTTTTCTTTTCAAGATATAAAAAAATCTTCAGTTTTTAACAAAAAATTTGAATGACAAGTATTAAAAAATGCTCTGGTGAGCAACAAAAAAGGTTAATATGTTTTTAAATATGAAAAAGTGTTTGACAAATGCTTCTAATTGAGCATGAGAGAGGACAAGGGGTCCCTTTTTGGCTGCAGCTCACTGTCAGTGCCAAATTTGAAAAAGTCATATTTGTGCTTTTTCCATATAAAAGAAATTTGCGTAAAACTTTGTCTTTTTTTTTAGTAAAATTTTCAATTCTGCTTTACATGTGAACTGCACTGTTGACTCTGCAATACAAATCATTTTCTGTGCAGTTCTATGCTGGGAGCATGCTTGGTGGCACTACATGAGTATGATACGCTTCAGGAACTAAGGTTTCTGGTACTATTTTGCCTTACATTCATGTTTAATTATGCTGCATTTTTCTTGGCTATGTCTTTGCGCTTCACATTTTTATCGTAATTGTGACTGATTTCCTTTACACAGAAAAAGTGCAAATATGATTTTTTCGAATTTGGTATTGGCAGTGAGCTGCAGCCAAGAAATAACCCCTTGTCCTCTCTCATGCTCAATTAGAAGCACTTGTCAAACACTTTTTCATATTTAAAAACATATTAACGTTTTTTGTTGCTCACCAGAGCATTTTTTAATACTTGTACTACCAAATATTCAGCCAAACCGAAGATATTTAACAATATTTAGAAGAGACTTATTTTGCTTTTTGTGAAATATATTTCAGTCAAAAATTAGATCACTTCCAAAGACTTCTTTATATTTCATACAAAGCAAAGTTAATATGATCAAAATCTCATCTCATTAAAATGTTTTCATTATTATTAAAGTTGTGAACAAAAATTCGGGTTTAGCTTACCCTTGCTACCCTATATTTTTTATTGACTGTATTGTATTTTTGATAGAAAAGTGAATAGCGAGAAGAATGGAAAAAGAAAATTAGTTTATTTTTTTACAAAAATTATTTTATTTAAAAATAATTTCTATTCAAGTTCTCTTTAATCAAATCTCTTTCATACTGAATTCTGATAGACATAATCAGATTTTAAATTAACACACTACAACTGTAGAACTTGTCATACTTTTATAATAGTTAAATATTTAAGAGTTAATTAAAATATATTCTAATATCATTTTTTATTTGTCTCTTTTTTTTTTTTTTTTTAATTTTAGACACTATTTTTAACAATATGTTAGCTTTACTTCAGTGATATGTTAACATCACAATTTGAAAGCTATGTTATTATACGTAAAAGTAAAGATTATATTGCATAAATAGAAATAGACCAAGAGGTGGCAGTGGGATCAAGTTCATGATTGAAATTCCAGAATTAGTTAAAACTCGATTGGCATATTAAAACGCAATTAGTCTGTCAAATCATATCTTAGTGGAAAACACCTGAAAATATGATTTTAGCAGTTGACTCATCAGTTTATTATTTTGTTTTCCTGCTCCATTGGTAAACTTACAAATCAATCACTAAAATCTAGTTTCCAAGTGTTTTCGACCAAGATATGACTCGGCAGACCGATTGTGTTTCAATATGCAAATCGAGTTTTAACTAATTCTGGGATTTCAGCAGTGGACTCGATGATTGTCTATGTGGCCACCTCCCGCTCTAAAATATTCCAGTGTTGGGTCATCCAATTTATTTTAAAGAAAATGGAAAATAAACTAGGCCTAAAATGTTTCTTCACAGAGGGCGTTCAAAGACTGAAAATCGAGTTACTCGAAAAATTGAGGAATGACATCATACGGGTTTCTCAATGTAACAGGGGTTAAAATGGCTCTGAATGCTTTCGGGTAATGTGGGCAGATGTTTTTTATTTACATTTACAAATGTGATGGCAGCCATATATTGTTATCGACGTTAGAATGGCTCGGAAGCGAAAAAGTAACGTGATCTAGATAGATGATTGCATCACGCAATGCTATAGAATTTTGTTGTGCTCTGCGTTTGTTGGTATTTGAACCTGTGTTTAGTTTGTATTGAATTTTGACAGTAATTGATTCAAAAACTATGTTAACCTTTATGTGGGGGCTTGGACAACATCTGTCCAGGTTTGCAGGTATTCTCAGACAGATGCTGTCTGAATCCCCCTGTAAAGGTTAAAATTATAGAGAACCTTTGATCACCAGTTACATTGCGCCTGGAAGTGTACGTAGTGTATTATTATTTATTTATTTTGCTGCCAAAAAAGCTCTGCAATTTAAACCTAACCATAGTGCTATTACTGGAGGAATAAAAGTGAGTTTATTATTTTTCTCTTTGTATATGTATGCTCCAATGTATTTTTATAAGCACATATAATTTAGGTTTCATGTGTATATTTTTCTATAATGCAATATTGTAGTAACTAGAAATTTGTGTTCAAATTTAATAAATTAATTCTGTTCAGTGAATTAATAAACATAAGCCTACTTTATCTGATGAAAATTTTTTAGGCTATTTCCTATCTCTATATTTTAAAATTTATTTAACTAGCTTTTCTTTGATGATGACTTAAAAAAAATAACAGTGAAATTTATTCTAAATGATTTAAAACTTCTTAACACTTGGCTCTTAGAAATTAAAACTATCATAAATAGTGGGGAATAAATACACTTTGAGATTTAAATCAGTGTCATTGATAAAATGATGAAAAATGTTTTTCTGGGTGGGTGGCTTATGTTTACATAAAACTTAAAAACATATTTTTTTTTTAGCAAAATTAGATGTATTAATAATGTTGTCCCCTTTTTGAGATCAAGAAAAATGATAGTACTCATTATTTAATTATAGTATTCATCTGAATAATTTTGTTTTAATTCAGCAGTTATAGGTAACTCTTATTATTTTTGGAATTCTTCATGAATATTTAAGCTTTTCTGTCAGCAGTATAAATAAAAATATTGGTACTTATGTATTAATGCCATCGCAGAAGAAGTTGCATTAATGTGCCGATAAAGAGCAATCTTGTTGTTCACACCAGTGTTGAATTCAGTGGGTGGCCCGGGGGGGGGGGACATTCCTCCCGGAGCAATGAAATGTCCCCTGAGAAAAGTGTCTGAATTCAATATTAACTTGGTATAAGCCACGCAGTTATTACTGAAGTTGAAGATATACCAAGGGGCTGAGTTAAGAGGGACAGAAGAAGAATCATTTGGTATTTATATGACAGCTGGGTACACTCACAGGGTAAGGTTTCATTTTGATTTCCTGTTCTGTAAGTGTAACTCGCTAGTTCATTAAATACCTTAAATTACACGTCACAAGAATGTATATGAAACTTGGTGCTTAAGCTGTAATCGCTGTTAGTTGACAGGACACATCTTCCACACCACTTTTGTTGCTGCTCTGGTTTTTATTTAGTCTGTAATATCAGCATTTCATTCAGGAAATTAATATTAAGTTCATTTGTGATTTGAAAAGTTATTTTAGCTTTTGGATAACAATTCTGTTAAAAAGTTCATTATTTTATAGCTTTATCTAAAAAGTATTAAAAATTACAAATGCAATAAGAATTCTAAAATTAGTATGAGTGTGGCTAAATTAAAATGAAGAGATTCATATTAGTTTAATATTTCGAATGTTTAATAAATAAAAAAAGAACATAGTGTGAATAACTACAAAAGAGTGTTTTTGTAGCTTTATCTTTTCCAACCAGGGTTGTTAAATACCTAGGTTTTTTCAGAAAAAAACCAACCCACTGTATTTTTTCAGGGTTTTTGTGTTTTTTTTTTTTTTTTTCGAGTTATGGGAGGTGGTTCAGAATGCTTGGAAAAAAAAAGTACTTATTACTAAATTTAAATTAGCTAATTGATTACAAATATATATAAATCAATGATAGTAATCAAAATTATGCTTTGCTTTTAGATAAATTGATTATTAATAATAATTTTAACAATAAAACTATCATTAAAGTATGTTACTAAAACTAATGCTGCTGAATCAGAATTTTTAAACTAATATTTTGTTAAGGATAAAGTATGTTTATTCATTTGAATTGAAGTGATTGCCTATATATATATAATAAATACTTTCTCTATAAAATTCATTCTAAAAATTGAATTCTGAAACATATTGATTAATATAATGATGGATTGCAAGATTTTTTCTTTTTAATTGTTTGCATTCCAAAATGTGTTGCTATATTCTTTCTAAGGCATAGTAACATTTCCTTAGCCTGAGGTAAATAAGAAATTTCCATTTTCCATATTCAAAGCATTCTTCACTCCATTTACTGAAAGGACAATAAGAAGGAATTTTCAAGAACAGAACAATATATACTTCCTTCCTTCCTGTTTCTGTAGTCAAGAAAAGTAATTTGTTTTGATCTTAAAAATCCAACACTTGACGTCAGAAATTTTTATGTGGTTCATTTGATGTTTTATGACTTTTTATCAGAAGTCTAAAAATTAAAGATCACAAGTGAACATTGTTGACTATGTCTCTCTATGTCTTTCATTTGCTGATGATCACAGAATGCTCTTAAAAGAAAGGCAATTGACATATCGTCAGTTTTTTCTAAAGCAAACCAAATAAAGTGCATTAGTAATTTAACTGTTACAAGTAATTAAAAATAAATTTATGATACAAGAATTTAATTTTTTTCTTTTTGTTTAATAAATAAAGTAATAATGTGAATTACAATTCTTTAACAGCGATTTTAGCCAAATACCAAATATTTGGCACACAAGTTCTTTAAATTTCAGAGTTTTAAAATATTAAAAATTTTATATAGATCTTTTTAAAAAATAACTTTATACACTAAAAAAACCTATACTTTGAATTGATATTTCATAAGAGGATAGTTTTAAAGCATTTTTAATTTGATGGACTCCTTTATAGGTTAAAACGAATGAATAATATCTGATATTCTAAAACAAATATTGAAAAATAACTTTATATTGCAGTATTTGCTCATAAAAATATTAGATAAAAAAGCATATTTTTCATTCTGAAGAACCAAAATGTTATTCTGGCTAAAGAATCAAATATTTAAGAGTGCTGGTCAATAAGATATCAAATTCCTTTGCTAGAGTCAAACTTATAGGTTCATAATGCATTCATATTTTTAAAATATCTCCACTGGAAATTATTTTAGTAACTTCTATTTTCTTAAAATATGCATATTATCTTTGTGTGTTTTTGTAATCAAAATGTTTCTAAAATTTATACTTTATTAAAAAGTTTATGTGTTAAAATCATTATGAGCTGTGTTAAACGTTTAGCAATTACAAAAATATGGACAAACAAAATTTCAAATAAATGGAACACACACATGTAATTATTGATACATAAAGAATTATTCCTATTTTCTGCCCTTAGTTTTTACTTATATTAAACATATTTTGCCAAAGTAAATAATTTTTTTTTGCTTTTAAGCTTAACTAATTTGTCATATGAAAAATTTAACATTTATATTCTAACTTATCTAAAATAAAATTTAAACTAGAAATATCTTTATTATTCTTTTTTTATCATGAATAAACGAAATTACTGTTCTAACTTGTCGAAATGTAAAACTTAGATAAAAAAATGTCTATATTATCATTTCCTTAATATGAAAAAACGAAAACATACTGCAAAAAAAACTAATCAAAACAGAGATATTCCAATAAACAGTCGCAGTTACGCTATCAAATGATAAACAAATCAGATTACCCAACCACGTGATCACTTTACCCAACAAAATTCTTCAGGTAATGTGGGTTACCCGAAATCTCGGTAATTCACGGCTCTGAACGGTACGAAAAGTCACGTGACGGCGGTCTCTGAACGCTTCGGGTTCTACTCGGGAAACCATACGTAACCCAGGTTTACGTCTGTGAACGCGCTCATAGAGTTATTAATATGTTGTTAAATTATAAACATTTTTTCATCTACGTTATAAAGTATTAAAAAGTTCTGAAAAAAAAAAAGAAAACTTTTAGTAATACAATTTTTAGTTCAAATCAAATGCTTTCAATATTTTATTTAATTTTATTTTGACATTTAATTGTTTCGAATTTATCAATTTCAATTATTTTAAAAGCAAACATTTAAAAAAAAATAATATAATAGAAAAAAGACCATTTTAAAAAATTACTATTTCTTCGTAAAATATGCTTCAGCTGTAATTCATTTCTTTCAATTCGTCTTATTAATACAAAATCCCTTCCACATGCTTTTGTTTGGGACATTAAAATTTGAGCGATAAATGGTTTAATATTGCAACCCTTTTTTCGGTTTACTTCACCACCATCTATCTTTTTCCTCCATGGTTTACAACCGCTGTGATAAAAAATCATCATTTAAACTGACAGTTTTACAGTCTATGAATTTTAAAGGTCTGTTCCAGCTTTTAAAATTATTTATGCGAAAATTTTATGCAACCAACCAACCATAACTAAATGAAAGGAAAAAAAGAAGAAAAAAGGCGATTTTTTATGAGAGTGATCTTTGGAATTTAATTAATTACTCAGTTAATAAATAGAATTTCGAAATTCTGAAGCTCAGGTGCATCAGGAGAGATATTGGGCTACTCTCATAAAAATTTTGAGCTTCGTACGTCCCATAGATTTTGCTAGCCATCGCAGACACACACACACACACACACACACACACACACACACACACGCAGACAGAGCGATTTGTTATTTTATTAGTATAGATATAGTTATTAAAATATCGTTTAAACCATCAGAAAGTTGACGTCAGATGCCGATAATATGCGTTTTTAAAAACTGCCTCCATAAATTTTAAGTATATAAAAAAATTCCTATAAACGTTCAAATCTCTATATGCTTAAATTTTATCACCTTCTTAAAGATATTTAAAATTTACGTAGATAAGTTTTAAAAACACGCACCAGTGATATCTGACGTTAACTTTCTGATGATGGAAACAGTATTTTAATAATTATATTAGGTAATGTGTCATTGCGCTTCAAATTTTCCCATAGATTAACATGAGATTCCGCGAATGGGGAGTTTCACTGCAGCCGCTCCTTAAACCGAGTTTTGTTGAACAGAAAAAAATATTTTTTTCTGTAGCAGTTAAAGATTAGGTTGATGGAGATACGGCTATAGAAAGTGGTATTGTTTAACACTTTTGAGCATTTTGACAATTTACGAAAACCCTGCGTATTCATTTCGTTGATAATATATGAGAAATTAACTAACTTTTCCTTTTGTTCCAGATACAACCGACTGTGAGAAGTGTGCAGACCATTTTGTCTTCTGGAGAAAAAAATAAAATAAAAAGAATCTACAGAGATTAAGTTTAACAGTGCCAGATTATTTTGTACAAAAGACACCAAATATGTATAATAAAATATATTTTCATTGCATTACATTAGTTTATATTATTTTCTCAAAAAAAGGGGGGGGGGGGTCTAAAAATTCACATGGAAAAAAAAGATCTGTAATTCCTTAGATGTTCTAAAGTAGTTTCCAACGTACCGCAAAGAACGCTTTCCTTTTTTTGGGGGGGGGGGGGCTATTTCAAATTTGTCCCACTACGCCCACTCTCTGTAATTTGATTTCTAAAAATATAAAAAAAAAAAAAAAAAAAAAAGATTAAAAGGAGTGAAAATGCACGAAAATAGTTCGAAAAAATGTTCTAAATGGCAATTTCTACAAAATCTCAGCAACATGAAACCGATTTCAAAAATAATTCTATGAAAATGATGGTGACAAACCCTTGCTCTGAGATGGGCTATACATTATGTTGATGCTACTAATGGGGCTGTAGAGCCAAAAAAATTCTAAAATTACGATTTTCGTGTTACTATGAAGGGACTAAATACGTAAAATTTGGCGTGGTAGAGACTTATTAAACATAAATGATCTCTAAGAACATTTCTTAAAAAATTCGAAATTTAAAAAGGGTGAAAATGGGCGAAAAGCGTTCTAAACACGGTCTAAAATGCAATTTCTATGCAATCTCATGACGTACCAAATAAATTTCAAAAGTAATGGTTGCAAATTGATGGTGACAATCCCTGCTCCAACATAGGTTATATTTTATGTTGTTGTCACTACCATCGTACTACTAGGGGGTTGCAAAAGCAAAAATTGTTCTAATTTGTGGTTTGGGGGGGAAGGAGGGGGGCGTGATATTGAGGAGTCTGACATTTTGAAATTTGCCATGGTAATTTCTTAAAAGAATAAAAGACGCAAATGCTTTCTAAGAACCGTCGAAAGAAAATTACAAATATAAAAATGTGAATTGAGCGAAAAATGTTATAAATTAAAATTTTCATTCAATCTTATGAAATACCAAACTTATTTCAAAAATAATAATTACCAATTAACGGTGAAAAAATTCTATTCAAACGTAAACTATATAAATATATAATATATATATATATATATTGTCGGTGACACTACCAGAGGGTTGCAGGAGCAAAAGACATTCTAAGGGGCTCGAGGGGTGGATGGCAGGTTCAAATTTTTATCAATGAAACAAGTGGACAACATCTCTTTTTCTTTATTTATTAAGGGTTCAGTGGACTTTCAAAATCGCAAAAAATCATCAAAGTGTCGAATTTGTATTTTTAGCATAATAAGATTATATGAACTGCAAGCTATTGAACGCAATTTTTTTTTTTTTCAATTTCGACTATTTTTACTGGAGTTACAAGCATTTTTGTCCAATCAGCTGTCTGCCACGCCCCTTTGTTTATTTTTTCGCCGATTCGCAGCCATAAAATTTAGCCTAGTTTTTCGTTTTACTTTACTCAATGTTATTATTTTGCACTGAATACTTATTTGTGATTTCTCAAAACAATACTTTAACTGTAACTTTTAACTGTTTCTTTTAGCATTTGTTTATAATGTATTTAGAGGAACTGCTTTTTGTTCCCAATCTTTTAAAAGTAAAAAAAAAAAAAAAAAAAAAAAAAAAAAAAAAAAAAAAAAAAATCTATTCTTCAATAACTATTTAATATAGTAAAAAAAATTATACAATAAAGGGTATTTATACCATGAATATTTTCAGATAAAATTTAAAAAAATCATCAGAAAATAAAAAAGGTAGTTTTGAGAAGACTTTTTAAAATTCGGATACTTTACATCCTTTGCATGGATTACTGTCGAAGCCACACATTTTATGTGAATTTGCCATAAAAACATAAAACACTTACATGTAAGCTAGAAATGATAAAATGTTCTCAATATACAGTCATCCCCGCTTAAACGAATATTGATGGTTCCAGAAATAATATTCGATTAAGCGGGGTATTTGATTACACGGGGAACATAGAAATGTAAAATTTAATGCGTAATAAAAACGTAAAAGAAACATTTACAGCATAATTAACAGTATAATAAAATCATTAATATAATAACGTAAATTAGTAAAACAAATACAAGTACTAATATAAAATAAGTACGTAATAATTAAATTTTAGTGCATATAGCTATATGATTACACTTTATGTAGTTCATTGGAATTTGGTTAAAACTTTGCTACTTGTAATTTAAATAATTTATGCAGGCTTAAAAACGTCGTTTAAAGTGGTTTGCTTACGTAGAATTTACGCGTTTAACTGCAATTACGCGCAAAAAACATATAGAATGTTTTTTTCCTTTCTTTAAGTTAGCAAACGCTTTCTACGTAATCATAGCGCCATTTAAGTAACGAAACTTCCGCTGTTTTTGCTAAACTCATTTTGATCAATGTTATCAAAATTGGAATTATGCTCCTTCTTCCGATCCAAATTTCCATTTTATCTCTGTTCTTTTTGGATTTTTTCAGCATTGCATTTCATATTAGAAATTTACATCTGCGACATTTTAAAGCCTTTTGCTACCTGAACTTCTGTTTTCTTATTTAACGTTTCCAAAACTATAGTTTATCAGAAAGTTTTAAAGTTTTTCATTTAGAATACATAGCAATTCCTTTTTCCCAACAATAATTTTTTCAGCATTGCATTTCATATTAGAAACTTACATCTGCGACATTTTAAAGCCTTTTGCTACCTGAACTTCTGTTTTCTTATTTAACGTTTCCAAAACTATAGTTTATCAGAAAGTTTTAAAGTTTTTCATTTAGAATACATAGCAATTCCTTTTTCCCGACGAATGTTACAAAATGCAAAAATAATCCACATTGTTTAACTTATTTCACCCATTAGCAGAAAAAGGAGGGGAGATCATTTGACCTGTCCATTACACATCTACCGGTCGAAATCATACAGGAAGAACTAAAAATTTGTTTTTAGTGTAAATGAGTCGAAAATGACAAAATTTGAGGATAAATTTAAGCTGAAACATGTTTTTCGCGCTTGTTTTCAAACAGTGATCACCCAGATGATATTCGAATAAGCGGGGAGGTTTGCGAAAAGTATTCGGTTTAAGCGGGGAAAAATAACATAGAACCAATGGCGATAAATTCGGTTCCGGAAATTTCTATTCGAATAAGCGGGGTATTCGATTATCCGTTACCCGATTAAGTGGGGAGGACTGTACGTCTTAACAAATGTTACTAGAAATAAACTTGTTTAGACGCATTTAAATTTTTAAAATTTCAGTTAAATGAAAATTTTAATGATTTTTTAACGTAAAATACAAAAAAATTAAGTTAAAATCATTTTTTAATGTTGTACAAGTAATATGCTAAAAATGCTTAGTCACATTTATTTGTATGTATGAAAGGGTTATTATGGAAATTTTTTGAACAAGTATGTGAAAACTGGTTGCGCATGGAGCCTTTTGAAATATTGCCATTTTTCGTTAATTTCTTTAAAAAAAATCTGTATCTCAAAAACTATTGAAGATATTTTTTAAGAAAAAAATTGTGAAATAAGAGATATATGCACTATGACTATTTCCAGAAATTTTTTTAAAAATTCATTGAAAATTAAAAAAATTCAGTTTTGAAAATCCACTGTACCCTTAATAAGCACAAGCTTCATTTCAAATATTCTTCACATATGACTTCTTGAACCATAATTATGTATGCCTACACATATGAAGGAAAATATGAATTTCAAAAGTAGGGGTATTCCATATTTTAGAATTAAATAATTTAATAATAATTAGTTATTTTAGTAATAACTTTCTATTTTTCGTAAAAATAGATAACAAGCTAAAAAAAAGATAATATGCTATTTTGTGTCAAAGACCATGTTGCAAGTAAAAAGAAAAACTTTTGATTGGATCAAAAATGATGTCGATATCAAAATACATCAACATCCTCCCCCTAGAGATATTTTACGATATCATATGCCAGACCCCTCCTTTACCCATAAAATGATAACGTTATATTTGCACAGCCCCAGCTAGTTTTCTCATATTTTCTAAAATATGTACTGCCACGTGTTTCAAGAAGAGAACTTTTATTCACTATGATGAAACATAACAATGAATCAAAAATAAAGGGCCTATAAAAAAGGTGTTTATAATTTCTGAAATCCCTTCAATTCCATTCTCTGTTTTCCTCAATAAGAGCAATATTACTCATAATTCAGTCACACACAGAGAAAGAATATTCTTGTTTCTCTTTGGTATTTCAATCGCGTGACAGAAAGCAAGGAGCTCGTGCTGAAGCTATGGGGACAACACGGGCTATTGAAAATACAAAACTAGTTGGATGTGCCAATCCCAAAACTTCCTTCTATCTCATACGTACATTTTAATATTTTTTTTAAATATTTACTCATTTTAATGTTTTAATAATTTAATATAATACCATACGAACTTTGGTTTTCATCTTAAATTTCTGCTTCAATCAATTAATCGGAGTAAAGATGAATTTCCGTCTCTACATGAGCCGATGAACAGTAGAATGATAGGCAGATTTTTTTTTTAATTCAGGGAGGACAGTAGTATGCCCAGCACTTGGTGCGGCGGAAGTGACGTCACAGGGGGGCGTGGTCAGCTGTCAATCAAAAGGGGGGAGGGAACCGGAAGTGACGTCATCAGGATGACGTCTTGTTAGACGAGGGTCGGTTGAGTTGTTTTTGGCTGAGAGCGTCTTGTTAGACGAGGTGCCTCCCCCCATTTTTTCCCCTACTTGATTTGGACTTTGAATATTTTTTTTCAAGTTTGATTTTTCAGTGTCGCCATCTATCGGACTTCTGTGAACTAATGCCGAAGCATTTTGAGAATATTGAAAAAGAATATTTTTTTTTTTCCCTGACTGGGGATCGAACCCGAGTCGTCCGCATAGGAAGCGGATGCGTTAACCGTTAGGCTATCAGTTACTTGTGATAGAGTAGGAATGAATTGAAGTTATGGGGGGGTTCTGAAGATATGACTTTGCGTCTTGATGTGGTTGAATCTAAGAAGTTTGATTGTTTAATGAAGGCTTTGTAGGCTTGTAATTTATTATTTGAATTAGCGAAATGAATGTATTAATGTTTTAGATTTTAATTAATAACGTTACAATTATTTTTGAATTGATTGTTTAATGAACTTTACAATTAATTTTGAATTGATTGTTTAATGAAAGTTTTGTGTAATTATAATTTATTATTTGAATTTGCGTAATGAATGTCTTATTATTTTTAAGTAATAACTTTGCAATTAATTATGAGAAATGAATTTAGTTTTCGAATGGGTATTGTTGAATTTTATTTTATTTTTAAATATTTAGTAATAAATAATTATAAATAATTTATTATTATCAATGTATGTTTTCATAGACTTTTTTATTAATGAGTTTTTTCATAGACCTTTTTTCATTATTTATACATTTCATGTTTGTTAGAATTATTATTGCTATTATTATTATTTTTTAATACCGGAAAATGGTGCGAAGTGTTTAAATTATTTAATCTAGCTTATTTGTAATTAAAAAATTGATTGAAACAGTCTTATTGATTATTATTAATCACTTATTATTATTAATCACTTATTATTATTAATCACTTATTATTATTATTACATATTACTCTTTTACTGAACGTATTTTTTAATGAAAAATAAAACTTTTTTTCTTTAACTTATCTTT
Source organism: Maratus speculifer (assembly GCA_964019185.1). Classification (NCBI taxonomy): domain Eukaryota; kingdom Metazoa; phylum Arthropoda; class Arachnida; order Araneae; family Salticidae; genus Maratus; species Maratus speculifer. The sequence goes on along the minus strand of OZ025300.1, from coordinate 11,564,986 downwards.
TTTTTTTTTTTTAATAAAACATAAAACTTTTTTCTTTTCAATACATAATTTTTTTTTTTACTGAATACATTTTTTTTTTACTAAACATAGAACTTTTTTTCCTTAACATAACTTTTTTTTTTTTTACTGAATACATTTTTTTTTTTTTTTTAATAAAACATAAAACTTTTTTCTTTTCAATACATAATTTTTTTTTCTCTTTTACTGAACGTATTTTTTTAATGAAAAATAAAACTTTTTTTTTAACTTATCTTTTTTTTTCACCGAATACATTTTTTACTAAACATAGAACTTTTTTTTTTCCTTAACATAACTTTTTTTTTTTACTGAATACATTTTTTACTAAACATAGAACTTTTTTCTTTTCAATACATAATTTTTTTTTCTCTTTTACTGAATACATTTTTTTTTTATTCAACATGAACTTTTTCTAAACACAAAACTTTTTTAAAACTAAACTTAAAACTTTTTCCTAAACACAAAAATAATTTACTCACTATAAAACTTTTTTTTTTTTCCAATTCATATATTTTTTTTTTTTTTTTACTGAACATAAAACTTTTTCCTAAACACAAAACTTTTTTTTAAAACTAAACTTAATTCCTAAACACAAAAATAATTTACTTACTATAAAACTTTTTTTTTCCAATTCATATATTTTTTTTTTACTGAATACATTTTTATACTAAACATAAAACTTTTTTTTTTCTAAACACAAAACTTTTTTTTAAAACTAAACTTAATTCCTAAACACAAAAATAATTTACTCAATATAAAACTTTTTTTCCAATTCATATATTTTTTTTTTTACTGAATACATTTTTATACTAAACATAAAACTTTTTTTTTTCTAAACACAAAACTTTTTTTTAAAACTAAACTTAATTCCTAAACACAAAAATAATTTACTCAATATAAAACTTTTTTTCCAATTCATATATTTTTTTTTTACTGAATACATTTTTATACTAAAACATAAAACTTTTTTTCTAAACACAAAACTTTTTTAAACTAAACTTAAAACTTTTTCCTAAGCATAAAAATATTTTTTTTCCAGAATAGAAAACTTTTTTTTTTTTTACATAATAAAAAAACTTTTCTTAAACATAAAAAACATTTTCCCCCTAATCTTAAAAAAATTTATTTTCTTAAATAAATTTTTCTTTTTCTAAAACATACAAATATTTTTTTTCCGAAGCATTTTTCTTTTTCTAAAACATACAAATATTTTTTCCGAAGCATTTTTCTTTTTCTAAAACACAAAAAATACTTTTTTCATAAAATATTTTTTTTTCCCAAAACATTATTTCTTTTTACAAAACGTATTATTTTCTAAGCATAAAAATTATTATCTTTTTAACCTAAATCGCTTTTTCCAAAACATATTTTTTTAATCTCCAAACATAATTTAATAATCTGGGAACAACACATAAGCTCTTTTTTTGTTTTTATGGGCATTCTTTTCAAAAAATTTCTTTTCTCAAGAAAAAATTCGACTCTCGATAGTATATAGGTATTTTATCATTACACACTTACAACTCTTTTCAAATGTTTATCAGAAAATAAGTCAATCAAAGTCTAGTAGTTATCACACCTGTTCCTCAGAAATATTACTATCATATGAAACATTAAAGAAAATTAATAGATATTTAATATTTAATAACCTCATACATGAAATTACTGTCGAATGAGACAACTAATAATCAATAAAATCAACTGTTGAACAAAAAAAATAGTACAAATTACCAAAAATTCAAATGTTTTTTCTACAAAAGTTACAAAAATTAACATATGAATGACAAGTTAGAAAAATAACTAAAAAAATTAATGAACATATTTACAAATTTATTAAAATCACACCTTTTTCTAGATTACAAACGACAATTTCTTGAAAAATTGAACACCTAATTTGTAAGATTTTAATCCTTGTATTACATACACTCAGTAAATATTCAGAATTAAACAAAAAAAATAATTTTTTAGTCTCATCAATAAGCAGAAATTCTATATTAAAAGAAAATTTTCATAGTAGTACCTATAAAAATGAGAGTTTACAAACTGATTTTCATAATTTTATCATATTCAAACTTAATTTTTATACATAAAACATTATTTAATCAAATTTTATACTTTCTAATTCAGTAAAATTCAATACTTTTTTAGTTTTTAACCCAATACCACAATATTTATTTACATCAAACTTGATTCTTTACCTTTTATATTTCAGCATTACACAAGTGAGATAAATACTAACTTGGAACGATTATAGAGTTGAAGTCAATTGATTCTATTCGATTTTCACCTTATACACATTGCTCCTACACGAAATTTCTTACTGCTATAATCATCTAATGTATTGAAACTAATCTACTCATAGTATTAATCAAATTATATGTTTCCTCTTGCACTTCTGAATTATTGTGCATCAAGTTGCTTAAAATATAAATACTATCTATACAGTTTTAATGAATCATAGTATACATGATTAATCTTGAGTTAGCACTTCCATAGTATTAATCAAATTATATATTTCATCTTGCACTTCTGAATTATCGTCTATCAAGGTACTTAAAATACAAATACTATCTTTACAGTTTTAATGATGCATAGTGTACATGACTAATCTTTAGTCAGCCCTTCCATAGTATTTTAACATTTCATAACATTTCATTGAATTTTAACAGTCCATATTTCAAATAACCTATTTTCGAAACCAAACTATGTGAATTTTACCACATAGAATGATTTGGGTTTCACACTTTTCTCAAAATTATCAGATATGTACTACTCAGAGGAATTACTGTCATATGAATAAATGAAGAAAATTTAATTTATATTAAATGTACACGAAATTGATTGCAATATACATGTATTTAATAAAAATAAATAAATAAGCGATTATTTATACATTAAACCTTTATTAAATATATATTTCTTTCATTATACAGATGTTTCAACAAGATGAACCAAAACAGCAGCAAACTTCAGAAATTTATGATCTGAATGATTCATCCCTAGCACATGTAGCGTTAACGAATAATATATATGTGAGAACTTATATGAGAAATAGTAGAATTCGTATATGAAACGTAATAAGAGTAAATATAAAATGATTTGTCTTACTGCCTACACTTTAACAAGTGCCTTTTTACCTATATTGTTGAAGAGAATCCTAATTGTTTCCATTTATTTCTATTACAGATATACTCTATATGCTACAAACACTTCTTAAGTAAATGGAATTTAACAGACCATACAAAAATCCATACAGGTGAAAAACCTTACACATGGGAAGATTACCAAATTCTGTTTTCAAGGAGACGTGAATCAAAAATGTACAAATCATCATATAAAAACATCGTCAATTATATGTAAACTTAGTGAAGATATACAAAAATTAGTCAGACTTTTGAAGAATTCAGAAATAAAGGAAGATATTTAGACTATTTATCCATCATATTTTCATAACACTTACCACAATATCTCAAACTTAAAATTTGGAAGACATACACACTACTGAAAAGTAATTTTGTTACCCGTGATTCTTCTAACCAGCATGAATGTATAGATATTATTTTGCAATGTATTCTTTAAATGCTTACATTAAATATTCTTTTATATGCATATACCGTTGTGTTTATTTTTCTAATACCTATTACATTAATGAAATAAATAACAGTTTAAGTGAAACGACACTCTCACAACTTAAAAAAGGCATAAGAACATACAAAAAATAAGCAGATGTATGAAAAAATATGCAATTTTACAAAATAATTTCACTGTTTTCTAGAAATATTAACAAAAAATTATTTACAATATAAAAATTGCATGTTTTCTAGAAATATTAACAAAAAAAAAATATTTACAATATAAAAAATTGCAAAAGTAAAAAGAAAAAACACAAATGTAAAACAAAAAATCACAAAGTGAAAAACTCACAAGAAAGTTTTTGAAAAAAAAATTTACAACAAAAATTTTTTACAAAAACCAAAACTTCAAAAAATATTTTTACAAAAAATAACTTTTTACAAAATTTTTTTTTTCAAAATATTTTTTACAATTTTTTTTTTTTTCAAAAAACATTTTTTACAAAAAAAATTTTTTTTTTTCAAAATAACTTTTTACAAAAATTTTTTTTTCAAAAACATTTTTTTACAAAAAAAAATTTTTTTTTCAAAAAAATTTATTTTTTTCAAAATATTTTTTACAATTTTTTTTTCAAAAAATATTTTTTGTAAAAAAATGTTTTTGAAAAAAAAAATTTTTGTAAAAAAAATATTTTTTTGAAAAAAAAAAATTGTAAAAAATATTTTGAAAAAAATAAATTTTTTTGAAAAAAAAATTTTTTTTTGTAAAAAAATGTTTTTGAAAAAAAAATTTTTGTAAAAAGTTATTTTGAAAAAAAAAAATTTTTTTTGTAAAAAAAAAAATGTTTTTGAAAAAAAAAATTTTGTAAAAAGTTATTTTGAAAAAAAAAATTTTGTAAAAAGTTATTTTTTGTAAAAATATTTTTTGAAGTTTTGGTTTTTGTAAAAAATTTTTGTTGTAAATTTTTTTTTCAAAAACTTTCTTGTGAGTTTTTCACTTTGTGATTTTTTGTTTTACATTTGTGTTTTTTCTTTTTACTTTTGCAATTTTTTATATTGTAAATATTTTTTTTTTGTTAATATTTCTAGAAAACATGCAATTTTTATATTGTAAATAATTTTTTGTTAATATTTCTAGAAAACAGTGAAATTATTTTGTAAAATTGCATATTTTTTCATACATCTGCTTATTTTTTGTATGTTCTTATGCCTTTTTTAAGTTGTGAGAGTGTCGTTTCACTTAAACTGTTATTTATTTCATTAATGTAATAGGTATTAGAAAAATAAACACAACGGTATATGCATATAAAAGAATATTTAATGTAAGCATTTAAAGAATACATTGCAAAATAATATCTATACATTCATGCTGGTTAGAAGAATCACGGGTAACAAAATTACTTTTCAGTAGTGTGTATGTCTTCCAAATTTTAAGTTTGAGATATTGTGGTAAGTGTTATGAAAATATGATGGATAAATAGTCTAAATATCTTCCTTTATTTCTGAATTCTTCAAAAGTCTGACTAATTTTTGTATATCTTCACTAAGTTTACATATAATTGACGATGTTTTTATATGATGATTTGTACATTTTTGATTCACGTCTCCTTGAAAACAGAATTTGGTAATCTTCCCATGTGTAAGGTTTTTCACCTGTATGGATTTTTGTATGGTCTGTTAAATTCCATTTACTTAAGAAGTGTTTGTAGCATATAGAGTATATCTGTAATAGAAATAAATGGAAACAATTAGGATTCTCTTCAACAATATAGGTAAAAAGGCACTTGTTAAAGTGTAGGCAGTAAGACAAATCATTTTATATTTACTCTTATTACGTTTCATATACGAATTCTACTATTTCTCATATAAGTTCTCACATATATATTATTCGTTAACGCTACATGTGCTAGGGATGAATCATTCAGATCATAAATTTCTGAAGTTTGCTGCTGTTTTGGTTCATCTTGTTGAAACATCTGTATAATGAAAGAAATATATATTTAATAAAGGTTTAATGTATAAATAATCGCTTATTTATTTATTTTTATTAAATACATGTATATTGCAATCAATTTCGTGTACATTTAATATAAATTAAATTTTCTTCATTTATTCATATGACAGTAATTCCTCTGAGTAGTACATATCTGATAATTTTGAGAAAAGTGTGAAACCCAAATCATTCTATGTGGTAAAATTCACATAGTTTGGTTTCGAAAATAGGTTATTTGAAATATGGACTGTTAAAATTCAATGAAATGTTATGAAATGTTAAAATACTATGGAAGGGCTGACTAAAGATTAGTCATGTACACTATGCATCATTAAAACTGTAAAGATAGTATTTGTATTTTAAGTACCTTGATAGACGATAATTCAGAAGTGCAAGATGAAATATATAATTTGATTAATACTATGGAAGTGCTAACTCAAGATTAATCATGTATACTATGATTCATTAAAACTGTATAGATAGTATTTATATTTTAAGCAACTTGATGCACAATAATTCAGAAGTGCAAGAGGAAACATATAATTTGATTAATACTATGAGTAGATTAGTTTCAATACATTAGATGATTATAGCAGTAAGAAATTTCGTGTAGGAGCAATGTGTATAAGGTGAAAATCGAATAGAATCAATTGACTTCAACTCTATAATCGTTCCAAGTTAGTATTTATCTCACTTGTGTAATGCTGAAATATAAAAGGTAAAGAATCAAGTTTGATGTAAATAAATATTGTGGTATTGGGTTAAAAACTAAAAAAGTATTGAATTTTACTGAATTAGAAAGTATAAAATTTGATTAAATAATGTTTTATGTATAAAAATTAAGTTTGAATATGATAAAATTATGAAAATCAGTTTGTAAACTCTCATTTTTATAGGTACTACTATGAAAATTTTCTTTTAATATAGAATTTCTGCTTATTGATGAGACTAAAAAATTATTTTTTTTGTTTAATTCTGAATATTTACTGAGTGTATGTAATACAAGGATTAAAATCTTACAAATTAGGTGTTCAATTTTTCAAGAAATTGTCGTTTGTAATCTAGAAAAAGGTGTGATTTTAATAAATTTGTAAATATGTTCATTAATTTTTTTAGTTATTTTTCTAACTTGTCATTCATATGTTAATTTTTGTAACTTTTGTAGAAAAAACATTTGAATTTTTGGTAATTTGTACTATTTTTTTTGTTCAACAGTTGATTTTATTGATTATTAGTTGTCTCATTCGACAGTAATTTCATGTATGAGGTTATTAAATATTAAATATCTATTAATTTTCTTTAATGTTTCATATGATAGTAATATTTCTGAGGAACAGGTGTGATAACTACTAGACTTTGATTGACTTATTTTCTGATAAACATTTGAAAAGAGTTGTAAGTGTGTAATGATAAAATACCTATATACTATCGAGAGTCGAATTTTTTCTTGAGAAAAGAAATTTTTTGAAAAGAATGCCCATAAAAACAAAAAAAGAGCTTATGTGTTGTTCCCAGATTATTAAATTATGTTTGGAGATTAAAAAAATATGTTTTGGAAAAAGCGATTTAGGTTAAAAAGATAATAATTTTTATGCTTAGAAAATAATACGTTTTGTAAAAAGAAATAATGTTTTGGGAAAAAAAAATATTTTATGAAAAAAGTATTTTTTGTGTTTTAGAAAAAGAAAAATGCTTCGGAAAAAATATTTGTATGTTTTAGAAAAAGAAAAATGCTTCGGAAAAAAAATATTTGTATGTTTTAGAAAAAGAAAAATTTATTTAAGAAAATAAATTTTTTTAAGATTAGGGGGAAAATGTTTTTTATGTTTAAGAAAAGTTTTTTTTATTATGTAAAAAAAAAAAAAGTTTTCTATTCTGGAAAAAAAATATTTTTATGCTTAGGAAAAAGTTTTAAGTTTAGTTTAAAAAAGTTTTGTGTTTAGAAAAAAAGTTTTATGTTTTAGTATAAAAATGTATTCAGTAAAAAAAAAATATATGAATTGGAAAAAAAGTTTTATATTGAGTAAATTATTTTTGTGTTTAGGAATTAAGTTTAGTTTTAAAAAAAAGTTTTGTGTTTAGAAAAAAAAAAGTTTTATGTTTAGTATAAAAATGTATTCAGTAAAAAAAAAAATATATGAATTGGAAAAAAAGTTTTATATTGAGTAAATTATTTTTGTGTTTAGGAATTAAGTTTAGTTTAAAAAAAAAGTTTTGTGTTTAGAAAAAAAAAGTTTTATGTTTAGTATAAAAATGTATTCAGTAAAAAAAAAATATATGAATTGGAAAAAAAAAGTTTTATAGTAAGTAAATTATTTTTGTGTTTAGGAATTAAGTTTAGTTTTAAAAAAAAGTTTTGTGTTTAGGAAAAAGTTTTATGTTCAGTAAAAAAAAAAAAATATATGAATTGGAAAAAAAAAAAAGTTTTATAGTGAGTAAATTATTTTTGTGTTTAGGAAAAAGTTTTAAGTTTAGTTTTAAAAAAGTTTTGTGTTTAGAAAAAGTTCATGTTGAATAAAAAAAAAATGTATTCAGTAAAAGAGAAAAAAAAATTATGTATTGAAAAGAAAAAAGTTCTATGTTTAGTAAAAAATGTATTCAGTAAAAAAAAAAAGTTATGTTAAGGAAAAAAAAAAGTTCTATGTTTAGTAAAAAATGTATTCGGTGAAAAAAAAAGATAAGTTAAAAAAAAAGTTTTATTTTTCATTAAAAAAATACGTTCAGTAAAAGAGAAAAAAAAATTATGTATTGAAAAGAAAAAAGTTTTATGTTTTATTAAAAAAAAAAAAAAATGTATTCAGTAAAAAAAAAAAAAGTTATGTTAAGGAAAAAAAGTTCTATGTTTAGTAAAAAAAAAATGTATTCAGTAAAAAAAAAATTATGTATTGAAAAGAAAAAAGTTTTATGTTTTATTAAAAAAAAAAAAAAAAGATAAGTTAAAGAAAAAAAGTTTTATTTTTCATTAAAAAATACGTTCAGTAAAAGAGTAATATGTAATAATAATAATAAGTGATTAATAATAATAAGTGATTAATAATAATAAGTGATTAATAATAATCAATAAGACTGTTTCAATCAATTTTTTAATTACAAATAAGCTAGATTAAATAATTTAAACACTTCGCACCATTTTCCGGTATTAAAAAATAATAATAATAGCAATAATAATTCTAACAAACATGAAATGTATAAATAATGAAAAAAGGTCTATGAAAAAACTCATTAATAAAAAAGTCTATGAAAACATACATTGATAATAATAAATTATTTATAATTATTTATTACTAAATATTTAAAAATAAAATAAAATTCAACAATACCCATTCGAAAACTAAATTCATTTCTCATAATTAATTGCAAAGTTATTACTTAAAAATAATAAGACATTCATTACGCAAATTCAAATAATAAATTATAATTACACAAAACTTTCATTAAACAATCAATTCAAAATTAATTGTAAAGTTCATTAAGCAATCAATTCAAAAATAATTGTAACGTTATTAATTAAAATCTAAAACATTAATACATTCATTTCGCTAATTCAAATAATAAATTACAAGCCTACAAAGCCTTCATTAAACAATCAAACTTCTTAGATTCAACCACATCAAGACGCAAAGTCATATCTTCAGAACCCCCCCATAACTTCAATTCATTCCTACTCTATCACAAGTAACTGATAGCCTAACGGTTAACGCATCCGCTTCCTATGCGGACGACTCGGGTTCGATCCCCAGTCAGGGAAAAAAAAAATATTCTTTTTCAATATTCTCAAAATGCTTCGGCATTAGTTCACAGAAGTCCGATAGATGGCGACACTGAAAAATCAAACTTGAAAAAAAATATTCAAAGTCCAAATCAAGTAGGGGAAAAAATGGGGGGAGGCACCTCGTCTAACAAGACGCTCTCAGCCAAAAACAACTCAACCGACCCTCGTCTAACAAGACGTCATCCTGATGACGTCACTTCCGGTTCCCTCCCCCCTTTTGATTGACAGCTGACCACGCCCCCCTGTGACGTCACTTCCGCCGCACCAAGTGCTGGGCATACTACTGAGGACCTATTTGCCTTACCAAAAAATAATTATATAAAAAAATTTTAGTTCAGTTCTAGACTAACTTCATACACTTTTAGGTAGTGCAATATTGAAAATAGCATAAAATTGGCTATTGCAGCGCCCCCTTCAGGCGGAATTTTTTTTTTTTTTTTTTTTTTATTTATTTATTTATTTATTTATTTATTTATTCAAGGAGGACCAACTAGCCATAGCCACTTACACAAAAAATTTGGTTCAATTCGTTGTATAAATTCATATACTTTTCGTCGGTATAATATTGAAAATGGCACAAAAATCGCGATTGCAGCACCCCTATCCGGAGGATTTTTTTCAAATTCAGGGAGGACCAACTAGTCATAGCCATACATTTACACAAAAAATTTGGTTCATTTCGATGCATAACTTTGGTCGGTACAATATTGAAAATGGCATAAACATCACGATTGCAGCGCCCCCTTCCGGCGGATTTTTTTCAAATTCAGGGAGGACCAATTAGTCATAGTCATACATTTACACAAAAAATTTGGTTCAATTCGCTGCATAACTTCATATACTTTCGGCCGGTACAATATTGAAAATGGCACAAAAATCGCGATTGCAGCACCCCTTTCGGCGGATTTTTCTTTAATTCAGGGAGGACCAACTAGTCATAGTCATACACTGACACAAAAAATTTGGTTCAATTCGATGCATAACTTCATATACTTTTGGCCGATACAATATTGAAAATGGCACAAAAATTGCGATTGCAGCGCCCCCTTCCGGTGGAATATTTCAAAACTGAAAAAGAACCTGCTTGTCACAGCCAGAAACATTCACAAAAAATTTGGTTCATTTCTATGCATAACTTCATACACTTTTTGATGGTAGAATGGCGACATACACACAGACACACGGACAGACAGACATTTTGTAAAAACGGTTTTTTTGGAATCTCTGACCCCTAAAACGTGTATATCCGTCGAAAAACGGAAGTCGAAAAAAAATTTCGATTACAATACTTTCTTCTATTGAAGATAGAAGGAAGTAAAAAACCATGGAGAAAAGTACGATATTTAATTTTAAATTAAATTGTACAATGTACAATCTAAAATGTTGTTAAATTTCTCGCATTTTTCGAAAAAGAAAGTCCACATTGCCACTTGTTTTAAGAACAAAACTTCGTTGACTAATCTGAAAATAAACATGGAATAAAAAAAGAAAGAAAATAAAAAGATGTTTATAATTCTGAAATCTCTTCACTTCCATTCTCTGTTTTCTTCAACAAGAGCAAATATTACTCACAATGCAGTCACAGAGAAAGAATATTCTTGTTTTCTCTTTGGCATTTCAATCGCGTGACAGAAAGCAAGAGCTCGTGCTGAAGCTGTGGGGACAACACGGGCTATTGAAAATACAAAAAGACCATAGAGAAAAAGAAATCAAATCTGCTGTCACATACGGTTAAGCAAGCCATCTCACCAATTGACTCTGTGCAGAATAAAGTCTATCAAGAAGGAGACTCAGCTGAAATAATATTTCTCCCAGAACGAGAAATCGAATACTTTCGTTGAGCTTCGGAAAAGAGGACCGAAGAATGGAACCTCTGCGTAGCTACACAAACAAACATGGCGGCCCAGTCTTGTTGTGCGACTGTCAGTGTGATACAGCCCACGGCCGTCCAAAACAAACACGTGAGGCCCGAAGTTTGGATTTGCAGAGGCCCCGGCTTTTCTTCGAGTTGTTGAAAGGCCGCCGTTGTCACAGGAATCGGGATTGTGTTACGAGTTGTCTGGTGTAAGTCGTTGTCGATGGCTACAGTTGCTTGACGCGTGATTAACTCTCGTTATTCTGTGACAGCAGACATTTTCCTTCCGTCACCGATTATTTTGATTACACCCTCCATTTGTGAGAGGAAACGGAGCAAAACTTCACACTCTGCGGAACCCTTGTAGCGAAATGCAATAATTCTGCAGAACTTTCCCTCCTTTTTAAAAAAAAATCAATTTCTACTTGGACGAAATAGATTAAAAAAGATCAGAGTTTAATTTTGAAATGAGAACGAAAAGTCATGCGTCAGGTATGGATTATTAAACACGAAATATATTATATAACACTAACATAATATTATTAATTATTATTATTATTATTATTATTTTCACATTCTGTGTAGCCTTTGTAGCGAAATGCCATAAATCTGCGGAACTTTTCCTCGGTTTAAAAAAATCAACTATTACTTGGACGAAATACATTAAAAAGAACAAAGTTTAATTTTAAAATGCAAACAAAAAATCATTTGTCAAGCGTAGATTATTAAATACAAAATATATTACATAACACTAACAGAATACTGTTAAGAAATTAATTTTTTTAATCAAATGAAGTGAGACATTTATTTATACATGCCACCTAATACACTCAAATTATACCCATATTTAAAATAATCAATGGAAACTCTTCTATCTTTCGGTTCCAGGTTACAAAAACCGGCATTTTACTAATTGTGACGTCACAGGAATACTGTTTACTGTACTTATATCAGGCAGACTACACTCATTCGTACAAAATTTATTTTACACTTGAAAAAATATAAGTAGTTTAGCACTTTTTTCTATAGGTATTATTTCGTAATGAAATGAACCTTATTCTTCCCTTCGGTTCGAGGCTATAAAATGCATCTATTTACCAAGTGTGACGTCACAGAAATACTGTCCATCTCTACTGGACGAAATCCTTCTATAGTAAAAAAAAACTAGCCTTAAAAGGAATGACTCGTGGAATGATGCTGATGTGGAAGATTTCCGGAACTAACGAATCCGGGTTGTCCACTCCTTCCATGAGTCGAATAGACCAATCAGGAAAGGGCTCCGTCTATGCATCGCCATATGGATTACCATAAAGAGAGGAAAGGTTACCATCGCCAACAATCGCCAAGTTTGTCGCCAACTTGGCGATATATCGCCAAATTTGGCGACCAAAATTAGTTGTCAAAAGTGACGCCAACTTGGCGATAACTGTAATATTTCGCCAAATTTTTAATTTCTTTACAACATCAGTCGTTTGATACATCATTTGAGAGGTTTGCAACTGCTTATTCATTTAAAGGATGTCTTGTGTGTTATCCCCCATTCTGCTCCCCAGGGGGGACACATTTTTAATTTCTTTACAACACCAGTCGTGTTACACAAGATATGAAAGGTCTGCAACTGCTTATTCATATTATGGATGTCTTGTGTGTCACCCCCACACTCTGCTCTCCCCAGGGGAGTCACATTTTTAATTTCTTTACAACACCAGTTGTGTGACACATCATTTGAAAGGTCTGCAACTGCTTATTCATATTATGGATGTGTTGTGTGTCATCCCCCACTCTGCCCCCCAGGGGGGCACATTTTTAATTTCTTTACAACACCAATTGTGTGACACATCATTTGAGAGGTCTGCAACTGCTTATTCATATTATAGATATCTTGTGTGTAACCCCCCCATTCTGCCCTCAGAGGGGGCGCATTTTGTAATTTCTTTACAACACCAATTGTGTGACACATCATTTGAAAGGTCTACAACTGTTTATTCATTTTATGGATGTCTTGTGTGTCACCCCCACTCTGCCCCCCAGGGGGGCACATTTTTAATTTCTTTACAACACCAGTCGTGTGACATCATTTGAGAGGTCTGCAGCTGCTTATTCATATTATGGATGTCTTTTGTGTCGCCTCCCCCTCTGCCCCCCAGGGGGGGCACATTTTTAATTTCTTTACAACACCAGTCGTGTGACACATCATTTGAAAGGTCTGCAACTGCTTATTCATACCGTGGGATATTGGCGAGCGCAGCAAGCAGGGGTAGCCAATAATTTGGAATCGCGAAGCGATTACTCGGGGGGTTGGCGAGCATAGCGAGCAGGGGGGCGGGGCCCCCCTAGTACATTAAAAAAGAACAAAGTTTGATTTTAAAACGAGAGCGAAAAGTCATGCGTCAGATATATATTATTTCGCACTTTCTAACACTAACAGAATATTGTTAAGAAATCTGTTTTTTTCATCGAATGAAGTGAGATATCTATTTATAGTAGTCACCTAATGCACTCAAATTACACCCTTCAATGTACCCATATTTAAAAAAAAAAAAAATAAAAAATAAATAAATAAAAAAAAATAAAAAAATATTTGGACGAAATACATTAAAAGGAATTAAATTTAATTTTAAAACGAGAACGAAAAGTTATGCGCCAGGTATGGATTATTAATCACTTTCTAACACTAACAGAATATTGTTAAGAAATCATTTATTTTATCGAATGACGTGAGACATCTATTTATATACACGGCACATAATGCACTCAAATTACACCCCCAATATACCCATAAAAAATCAATTTCTTGGACGAAATACATAAAAAAAAAAAAAAAAAATTAAAACGAGACTGAAAATCCATGCATCAGGTATAGTTTATTAAACAAATTTCTAATACTAACAGAATATTGTTAAGAAGTGTGTTTTTCCCCCGAATAAAGTGAGATATTTATGTAAGCAAAAGGAACAGTAAAAAATCATTTTCATAAATTGATGACTTTTCAAACGCGACTACAAATCTATGGCACTGCAGATGCGCTACTTACAAATGTGTGAGAAAAATTCACAAAAATAAAGAAGTTCAAAATATAAATCTCCTAATGAGATCTTTTTTAAATACTGATGTATTTCCAGCCCACAGCTATAACATTAGCAAGATCAATTAAAGCTAATACCCTTAAATAAAGCAAATGCAACATTCAGTTGAGTAACGTACTGCTTTTATGCCTATTGCAAAGATTAAGAGAATCGTAAAAAATACATCTGAAACAAAAGATTTCGTCATCATCGGATTTCGAAACGCAAGAAAAGCCTTCAAACTTTTCAAAACGCGACTACAAATCTGTGGCACTGCAGATGCGCTGCTTACTGATATATGAGAAATGTTCACAAAAAAAAGTTTAAAGCATTAATTTCCTAATGAGATACTTTAAAAATACTAATGAATTTCATGCCCACAGGGTATAACATTAGCAAGATCATATGCAGCTAATACCCTTAAATAAAGCATATGCAACATTCAGCTGTGTAACGCGCTACTTTTATGACTATTGCAAAGATTAAGAAAATCATAAAAACATCTGAAACAAAAGATTTCGTCATCATCGGATTTCGAAACGCAAGAAAAAAGCCTCAAACTTTTCAAAACGCGGCTACAAATCTGTGGCACTGCAGATGCGCTTGCTTGCTGCTGATGTGTGTTCCAACCAACTCTAGCCGTTATTCACTTAAAACACAAAGTGGCAGATCATTTCCCACAAGAGAACCGCAATTAAAAGAGTGCGGCTGACAGCACAAACCGTCCATTAGGCGCGAGGACACTTCATTATGCCCCCCTTCAATTAATAAACGACGGCGCAGGCATGGGAAAGATGCGACTTTCCCAAGGAATCGAAAGGATTCCACTGCGCCAATTAGTTCGTTAAAGGACTGTTACGTTTTCGAAAGGGGTAAATATGTAATCATGGGTTTGAGGGCTGTTGGATCAACTGCGCGACAAGTGGGGACCTTCAAGGTGTCATCAGGATCTTTTCTAAAATGCTTAATTAGCGGGTGTGGACGCATTGCCAAAAGAACAAAGAGTGTCATCAAAGTTTTCGCCCTTTTCGACATGCGTTTCCCATTCAAATCTTCATCCTGTATTTGTTTTGAATCGCGTGTTAATGATAGCTTACAAACGTAACCTTCAAGTTTATTTAAGAAATTAGAGCCATAATTATTTAACTTCAAACTAATGCTTTTAAATGTTTTGAATAACATGTGAAATTCCAATGTCGTAATTATACAACAAGTACGAAACTGGCAATAAGGGGATTCAGGATTTAAAGTCGTCTCAAGGCAAGTACATAAATTTATTTTTTAAAAATTAAATTCTATTGTACTTCGTAGTCTCTATTAATAAGGGGCTTGCTAAGGACTGTTACGTTCGAAAGGAGTAAATATATAATCATGAGTTTGAGGGCTGTTGCATCAACTACGCGACAAGTGGGGATCTTTTCTTAAATGCTTAATTAGCAGATGGACACGTTGCGAAAAGAACAAAGAGTGTCATCCAAGTTTTCGCCCTTTTCGACATGCATTTCCCATGCAAATCTTCACCCTGTTTGTTTTGAATCGCGTGTTAATTATAGCTTACAAACGTAACCTTCAAGTTTATTTAAGAAATTAGAGCCATAATTACTTAACTTCAAACTAATGCTTTTAAATGTTTTGAATAACATGTGAAATTCCAGTGTCGTAATTATACAACAACTACGAAACTGGCGATAAGGGGATTACAGACATTAAGTTCGTCTCAAGGCAAGTAATGTAAATTTATTTTTAAAAACTAAATTTTACTGTATTTTGTAATCTTTATTAGTAAAAGGTTCAATAAGGACTGTTACGTTTTCGAAAGAGGGTAAATGTGAGGAAAGAGTGAAATCATGGGTGAAAGGGGAAAATCATGGGTTTGAGGGCTGTTGGATCAACTGCGCGACAAGTGGGGATCTTTTCTACAATGCATAATTCACGGGTGGACGCGCTGCAAAAGAACAAAGAGTGTCATCCAAGTTTTCGCCTTTTTCGACATGCGTTTCCCATGCAGATCTTCATCAGTCTCACCCTTTTTGCTTTGAATCTGTGTTAATGATAGTTTACAAACGCAACCTTCAAGTTTATTTAAGAAATTAGAGCCAAAAATACTTAATTTCAAATTAAGGCTTTTAAATGTTTTGAATAACGTGTGAAATTCCAATGTCGTAATTATAAAACAACTACAAAACTGACGAAAAAGGGATTCAGGAGTACAAGTTCGTCTCAGAAGATAGAAAGGCTAGTATCACAATTTATTTTTTTTTAAATTAAATTTCATTGTACTTTGTAATCTTTATTAGTAATGGATTTGTTAAGGATCGTTATATTCGAAAGAGATAAATATGTAATAATGGGTTTGAGGGCAGTTGGATCAGCTGTGCTACACGTGGGGATCTTTTCTAAAATGCATAATTCGCGGGTGAACGCGCTGCAAAAAAAACAAAAAAAAACAAAGAGTGTCATCCAAGTTTTTGCCTTTTGGACATGCGTTTCCCATGCCAATCCTCATCAGCTTCACCCTGTTTGTTTGAATCGCGCGTTAGTGATAGCTTAGAAAAATAACTTTCGAGTTTATTTAAGAAATTAGATCCATAATTACTTACCTTAAACTAATGCATTTGAATAACTTGTGAAATTCTTATGTCTTAATTAACATCAACTTTGAAACTGTAGAAAAGGAGGATTCAGGAGTTCAAGTTATTCTCAAAGAATACGGGGCGAGAGACTTGCATTAATAGCAATATTAAAAAAATGTAAAACTCATGTTTAAGTAACGTATCTTCTAGAAATACTTTTCCACTTGGTTGGAAAATGTTACAAAGTGTATAAATGTCTAAGTTTCTTTTACGCGATTATCTTTGAATAAATATATTCTTTTAAGCACACAGACTTTTCAAAACTTTTACAGGTCCAAACTATACACAGTTGCAAGTAGTTCGTGAAAAAAAAATTGCGCCATTTTTTAAAGTGAATCAATATACAATAAAAAGTCATTTAATCCGAAAACATTCGGTAAATAGGGAAATATTTCTCAACTATCATTGAAATCTGATTACTTCAACTCATGTTAAGTAAGGTATCTTCTGGAAATCTTTCTTTTATTCTCGGTTCTTCAGCTGTGCGTGTGCATCGAACGTAGAATTTACTGTCGTCTCGCATCTGTCTATTACACGCAACCAACGCCTTGTTGCCAACCTCACCTTTACTTGTTTCTAAAAGTTTGCAGATTTTGAAGGATTGGATTTTGTATCAAGTCATTTTATCTGGTGAGGGATCTCGTGTCGTGGAAGGGAGGGCTGATGCCTTGGACAAATCCTGAAAGATCCACATGACACAGCTTAACCTATACATCGAATAATTAACTTTCCATGCTAAGACAGAGGTTTAAAAGGGCACTAAGTTAAGCAACATGTGCAAACTAGGATTTCTTTGGCGACCTCTCCCCTGCCTTCCCATTCTTTCCAAAATAAATTTATAAACAGAAGTTTTTGACCCATTGTTTTATTTTTTATTTTATTACTAGGGGGCTTTGCCTCCTGCGCGCTATGCCCGTCAACCGCTGTTCGGTCGCAGCAGTCTCTAAAAACATGCTAATTTGATCGACTTTAAAAAGATTACGAAAGATTGAGTTATAATTAAAACTAGTCGTTGGGGGCCACCGTAATACTTACCCATCATGGAATGTATATGAAGATAAAACATGTGAAAACTATTTATACAATGCATTGCAATTCATAAACAAAATTTAAATATTGTTAATGTACATAGTAATGCTAATTAAAGAACTGCTGATGTACCAATTTCGACAAATTATATAAAACGCCAAACTACTCAAGTAGTACCGAACTGCGTAAAAGAAACATCCTTATAACTCCAAAAATAATAATTCTATTAACTAACAATTAACTGCGTCGGATTAAGCGTCTCATTTCCAATTAAAATATACTTCTGAATGGAAATTTGAATGAAATACAGGATCATGAAAAATCGAAGAATGTGGAAAACAGTATTACAAATATCTGGGCAACTAATAATCCGATCGACTTCGTTCCATATGCAAAATGTGTGTTATTTTATTGCCTTTTACGTCCATTTCTTACAACAACAAAATTCGAAATTTTTTATGTACCTTTTATCAGAACGAATTTTTCGAGAGTCCGAAAAAAATAGTTCCGGATAATCGAGGTTGCTGATATTAAATAGGCTTCGTCCCATTCTTACATACTAACTACATACAAAATTTCAAGCCTCTATCTCAATTTGTTCGGGAGATAGAGCGTTTACAGACAGACAGACGGACGGAAGGCAAAATTTTTTTTCTAAAAACATGTTTTTCGGAATCTCCACTATCTAAAACGTGTAAATCCGTCAAAAAAATATTTTCGATTTTCAAAACGATTGCAAGACTTACCCTATACTACGTATGATGGGTAAGTAAAACAGTGGCAATCTAAACCGGTAGACGGCAGCATAGATCCCATCGAGTTCATGGATGAAAATCTGAGATTAGTTAAATCTCGATTCCCATATTAAAACGCAATCTGTCTGACAAGATATATCTCGTTGGAAATCATCTAAAAATCCTATTCTACCGGTTGACTCATAGATTTCCCATTGTTTCCTTGCTCCCAATCCTCCATGTTTTCATATTTTTGAATGCAGGAAAGCACGATGTTAAACCTATGAGTCAACTGATATAATAGTGTTTTTAGAAGTTTTCCACCAAGATAGACTTGGCAGACCGATTGCGTTTTAATATGGGAATCGATATTTAATTAATCATAGATTTTCACCCATGAACATGATGAGATAATTATCTGTGCTGCCTCTTCCTAGTCTAATCTTCTTGTAAACGCTTTACCATTCATTCCCTTTTAATTGGGAAATTTTAAATTCGAATCAGTTTCTGCTTAAGAAATCCAATGGTTGTTTTCATCTTTGATTGAATATGATCAGTTAAACATTTGCAAATAAGTATTATGGAATAAATTAAGAAAACAGAGTCTGAGTCCCGGTATTTTTGAACAACGCTATAAGAAAGCTGTTTTAAATATGCGATTTTTAATGTATCGTTTTAAATCTGACGTAATTATCTCCAAGTTTTCTTTCTTTTTTTAATATTCGGTTAAAAATAATTTTCTTGTTAGAAAGGAAATATTATTTGTTCTGCCTTATACATAGAACTCTCAACAATTATTAAAAAGACCATTTCAAGATAGGAAATGTCTCGTGTAAATATATTTTTTAATTTAATTTGTTTTGAAATATTATTGTTACATCATTTTATTTATGACGTAATTTCTTCTATTTACAGCTTGATTTTATTATTTTAAAATTTTATTTCTCTTTTAAAATTAGCATGAAAATACTTGTATTGCTAGAAATGAAATATTTTTATTTGCAGGGCTTTAATTATTTTGACTATAATTTAAGCTCTGCTTTTAATTTAATTGGCTATAATAGTTTAAAACATTATCCAGAAATGTGAAAGAATGTGCCGTGTAAATATGTTTTTAAATTTAAACTGTTTGATTTTAGATTATTATATCATATGACGTAAGTTTTTCCATTTACAGCTTTTAACGCATACAATGCATTTATTATTTTAGTATATTTTGTTTCTTTTTTAAAAGTTACGTGTAAATAAAATTTTTATGACGTAATTGCAACATTTTCTTGTTTTTAATATTTAATCATTTGATTCTAATTTGTGAATTTTTTACTGTTTATAACGGTCACGTGAAAATAATTTTTTATTTGAAAGAAATGTTATTTTTTGCGCTTTTTTTACAAATTGGCAAAATTTAAAATAACAACCTTTCCTAAAATATATGAAATTGTTTTTATCTGTTTGATGAATATCTGTTTTGATGTCTTGAATTGATAAACCACTTGAGTGGCTAAAAAGTACGTTTTTCTTGAAATTTAGTTTTTGAGTTTTCGAATGGGTAGCAATTTTTATGATATTTATAAGAAAAAACTTGTGACAGTATAATTTAATAAACTTATTTATAAACTTGTGGTAAAATTATACTAATATAAATCTTATTTAGAAAAGAAACATAATTTAATGTTATATTACCATCTTTAGTCATTCGTTCCTCCACCCCTCTCTCTCTACACACACGTAGATACTAAAAAAGAAAAAAATGCGTTATTTTTCTAAAAAAATTTTTGAGGCCACCCAATATTTTTGAAAAGTTGGCGACATTGATTGTAAGAGTTGGTATAAGGGGTGTTTACACTGAAAAAAATGAAAACTGAAAGTACTGAAAAATGAGAAAGTCGATGTACTCATATCGAAATGAGTATGTTTGGATCAAAAATGAACACATTGCTTTTTCAATTTTGAAACAGCATATGTTATCAAATCCAAACAAGCGATAATTTTGTACCCAGTATTGATTTATGTAATTTATGGAGGCATAAAAGATTTTTATTAATGTAAATATTAAATTATGCACAGTATTTCAATATATTTTTAAGTATACTTGCAAATAATGCTTTTGTCATAAAAATGTTCGATTTGAGAATTTTACTTTTAATTTTGCTATTTCTCTTAATAAATGATGAATTAAATGTTTATTCTTCATAATTTTGCTTAAGATGCATATTAATGTAAATATTAAATTAGGCACAGTATTTTAATATATTTTTAAAGTATACTGGCATATAATGCTCTTGTCATAAAAAATGTTCGATTTGAGTATTTTACTTTTAATTTTGCTATTTCTCTTAATAAATGATGAATTAAATGTTTATTCTTCATAATTTTGCTTAAGATGCATATTAATGTAAATATTAAATTAGGCACAGTATTTTAATATATTTTTAAAGTATACTGGCATATAATGCTCTTGTCATAAAAATGTTCGATTTGAGTATTTTACTTTTAATTTTGCTATTTCTCTTAATAAATGATGAATTAAATGTTTATTCTTCATAATTTTGCTTAAGATGCATATTAATGTAAATATTAAATTATGCACAGTATTTTAATGCATTTTAAAAGTATACTGGCATATAATGCTCTTGACATAAAAAATGTTCGATTTGAGTATTTTACTTTTAATTTTGCTATTTCTCTTAATAAATGATGAATTAAATGTTTATTCTTCATAATTTTGCTTAAGATGCATATTAATGTAAATATTAAATTAGGCACAGTATTTTAATATATTTTTAAAGTATACTGGCATATAATGCTCTTGTCATAAAAAATGTTCGATTTGAGTATTTTACTTTTAATTTTGCTATTTCTCTTAATAAATGATGAATTAAATGTTTATTGTTCCTAATTTTGCTTAAGATGCATATTAATGTAAATATTAAATTAGGCACAGTATTTTAATATATTTTTAAAGTATACTGGCATATAATGCTCTTGTCATAAAAATGTTCGATTTGAGTATTTTACTTTTAATTTTGCTATTTCCCTTGATAAATGATGAATTAAATGTTTATTGTTCATAATTTTGCTTAAGATGCTTATTAATGTAAATATTAAATTAGGCACAGCATTTTAATTTTTTTTAAAGTATACTGGCATATAATGCTCTTGTCATAAAAATGTTCGATTTGAGTATTTTTACTTTTAATTTTGCTCTTTCTCTTAAAAAATGATGAATTAAATGTTTATTCTTCATAATTTTGCTTAAGATGCATATTAATGTAAATATTAAATTAGACACAGTATTTTAATATATTTTTAAAGTATACTGGCATATAATGCTCTTGTCCTAAAAAATGTTCGATTTGAGTATTTTACTTTTAATTTTGCTATTTCTCTTAATAAATGATGAATTAAATGTTTATTGTTCCTAATTTTGCTTAAGATGCATATTAATGTAAATATTAAATTAGGCACAGTATTTTAATATATTTTTAAAGTATACTGGCATATAATGCTCTTGTCATAAAAATGTTCGATTTGAGTATTTTACTTTTAATTTTGCTATTTCTCTTAATAAATGATGAATTAAATGTTTATTGTTCCTAATTTTGCTTAAGATGCATATTAATGTAAATATTAAAATAGGCACAGTATTTTAATATATTTTTAAAGTATACTGGCATATAATGCTCTTGTCATAAAAATGTTCGATTTGAGTATTTTACTTTTAATTTTGCTATTTCCCTTGATAAATGATGAATTAAATGTTTATTGTTCATAATTTTGCTTAAGATGCTTATTAATGTAAATATTAAATTAGGCACAGTATTTTAATATATTTTTAAAGTATACTGGCATATAATGCTCTTGTCCTAAAAAATGTTCGATTTGAGTATTTTACTTTTAATTTTGCTATTTCTCTTAATAAATGATGAATTAAATGTTTATTCTTCATAATTTTGTTTAAGATGCATATTAATGTAAATATTAAATTAGGCACAGTATTTTAATATATTTTTAAAGTATACTGGCATATAATGCTCTTGTCCTAAAAAATGTTCGATTTGAGTATTTTACTTTTAATTTTGCTATTTCTCTTAATAAATGATGAATTAAATGTTTATTCTTCATAATTTTGTTTAAGATGCATATTAATGTAAATATTAAATTAGGCACAGTATTTTAATATATTTTTAAAGTATACTGGCATATAATGCTCTTGTCATAAAAATGTTCGATTTGAGTATTTTACTTTTAATTTTGCTATTTCCCTTGATAAATGATGAATTAAATGTTTATTGTTCATAATTTTGCTTAAGATGCTTATTAATGTAAATATTAAATTAGGCACAGTATTTTAATTTTTTTTAAAGTATACTGACATATAATGCTCTTGTCATAAAAATGTTCGATTTGAGTATTTTTACTTTTAATTTTGCTCTTTCTCTTAAAAAATGATGAATTAAATGTTTATTGTTCATAATTTTGAGCAAGAAATAAATACCAGTATATTTTCATTTTAATTTGTAAATTAAGGGGGCAGATAATAGTGATTTATATTTGAACACAATCATGAAATCAAAAATCAGTACATATATTTCTCAGTTTTGAGAATTTTGGATTGGAGCTATTTTGAGTATATGAAGTATTTAAAATTGAGTACTTTTTATTCAATTTTAAGAACTCATTTTTTTTTTTCAGTGTACTTTTTTTCCCGCGACTGTACATTATATATTTTTTTAATTTCACTCCAAGAAACTGAAAACAAAAAAAATTCTTAAAACCGAGTATTTTGCCTCTGTTGAGAGATATCTAATCCCCTTAAAAGAAACCTGGGTAACGAAGTTGACCGGTTGTTATGGTCTTGCAAGCGATGAGCCGTTCTTTCTCATTTAGCGAAAATCAGCGATATCCGGAGATAAGTTCGTTTACAAGGAGCATTTTTAATGTTTCTTTTAAGATTGTGTAGGGAGATATATTTCTACTTTTTATTTAAAATGACGAAAAAAAAAGATGTTATCCATCTTGCTTCTAGAGAAGAAAATATCATTCTTCGCAGATTTCTTGTGGGATTTTTAATTTATCTTCTAAGAAGGAAAACGCACTTTAAGCACGGAAGAATTCGAAATAAAAATTCTTATTTTCAAGCTTCATAAATTGTGGCAAGATGTTAAATATGCATAGCATATTTTTTGTGTAAAGGTATGAGTAAAAAAATTTTTAAAAGAAAAAATTAAGAAAAAAAAAGAAGGGAAAAGAAAAGAAATAAAAAGAATTTATCCGGCCAATTTCCGGAAAGAAAAGGTAGCTTCCATATTCCTTGTTTTGAGAATGCAGTTAATATTACTCAAACATACAAAAGTGAAAGGTGAGAACAAGGGTGTGCAAAGAGAAAACTGCACCCGGGGCAGATTTTCAATTTGGCGCCCTCCCACCCAACTTTTCCTTGTAAAAGGCCAAAAATGACATTGGTAGCATAAATTTGACTCTCCCTAAACTTCCGCGCCCGAGGCAACCGCCCCTTTGCCCCTTTCCCCTTTCACACGACCCTGGGTGTGAAACCGGATTATAGAAGAATCCCAATTTTCGCTTGTACTGAATTCAAATTTTGAAAGAGTAGTCAGCTGTCGCCATGTTGGTTTCATTTATGACGAAATGTTTTCTCACAAAACTTTGATTTAATACACCAAGTATCCGCGGGGTTTGAGCGGCTCTTTCTGGTTCATCAAAAATCAACGATATCCGGAGATAATTTCGTTTAGCAGGAGCATTTTTAATGTTTCTTTTAAGATTGCATAGGGATATATATTTTAGCTTTTATTTAAAACTACTATTAGTTGTACTAGCCTTATATCAGGTCCCAAAGAGTCACGGTCTTAACTGGAGAATAGAAAGCCGAGAATAACTAAATGGAAAAAGTTCCTCCAAAATGAAGATTGATTAAAAAGATGGCAAGTTATTAACAGTTTAGTGCATAAAAACTTGGAGGTTTCAGCCTTTAAAAAAAATACAAATCTGAGCCTCAGTTACATCAGGAACCTGTCATGGACTATCTACATATAAATTTTCAGACTTCTATATATGTGGCTGATTTCGTTAAGTTATTGCACACAGGCAGAGCGATACTTTGTTTAATTAGTATAGAAGATGACGAAAAATAAAAAGATGTTATCCATCTTTTGCACAAATTTTGCTTCTTGAGAAGAAAATATCATTCTTCTCAATTCATGGCAAAAAAAAATTTCTGGTAGATAACGAGAACAGAACTTAAAAAATTACCGGTGTTCAGAGCATTTGGGCAGACATTCTGGTTACGCCAAAGGGTAGTTTTTGAGGAAACGGGTCTTAAGGCCCCTGTCCTCGCTCGAGGAAACGCTCGCGAGCTAATGCTATTCCTATGGGGAAGCATTTTTCTAATTATTCTTTCGCATTTTGACATTTTTGAATAATTTTTTTTTTTTGCATTGGATACCTGAGGTGCATGCCGACAGCGCACCTTTTTTACTTTTTTTATTTTGGTTGGAGATATTTTTTACAAAGTTAGTTTCACTTTCAAAACCGGTTTCGAAATTGAAAGTGCTTTTTGAAAAATATATCTGCATCCAAAATCGAAAAAGTAAAAAAGGTGCGCTGTCGGCATGCACCTCAGCTATCCAATGCAAAAAAACTATTCAAAAATGTCAAAATGCGAAAGAGTTATTAGAAAAATGCTTCCCATAGAAATAGAATTAGCTCGCGAGCGTTTCTTCGAGCGAGGACAGGGGCCTTAAAGCTCCCATATTTCTAATAGGATTGCATCTAGTCTTGTCATTCCTTAAAAACCCCTTGAGGGGCGATGGGATATGTTTTATCCCACCTAATTTAAACGAGATTCTCACCAGAAACTTTTAACGAAATTTTATATTTTTAACTTCTGCGGCAAAATGTTGAGAAATTGCTTTCGTTAATTTTAAAACATTTTTTTTTTCCCGGTAAGAATTCTATATCACAGAGTCAATATTGTTTGCCCCTCAAGAGGTTAAGCGTTATTGAAAATGCTACTCTTAACCTTCCTACCCTGTTGAAAAAAAAGTTACGTTTTACCTGAATGGGTCGATTAGACCCAGTTTACTTGTTTTTATTTATTCTACCTCAAAACAAGTATTTTCAACTAGCTTTATTTTAGATATTATTTTTGTATTCACTATTAGAGACCAACATATTTTATAACCCCCCCTCCCACTTTAACTGCACCCCCTCCCCCTCTTCCTCGCAATGCCTTGTTTGTATAAGCAATAATTTGGAAAATAATAATAAAAAATGTACATTAGAAATTTGTTTTATTTCCATTGTTTTGATACATTTTTTATGATAAACAAGATTTACAGTACACATTTACATGCTCCTGGCAAAGAAAAGATAAGCATGAAGTACATCTCGTCTGCGTTTTTCGATCTGTCTTTGGACCACATTCTTTGCATCTTCCACGTTTAGCTGAACTAATATTTTCTTTTTTTTTCCCCTGCTGCGTTAGCCAATTGCTTCTTTATGGTTACTCGGATATTTTGTTTCATCCTAATATTTCTGTCGTTCAGCAGTTTCCCATGTTCCTTTAGAAAAAGCCGTCTTTTGTATAGTTTGTTTTGACTGCAAGAAGAATTTACATGCATAAAAACAACAAATGCATTTATTGCAGCTAGATCAATTAAATTGTAAAATAAACACACAGGCCAGCGCCTAGTGCCCTTTTTGCATGTATATGAAGCAGCTAATTTATCAGTAGTATCTACTCCACCTTTAGTTTCATTATAATATAAAATTATTTCCGGTTTCTTTTCTTTCTCATTTGAAACTTTGGCCTCATGATGCATAGTTGAAAGGAGGATTACCGATTTTTTTTTTCGGCACATACGAGACAAGTGTCATACCTTTTTGAAACCCGAATAATGAAGAAAATATTTCTCGCTCACGTGATGATTGAAACTCAGGAGGAATAAATGTTTTTTTTTTTTTTTTCTAAGAGTACCAATCATAGTTAATTTTTTCCCCAATAATTCTTTAGCAAGAATATAATCCGTGAAAAAATTATTGACCGTAATATTTCGGGCTGTACCCTCAATAGAATTTGCTAGGTGGAACACAACATTTCTACCTTGATATTTTTCTCTCTCACCAACTGAAGGCTTTCCAGTATAGAGCAAACATAAGCTGTTTTGACATCAGAAATCAACCACATTTTAATTCCATATTTCCCTCTTGGCTTTGACGGTATATATATTGCCTAAATGGGCATTTACCACGGAAAGGAACAAGCTGTTCATCAATTGTAACATTTTCGTACGGAATGAACATCTTTGGCAACTGAATAGCAAACATATCAAACAATGATCTTATTGCAGCTGGCTTATCTAAACGACGCCGATTTACGCTACTTTCTTTGTTGTCAAACCTAAGAAACTCTCTAATAATTTCAAAACGTTGCAAAGACATTGTTGCACGAAAAATGTCGCGGCCGTCTTCTTCGCTCCATAACTCTTTCAGAGATTCCCCTGCTGACTTATATACACCAGCTAAAATTAGCAAACCTGTAAAAAATATAAAAATAACTAAAAAAGAAAAAAGAATGGATAAATTTCAAACCGCGGAATCATTTGCAGTTTTTTTCATTTTATCTATAAATTATTGTATTTGAGTTTAATTTTTTTACTAATGTAAGCTTCAAGCTCCTCAGCAGAAACCAATGTATAGTTTTTATTCTTTTCTGAGCATACTCTCTGCATTTCTCTGTTAGTTTCTTCTAGAATTAGTTTGAGCATGTCATCTGTAAAGAACAGCTTCATTGCTGACAGAAGGTGTTCAGTTATCCTCTGAACTACCAAACGTGTAGGACCAGGATTTAACTTCATAATATCATGTTGCCTGTAAAATAATAATAGAAGCCAGAAAATGCAAACTAATGTAAAATATCTAAGAACAGAAGTAGTGCATGACAGGGCAGGGGTGACTAAGATTCCTCTAAAGGGCATGTATTTCTTTTCCTAGCATGCAAATTTTGAACAAATATTTATCAATTTCCTTGAAAATAATCTTTTTTGCCCTGATGGTAAAAGGGGGGGGGGATCCAAAGGTGGCACAACCCCTGAATATGAAAAAAATATATCAAATAAATATCAAATTCAATAAATATAAATTATGAATAAGTACATATCGTTCTTTTGATGTAGGTGGAGGGGATTTACAACATTCAGTATTGTTGCGACTAATAAAGCAGGATGGAGACGCCACTGTTTCATCTTCTGTATCGGAAATATCTGTTTTCTCTTCCTTCTCTTCGATGGACAAATGATCCGATTCATCTGTTTCAATCAAATCATTATCACTCTCTTCATCAGATTCATCACTAGGTGACTCTTGCCAAAGCTTTCTAATTTCATCATCAGTAAGACCGCGCTTATTACGTGCCATATTGCATAAAAAATGGCGAAACACTCCAACACAAGAAGAACATTACTTTAGAATATTAGTATATTAGCGCCATCTATCGATCATTATTCGAATGACGAAACACTCCAAAACAAGAAGAACATTACTTTAGAATATTAGTATAGTAGCGCCATCTACCGATCATTATTCGAAATACACACTATCTAATTGTTTTCCATGCATTTATATGCGATTAGTGATATGGGTCGATTAGACCCATTCAGGTAAAATGTGACTTTTTTTATTTTTGCTAAAAAAAATTATTTCGGAAGTCTGAAAAAATTATAAACAGAAGATATTTATCTGTTTGAGGAATACTTGAAATATAAGAGCTCTTAGTTAAAACCCGACGGAGCTATTATGAAATAAATAATAGAAATGGGTCGATTAGACCCATTCAGGGTAGAAAGGTTAAATGAGATTATAAAATACTTAAGATTAACACTAGAACCGCCATTAGGGGTCAAAATGAGCCCTGCCCGATTGATAATAGTCGATTCGAATCAGAATTTTCTTCATAAGATACGTTACTTATATGCAACAGAAAAATAGTCTAATTAAATAAGTTAAAAAGTTTAAAATTAAAATTCTGGTGCGAATCACTTTTTATAAAACTTGATTAAAATACCCGGCGGTTCTAGTGTTAAACATATACGTATAGAGTGATCAGAAATAAAAGCCCCAATTTGAAAATTTAGTATTCAATAACTATAATAAATATGAATATGAAATGTGTGACATTTACATCTGGTGGATCTTAAATTTCATGTATTGCAAATGGAAAAATAGTTAAACTTTTTCTCAATAGACAGCGCTACACTGTCTCAAACATTAAAAATGCTCGAACAGATTTTAAAAAATCAATTGTCTTTTTTTGTGTTCTAATCGCCAAATAGAATAAATAACTCAACTTGAGATTTCTTATACAGTTTTACCTGCTAGTTTGAATATTATTGTAGTTTTAGATGGTACAGCGCTATCTATTGACAAATATTTGAAATTTTTTTAGATTTACGGTACATGAAATATAAGATCCACCAAATGTGAATATCACTCATTTTATATTATAATTTATTATATGTAATGAATTATTGAATCTTAAATTGAGGCATGTAGTATTTTATCTCTTTTTAGGCTACAAGTGTGCGAACTCTTTTATTAACCGAATAATGCTTAAAATGCATTTAAAATATAGTCATGGTTTTCGTAATAATAATTTATGTTACAAAATGACAGAATAAAATCCCAAACAGGATTTCGATAACCGAGGGCAATCCATATTCGTGAAACAGTATGCATGTCTGGAAGATGATTTAAACATCAAATTTATTCCATATCGTCCAATAGTATCTCTCAAATGGCGTCGCAAAATCATTTCTCCTTGCGTTTGCGACACATGTTAAATTAATGGTGACCGAGATGTCTTCAAATTATTATAATACGCTGTCTGATGGATGGAAGATCAGCTAAACAGCGGTTCGAGAATGCCCTCCGGAACCAGTTATTTGGAGTGCATACATCATGCGGAATGGATAAACAATCACCCGTGTATGCGCATTGTGGTAATTAGACAGAGGAAGTCTCTGGGAATATGCTTATGTATAAATGTCTAATAGATATTTCGAAGCTTAGTTGCGAATATTGGATTTGGTATAAGCAATGCACGTTCAAATAGGCATCTGGAAAATAATAGAAACTGGAAAATTTATTGCAATTTCTTATAATCAAAAACTTCCACAGGATTATTGTCCATATACCCATTGATTAATGTCAGTACAGTGTACATAATATTGCACGTAATACTGTTTTTGGATATAACCTCTCATCTTTTTGCTTCTTTTTGGGAAAACTTATTTTGAGCGCATTCTATCTAATTTTTCAACTTATATCTCAACATATTCTATCGAGGATGATTTTTAGAATTTTCAAGCTATGTTTTTGAGACTTTCTCAAAAGTTGCTCTATACATTTAGCTAACACATTATGCAAATTATATTTTGATTGTTTTCACGCATGCGCAATGAAAAATTATTTAGTAAACCTACTCATTATTCATACGATTTTTACTATTTTTATTTATTATTATTCTGATTGCAGGGTATTATGTATAACGTTGTTTGTCATGTTTTCTGAAAAAAAAAAAATACGTTAAGAATTCTACAAAATTATAAGCAAAAACTTTATAAAATTTGGGGCTGTTTTTGTGAAAATCTTAATTTCTCTACGAGTACACATTCTGTTCTCATAAAAATGAACACAGTTCATTATAATAAGTCACTTAATCATAATTTACAGTTTAAACGCTTTTGCCACATTGGATATCCGAAAGATATTCATTCTTTTTAATTTGTTAACGATCCCCTATTGGGGTTTCGAGAAAAAAATCTTCGCGGAAATACATGACCTGTACATATATACACCTGTACACAGCATCTGTTTATACATCTGGAGTTTCAGGATAATTCCTTGTGCATTTTTCTAATTATTTAATAAAATGTCAACAATCGCAAGTGGCCGGTCACCTTTGGCCATATAGTGTATTATTCGGTCAGTTTTAATCTTCGAATATCAGGATTTGTCAGTGTAACAGGAAAATTTTACTAAATACAGTTATAAAACCGGAAAACCATATAAAAATCTAAATTTCGTATTTTATAAATATTTTTTTATTGACCCAAATGGATTTTGAAATATCTCTTTATTTCATTTAAACTTTTTAGGTGCGTTCGTAATTATGTAAATACGTAGCACCTATAGTTGTCGTTCAGTCCGTCCGTCTGTCTGTCCGTCAGCATATAACAACGCAAAAACTACCCAACCGAATCTTTTGAAATTTAAAATATATAATTATTACATAATTTTGTCGAGTCATTTCAAATTTTATGAGAATCGGATGGATAGATCAATTACAGGGACGATGAAAAGTATTCCATTACTTTACGGTCAATGGGGAAAAATGTTTCAAATGCATTTTAATCGTTTGAAATTTAAATTAGATACTTATTACATAATTTTGTCAAGTCATTTCAATTTTTTTTTTTTTTTTTGAAAATAGGATGCATAGATCAAATACAGGGACAATCAAAAGTACTCCGTTACATTACGGTCAATGGAAGAAAAAAGTTTCAAATGAATTTTAATAATATTACACTCATTCGAACATAATAATATTGATATGTATCATAAAGTACATATTCTAATACAGATTTTGCATAATCTGTTGTGCAAAGAACATTTGCTAATGATTTACAAGGCCAAACAAAAGTATTCCATTACATAATGAGTATAGAGAGAACATTGTTTGGTATGCATTTTAATTGTAATTAACTATTTACAATTTTATGAGATTGATATATGGGAGTGATATTTTTAAAACTTCGTTATCGTACGAACGCACCTCATTTGCTACGCTTCACATGCAATTTCCAACTTGTTTGTAATTGGAACTTTATGACTAACGGTTTAGGAATCAGCTATTAGACAATGTTAAAAGT
Source organism: Maratus speculifer (assembly GCA_964019185.1). Lineage (NCBI taxonomy): Eukaryota > Metazoa > Arthropoda > Arachnida > Araneae > Salticidae > Maratus > Maratus speculifer. Next base: position 11,533,368 of record OZ025300.1, on the reverse strand, counting down.
CAACAGCATGTATAGAAGAAAGTAAAAAATGTGATGGAATTTTTTTTTGTTTTTTTGTTTATATATATATATACACTATATTGCCATTGATTATGGGACACTTGCGATTTTAGACATTTTACTAAATATCTAGAAAAATACATGAGGAATCATCTCGAACCTTTTTGTGTATAAATATAATAGTATACGTCATACATCTCCGTGAAGATTTTTTACCGAAACGCCATAGGGGACCGTCAACAAATTAAAAAAGAATGAATATCTTTTAAATAACCCTGTCAAAACTGATGTAGCAAAAGCGCTCAAACTCTAGATTATGATTGAATGCCTTATTATAATACATTGTGTTCATTTTTATGCAAATAGCATGCACACTCGCAGAGTAATTAAGGTTTTTATAGAAATGGTCCCAAATTTTTCCAAGTTTTTCCATTATAATTTTCAGAGTTCTTAATATAAAATAATATTTTTTTCAGAAAATATGACAAATAACATTGCACACAGTACCCTGTAATCAGAATTAAAAAATAATAAAAATTGTATGAAAAATGAGTAGGTTTACTATATAATTTTTTACTGCGCATGCGTCAAAGATATCAAAATTTCATTTGCATATTATGTTAGCTAAATGTATAGAGAAACTTTTGTAAAAGTCTCAAAATCATAGCTTGAAAATTCTGAAAGTAATCGTCTATAGAAAAAGGACAAATACCGTTGTTTCCGAAATGAAGCAAAGAAATGAGGGATTTTACCCAAATGCAGTAGTACATCCCATTTTGTGTATTCTATATTGACACTAATCAATGAATATATGGATACAACCCCTCTTGTTTTTGCTTCATTTTGAGAATAACGGGTTTTCAACTTATTAAATTGACGATTATTTTCAGAATTTTCAAGTTATGATTTTGTGACTTTCACAAAAGTTGCTCTATATCTTTAACTAACATAATATGCAAATGAAATTTTGATATCGTTGACGCATGCGCAGTAAAAAATTATTTAGTAAAACTACTCATTTTGTACAAAATTTTCATTATTTTTTAAAATCTGATTACAAGGTACTGTGTGCAATGTTGTTTGTCATATTTTCTAAAAAATATATTATTTTATATTAAGAACTCTGAAAATTATAAGGAAAAAACTTGGAAAAATTTGGGATCATTTTTATAAAAACCTTAATTACTCTGCGAGTATGCATGCTATTTGCATAAAAATGAACAAGGCTTATTACCATAAAGCATTCAATCACAATCTAGAGTTTGAGCGCTTTTGCTACATTAGTTTTGACAGGGTTATTCAAAAGATATTCATTCTTTTTTAATTTGTTGACGGTCCCCTTTGGAGTTTCGGGAAAAAATCTTCACAAGGATGTATGACTTATACTATTATATTTATACACTAAGAGTTTCGAGATGATTCCTCATGTATTTTTCTAGATATTTAGTAAAATGCCTAAAATCGCAAGTGTCCCATAATCAATGGCAATATAGTGTATCTATATTAATAAAATAACAAATCGCTCTGTGTGTGTGTGTGTGTGTGTGTGTGTGTGTGTGTGTGTGTGTGTCTGCGATAGTTAGCGAAAACTACGGTACGTACGAAGCTCAAATTTTTTCTGAGAGTAGCCCAATATCTCTCCTGATGCACCTGACGCTCAGAATTTCGAAATTCCAATTATTAACTGAGTAATTAATTAAAATCGAGAGGTCACTCTCATAAAAAATCATCTTTTACCATTTTTTTTCTCTTTCATATTTTTACGGTTGGATGGTTGTGTAAAAATTTTCGCAGAAGTAATAAGAAAGCTGAGAGAGAATTAAAGAAACCCATGGAGAAATGAGATAAGTGGAGGTGAAGTAAGCCTCAAAAAAGGTTTGCAATATGAATCCATTTATCGCTCAAATTTTAATGTTCCAAACAAAAGGACGTGGAAGGGATTTTGTATTATAATACGAATTGAAAGAAATGAATTACAACTGAAGCATATTTTAAGAAGAAATAGCAAATTTTTAAAATGGTCTTTGTTCTATTATTATTTATTAAAATAAATATTCGCTTTTAAAATAAAAGAAACTGGAAAATTAGCAATAATTAAATGTCAAATTGAAATTAAATAAGATATTGAAAACATTTGATGCGAACTAAAAATTCAATTACTAAAAGTTTCCTAATTTAATGTAATTTTAAATACTTTATAACGTAGATGAAAAATGTTTATGACTTAATAATTGCATCTAAATAAATATTTAAAATATATTGAGGAAAACGTTCTTTTAAAATCATGTATGAAAATTTAAGTAATAAATATTAATCTAAAATATAGATTTCTGACTGCAGACGATTTTAATGTTTTAACAAAAGAATGTTATATTTTCAAGCAAAACGGTAAAATAATTTTCTATATTGATATTTAAAACACATATGATAAAATAATTAATAAATTTTTACCGGTGAAGCGATAGGTTAGTTCTTTTTAAGAAACAAGAGCAAAAAAAATATGGGTTTAAATCTGTTTCAATTGATAGGCGTGTCAAAGCACGTGCTTTTGTCGGTACTTAATTGGACTTAATGTAGGGTTAAATTTTCAGCATCACCTCCAGAGATAATACTTCCACTCTATTAATTTCTTTTTACTTTATGAAAGAAACCAATTTGAGATTTTGACATTTCAAAAGTGACTGTTTTTTTCCCAAAGATCTTTAAAATTCATAGACTGGCAAAATGTCAGTTTAACTTAAGATTTTTGAACACAGCTGTTACGTCGGATCGTTCGTACTTCGTACATTAGAATGTACAGGGTGTGCAGCAAATAACACCCTGATTTCAAAATTAAATTAATCAAAAACAAAGATCAAATAGAATTATGCAGTAAACGATTTGTTTATCAGGTAAGCTGTAAAAATCTTATACAAAAGTTTTGAACGGTAAATATTTTGAAAAGGTTGTGTTCTGATTGCAAAGAATGCTTCGATTTGACATTTTTCTTGCTTTAGATTGCTACCAGAGAATGTGTTTTTCTGCTTAAAGTGCCACATTTCATAGTTTTTTTAAATTAAATTTTTGAAATTTCGAAATTCTAAAAATTTACTTCGAAAAATCTTTAAAATATTACACTGTAAGCTGAAAAATTATTTCTCTGTAGGCAATCTAAGACAAAAAAAAAAAAAAAAAAACGATAAGAGCAAGACAAAATAATTTCCGTGAACATAAACCTGACTCAAACCTAAAAAATTCCATTTGAAAAAAAAAAAAAAAAAACTGAATTTATGCAAGTTACATATGAATCCGATCAAAATATTCGAAAGAACCATAACCAGATTCGAATAAGACAAAATAATTTCCGTGGACATGAACCCGATCCGAACTTACAATTCCATTTGAAAAAAATACCTGAAATTTGAATCGAACCAAATATGAACCTGACAAAAATATTCCACAGAACCATACCCGGATCCGAACAAAACAAAAAATTTCCATGAACATGAACCCGATCCGAACCTAAAAAAACTGAACTAAATCTGAATCTGACAAAAATATTCCAGAGAAGCATATCCTTATTCGAAAAATGCAGAATAATTTCCGTTGATACGCAACCCAACCTGAACCTAAAAATTCCATTAAAAAACCGAAATCTGAATTGAACGACATCTGAACCCGAAAAAAATATTCCAAAAACCCAAAACCGGATCCGAGCAAGACAAAATAATTTCCCTGGACATGAATCCGACCAGAACCTTAAAAATCAATTTGAAAAAATATCTGAAATCTGAATCGAACCAAATCTGAATCCGACGAAAATATTCCAAATAACTATAACCAGATACGAACAAGACAATATAATTTCCATGGACATAAACCCAATCCTAATCAAAAAATTTGTTTAAAAAAAAAAAAAAAAAAAAAAAAAGAAAAAAGAAAATCCCGAAATTTGAACTAAACTTAATCTAAACCTAACAAAAATATTTCAGTGAAGTATAACCTCATTAGAACTAGGTAAAATAATTTCCATAAAAGTACAACCCGACCCGAACCTAAAAATCCCATTTGAAGGAAAAAAAAGCACGGAATCTGAATTGAACCGAATCTAAACTGAACAAAGTATTCCAAAAAACCATAATCGTATCCGAAGAAGACAAAATAGTTTCCATGGACATGAATCCAATCCGAACCTAAAATTAGGATGTTCTACAAAACATAATGCGCTCCGTAGCGGTCGAAAGTGAAACTAAGTACTTAGCGCGAGATGGTTAAGATATTTCGTTTATAGTTAGAACTTGGTTTTAAATTAGAACTTGGTTACGGTTAGGAAATATAATACTATATACCAGAGTTGCCAACCTCCGGCTTTTTTTAAATCATGAAAACGTACTTTGAACCAGAAAATTTATTTAATTAGAAATGTCTATTATTAACTCAGAGCGCCATTTGAAATTTACTTAATTTTGTTTACTCAATAAATTTCTGGTTAGAAGTATACTTTTTTGATTTTTAAAAAGCCGGAGGTTGGCATGTCTGTATATACTAACCTTTTAGCTAATCACCGAGAATCGATTTCATTCACGGTATAATCGGATTTAAGAGTGATATAATTAGTTTGAAATTCAAAATATTTCACTTGGGATATGTATGTGAAAAAAGTATTTAGTTAAGTCACTTAACAGTAATTTTAAGGATAAATATCAACACTTTAACACGAAAATCAAGCAATCGTTGGACACATATTCCCTCCTGCGTTTCCCATTGCAGTTATTTTGGGTATTTTTGCAGCTAAATATTTTTTTTTTTAAAAACCGATTTTTGACACAGTCAGGGGGCACGTATTTAATATTATGTACACTGTAAAAAAATTGACCCTTTTGCTGCATCATCACTACCCCGCTTTTATAGAATATCTCTCTTTTGACCTATGAGAATGCTCCATAATAGGCTGAAGTAATCATTTTCTATAAAAGCGGTGGAGTGACGATGCAGCAAAAGAGTCAAATTTTTAACAGTGTATTTACACATATTTCGAGTTAAAGATAAAATCATATAAATTTGAAGTTCGTTTAACATTATTATTACGGACCCGGGCAACGCCGGGCGGGTTAGCTAGTATATATATATATAGTCCGATCTTGTTAATTCGAACTCGTCGGGACCACAAGAAATGTTCGAAATATCCAGAGTTCGAATTATGGAAATTATGAGAGGAAAACATGTTTAATTGGGTACTATCACAAAGAAATTAATATTACAGTATTTTTTAAACATATTTCGGCTGTTATTTTCAGAATATCATTTAATTTAAATTAAAAGATATAAATAAATAAACTAATTAAGGGATTAGGAACAAGCACGAACGAAGATGGGGTGAAGGTTTTTATTGATGGACAAATGAGGCTCCAAAAAAACGGATATACAATGCATGGGACTATATGTATACTTGTTCAGAACAAATCTGACAGAAATAAAAGAAAGAAAGTTATTTCAAGCATCTGAAGTCCAGGAAAAAGTAAGGAAAAAATGGAATCTCGTAAATTTGAACTAAACGAAGTCAAAAGAAAATGAGTTCGAATAAATGAAAGATTTTGATGCTATTCTGCTATTAAAAATTTCAGGACTTCATGTTTATTTCGAATTAAGCAAATATTTGATTTATCCAATTTCGAATTAACTAGAACCGACTGTTACCGCTTTTCATTTGCAAGAGGTAGTCAACTAAGAAAATAAGTGTTTCAACAAAAGAAAAAAAAAAGTATTAATTTGTAAACCAGTGTTATCTTTCGATAAAATACATATAAAGAAGCCGGTATAATTTTATGAAAATAGATTTTTGTGAAGACAACCATAACATTTCAAGACTGATAGAAACAAGTCGGAAATTGCAGTTCAGACGTAGCAAATGCGGTGCGTTCGTACTATAACGAAGTTTTAAAAATATACAGTACTTGGAATACAGTACAATATCCAAAATCTTTGTGCGTGCCTGTAAATTCTAAATGCTTTCTATTATATAAGAGTTAACATGTAGTAATCCTCATCAACATATATCAATTGCATAGAATAGGAAATCTATACTAATAAAAGAACAAAACGCTCTGTCTGTCTGTGTGTTTGTCTGTGTGTGTGTCTGTGTGTCTGTGTGTCTGCGATGGCTAGCAAAATCTACAGCACGTACGAAGCTCAAAATTTTTTTGAGAGTAGCCCAATGTCTCTCCTGATGCACCTGAAGCTCAGAATTTTAAAATTCTATTTATTAACTGAGTAATTAATTAAATTCCAAAGCTCACTCTCATAAAAAAATCGCCTTTTTTCGCTTTTTTTCCATTTCATTTTCTTATGGTTGATTGGTTGCATAAAATTTTCGCAGAAATAATTAAAAAAGCTGGGATAGACCTTTAAAATTCATAGACTGGCAAACTGTCAGTTTAAATGAGGATTTTTTTTTAAATCACAGTTGCTGTATACCATGGAGAAAAAGATAGGTGGAGGCGAAGTAAACCGAAAAAAGGTTTGCAACACGGAGTAAGAAGTGTCTTACTCCGTGGTTTGCAATATTAAACCATTTATCGCTGAAATTTTAATGTCTCAAACAAAAGCACGAGGAAGGAATTTTGTATTAATAAAACGAATTGAAAGAAACGAATTACAGCTGAAGCATATTTTACGAAGAAATAGTTATTTTTTAAAATGGTTTTTTTTTTATTATATTATTTAGGTTAAAGTTAAATTGCATTTATGTTATGGTTAGAATAAGGATATGTTACAATAAAGTGAATACATTTAGGCTAGGTTACATTTCTGTTATATTTAATTTACGGTAGGGTACTGTTAAGTCGCTGTTAGGTTACAGACAGGTTCTGGTTACGGTATAAAAGTTTAAGGTTAGGAATTTATACACAGAGTGAACCTATACGCAAGATTTGATTAAAAATAACACTTACTTTTGTTAAATAGCTCTGAAATTATAGTACTATATACCAACCTTTTAGCTACCATCGTGTATCGATTTCATTCATGGTATAATCGGATTTAAGAGTGATATAATTAGTTTGAAATTCAAAATATTTCACTTGGGATTTGTATGTGAAAATAATAATTAGTTACGTGACTTAACAGTGATTTTTACGGGTAAATATCAACTTTTTTACACGAAAATCATGCAATTGTTGGATACATATTCCCTCCCAGTAGTAAAAGAATGGGAGTTCAACCCCAGCGAGGAGGTGAGGAGGGAGGAGAGGAGGAGGAAGAGGTTCTCCACCTCCTATAAGAGGGAGGAAGGACCACCACCACCTGATTGAGAAGCTTATCTGATGGAGAGTGTATCATACTGTAGTAGGATGAGGGGAGGGCTTAAAATTGAGGGGGCTTAAATTTTTTTAGGGTTTGAAACGTAGGAGATTATACTATAGTAGAGGGGTAGATGTTTGGAGTCTGTTACAGTATGATGTGATTTTAGGAAAGGGGGGAGGGCTTAATTTTTAGGGGGGCTTATTTTTCTGAAAGGCTTAAATGTATTTTTTTTTTTTTTTTAAGATTGGAATCAACTTAGAGTAGGAAGGAAATTTGAACATATCGTAAAATATGTTATAGTAAGATGAGATTTTAGGAAAGGGGGGTGGACTTAATTTTTAGGGGGCTTATTTTTAGGAGGAGCTTAAATGTATTTTTTTTTCTTAAAGATTGGAATCAACTTAGAGTAGGGAGGAAATTTGAACATATCGTAATATATGTTATAGTAAGATGAGATTTTAGGAAAGGGGAGGGCTTAATTTTAGAGGGGCTTAATTTTTAAGGGGCTTAATTTTTTTTATTTAGGATCTGAAGCTTATAATATCATATTATAGCAAAGGGGTAACCTCCTCATTTTCCAAACTTCACCCCCCCCCGGAAGATTTTTATTTGGGTGCTGCCCTCTGTTGGATCGAATTTTCGTTGGAAATTAATAATTTTAAAAAATTGAGTCTGATCAATTAAGCATTGCTCATCACGTCTGTGAGATAATCGAGTATTGCGATAAGGAGGAAGGTGAGTCTGCTTAATTAAACATTAATCACAATTGCCCATTGCTTATCCCGCCTGTGGCCGCATAATGTCTTATATTACAATCGAATCATCTCTAACTTAAAATAGTATGTTATCAACACGTATTCACTGCCTTGCACAAACATCCGGTAACGAAACAATTTTAACAGGAACTAGCTGATATAAGAAAAATAACAACTAAGATTACATTTCACATATTTACAAATGACAAGAAAGAGAACTTTGTTTGATGTTTCAACTAAGCTTTTTAAAACGACAATTTAATTTTACCAAACCATTACATATGTTTTTTTGGAGGTTCCCTGTTTTATCCAATTTTCATCAACGTTAGAGCAACAATGAAAATATTTTTTAACAGTAATGTTGTAAAATATGAATTTTACATTTTTAACTTTACTTTTCCTGAACCTTGATTATTCATACGCATTGATTTTTACACCTTTCAAAATATATAAACTACTTCATTATTAATTATTTTTCGATGTACAGTTCTAATAAACGGTTAATTGCCATGCATTTATTTTAGTAAGTTTGCTGTATTCACATAAAAAATGTTTTTACAAGTTATCATCTATTAGCCGATAACGACAAATTTAAGCAATGTATTACTTTAGTATAGTATTGTTTTATCACTATGCTGAAAATAAGTGATTCTTTTTCCGTTAATTTTCACATGAATTTTCTAATCAATTAGAAAAAAATTACAACAGCATGATAAACACCAGATAACATCGAGCCTTTCTTATCAAATACCATCATATTATCAGATCACTTTATAAACCAATCCTATTATTTTTTAAAAAACAGTAGCGCCTCCTAGAATTTAATAGATTTTTGTGAATCAGTAGAAATTTATCACACTGTTTATTGTTTTTTTGTTATATGAAGATATTAAGCGCGGTTCTTTAAGTGAGTGCTGTACAAGAAATTTCTTACTTCATGAATATGGAATCGGATTTACCCAGTCAAGAGGTGCAAGTTTCGAATAGTGAAAGATCACCCTCTTCATCAACCCAACCATCCTTTTCTTGTAATCAATGTCAAAAATGCTTCTCTAGAAAGATTGCGTTAACCAGACATCAAAGATCCCACTTGGATAAAAAGCCCTTTAAATGTGAAACTTCCATTCAAAGTACTGATTTAAAACGACATAGTGTTACTCATTCCAAGACACCCACTTTTTATAAATGTGATCAATGTGCAATGGAATTTTATAGAAAGTATTCGTTAAGAATTCACAAGAGATTTCATAAGACATATAAATGCAATGAATGTTCACTAGAACTCTCTAAAAAATATTTGTTAAAAATTCACAAGAGATCTCATAAGAAGTTTCATGTTTGTGAAAAATGTTCTAACTCGTTTCTATCAAAGTCTGCTTTAACTAAACATAAAAAAAGTCATCATCAAAAGGAATATAAATGTAAACACTGTGGTGTTATATTTTACTCTGATATCGATTTTTTATTTCACAAAAAAGTTCATTACAGGAATTTCGAATGCAAACACTGTAACAAAACATTTAATGTTGACACCAAGTTTATTCAACATTTGATTAAAATGCATAAGTGAAAAAATGCAAACTTTGTCAAATCATGTGAACTGGTTGATTTTCTGTACAGTTTATAATTTTTTTTGTATTTTTATCATTATCGAGAATGATGAATAAATAATGTGTAAATGAAAAAAAGCTTTTGTCTTGTATTTTTGTTTTAGCAATTTATGAATTTTAATAATTATTTCACGATTTTGTAAAACATTTACTTAAATTTTAACATTTAGAAAAAAGGTTCCTATCAATTAAAATACTTTTAATATATTAGAATTATTTACCAAGTTTAATTTATCATTTATATTAGCAATTGTTATTCACATAATCATGATGGATATTACCTAGTGTTGCCACAAAAATTTTCAAAAAGAACGAAATTGTTAACAATAAGTATTATTCATTACTTAGATTAAAACTGTTACCTAGTGTTGCCACAAAAATTTTCAAAGATAGAGAAACTGATAACATTATTTATCATAAGCTTACTTAAATTAAAACCTTGTGTTGTCACAAAATTCTTCAAAAATAGCAAAACCACTAACATAATATATAAACTACCATTTATGTACAAAGACTGTTTTTTTAGATTATTAAAAAATGGTTGACTAAAACTTATGGCATTACTAATTTTTAATGTTTAACTGTAACCGACGCTGATTTTTTTTTAACATATATTAGGATATGTGTTGTTTTTAAGCATTCAGTCTGCAACTGATTTCCGTTTGAACTTCATAAGCGGCTGTCCTTAGTTTTTGAAAATGGATTCTGTAGCAAATTTGTTAAAAAGACCTCTCGATGAAGTAGTTTCTTCTTCAAAGTATCAACGTTTAGAAGAATGTAATGAGCCTGCTTATGTGAATGAATTAAACTTGCCGAGATTAGAAGTTCCCATTGCATTGAACACTAACAATGAGACGATATCATGTGATTTATCCACTACTGATTATCCACTGAATGTGAAATCTGAGATTAATACGAATTTTTTTAACTTAATTTCCCAAGACGAATATTTTCAAGAACCCACTACTAGATGCGAAGAGACTATGTTCCAAGCAATCAACCTTTCCCAAGCAAGTGATGAAAGCCAATCCACCACTTCACGAACTAAAAGGGGCAAATCCTGTAATCGTGTTATATTTCGAGAAGAACTCAGTGATTGTATCTTCTTAATTTTAAAACTGTATAACAGACAATTTTATATACATATTCAAGAGTTTAAACGCAGTGGGCTTACTAATGAAGAAATTGTAACGAAAAATGCAATTTTTATGGATGTTAACAGTTGGTACGAATTTTGCAATAAAATTTTTCCATTTAATTTGAAGTATAAAAGTTCCTCGTTTGTTGCTAATAACATGATATTAGTGTTAAATTTTAATAATTCTATCATGCGAATTAAACATTTAAAGAATTATTCTCACATTGACTTGAACGCGTATCAGTTAGAAAAGTTAAAAATAAAAGCCTTTGATCTGAATAAAGAACTTCTTCAGCATATATATGTAAAGCATTTACCAAACTTAATAAGACAGAAATGTACCGTTAGTCACACATCTTTAGAAAATGAACGCATGTGCCAACATAAACTTATAACGTGTATTGAAAATAGTATGTCGAGTATATTGAAGCGCATTTTTGAATGCAATGGATGTATTTTTAAGCACGAATCTGTAATCTTTCATCCCTGTTTGATATTAAATAATCGACAAAAATTTGAACAAATAGGAGAAATGTTATTAACTCTAATAGATTTCGACTTTGTTATTTCCTCATTTTTAAACGAAGTAGATTGTATTAGTGAAAACTTCTTATCTAATATTAATGTAGAAACCATTCAAAACGAATTGTTTAAAATAATGAAATAAAATGTTTTACTATTCTCTTTAATATGTGTGTTTAATTATTTTCAAAATGTATGTTTATTTCATTTAGCTTTTTCAAAACATTTATAAATTGTTTCAATTTGTATATGTATAAAAAAAGAAACACTTCATTATTAATAAAAAATATATTAATTATCTTAAATAATAATAATAATAATAATCTTAATTATTTTAATTCATTCTTTTCAAAAATTAGAAAGTTAAAAAGTTAATAAAAATTAATAAGTTAAAAAAAAAAAAACTTTATACAAAAATTAATATTAATAGAAATTTTTTTCAAATGTTTAAAATATATTTTGAAAATTTTAAAATGTATTACAACTTATCAAAATTGAGTTTACTGATTTATATGAGTATGTATATTATTTTCACTCTATTATATTACTGTAACATTACAACAGATTCATAGTTAATGACATATAAACATTAGGATGTATATAAAAGTAATAGATTAATATACTCTCTTGTTTTATTAAAAATAAAATAACTTCATAAAAAGTTTATGAAAAGTTTAAAAAATAATTCATTAGATAAAAAAAGAAAAAAAAATCACAAATTAAAAAATATATTTCATAAGTTTACAAAAAAAAAAAAAAAGTAATATAAAAAGTTTTATCGAAAAAAAAAAAGTAACATAAAAAGTTTTAACAAAAAAAAAAGTAACAAAAAATTTTAACAAAAAAAAAAAAAAAAAAAGTAACATAAAAAGTTTTAACAAAAAAAAGTATTATAAAAAGTGTTATAAAAAGTTTTAACAGAAAAAAAAAAAAAACTTTACACAAAAAATAATATCAATAGAATTTTTTTTTTCAAATGTTTAAAATATATATATTTTGCAAAAGTTAAAATGAGTTTTCTGATTTATGTATATTATTTTCACTCTATTATCTTACTCTAACATTGCAATTCATTCAGAGTTAAACATATAAACATTAGGATGTGTATAAAAGCAATGCATTAATATACTATCTTGTTATTAAAAAATAAAATAATTTCATAAAAATATTTTCAAAATTAAAAAAAAAATGTTTCATAAGTTTACAAAAAATAAAAACTTTACGAAAAAGTTTAAAAAATAATTCATAAGATTAAAAAAAATATTTCATAAATTAATAAAATATATTTCATAAGTTAAAAAAAAAATCATAAGTTAAAAGTTATTTCAACAGTTCTTTAATAATTAAAAAAAAAAAAAAAAAAAAAAAAAAAAACTTTATAGAAAAAATAATATCAATAGAAATTAAATGTTTAAAATTTATTTCACAAAAGTTAAAATGTATTTCATCTTATCAAAAATGAGTTTACTGATTTATGTATGCATGTACATTATTTTCACTGTATTATCTTACTGCAACATACATTTATAGTTAACATACATTTATAGTTTAACACATATAAACATTAGGATGTGTATAAAAGCAACGCATTAATATACTATCTTGTTTTATTAAAAGATAAAATAACTTCATAAAAATCTTTTCAAAATAAAAAAAGTTTCATAAGTTTACAAAAAATAAAACTTTGTGAAAAAGTTTTAAAAAATATTTCATAACATTAAAAAAAATATTTCATAAATTAAAAAAAATGTATCTATGTATATTTCACAAGTTTAAAAAAAATTTAAATGTTTAAAAAATGATTTACAAGTTTGAAAAAAAAAATTACAACTTATCAAAAAATGAGTTTACCGATTTACTGATTTATGTGTGTATGTTATTTACATCATATTATCTTACTACCAACATTACAGAACGTTCTTAGTTAAACACTTATAAACATCAGCAAATGTATAAAAGCAGTTGATACTTTCCTGTTTTTATTAAAAGTCATACTAACTTTATAAAAATGTTTTCAAATAATAATAAAAAAAAGCTGTTAAGTTATTAGATTCTCCTCTTTAATTGCATCTCATTGATAAGTTTTAATCAACCATCCAACCATGCAACTGTTTTCACAATCAACTATTACGTGAGTTAGGATTTCATTGGTAAATTTTAATCAACCAACCAACCAACATTTTACGTAACCAACTATTTATTTTCCCTAGCAATCAGCTATTTATTTACCCTACTAGCCAAAAAGCTTTTATCGACACATGAACAAAATTTTAAGATGCAAGACTCGTCCTTTTTAATCGAAAAAACAATGACTTATATTATATATTTTTTTTTTCTTACTTAAATGAAACCTTCGCATGTGCATGGTAAAACTTGGAAAAATTCATTTAATACACAAATTTAAAGTTAACAGACAAGGTCTTCACACTTCTTTTAGAATTGTACTAACATTTTACCAAATATCTTTAGAACTCAACAAGGTTTTAAATAATTATTTTAATAAAAATTGTCATTTGTAAGTAACATTATTGAACTAACTTGGAAAAATTAACTTGGCAAAACAGGTTTTCGCTGTTCCAACTTAGTAATATTCATAAGTTTATATGTTAATCAACCTGTTTGGTTATGTCCCAGCATGGCTTTATAAAATATATCTTAAAAAAACCTTTAATATTAATGTTTAAAAATATGCAGTTAGTCTTTTATAGATAATTATTTTCACTTCTTTTATTTAAAAACATTTTTAAATAAAATTAATACAGTTGCCAATTTATCTGTGCGTTATGAAATGTGCATGCAAAACTTTTAATTATAATTTTCACATTTTTAGTATTTCAAATTATTGTTTTCAAGGTGTACTAAAATTTGGAAAAATATTTAATTTTCATGCATAATTAAAATAAAATAGTTTAATAATAAAGACACATTTAACATTCTATACTCACCGTCGCAAAAGCACGTCCAACGCAGTCAAATGTTTGGGAAGAAATGAAAAATTCAAAGTCCTTATCAGAAAATGTTATCAGATAACTGTATCAAAAGATCTGTGACGTCAAAGAACATGTATCATCAACTGATCACGTGATGTATACCACGTGACTAATGCTTTGTTTTCTAGATTGGTTCTTATAAACATTCATTTATTAAATAATTTAATCATTCTATTAATTATTAATTAATTAATTCTTTGTTAAAATGTTTAACAAAACATGATATCACAGATATTAGTTACAATCAGCATTTGTTTTAAACTAATTCTTTGTTAAAATGTTTAACAAAACATGATATCACAGATATTAGTTACAATCAGCATTTGTTTTAAACTAATTCTTTGTTAAAATGTTTAACAAAACATGATATCACAGATATTAGTTACAATCAGCATTTGTTTTCTAGATTGGTTCTTATAAACATTCATTTATTAAATAATTTAATCATTCTATTAATTATTAATTAATTAATTCACTAGTTTAAAACAAATGCTGATTGTAACTAATATCTGTGATATCATGTTTTGTTAAACATTTTAACAAAGAATTAGTTTAAAACAAATGCTGATTGTAACTAATATCTGTGATATCATGTTTTGTTAAACATTTTAACAAAGAATTAGTTTAAAACAAATGCTGATTGTAACTAATATCTGTGATATCATGTTTTGTTAAACATTTTAACAAAGAATTAATTAATTAATAATTAATAGAATGATTAAATTATTTAATAAATGAATGTTTATAAGAACCAATCTAGAAAACAAAGCATTAGTCACGTGGTATACATCACGTGATCAGTTGATGATACATGTTCTTTGACGTCACAGATCTTTTGATACAGTTATCTGATAACATTTTCTGATAAGGACTTTGAATTTTTCATTTCTTCCCAAACATTTGACTGCGTTGGACGTGCTTTTGCGACGGTGAGTATAGAATGTTAAATGTGTCTTTATTATTAAACTATTTTATTTTAATTATGCATGAAAATTAAATATTTTTCCAAATTTTAGTACACCTTGAAAACAATAATTTGAAATACTAAAAATGTGAAAATTATAATTAAAAGTTTTGCATGCACATTTCATAACGCACAGATAAATTGGCAACTGTATTAATTTTATTTAAAAATGTTTTTAAATAAAAGAAGTGAAAATAATTATCTATAAAAGACTAACTGCATATTTTTAAACATTAATATTAAAGGTTTTTTTAAGATATATTTTATAAAGCCATGCTGGGACATAACCAAACAGGTTGATTAACATATAAACTTATGAATATTACTAAGTTGGAACAGCGAAAACCTGTTTTGCCAAGTTAATTTTTCCAAGTTAGTTCAATAATGTTACTTACAAATGACAATTTTTATTAAAATAATTATTTAAAACCTTGTTGAGTTCTAAAGATATTTGGTAAAATGTTAGTACAATTCTAAAAGAAGTGTGAAGACCTTGTCTGTTAACTTTAAATTTGTGTATTAAATGAATTTTTCCAAGTTTTACCATGCACATGCGAAGGTTTCATTTAAGTAAGAAAAAAAAAATATATAATATAAGTCATTGTTTTTTCGATTAAAAAGGACGAGTCTTGCATCTTAAAATTTTGTTCATGTGTCGATAAAAGCTTTTTGGCTAGTAGGGTAAATAAATAGCTGATTGCTAGGGAAAATAAATAGTTGGTTACGTAAAATGTTGGTTGGTTGGTTGATTAAAATTTACCAATGAAATCCTAACTCACGTAATAGTTGATTGTGAAAACAGTTGCATGGTTGGATGGTTGATTAAAACTTATCAATGAGATGCAATTAAAGAGGAGAATCTAATAACTTAACAGCTTTTTTTTATTATTATTTGAAAACATTTTTATAAAGTTAGTATGACTTTTAATAAAAACAGGAAAGTATCAACTGCTTTTATACGTTTGCTGATGTTTATAAGTGTTTAACTAAGAACGTTCTGTAATGTTGGTAGTAAGATAATATGATGTAAATAACATACACACATAAATCAGTAAATCGGTAAACTCATTTTTTGATAAGTTGTAATTTTTTTTTTCAAACTTGTAAATCATTTTTTAAACATTTAAATTTTTTTTAAACTTGTGAAATATACATAGATACATTTTTTTTAATTTATGAAATATTTTTTTTAATGTTATGAAATATTTTTTAAAACTTTTTCACAAAGTTTTATTTTTTGTAAACTTATGAAACTTTTTTTATTTTGAAAAGATTTTTATGAAGTTATTTTATCTTTTAATAAAACAAGATAGTATATTAATGCGTTGCTTTTATACACATCCTAATGTTTATATGTGTTAAACTATAAATGTATGTTAACTATAAATGTATGTTGCAGTAAGATAATACAGTGAAAATAATGTACATGCATACATAAATCAGTAAACTCATTTTTGATAAGATGAAATACATTTTAACTTTTGTGAAATAAATTTTAAACATTTAATTTCTATTGATATTATTTTTTCTATAAAGTTTTTTTTTTTTTTTTTTTTTTTTTTTTTTAATTATTAAAGAACTGTTGAAATAACTTTTAACTTATGATTTTTTTTTTAACTTATGAAATATATTTTATTAATTTATGAAATATTTTTTTTAATCTTATGAATTATTTTTTAAACTTTTTCGTAAAGTTTTTATTTTTTGTAAACTTATGAAACATTTTTTTTTTAATTTTGAAAATATTTTTATGAAATTATTTTATTTTTTAATAACAAGATAGTATATTAATGCATTGCTTTTATACACATCCTAATGTTTATATGTTTAACTCTGAATGAATTGCAATGTTAGAGTAAGATAATAGAGTGAAAATAATATACATAAATCAGAAAACTCATTTTAACTTTTGCAAAATATATATATTTTAAACATTTGAAAAAAAAATTCTATTGATATTATTTTTTGTGTAAAGTTTTTTTTTTTTTTCTGTTAAAACTTTTTATAACACTTTTTATAATACTTTTTTTTGTTAAAACTTTTTATGTTACTTTTTTTTTTTTTTTTGTTAAAATTTTTTGTTACTTTTTTTTTTGTTAAAACTTTTTATGTTACTTTTTTTTTTTCGATAAAACTTTTTATATTACTTTTTTTTTTTTTTTGTAAACTTATGAAATATATTTTTTAATTTGTGATTTTTTTTTCTTTTTTTATCTAATGAATTATTTTTTAAACTTTTCATAAACTTTTTATGAAGTTATTTTATTTTTAATAAAACAAGAGAGTATATTAATCTATTACTTTTATATACATCCTAATGTTTATATGTCATTAACTATGAATCTGTTGTAATGTTACAGTAATATAATAGAGTGAAAATAATATACATACTCATATAAATCAGTAAACTCAATTTTGATAAGTTGTAATACATTTTAAAATTTTCAAAATATATTTTAAACATTTGAAAAAAATTTCTATTAATATTAATTTTTGTATAAAGTTTTTTTTTTTTTAACTTATTAATTTTTATTAACTTTTTAACTTTCTAATTTTTGAAAAGAATGAATTAAAATAATTAAGATTATTATTATTATTATTATTTAAGATAATTAATATATTTTTTATTAATAATGAAGTGTTTCTTTTTTTATACATATACAAATTGAAACAATTTATAAATGTTTTGAAAAAGCTAAATGAAATAAACATACATTTTGAAAATAATTAAACACACATATTAAAGAGAATAGTAAAACATTTTATTTCATTATTTTAAACAATTCGTTTTGAATGGTTTCTACATTAATATTAGATAAGAAGTTTTCACTAATACAATCTACTTCGTTTAAAAATGAGGAAATAACAAAGTCGAAATCTATTAGAGTTAATAACATTTCTCCTATTTGTTCAAATTTTTGTCGATTATTTAATATCAAACAGGGATGAAAGATTACAGATTCGTGCTTAAAAATACATCCATTGCATTCAAAAATGCGCTTCAATATACTCGACATACTATTTTCAATACACGTTATAAGTTTATGTTGGCACATGCGTTCATTTTCTAAAGATGTGTGACTAACGGTACATTTCTGTCTTATTAAGTTTGGTAAATGCTTTACATATATATGCTGAAGAAGTTCTTTATTCAGATCAAAGGCTTTTATTTTTAACTTTTCTAACTGATACGCGTTCAAGTCAATGTGAGAATAATTCTTTAAATGTTTAATTCGCATGATAGAATTATTAAAATTTAACACTAATATCATGTTATTAGCAACAAACGAGGAACTTTTATACTTCAAATTAAATGGAAAAATTTTATTGCAAAATTCGTACCAACTGTTAACATCCATAAAAATTGCATTTTTCGTTACAATTTCTTCATTAGTAAGCCCACTGCGTTTAAACTCTTGAATATGTATATAAAATTGTCTGTTATACAGTTTTAAAATTAAGAAGATACAATCACTGAGTTCTTCTCGAAATATAACACGATTACAGGATTTGCCCCTTTTAGTTCGTGAAGTGGTGGATTGGCTTTCATCACTTGCTTGGGAAAGGTTGATTGCTTGGAACATAGTCTCTTCGCATCTAGTAGTGGGTTCTTGAAAATATTCGTCTTGGGAAATTAAGTTAAAAAAATTCGTATTAATCTCAGATTTCACATTCAGTGGATAATCAGTAGTGGATAAATCACATGATATCGTCTCATTGTTAGTGTTCAATGCAATGGGAACTTCTAATCTCGGCAAGTTTAATTCATTCACATAAGCAGGCTCATTACATTCTTCTAAACGTTGATACTTTGAAGAAGAAACTACTTCATCGAGAGGTCTTTTTAACAAATTTGCTACAGAATCCATTTTCAAAAACTAAGGACAGCCGCTTATGAAGTTCAAACGGAAATCAGTTGCAGACTGAATGCTTAAAAACAACACATATCCTAATATATGTTAAAAAAAAATCAGCGTCGGTTACAGTTAAACATTAAAAATTAGTAATGCCATAAGTTTTAGTCAACCATTTTTTAATAATCTAAAAAAACAGTCTTTGTACATAAATGGTAGTTTATATATTATGTTAGTGGTTTTGCTATTTTTGAAGAATTTTGTGACAACACAAGGTTTTAATTTAAGTAAGCTTATGATAAATAATGTTATCAGTTTCTCTATCTTTGAAAATTTTTGTGGCAACACTAGGTAACAGTTTTAATCTAAGTAATGAATAATACTTATTGTTAACAATTTCGTTCTTTTTGAAAATTTTTGTGGCAACACTAGGTAATATCCATCATGATTATGTGAATAACAATTGCTAATATAAATGATAAATTAAACTTGGTAAATAATTCTAATATATTAAAAGTATTTTAATTGATAGGAACCTTTTTTCTAAATGTTAAAATTTAAGTAAATGTTTTACAAAATCGTGAAATAATTATTAAAATTCATAAATTGCTAAAACAAAAATACAAGACAAAAGCTTTTTTTCATTTACACATTATTTATTCATCATTCTCGATAATGATAAAAATACAAAAAAAATTATAAACTGTACAGAAAATCAACCAGTTCACATGATTTGACAAAGTTTGCATTTTTTCACTTATGCATTTTAATCAAATGTTGAATAAACTTGGTGTCAACATTAAATGTTTTGTTACAGTGTTTGCATTCGAAATTCCTGTAATGAACTTTTTTGTGAAATAAAAAATCGATATCAGAGTAAAATATAACACCACAGTGTTTACATTTATATTCCTTTTGATGATGACTTTTTTTATGTTTAGTTAAAGCAGACTTTGATAGAAACGAGTTAGAACATTTTTCACAAACATGAAACTTCTTATGAGATCTCTTGTGAATTTTTAACAAATATTTTTTAGAGAGTTCTAGTGAACATTCATTGCATTTATATGTCTTATGAAATCTCTTGTGAATTCTTAACGAATACTTTCTATAAAATTCCATTGCACATTGATCACATTTATAAAAAGTGGGTGTCTTGGAATGAGTAACACTATGTCGTTTTAAATCAGTACTTTGAATGGAAGTTTCACATTTAAAGGGCTTTTTATCCAAGTGGGATCTTTGATGTCTGGTTAACGCAATCTTTCTAGAGAAGCATTTTTGACATTGATTACAAGAAAAGGATGGTTGGGTTGATGAAGAGGGTGATCTTTCACTATTCGAAACTTGCACCTCTTGACTGGGTAAATCCGATTCCATATTCATGAAGTAAGAAATTTCTTGTACAGCACTCACTTAAAGAACCGCGCTTAATATCTTCATATAACAAAAAAACAATAAACAGTGTGATAAATTTCTACTGATTCACAAAAATCTATTAAATTCTAGGAGGCGCTACTGTTTTTTAAAAAATAATAGGATTGGTTTATAAAGTGATCTGATAATATGATGGTATTTGATAAGAAAGGCTCGATGTTATCTGGTGTTTATCATGCTGTTGTAATTTTTTTCTAATTGATTAGAAAATTCATGTGAAAATTAACGGAAAAAGAATCACTTATTTTCAGCATAGTGATAAAACAATACTATACTAAAGTAATACATTGCTTAAATTTGTCGTTATCGGCTAATAGATGATAACTTGTAAAAACATTTTTTATGTGAATACAGCAAACTTACTAAAATAAATGCATGGCAATTAACCGTTTATTAGAACTGTACATCGAAAAATAATTAATAATGAAGTAGTTTATATATTTTGAAAGGTGTAAAAATCAATGCGTATGAATAATCAAGGTTCAGGAAAAGTAAAGTTAAAAATGTAAAATTCATATTTTACAACATTACTGTTAAAAAATATTTTCATTGTTGCTCTAACGTTGATGAAAATTGGATAAAACAGGGAACCTCCAAAAAAACATATGTAATGGTTTGGTAAAATTAAATTGTCGTTTTAAAAAGCTTAGTTGAAACATCAAACAAAGTTCTCTTTCTTGTCATTTGTAAATATGTGAAATGTAATCTTAGTTGTTATTTTTCTTATATCAGCTAGTTCCTGTTAAAATTGTTTCGTTACCGGATGTTTGTGCAAGGCAGTGAATACGTGTTGATAACATACTATTTTAAGTTAGAGATGATTCGATTGTAATATAAGACATTATGCGGCCACAGGCGGGATAAGCAATGGGCAATTGTGATTAATGTTTAATTAAGCAGACTCACCTTCCTCCTTATCGCAATACTCGATTATCTCACAGACGTGATGAGCAATGCTTAATTGATCAGACTCAATTTTTTAAAATTATTAATTTCCAACGAAAATTCGATCCAACAGAGGGCAGCACCCAAATAAAAATCTTCCGGGGGGGGGTGAAGTTTGGAAAATGAGGAGGTTACCCCTTTGCTATAATATGATATTATAAGCTTCAGATCCTAAATAAAAAAAATTAAGCCCCTTAAAAATTAAGCCCCTCTAAAATTAAGCCCTCCCCTTTCCTAAAATCTCATCTTACTATAACATATATTACGATATGTTCAAATTTCCTCCCTACTCTAAGTTGATTCCAATCTTTAAGAAAAAAAAATACATTTAAGCTCCTCCTAAAAATAAGCCCCCTAAAAATTAAGTCCACCCCCCTTTCCTAAAATCTCATCTTACTATAACATATTTTACGATATGTTCAAATTTCCTTCCTACTCTAAGTTGATTCCAATCTTAAAAAAAAAAAAAAAAAAATACATTTAAGCCTTTCAGAAAAATAAGCCCCCCTAAAAATTAAGCCCTCCCCCCTTTCCTAAAATCACATCATACTGTAACAGACTCCAAACATCTACCCCTCTACTATAGTATAATCTCCTACGTTTCAAACCCTAAAAAAATTTAAGCCCCCTCAATTTTAAGCCCTCCCCTCATCCTACTACAGTATGATACACTCTCCATCAGATAAGCTTCTCAATCAGGTGGTGGTGGTCCTTCCTCCCTCTTATAGGAGGTGGAGAACCTCTTCCTCCTCCTCTCCTCCCTCCTCACCTCCTCGCTGGGGTTGAACTCCCATTCTTTTACTACTCCTCCCGCGTTTTTCATTGCTCATTTTGAGTATTTTTAGAGCTTAATATTAGTTGTTTTTAAAACCGATTTTTCACACAGTCAGGGGCTACGTATTTCAGACAATGCATTTCTGCATGTAACGAGTTAATGATAAAATCATACAAATTTCAAGTTCGTTTAATATTGTTAATACGGACCCTGACAACGCCGGGCGGGTCCGCTAGTAGTTTAATATAATTAAAACACATCCCAAACAATGTTTCAACTTATACCATTATGTAATAGAATACTTTTGTGTGGCTCTGTATATTAATAAAAAACAGTCTTTGCATCACAGATTGTGCAGAACGTATATTTTAGTATATACAGTGAAACCTCCAAATAAGGGACACTCCGAATAAGGGACACCTCTAGTTAAGGGACAAAAGTTCCGGTTCCATAGCTGTCCCTTATTTGGAAGTTTCACTGTAATTAAAAACTCCGAATAAGGGACACCTCTATTTAAGGAACAAAATTTCCGGTCCCATAGGTGTCCCTTATTAGGAGGTTTCACTGTATTACATAGATGTAGATGAATTGTATTATGTTTGAAAGAGCGCAATATCATTGAAATGCAATCGAAACTATTTTTTCCCATTGATCGTAATGTAACAGAATATTTTGATTGTCTCTGTAATAGAACTATACATCCGATTTTCATAAAATTTGAAAAGAATCGACAAAAGTATGTAATAATTATATGTTTTAAATTTCAAACAATTCGGTCGGGTAGTTTTTTGCGTTGTCATATGCGGACAGACAGACAGACGGATGGAATTAACGATGACTAGGTGCTACGTACTTACATAATTACGAACGAAACTAAAAAGAGTTTGACTCACGCAACATACAGTGTTGCATACCACATATTTAAGATCTTCTATGAAATATAAAGCCAGCAACAAATAATTTGGATTTTTGAAAATTCTAGCGTGTTCAGCACAACTTATCGGTCACTTACCAGTTACTTACCGATTGTAGACAAGTACGAAATGAAAATCAAGGCGAAGTGTGACGTCAGCTACAATTCAACAGCATAGTTTTCATTGGTGCCACAATTCGCTTTCGTACTGCCCTACAATCGGTCAATAACATTGGTTACTTTGGTAAGTTGCGCTAAACACGCCCAATGACATAGTCAAGAACAGACATTTTTTTTAAAAGCAATCAAAATATACGCAAGGCCTTCTAAAGCAAATAAATCAGTCAAAAACTGGAAGTCGAAAATTTTCCACAAAATTCAATACTTCTTCTTATAAAGATAGAAAAAATTTAAAATGTCTAGAACACGAATCCTCGTTTTGTTAACAATTGGTAAAATTTATGCAAAAAGTCATAAAATGCAGTGATGGACCAATAATCAGATCATAATTATTTTGTCTTGCTTTTGTTTCTTTAAATTATAGCCATAGTTACATATAATTGGGAAATATGATACATAATATTAGCATTGCTAAATTTTTACATGTCAATGTATATTTGTGTGTATTAAAATAAAATTCTTTAAAATCGCATTGTGCCTCAATATTTTTGTTACAAATTTTGAATATTTTTATGTTCATGAAACATTTATTTGTATTTATGCTAATTTTAATTATTGCTTATTGTTACAGCATATGCAAGTTGAAAACATCCCCTAAATCAAGTAAGGAACCAGCGAGCAATGTAAATGAATCACAATGTCTTACTCAGTCGTCTATGACATTCACAGCTCTTTTCAACGAATATTGTTGTGATTCCAATCAAGACTAACGAAGATTCATTTTGGCGCCATACCGTGACATCACAGGACAATTAAATCGTCTGCTTTCTTGATATTCTAGTTTCCATTCATTTCACTTTACTTTCGTCTTCATTTCATTTTTGTGGACAAAATGAAGTTCTTGGAATATCCTTAACGGTGATTAACAAATAAATATTGCATCATGTTTTTGTCTCATTCCTTGTTCAATTTTTCCCTAGACAATTTTTTTTTTTTTTTTTTGTTCCCGCAGTCATTCTTTTCCCCATCTCATAATTCATTTAACTGTGATGTGTGCGTCATTCTGCGTAAATGTCGCTTGTTAGGGGAAACAAATAAATTTGCCATTTAATTTAGGCATATATGTTCTTGTTTTCTATTCTTGGAGGCTTCCCACTTGTGGCTGTAAATATATCATGATTTCTGGCTCACGGTTTCCACATTTTAAGCGGCACATCTGTATCTGTAATGTTTCAGTTTAAACGGACACAAACTATGTAGATCTTCAGCTTGGCAAAAGTCGACTAAAAATCTTTATTATTATTATTATTATTATTATTATTATTATTATTATTATTATTATTATTATTATTATTATTATTATCATTATTATTATTATTATTATTAATCCCTTTGCGACGCGCGACGGGAGCATTTTACGAAATTATTTTTAATGATTTGTCACCAAAAAACAGAAATTTGTACCATATTAAATCGAGAAAATGCTCCGATTAAATAAGGCAAATTTTACTGGTGGGAATAAACAAGGACTCTTAAGCTTTTTTGCGGCACGTATATGTGCATATACGTAAATTACATCTTTGCTTTATTACATCATTACTTTTGAAGAATGAATTGATTTATCACAAAAAGAAGAAATTATTTTATGCCCTTGTATGAGAGAATAATCTTTCCAATACAGATACACTCTTTTCTGATTCGATTATGAACACAAACTTATGGAAATTTGTCGACCTCACCCCTACTCTGTCTGTCAACCATTAAACCATCAATTGTAGCGGAAAATTACCGACGTATGTTCCTGCGTTCGAACTTGTTACTACGGAAAAAAGTTCTCGAATCGCCCCCTGATATCCCACCCCGCCGCGCGGTGGTCACGTGACACGGCATCGGGGGGCTGCTCGATGGAAATTTCATTAATCCACTCTATTCCAGCGGTTAATGTAATATGCGTTACATTATAAAGAGAAGAATATGGTAACTGTCTCAACTTTAACAAGGGTTGAGTCACAGGGGGTTGAAGTCAGGTGGTGGAAAAAAGAGTCAAACTTATCTTCTCCCCTACTCTGTAACATTGAGCTTAAATTGATTTAAAGCAGTGATTTGGCTCAACAACTCTCCTCCGAGGTCTGTTGATTGTCATTTGATTAAATATTGTCTTGTTGTAGCAAGGAATCTGAAACACTTATTTGGTAAAATTATCATTAATAGAAAATGTAATGAAAAAAGAAATTCTAATATAACGTTTCTAATGCGTCAATTCTTTTTCTTAAGGCCCCTGTCCTCGCTCGAGGAAACGCTCGCGAGCTAATGCTATTCCTATGGGGAAGCATTTTTCTAATAACTCTTTCGCATTTTGACATTTTTGAATAATTTTTTTTGCATTGGATAGTTGAGGTGCATGCCGACAGCGCACCTTTTTTACTTTTTCGATTTTGGTAACCGATATTTTTTACAAAGTTAGTTTCACTTTCAAAACCGGTTTCGAAACTGAAAGTGCTTTAAAAAAAATATCTGCAACAAAATCGAAAAAGTAAAAAAGGTGCGCTGTCGGCATGCACCTCAGCTATCCAATGCAAAAAAAATTATTCAAAAATGTCAAAATGCGAAAGAGTTATTAGAAAAATGCTTCCCCATAGGAATAGCATTAGCTCGCGAGCGTTTCCTCGATGGAGGACAGGGGCCTTAAGGGTGTATTCGAAAAAATACTTTTCCACCTTTAACAGCTCGAAATTTTCTGTTACAATTTCAGACGCATGTTTTAAAGTAGAAACATGAAACTTGCTGAGGGGATTTCAGAAGAGACGTATAAGGTGCCGTGTGAGGTCATTTTGCGCTCAATTCATAAGAATTTGATTTATAAAGAATTACCTTCTCAGTGTGACCCCTTTTTTTCCCGTTCGGAGATATCCCGCTTTGGAAAATTCAAATCAAAAGGTCAAATTTGACTGCATTTTTTGTAATATTTTCTGCATTTATCAAAAAATTGACAGACATGGCACCTTATAAAGTTTCTAAATGAGAGAATATGCGAGTTTGATGCGTTTGAGAGCAAAAATGAATTCAAAAATAAATCGAAAAATAAAAAAACAGTTTGAATCGAAATACACCCTTAAATAAATAAGTAAAGAAACCATAAGAGCTGGAATAAGAATTTGAAACACTTATTTGGTAAAATTAGCATTAATAGAAAAAGAAATTGGAGGGGGGGGGGACTCTAGTACAGCATCCCTAATGCGTCTAATTCTTTTTCTTAAATAAATAAAGAATGAAGCTATAATAACTTAAATAAGAATTTGAAAAACTTTTTGGGTAAAGTAAATATTAATAATCTATAATAGTAAAGAGAGAAGGATGTTTGTCTGTCAGCGCTGTTCTGAAGAGACTGCTGCACGTAGAGTTACAAAATTTGGAGGGAAGGTACTTTTTTACATGTAGTTTTGCACCTCGAAGCCCGATTTTCGATTTTTTATTTAGATTTTTTTTAATAATTTTTTAGGCGATTTTTAGCGTTATTTTTGCGGTTTTATCCCATTAGTGAAAGGAATACGGTTTCATTCTTTTAACCCAAAATAGCAATTTTTTTTCTCTTTTCAACAAATTTTATTCGGAATTTGTACAGCGATTTTTGAATTTTTAACGAATTTTTAATGCGATTTTTAGTGTTTTTTTTCTCATTTTGCGGCTATTTTTTGAGATAAATAAAACAAAAATCGTTTTAAATTTTTAGCCTAATGCCCTAAATTTTGTGTTTGTTACGATTTTTAGATTTTAACGATTTTTAATGCGATTTTCAATGCGATTTTTAACTTTTTTAAAGATTTTTGCGTTTGGCATCTAATTTTTTTCATAGTTGTTCTATCAAAAACTTGAGCTGTTGAGAATGCAATAAGTAGTATTTTTTGTGAAATCTATCTAAAATGTCAAAAATTTAGATACCACTATTTTCGAATAGCAATTTCATAAACTATCTTAAATTCTTGCTTAAGACCGCTACCCCCTCGAGTTATATATCACCTGATAGGTTATTTAACAGAGTATGGTTTTGATAAAGTTTTTGAAGAATAGAGTGCTCTACCTGGTGGTGGAAAATGGAACTAATAGAACGCTATTTTTTAAAATCTATAATAATAAAGAGACAAGTTTGTGTGTGTGTCAACGCTGTTCTGAAGAGTCTGCTGTACGTAGAGTTACAAAATGTGGAGGGAAGGTATTTTTATGCATGTAGTTTTGCACCTCGAAGCCCGATTTTCAAATTTTTGATTAGATTTTTTTGATAATTTTTTTAGGCAATTTTTAGCGGTTTTTTTTTTTTTTTTTTTTTTTTTTTTTGCAGTTTTATTCCATTAGTGAAAGAAATACGGTTTCATTCTTTTAACCTAGGGGTGCACAACCTGTGGCCCGCGGGCCAAACTGATACCAGTAATTTTATGCAAAATAATTTTCCTTATACAGTGAAACCTCCAAATAAGGGACACTCCGAATAATTGACACCTCTATTTAAGGGACAAAACTTCCGGTCCCAGTCCCTTGGTACAGGACGTGTAATGTATTTACCTCTGAATAAGGGACACTCGATTTAAGGGACATTTGAAAATGAGATTAAAGAACCTGGTTCTTGCATTTCAGATAGTGAAGTAGTTTGTGATGAACATGAAAATGCAGATTTTTGTGAACTAATCAAACAGATAGACAATAATGTTGATAGAGAGACATACGACGCAATAAACGAGCATTTATTTACCCACAATCCTGATTCGATATCAGTGCGTTTATCCCCATTGAAAGTAATGCTGAAAATTGTAACGATGATTCTGAAAGTGGAGAATAAAAAAAAATTGCGAAATAAAGAACTTTACAGATGCTTTAAGGCTGTTCTCAAATCCAAAAGGGCAACTTTTAAGACATAAGCAGTGTTGAATTCAGCGGGTGATCCGGGGGACATCCCCCCCCCCCCCCAAAAAAAAGAGATTTTGGGTTTTCAATGGTAAAAAAGTGCAGCTTCCTCCTCCGGAACTCTATAATGTCCGGAGCCGGAGAAGTCTCTCCCGGATAAAAGAGTCTGAATTCAACACTGGACGTAAGTTTTAATTTATATTTATTCAGAAATGCCTGAATCTAGTAATCATTGTTGTTCAAATAATATGTAATCAACCAGTTTTTTTTTTTTTTTTTATTTCTTTGTAAATGCAATAGATCTTTCAAAAAATATTGTAAAGTGAGCGTTTTGAACCAAATTTCCACGCGAAAGAAGAATAACTATTCAAGAAAATGTAAAAAACGCCTTGTCACGTGATCAAAATCACCTCTAACTCAATAGATAATTTGTTTATCATAAAATTGAAAACAGCTCAATTCCATCTCACTTCCGAAGTCAAGCGTTCCAATTTTATACCTTTCTGTTTAAAAAAGAATTTGTAAATGTGTCAAAACGTTTTCCACTTGTTGAGTAGAGCAGTTGAGAGATTTGTTGCCTTAAAGTACGCTTTTTTTATGTAAATACTGCTAGTAATAAAAAAAAGTAATAAAAAACGAGACTTTAATATAACATCTCTAATGTGCTTGGTTCTTTTTCTCAAATAAATAAGTATTTGGTAAAACTAACATTAATAGAAACAAGTTGGAAATTGCACGTGAAGCGTAGCAAATTAGGTGCGTTCGTACGATAACGAAGTTTTAAAAATATTACTTTCATATATCAATCTCATAAAATTGTAAATAGTGAATTACAATTAAAACGCTCATCAAACAATGTTCACCCTATACCATTATGTAATGGAATACTTTTGTGTTGCCTTGTAAATCAATAACAAATGTTCTTTGCACCACAAATTATCTATGATGTATATTATAATATGTACTTTATAGTTGCATATAAATTTTATTAAGTTCGCATGAGTGTAACACAATTAAAATGCATTTGAAACATTTTTTCCCATTGACCGTAATGTAACGGAATACTTTTGATTGTCCCTGTAATTGATCTATGCATCCGATTTTCATAAAATTTGAAATAACTCGACAAAATTATGTAATAATTATGTATTTTAAATTTCAAACGTATAGAATATATTTGAAACTTTTTCCCCATTGACCATAATGTAATTAAATACTTTTGATTGCCCCTGTAATTGATCTATGCACATGATTAGCAAAATATTTGAAATAACTCGACAGAATTATGTAATAATTGCGTATTTTAAATTTCAAACGATTAAAATGCATTTGAAACTTTTTTCCCCATTGACCGTAATGTAATGGAATACTTTTGATTGTCCCTGTAATTGATCTATGCATCCGATTTTCATAAAATTTGAAATAATTCGACAAAATTATGTAATAATTATGTATTTTAAATTTCAAACGTATAGAATATATTTGAAACTTTTTCCTTATTGACCATAATGTAATTGAATACTTTTGATTGCCCCTGTAATTGATCTATACATCCGATTTTCATAAAATTTGAAATAACTCGACAAAATTATGTAATAATTATGTATTTTAAATTTCAAACGTATAGAATATATCTGAAACTTTTCCCCCATTGACCATAATGTAATTGAATACTTTTGATTGCCCCTGTAATTGATCTATGCACACGATTATCAAAATATTTGAAGTATCTCGACAGAATTATGTAATAATTGCGTATTTTAAATTTCAAACGATTAAAATGCATTTGAAACTTTTTTCCTCATTGACCGTAATGTAATGGAATACTTTTGATTGCCCCTGTTATTGATCTATGCATCCGAGTTTCATAAAATTTGAAATGACTCGACAAAATTATGTAATAATTATGTATTTTAAATTTCAAACGATTCGGTTGGGTAGTTTTTGCGTTGTTATATGCGGACAGACAGGCGGACAGACGGACGGACAGACGGACGGACTGAACGACCACTATAGGTGCTACGTATTATATAATTACGAACGCACCTAAAAAGTAATGGAAATCGAG
Organism: Maratus speculifer; assembly: GCA_964019185.1. Classification (NCBI taxonomy): domain Eukaryota; kingdom Metazoa; phylum Arthropoda; class Arachnida; order Araneae; family Salticidae; genus Maratus; species Maratus speculifer. The sequence goes on along the minus strand of OZ025300.1, from coordinate 11,503,100 downwards.
ACTCAAATACAACATCTCTAATGCTACGCGTTTTTCAAAAAAAAAAAATAAATAAATAAATAAAGTTTTTTTTTTTTTTTTTTTTTTTTGGGGGGGGGGGAGTGGGGGGTAAAGCACTTATATTATTTAAAAATTTTCAACATAAAATTCAGAAATATCACTAAACAATGAAAAATTTAGCGCCTATACATATCAGTTATTTCATCAACAGCCATCTGTTGTGAATACGTACAAATTGACTCGTGAAAAGGGATAATTTAACAGAAAGCAATTACGAGAATCCTATAGAACGCCAGAAAATCCGTCTATTTTACTGTTCATTAGGCATATCTAAAACCACAACAAATGAAAAAAAAATACAGTCGAGTCTCTATATAACGAAATCTATGGTTCAATCAAAAAATACGTTACATAGAAATAGATTCGTTGAACAGAGAATAGCGAAAAAAATTATATTTTATGAGTAAAGTTTTAAAAAAATGTTTGAGTTGTTTAATTAAGGTTTTGAAATATTTAACGCTAAAGATAAATTTGTTATTTTATTTATTTAAACAGTTTCAAAATAGAAAATTAACGCTTATTCAGCGTTTGTACGGGTACCGTTATTTTCTAGATAAAATATCAACTTTTATTTTATTACTTACCCACCATACGTAGTATAGGGTAAGTCTTGCAATCGTTTTGAAAATCGAAATTTTTTTTTCACGGATTTACACGTTTTAGACACTGGAGATTTCGAAAAACATATTTTTAGAAAAAAAAAAATTGCCGTCTGTCTGTCTGTAAACGCTCTATCTCACGAACAAATTGAGATAGAGACTTGAAATTTTGTAAGTACTTAGTATGTAAGAATGGGACGAAGCCTATTGAATATCAGCAACCTCGATTATCCGGAACTATTTTTTCCGGATTCTCGAAAAATTCGTTCTGATGAAAGGTATATAAAAATTTTCGATTTTTTTTATTTTAAGGAATGCATGTAAAAGGCAATAAAAAAACCCACAAATTTTGCATAAAGAACGAAGTCGATCGGATTATTAGTTGTCGAGATATTTGTAATCCTGTTTTCCACATTCTTCGATTTTTCATGATCCTGTATTTCATTCAAATTTCAATTCAGAGGTATATTTTAATTGAAAATGAGACGCTTAATCCGACGCAGCAAACTGTTAGTTAATATGATTATTATTTTTGGAGTTATAAGGATGTTTCTTTTAAGTAGTTTGGTACTTCTTGAGTAGTTTGGCGTTTTATATAATTTGTTGAAATTGGTGCATCATCAATTCATTAATAGAGTATTACTATGTATATTAACAACATTTAAATTTAGTTTTGGAATTGGAATACATTTTATAAATAGTTTTCACATATTTTATTTTCATATGCATATAAATGATGGGTAAGTATTACGGTGGCCTCCAACGACTAGTTTTTGTAAAAAAGTAAATCGAGTTCAAACGCGCGAAAATTTGCCTTATTTCAGGGGAGCAACAAAAATTTCAAAAAATCATACTCTCTTTGTTGAAACAAAGTCAGGGGAGACCATCAAAGAATAAGTTAGACATTTTGTTAAGAAGTTGGTTTTTTAGGGGGGTGGCATGAATGCCTGATTTGGACATGGATAAGATAGCAGATATGTAGCTATGAAGCACATACCAGAAATCAGCATAGGAAAATGAATTTCACAAATAAACTGAAGCATTTTCAGGAAAAAAAAATCAAGAAACATTTCTCAAAAAAAAAAAAAAAATCGTTATATGGAGATATATATTTCGCTATATGGAGATTATTTGTAATGTAATCAATAAAAAATTGACCGCTCCTAGTAAAAATTCGTTATATAGAGAAATTCGCTGAATGGAGTTTCGTTATACAGCTCATATTCAAACTATTAGAATAATTGAGAAAAAGTAATAAGAAAAAATTATTTGTCATTTATTTATTTTTTATACTAAGCAAATGCAATTAAATTTCTTATAAATTAAATCTGGAATGTTTAGATAAGATTTTAACATTTATAAAATATAAAATACAGCACAATAAATTAGGTATACAGCTTCCTTAAACACACCAGAATATTAGAATAAAATTTAGATTGGTTCAAAATATTAGAATATTTTATTTTACTCAACAATATTACCTTATGAATATGAAGTAAATGGTAGTTAATATTTTGTAGCATCCCCTTTAGCTTTCATAACAGCGTACAATCGATCTTGCATATTATATACAAGGTGTTTACAAACATTTCTATCAATATTAGCCCAAATAGACTTTATACTTGCCACTAACTCAGTTTTACTTGAAGGAGGATTTTCTTGAAGTTTTTTCTTCATTATACACCATAAGTTTTCGATGGGATTAAGATCTGGTGAATTTGGTGGCCAAGGAAGTACCTTAATGTTGCGTTGGCGGAACCAATTCTTAGTTGACACTGAGGTATGCGGGGACGCTAAATCTTGTTGAAAGATGAAATCATCTTCAAATAAATCTTCTGATGATGGAATCATGTAATATTCTAAAATTTCTTGATATATCAGAGAGTTAACCTTTTCGTAGACGATGCATAACTTTCCAGGTCCTTCTGCACTCATACAACCCCAAACCATGACACTAGCAGCAAATTTTACGGAACGTTTAAGGCATTCTTTATCAAATGCTTCTTGCTTCATTCTCCAAACTCGAATACCTTGATTACCATATGAAACACAAAACATACTTTCATCACTAAATAATATATTTTTCCAATCTTCATTGCTCCATAAAGTCTTGATTTACACCAATTCAATCTTATACGCTTTTGTCTTGCAGTCATGAAAGGTTTTGTTTTCGGTACACGAGATTCAAATTTAAATTTATGGAGACGTCTTAATGTTGTCGATGTAGAAACTTCAATTCCTTCTTCTTTCCATTTTCGGTGCAAGAATCGCACACTTTTAAAACGGTTTTTCTTAACTAAACGCTTCAGTTTCCTGTCATCTCTAGCAGATGTTTTTGGTTTTCGGCCACCATTTCGGCGATTATTTTGAAATTTTCCAATTTTTGGATATTGTGTTAGTATTTTACTAATGCTCGATTGCGAACAATGTAAATAATTCGCTATAAAACATTGATTTTTACCGTGCCGATACAAATCAACCATACGAAGTTTAGTAGATTCAGGAATATCACTCACACGGCCCATTTTAAGACGAAAAAGAAACAAACTGCAAAAAAGAATACTGATTTTAAATAAAATAGTCTGAATTTAATCAATGATGCCACCAGTTAAGAATTGGTAATAATTAAAGGAGAATTAATGTGAAATATTCTAATATTTTGAACCACTTGAATAAATATTCTAATATTTTGACTTTTCAAAATAATTTTTTTTGCAATTAATCTTTTCAAAAATGATGTTAAATTTAAGATAACAAGTAAGTTTAATCAACAATAAGTTCTTAATAAAAATATCGTTTGCATATTTTCATTAAAAGACATTAAATTACCAAACAATATTTTCAATTTCTAAAAAAAAGGTAATTATTCTAATATTTTGAATATGAGCTGTAGAGGGACTCTACTGTATTCTTTAAAAGACAGTCCAGCATTTTGCTAAAACAAATTAATTGATAAATAAATAAATAAAATGTCTTGAAAACAGTAAAACTAAGCCAGAAAAATAAGTTACCCGGCCTAGCAGACCCGCAAGAGGAGGTGTAAACGTTTCTTTAAAAATTTTATGACTTTTTAATACATTTTTTGCTTATACCATGCAAGTCTTTCATCATAATAGAACGGCCTGTGAAAAAACTTGACAAAATGTAGAAACAATAAATTTAATAAAAATTTCATTATACATAAAAAATTATACAAAATATACAACATTGTAGATGAATAATTAAATTAAATATAGTAATATTTAAATATATTTTTCGCAACAATGTTTAGTAATTTCAATCATATAATTATATAAAAATAAATAGAATAGAAATATAAAACTAACACTATAGCACGAGAAAATAAACCATGTAATGATAATTTATCCTACAATATACCAAAAATATGGCATAACATCATAAGACCTTAAAAATTTTTATTTCCTTGCAATATTTTAATTTTTACTCACGTGTAATTGGCAACATTTTTTAAAATTTTAATTCATTTAGTTTTTAATTTAGTAGAAATATTATCTCTAGAACAAGATGCAAACGTAGTCCTTCCATTTCATATTTTCCTGAAGACGCCCGCAGAAGACGGCGCAAAATGTTGAAAGTTTTATTTTATTTTAATATGTACTAATGTATATTAAAATTCCTGTTTTGTGCACCACTGAGCAATGTGTTATTATTAGTTAAAACTAATGCGTTTAAAGTATTTAATATAAATAACAATGAAATTGTTGTTAAACTTGCATAAAATTTAAAATACGAAATTTAATCATTGGAGAAGAGAAAGTATGAAGAATGGAACTTTTAATTAGTACATATACATTTTTATTTGTATTATAATAAAATTAACTAAGTATGCAATATGATATGATATTGATACCATAATGTCCTCAATGTATTAAAAATTGAAATAAAAATTAAACTTTGACCAATATTGTTTAATAAAAAATATGAAGCAATTAATTTTGGCATTATTGAAGTGTGCTGATTCAATAAATACCCTAAATATATAATGTTGCTAGGTAATGATTGCACATATCCTTCAGTTTTTAACAAATTAACCATTGCGCATGAATTACCGAAATATATGATGTTTCTAAGTAATGATTTTATAAATACCTTTTTTTTTTTTTTATTAATATATAACAGATTAAACATTGCGCCTGAATTTTCCATACAACTCCTCCCTCCTCCGTTCTCTAATATCTATCCACTCCAGCCATCATATTATAATTTAACTAAATATTCAACACTTTTTACACAATGTGTTAACTTTATCTATCCTCCCATCGATCCGTTAGTGAAATCATTGATGTACTAATTGTATATTAAAGAAAATTTGACTTTTTTTTCTCGAAAACAATAATTTTATGTCTCATAAATTAGTATTTTAATGTCGTTGTTAACGCGATGAAAAGAACATAAACTCTTTATTCTATATCCTTATTATTATAGATACAGTCGGCTCTCGTTAATTCGAAATCGAATAAATCGAATGTTCGCTTAATTCGAATTAAACATCAAGTCCCAAAATTTTCAATAGCAGAATAACGTTAAAAATTTTCATTCATTCGAGCTCATTTTCTCTTGACTTCGTTTAATTCGAACTAACGCGATACCGATTTTTCATTTTTCCTATTTTTCTTCTGGACTTTATCCTTTCCTTTAGATCCTTTAAGGGTGTATTCGAAAAAATGATTTTCCACCTTCAACAGCTAGAAATTTTCAGATACAATTTTGGACCCATTTTTAAAAGTAGATGCATGAAACTTGCTGAGGAGATTTTTGAAGTGACGTACAAGGTGCCGTGTGATGTAATTATTTCGCTGATTTAATTAGAATTTGATTTATAAGCAATTATTTTCTCAGCATGACCCTTTTTTTCGTTCGCAGACCTCCCGCTTCGGAAAATTTGGTCCAAAACGCTGTTTTTGACAGTATTTTTTTGCAACATTTTCTGAATTTATCAAGGAATTGATAATCACGGCACCTTGTATAGTTTCTAAATAAGAGAATTCGAAAGTTTGGTGCATTTGAGAGCAAAAATGAATCTAAAAATAAATCTGAAAAAAGGCAGTTGGGATCGGAATACACCCTTAAATAATTTTCTTTCTTTCATTTTTGTCAGAATTGTTTTAAACAAATATACATATAGTTCCATACATTTGATATCCACTTTTTTAGTAACCCATCTGTCCATCAATGACACCTCCACCTCATGTTCATTTGTGTTTGTCCCCAATCCTTTAATTAGTTAATATATTTATATCTTTTAATTTAATATTAAGTCTATTTTTAATGATAACACACAGCCGAAATATCTTTAAAAAATACTGTTACATTAATTTCTTTGTAACGGTATCCCTTTAAGCATGTTTTTCTCTCATACCTTTTCATAATTCGAACTCTGGATAATTCGAACATTTTTTGTGGTCCTGACGAGTTCGAATTAATGGGAGTCGACTGCACTGTAAAAAAAAAAAAAAAGGGTCGATCTACTAAAAAAACTTTAGTGATCCTTGTAATTACTAAAAAATTTTTAGTAATCTTAGTCGGTTACAAGAAAATCTGTAAGAATTACTAGAGAAAATTGATACCAACGAAGAGAGTTAATAGTTTTATATTTTTAATAACTATTACTAAAACTCACTTGGTGTGGTCTTGATAGCATAGTGGTTATAGTAACGGACTCCAGACTAAAAGGTCCCGTGTTCGATACTGGTCAACGCCAAATACGCCCCGAATGTATGTATGTAGTGTAAGTACTCGTTAGTAAAAAGATTATGAAAATCCTGTCGGAGCAGTTAGCAATGTTTAGTGCTGCCATCTATTGCAGTTTTGCCGAAAATCTTCCGCTTCAGAAGTCTGGATGCAGCTCGAAGGAACCTCCTGCCCTTCGGGCGCACGTAATGGTTATTAAAAATACTTTTGGAGCTATTACTAAAATTTGCTTGGTGGTTCATACTAAAAATTTTTAAGTTAGTTATACAAAAAATTCTTTTGTTCAGTTTACAAAAGAAATGCTTGTTTCACTTGCAAAAAAAAAAAAAAAAGTTTGTAATGGTTACTAAAAAATTCTGTGGAATACAAATTTACTAAAAAATTTTTAGTAGCCTCTTGAATTTTTTTTTTACAGTGTGTATATGATTGAGAAATGTACTACGGTAAACTGAGCTATGAAGACATGATTTTATTTTTGAAAGATCAGTTATCAGTTTTTTCCTTTTACTATATTTATTAGCTCTAAAAGGTTAATAGTATTTTTGGATAAAAAGATTTCATCCTAAATTTGCATATATATATATATATATAAAATGAAATCACAAATGTATGAAAAAGTTGGGAGAATTCTAAAAATGATGAACAAAAAATGTACAGAGAAAACCAGAAATGTATAATAAGAAAATATGAATGAAACATGCATACATAAACAAGGCTATAACTGAAATAAACAAGACAGGAAAATACTAAAAGGGGGACACCAGATAAACATATTTAATCAATGAAGTGCTTAACCCCTTAACTGGTTTGCCCGTACGCCATTCGGGCAAGACGAACTTGCTTAATTCATCATTTAAAGCTTTTATACATCACTATTATTTGAAAAAAATATATATATATTACTTAAAGGCGGAAATGGTTTGACTAAATGTTATGAATATTTTATTTAAATAATAGCGGTGCGAATCCGTCCTTTTCCATTTAGTGAACGGAAAAGAAATAACCCGTTAAAGGATTAATGCTGGAGTAGATACATCTTGATTTCAAGTGAAAAAGACAGCAATAATGGTACTGCAACAACAAATTGAAATTTAAATGGAAATAATGCATGAAAAATGCGCTAGTACAGCCATGAATACATGTATTAAAAAATTAAAATTAATAAAATGAAACTGAACAGCTAAAAACTAAGCTATATTAATTACCAAATTAAAGTCACCTTTTTCCTCGATAAAGAGAGTACCATTAAAAATGCCAGAATAATAACACTGTCAGAAAAATTCGTCAATATACACTTAGTTATCGTTATTTTTTCACAAATAACTTCTGTTCTCCAAGAAAACGTATTTGTTCTGTGAGTTCATTCCGAAAGTCGAAAAATGAGGAAACGATTCCGTTTATATCTAGCACGCATGCGCATTGGGTCTTAGTAATAAATTCGAATTTATTTTTAAAATGAAAAACAAAAATATTCTATCGATTAAAATGTCTAATTTAGTTTTAAAAGACAAAAATGTTTTCGAATTTAAAAATAAATAACAATTCCTTTCTTTTTCGTTCAAAAATTCTCACAATCTGTTATTCAAAGTTGGATAAGTTGAATAAAGTTCAATATACTAAGTTATTTCTATGATAAATATTCGCATATAAAATAGACTTTAAGTGAAGACATTTAAAAAATATTTTAATTTTAAAAAATGCAAAAAAAAATTGATATTATTAAAAAAAATCTTATCGAATAAAAATAAAACATCCATGTTTTTTCTCTGACAATCTACGTTATATATTTAAAATTCACATTTTTATACTATATTAATACTAAACGTAAAGAAAAAAAAACAGCCACAGTTTCATTAAAGATGAAAACTTTCCGAGATTAACTGCAAAATTAAAAGCTTTTTAACGAAATACACCAAACCACACCCATATGAAATCAATGCTTCTATTTTAAAGCATAATATTCATGAGCAATCGTGGCTCTGTGGATGAGTGTTGGCCTTGTAATCCTGGGGTCCTCAGTTCGATCCCCACCTCTTCCGCGTTGATTTTTTTCAAGTGACGGATATTTTTCCTCTTTTGACGGAGAAAAAAATAAACGGAAAATCGTCAATGTACAGACAATGTCTGGCAGCAGTGCTGCCAGTACTTTTTCTGTGAAAAGACGGAAGTTTTTTTGAGAGTGAAGGTTATAAAACTAAACTAAAAATAACATACTTAATAACACGCGGATATGTAGCAATTAGCATATGCTATTAGATTACTGAAATAACTACAGTGGAACTTGCTAAAGTGACCACCTTGGTAAAGTGGCCACCTGGCTAAAGTGACCACTTTTGGAAAATTTTACTTATGCATATATAAAATAATATGAGAATTGTCCGGTAATGTGACCAGCACCCTAATGTGTCTACCTGTGTAAAGTGACTTGTTAGCCTGTTTTTATCAATGTTATTTGAAACTGTAAAATGTGACCATCCATTTTTCTGCATGCTGAAAATTTTCAAACTAAAAGGCTAAAGTGTTCGTTTTCTGAAACTTTATTTTGATCCATTAAAAAAGGACAGGAATTTATCTCTTATAGTTACTATTTGCTTAATGTATAAAGAAACCAATTTGTCTGTTATTGCAAAGATATCTGCACTTGTCCAAGGTGATGTTTATTGGAAAGTTTATTTCGCCAGTCATACAAACATTTTACCTTTATGCAATTACGATGAAAATAAAAATGCGTATAAATTACAGAGTACCTTGTCGGTATGAGTTATTTAAATCAATTACTTTGGAATCTCAACTGTATTTAAAAGAAATAATGTGAGTTTTAAGTAAATTATCCTTTATTCCTCATATTTTAAGTTAGTGAATCAGTTATTATTGTTAATTAATCAGTTTATTACTTAATAAGGTGCATTTTCCTAATTTATATTTATTTTTTGAGATGACGATATTTTAATGTGCCATTTTGAACGACACTCCATAAAATGATCACCTCTATATAGTGACCATTTTAGCCTGTCCCAAAGGTGGTCACTTTAGTCAGGTTCCACTGTACATAGATTTTTCGTAGAAAGACTGCGTAGCCTACAAGAAAAAAATGAGTGTTTAAAACTTTTATAGGTTGGGGAGAGGGGGGGGGGGGTAAGCAAGAATATGAAGAGATATCCCAAAAACGAGCTAAGAAAAATAAATAAACAATAAACATAAAATTGATGCATGAATTTGAAAGTAGATCATTAATATATATATTTTTAAATATCTAAGATTAGACTGGCAAATTCAACAAATTTTCTTTCTCGAGGTCAATTAGAAATATGGGTGATTCTACGATAAGAGGTAATTTGTACGGCAATTCGTTTAAAACAGATTTTTTATTCTATATGTTGCTATTTTTTGCAATGAATCGCATCATCTTAATATACTTTATTAAATAACATCACGATTGAATGTCTAATTAAAACACATTTTTCTGAAATTTCTTAAAAAGTCTAAAAAAGTCTCTACCCTGGCATGTGCCCTCGCTGGTTTCAATTTAACTTTCGAACAATACATATATTTTTTCCATCAGATGCTTAACTAAAGTTTGTTTAATTGCAATTCAAGTAATTATACTTACGTATTATAAAATAAAAAATAAAATAATTTTGTTAATTTCAAATAATTTTTTTATTAACTTTTGTCCCGCTTTTTTGTGTATCTACCCTGTGAAATTTCGTTCGTCTGAAACAAATATAAATTCAAGGATGGCTATATTGGAAGTAGCGCTTAAGGACATTTATCGGCTTGAAGTTAGCAATACTAAACGCGCAAGCCATTTAAGCGTGGCCATTTTTAGTTGTTGCGACGCGACCATGCGGTGTAGTGGTTTCGCAAGGTGAACGTGTATCTCCCCTGGTAAGTCATAAAACTTATAATATTCATTTAATTCAATTTCATTTACTGCCCTAATTAAACAATACAGTAATAATTAAAGTGAAATATACAATTAATCCAAAAACTAATTCAGTCAGTTAAAAAATTTGAATTTATCATGAAAATGTCTCTCCCCTGCCGTATTTCCCCTGTCAAGATAACTGCCAGGGGAGAGAGTCACTGACCAGAAAAAGTTATAAAATATGTATAAAGGGACTTGCCCTTACATGAAAAGATAAATAAACGGGTCAAAAATCATAATTTAAAGGTTTTTGATCAAACTCAAACTTTTCTTTTTGGCCGTATCTTCTATGTACTTGAAACCTCTTATCGTAGAATCACCCATATAAAAAACTTTAATCGCATACGCTCCAATATTTTCTACGTTATCAAAATTTGTATTGCAAATGTATTTCCCCCTTTCCCGTAACGATCATTAAAGATTCTTTTAAATATCTATAAAGGTGGTAAAATTATCTTTAATTGCTGGACTTTTTTCTCCATAAACCACATTGCGGTTAGATTAATTAATAAGTGTCCAACCGTTTCTTTAATTTTTAACCGAGACTAAAAGAAAAATAAACGCCTCGTGTTCCTAACGTTTTTTCTCAAAACAAGACTTATTGATTTTATGCAACATAAAAGTAAAATAATTATTTACATTAGAGTTAAAAACACAAATACAAAATCCTAAAAATATGTTTTCCTTTTAATTATTCGAATTCTACAAACATTGCATAAACTTCGTTAAAAAACGGAAACATGATATTTGATTCCCGTTACCTGGCAATGGTATGTTATTTGCAAACTTCACGCTGGAAAAGCAAAGTAAATTAAAAACAAATCTCTCCCCTTTGGTTTCAGAAAATTAAATTGCGTCTCCGGTTACACAGAATTTAATTTTTCTCCGAAGTTTTCTCCCGGACTTTTTTGGAGAAGAATAACGCCACAAAAATAATCTTCCCTTTTGTCATCCGAGAAATAAAATATGAAGAATTTTTCAATGTTTACAGTAAAAACGAGATCTCAGAATCGATTTCTATTTTACAAAATCAACGTTTTCTTCGTGATCGTTAGGGTTACAAGGTAAAATCGTGGCGAGACATTTGGCTCTAAAATTTTATAGAGAAGACGATTTTAAGCTGAACATGAGAAATATGTGAGAGTTTTTAATCTCTTGAAAACTGAAGTTGAAATCAAGCATGAAAGAGTTCCTCCTAAAGGAGGAATTCCAACTCTTTTAAAGCAATATTGGACATTCTCTGTATTGATACAAAATTGCAAAGAAAACCTTGGAAGGATAATTAGGGAGGGGGGGGGTTGCATGGAAAACTTAGTAATCAGACATTTTTTTAGCTCAAATTTTTGGAGTTTGTTCTTGAATTGCTGTACAAAAGGCCCATAAATGAAAGATGGGCTTATAATCATATAAGCATTTGAAAGTCGTATAAATGAAATTACAGTAGAACCTCGATCCATCGCTTTTCAAGGGATGCGAGGAAAAAAACGATAAATGCGGGAAAACGATGAATGCGGATTAACTTCAAAATACGAAAAAACACAATGTTTATGCATTACTAATGCATGAAATATATACAGTACATTAATAAATGTTATTTTGTTGCTCATTTATACTGTAAAACAAACTATAAAGTCGAAGTTATGGAAAATTCATATTTACTTTAAAAAAAACACTAATATTTTTTTGTTTTTTTGTTCATTTTTTTTTAATCAAAAATAAAAGTTTTTTAGATATACATCATTTTTTTGGTCAATTTCTGTGATTTCACATGCATATATATAAAAGTTCGTACAGTTTCAAATACCGCAATTACATAAGACAGATTTGGCACTGGTGGGCTCAGCTTAATTAGCTTAAACATTTTCCTCCGTTTCTTTGCAATTATTTTCATTTTTTGCATTATCACGCATTTCTCCTATATTTAGGACACAGCTTATCACAACATCTTGATCAATGGAAACATAATCTCATCTTCTGCTATATTTCACCACTATTAATCTGCATTTTGCCTCCATTCTTAACAGAAACGGCACAAAAGAGTTACTTTAGGATAAAAAAAGTAATTCCGTTTTGTATATCCCATGGATTTGCATGACTTTTAATTTAATTTCGGAGAGGAGAAAAATTTTACAACGATGAATGCGAGAAAACAAGTTTTTGAAAAACGATACTTGCGGGCTTCGTTAACATTATTTAAGTACAATTTGTGCAGGGACCGTTAAAATAAAACTATCAATGCGGGAAAACGATGGATGCGGGAACGATAGATCGGGGTTTCACTGTATTCAAAGTGAAAGGAAGTTTTTTTTGGAATAAAATATTTTGCACTATTTATACAATTCTTTGGGGTAATTTCTCCGATACCTTTTTCAAGATATATTTCTGAAGCAAGTATCTAATTAGCAGAAAGATTGTTTGCTTTTGAAAAAAGATAAATATTTGTTTTGGAAAATTATTGACTGTACTTCACTTAAGTTGATCAGATATATTTAGATTTACACCTTTAGGATTGTTAATTAATAATAAAATTACAAAAAAAGAAAAAAATCATACTTGCAGTTACATTTAATGTTATTAAATATTTATTAATATATGAGAGATTAGGGGCCCATTGTACAAACGAAAAAAAAAAAAAAAAGTTTCTCCTTTTTTCTCATTTCTCACTTTCATGCATGTAAAATAGGACTCCTTGTTTTTGCACAAACAAAATTCGTAGAAAATTGCACGTCAAACGTAACAAATACTATCAATCGTATTATAACGAAGTTTTAAAAATATTTAGATCCAGGGCCGTAGCTAGAAGTGAACGATAGGGGGGGGGGGGGGGCTCAAGAGAATGTAGGGGTGGGGGCTCATATTTTTTTTTCTCTCTCTCTAACGCAGAAAGATAAATTAATGCATATTCACATTGTAGATACAATGTTTCTCACTAAACTGTTGCAATAACTTCATTTTATGCTAAGAAAATTATATGATGATGAAAATTTTGAGTGTATAACTGGTGCAAAATAAAACATCATGTTAGCTTCATATGTAGAGATAGAATGAGGGAGTGTTGAAACACTTATTTTAGATACGATTAACTCTGCAAAATTGTGAAAGGGTCTCAAAACTAAATTAGATTTTTGAACAGAATTTCATTTGAATTTTCGGAACATTTAGTGACCTTGGAACTTTTTCCAGGGAAAACTCAAACTATTTTAGGGGGGGGGAGGGCTGAGCCACCCATAGCGCCCCCTTAGCTACGGCCCTGGTTAGATCTTGGTGTAATAGTATGCATTGTACTTCCGATACAGTATAGTAGCCGAAATCTTATGTACATCCCTGTAAATACTATCTGCTTTTTACTATACAGAAAGTAATTTCTAGTAAACCACAGCAACATGTATTAATTTCGTAAAATGTGAAATGGTTTACAGTAATCAAAACGTGCCAAAAACAATGCCCCCGCCCCCTTCCTATATCATTATGTAACGAAATATTTTTGTGTGGCCCTGTAAATTAATAAAAAATATTCTTGCACCACATATTGTACAGAATATATATTTTAGTATATACTTCATAGATGATATCAATTTTATTATGTTCGAAAGAGTGTAACATCCATAAAATGTACTTGAAACTATTTTTTCCCATTGGCCGTAATGTAACGGAATACTTTTGATTGTTCCTGTAATTGAACTATGCATCCTATTTTCATAAAATATGAAATGATACAACAAAATTATGCAACAATTATATATTCTAAATTTCAAATAATTTGGCTGGGTAGTTTTTGCTCTATTATATGCGGACAGGCGGACGGACTGAACGACAGCTCCAGATGCTGCTTATTTGCATAATTACGAAAGATCCTAATGCCACCCCAGACGACAGAAAGAGCCCTTTTCATGAAATTTGTATTTTATGAAGCTTGTAATTTAAGTTCAAATAATTCAAAAATTAAATAAAAATCTAAAATTACTAGCCCTTTTTAAATAGTAACACAATTATCAATGACACATATTAACGCAACAACAAATTGGAGGTCTTTGGGCAAATCAATGATTTACAAAACCTTAAAAATTTTTATTGTAAAATATTTAAGTTACATGCAGCAAAGTACCGAAAGCCAACCGTTCTCCGAATATAAGTTCTCCTCATGCATGTGGAATTTTATTTTATTTATTTATTTATTTAAAGGACATTTATAAGACCTCCCTTTCAAGTTTTATTTTCTGATGCTTTCAATCTTTTTTTAGGTGCGTTTGTAATTATGTAAATACATGGGACCTATAGTCGTCGTTCAGTTAAAAGTTCGAAACTTGAATGAAGTGATTAATAATGGTTACATCATACTAATAGAGTACTTATAATCAAGGGTTTTAAAATTAAAAATCCCTTCCCCGAGGGAAAGTAGATTTTTTGATCCGGGGAGTGAATTTTTAGGCAGTCTTTGAAACACTATCGTCTATAAAAGATATGGCAAAAACTTTGTTTGGTTTTTACTCGTGGCCGACTCATTCCACCTTGAACATGCTTATGATCTCTATTATGTCATTTATGAAGAATTCAAATATTTATTAGCATTCGAGTCTCAACATAGATAATTATAACTAGATATTTAAGAAGAATTTCTTCAAACCTTACTTACATTATTTGAATTTCTTACTTATTATAAGAATAGCTCAAGAGTTCTCCTCTTTACAGATCCAATTACTTTTGTAAAAATTCTCAAATTTAATCTCTTCTATATACTGATATCCTTTTATCCGATTCTGTTGTATTTTTTAAATTGAAATTTGCAAGCTAAATGAACTTTATTAACTTTATAAACTGATAGTATTATTTCATGTTATAACTATACAGATTCAAAATAACGTTACTGTAAATAATATAAACATTTATATTTTTTAAATCACGACTTTCACAAACTCATGCGTAAAATACAAAATTTTAATTTCAGGATGAATTGTAAGGTAAAAGAACTTAATTTTTATTTCTACCTGAAAAGCTATCATAAACCGAAATTCATTCCTGACTTGATTGCTCTCACTGGATTCACTATGATAAATTGATCCTTCCTCCTGGGCTTTGGGGATTTTCAGATGTTTACTCTCAGCTGTTTTGAGTTTTACCCCATTTTAACGCTGCACAAAGATCTAACCAATACTTTGTCTTGTTGCATATATTTCATAATTTTATAGAAATGTTAATATGTCATTGCATTGTAGTAATGAATTATTTTTGAAGTCACGTAAATTTCTCGTTACTAATTTTGGCTGCGCATTAATTGCATCTTATTGGCTAATAAAACTGGTAAGGTTTTACGAAACATCATCGTACTGTTTAAAAAAAATGTTTTTTACAATATAATACTAGAAACTGGGATGCCGTTTTATAATCATAAAATTAACATAAATAAACCGTATAATAATCAAAGCAGCAATGTACAGTTTAATTCATTTATGAGACAGCATATTTCTGCTTGTTTTACTGTTTATCGTTGTTAAGTTCCTGTTATAAATTGGCATCCCATCCTGCTAGTATTATACTTTAAAATCAACAGTTCTTTTTTTCAGTGCACTTATAATTTAATACATTTAATATTTCTTGTGCATTAATACATTCCTGTTCTATGTGAAATATAACGCCCAATCCAAAGTTGCGGGTGTGACATTTACACAACTTAATTTAGTCACCAGCAAAAATATTTTTGAGCACTGGTTTCAATTTGTATGAATTTCAATGTAGACCACTTACACATACATTTATCCAAATCTGAAAATTGTCCAATGTATCATTTATTTATAAGAAAAAAATAATTTCCACCTGTTGCAGGTGTGACATAAAAAGGACATGCATTTTCATCTTTCAGTGCAAAAATGCAAAACTCTGTGAATTATGACAACTGAGTGAATTGATATTTTTATATATTAGACAGTAATAATTAAATAATTATTCTATGAAAAAAATTAAATTACTTACTCAATTCTTGCTTTTGTGGAAAGTATTCAAAATTTTTGTTGTGGGTGTGACGCCCTGTTGCGGGTGTGACTTGTATAGCCAATAAAATAATGACATACACAAATATTTTCAAGGCAAATTTTTTTAATTAAAGAATTAATCAATATTACAATTATAATATCTAGAGAGGAAAATATCAAACATATTTCATTTCCAATCTTGAATTTATAATTTCTGGTGGTGGTAGCTTTTTTTACAAAAATGCTCTTTTTTTTCCTAGGATACATCTGACTGACTGGGCCAAATATGTACTTTTTCTTACATTTTTTTCAAACATTCTAATTCTATATCGTCACCATCCATTTGTCTTATTTGTCCATCAAAGTTTTCACTTTTTTAATGTCGAGAACAAAACAACTTCTACGAAATCTCTAACTGCACATTCATCGTTGGATATTATATCCTTGTCAAAGTATGGATACATCTAACTGACTGAGCCAAATATACACATTTTCTTGATTTTTATTCAGATACTCTTATTCTATAACATCCCCATTCATTTGTCTTATTTGTCCATCAATGTTTTAACTTTTTTTTTTAAATGTGGAGAACAAAACAACTTCTATAGAATCTCCAATTGCACTCTTATCATGAATATTATATTTTTGACAAAATATGGTAATAAACAAATTCTCTTGTGATCACTTTCTGAAGTTATTGCTTCATTAATTGTTCCTACGTCAATAAAAACAACATGATGTATCGATTGAATGTTGAGCTCCGATTGTGCTTGGTGCCAGCATTCATGAAGCATTTTCACAATATCTTCTGAAATTTCACATTCAGCAAAATTCTTTTATATTTTTGAGGGCTTTTTCTACACACATGGCAAAATCTGAAGCTGAATTTATAGTTGTAGAGTGTTGCTAATGTTACCATTTTCTTGGCAACTGCACCAACCCCCTAGACAACTCCTTTACCATGAAATGAAATGCAAAAGGATTGCCATCCTTTACCATGATTTTTTTTAAATAGTCTCTTCTTTTCTCTCCTTGCTTTGTCTCTTTCTTTCTCTTGTTGTAGATATCCTTCATATTTAAAAGGGGTTTCCTTAATCTTTTTTCGATGATATCGTGATCTTTCTGTACTCTTCATTCTCTGCAGAAGAGAAGAAATTAATGTGTAAACTGAATAAATATAGCACTTCCAGTCCAAAAATATAAGTTTAACAAATTTTTAATATTTATCCCTTGAAATTTCTAATCTTACATAAAGTTAATTATGTTAAATTATGGTTAATTTCAAACTGACTATATACATTTTATGCTAACTTAATAAACATTTTAACAGTTTCTATTATTCTTACTTCTACTTTTTATTTAATTTGAATTAAAAGAGAAAAAAAATCTTCCTCTAATATTGATTTACTTATTTAAAAAAACTAAATATATATATATTAGATAAATACTATCAAACAACAAAATTTAAAAAATGTATATAAAAAACAAAACAAAACTAACAAAATTAAAGAAAATTGCTAAAATATTGTTTCGTAATTTTCTTTTTTTTAATTTCTATAAAATCTTACCTTTTAAATTAATTTCTTAATCATATATCACTAATAAAATTATTTTCTTGTAGTAAAGCAACAATTTTATCAATCCAAACTGAATAAATCAACTGCACACAGTGTCACATGCTCAGATGATGCAAAGTTTTATTTATTAACTGGAATTCCCTCTATTAAATCAAAGGGTATAGTTAAAGCTGCCAAGTACATGTTTTCTAGAATATTATTCTTTTATAAATTTACATATAATTTGTTCAAATATACATTTGTAATCAATTTTGAAAGACGTTGCGGGTGTGACTTTAATTAAATATCACACCCGCAACAGGGACATGTCACGCCCGCAACGCTCAATAATTATGATTAAAATATTAATTAATTTATTTTGTGTCTGTAATTCAAAGTATCTTAATAAGCTATTTTTGAATATAAAGTTTCATAACTTTAAATCAAAAATATTTTTCTGTAGAAATATAAATGTAACTTTTTGTTGCGGGTGTGACACAATAATTAAGAGTAATTGAATATGCTTATACCTTTTGTAATGAAGATTAGTGAACACTTATCTGTAGACAAAAACTCTCAATAATAGCTGTCAGATCATATATATCCAAGTTTGGAGATTTTCAGAATGTTTATTCAGCTGTACGAGACCATGAAATGTAAAGATTTTTGCCGCAGTCTATTTGACAAAGTCATAGTGTCACTTTATTAATTAAAATAAGTATGTTAATGATAAAAATTTAATTCTTTTTTGATAAAATATGAAATAGTACACTCTTAACAGTTCATATGCAAAATTTCAATCATATTTAAAGAAATTTAATTTTTCATCCTCATGTCCATTTTTTTGTGGATTGGGCGTGGTATAGGGAGAACATTGTCTGATGAGCGTTTTAATTGTAATTAACTATTTGCAATTTTATGAGATTCATATATGAGTGTAACATTTTTAAAACTTCATTACTTCGTTATCGTACGAACGCACCTCATTTGCTACGCTTCATGTGCAATTTCCAACTTGTTTATTTTTGTAATTACTATATATACCTATGCGTATGATATCTTGTGTTCATTTTTATTTATTTATTTTAAATAGATTTTAATTTAAAGATAACACTTAGCTTAAACATAATGAATTATTTTTATTATTATCTTATTATTCATATAATCATTAATTAAAATTAAATAAAAAAAATCTGTAAAATTTCTCAGGTGTTGTTTTAAATAAAATTTTTATTATTTGAGATAATTTTAAGATTTTAGTCCTTTTATGCAGAAGTATAATGTTAATACATTCAGAAAATTTTCATCTATCTTCCGCAATTTTTTTTCTAGAAATCATTTGCTCAGTGATGTATAGTAATATAGAAAAAAAAAGTTTTTTAAAAGTATGTTTTCCAAGCTAATTTTAATTTTTTTCATCAATCTGTTTTGTTTACTGTAACAAGTAATCCTATACTTAAAATCCAAAAATATCATTGAATTTGTGTTAGTTTGTGAAAAAATGGGGGAAATGGGTCAGTTTTATAGCATATTAGCCGGTTAAATTGTCCCTTTAAATTTATAGTTTTTTCTTGTACAATATTAAACAGAAGCTTTATTATTATTATTATTATTATTATTATTATTATTATTATTATTATTATAACGAAGTGAACAACATTGAAAAAGATTGCCGAATAGTGAAATGTATCAGCTCATTGTAATACCATGAAATTTTTAACTGGTTACACGTCGAATTAATATCACAATGTAATTATAACTTTGTTTTTCTTTTATTACAGCTTCAAATGTTTTAATTTATGCATACACATTTTAAAAATAACAAATATATATATGTATATATTTCTGCTGTTTTTTTTTTTTTTTTTTTTTTTTTAGTGTTCGCATTTTGGAATATGATTGATTATTGATCGACAACCTATGCAAATATAACAAATTATTTTCCGCTATATGCTATTGTATATTGTTCTTGAGTATTTTCTCGAATTGCAAAAACATTTAGATTCCTAGCGGTCAAATGTAAGTAATATGGCGAAAACGATAAAAGCAAATAATATATTTTTTGTTCAAATTAATGAATTTACATTTTCCTTATACCTGTAATAAATGCTTAAACATATTTTTTTTTTTTTTTTTTTTTTTTTTCAAATGTTCAAATCAACCTTATATTTTATAGGGAAAATAAACACATCGTTACTATGTTCGAAAACACATGTTTTGTATTACAAATAATGCAATGTTCCCATTTGGGAACATTGGCGTTTAAATAGTTAATATGTGATAGAGTGAAGCAATTCAATCGCATTTAAAATTTAAAAACAGATTCTCGGCCAAATGTGGTAGTCTTTCCTCAGAATACAGAAAGAAACGGGAGCTTCTAATCATTATCTGTTGGGGACTGATTTGAACCGGAGAATATTGGATTACACGGGAAACTGTTTAGAAACCAGTAAAATGCCAAAATAAACGAAGAAGAAGAAAAAAAATCTCTTATTTCTTTTTAACTCGGGCTTGTTTTGTGGTAAAAATCAAGAGATTCAGACTTTTAAAAGAATACCACAAATACATTTTAAAAGCAAACACATGTATTGGATTTCATAAATTGTACTTGCTTGTTTCAGTTGGGAAAAGGGGAAGAGAAAAACATAAAAAATAAAGGAGCAAAAAAACAAAGTTTTGCTGGAGGAAAATTTTTAACTTCTTTGTTACAAAGTCACTAGTATCGTATTTGTTTTTGGAAGTAAAATTGAAAAGTCTCTTTCGTAAATGAAAAAAAAAAAAAAAGAAAAAAAGAAAAAAAAAGAAAAAAAGAAAAAGAAAGAAACAAGAATGTAGTTAGACTGTTTCAGTGTGTGGCTTTCTATAAATCTACGTTACAAATACCATGAAAGCCTATGTAAATTTCCCCATGTTTCAGAAAAAAATAAATAAAAACTTTTGTGATATGGTGAATATGGAAGAAGTAAAAAACAACCCAAAGAAAATTAAAATAAGCGAAATAAATCAGTGACTTAGCTTCAAAAAAAAAAAAAAAAAAAAAAAAAATCAAAAACTGATAGACAATGGTAGCAAAGGCACATATGTTTGTATATTCAGAATTTTCTAGAAATTTCTTTTCAAAGAATTTAAAATTTTATGTTTTTTGAAAATTAAAATTTCATTTCAAATTCTATTATTATTATTATTATTATTATTATTATTATTATTATTATTATTATTATTATTGTTGTTGTTGTTGTTGTTGTTGTTGTTGTTGTTGTTGTTGTTGTTGTTGTTGTTGTTGTTGTTGTTGTTACTATTGCTGTTATTATTATTATTATTATTATTATTGTCAGCGTTCTAAAATCTCCCAAACGAACCAAATGTTTTAGGTGGGGGGGGGGGGGACTTATATCTTAAAATTATTTTCTATCCAAATGAACTATGAGCACCTCATTCTAGTCATTGTCGATTTAATTTCTGCCATTTAGATACATTAAGCTTTCACTACTCAACAAAAGCTCCGAAGTTTCAACAGTTCGATCAGTTATGACTTAATACGAACTAATATGGAAAACAAAAACTGTTCATAACTATCCCATATCATGACAAATCGGTCAAGTAGCAAATGAGGTGCTATCATACTATAACGAACTTTTAAAAATATTCAGATCTTGGTATAGTAGTATAGAATTCTTCGGAAACAGTATATCCGAAATCTTTTGTGTGTTCCTGTAAATACTGTATGTTTTCTATTATAGAGGAAGTAACATGTATTTGCTTTCAGCAATGTATACCAATTTCATAAAATGTGAAATAGTTTAATATAATTAAAAAGCGCTCCAAACAATGTTCCCCTTATAAAATTATATAATATAATACTTTTGTGTGACCGACTAAATTAATAACAAATATTCTTTGCATCACAGATTGTGAAAAATATATATTTTACACTCTAAATAAAAAGGAGTGACTATTCACTACGGAAGAATGAATACTCACTCTATAGCAGACTCAAAATATGCTCAATCTCTTTAGAGTGACCATTCATTCTGAGCAAAAGTGGAATCGTTGACTCTTTGAAAGAGTGAATACTCACTCCTGGGAAGTGAATATTCACTCTAAACAGGGGTCAATAATCACTCTTTCTGAGGAGTGACTATTCACTTTTGCGAAATGAGTGTATTTTTTCACTCCTGGTAGAAGTGAGTTTTAAGGAGTTAAGGTTTAAGGAGTGAGTAGTCACTTTTTTCATAGGAGTGAATGTTCATTTTTTATGCAATGAATTCTTTTTTTTACTGCTATTATGGGCATTTAGGAAGAATCGTATCTTTTAGAACATACAATGAAAATAAATACAAGCGCGGTAAAGATTGGAATAAAATACTTTATTGACAATATTTATTTAATTCATAGTATGTAACATTAATCGAACTTTTTAAGGGAAAACTTAATTAAAGTTAAATATGAATTAAATTAGATCATTGACAGAAATAAACTATTTTATTCCAATCTTTTCTTTTGTGTTTGCTTTCATTGGTAGCCCCACAAATATATGAGTTTTAAAATGCCCATAATCGCAAGTTATTAAACAGTTTTAAAATCTTAAACAGTCAATATATTTTTTTTTCAGATACCTATTAAATTTTACATATTATTTAAATAAATCCATAATGCACGTTATCTATATTTTTTTTATGTGTAGTTAAAATTTTATTGTTGAAAAACATATATTAATACAACCCATATTTATAAAACGACATGGTAAGTCATGTTTAATTTCAATTTTTCTTTTCCCATTTTTTAGAGTAGATGTGCCAGTAATGGACACCCTTAAGGCATCGGTCTCTGCCGGTAAAGACACTCACGAGTTAATGCTAATCCTATGGGGAGGGATTTTTCTAATATCGTTTTCATTTCGACATTTTATTTATTTATTTTGCATTGAATAGCTGAAGTACGTTTCTATAACACACCTTTTTTACTTTTTCGATTTTGGTCGCAGATATTTTTTATAAAGTTTCTTTCATTTTGAAAACTGATACCAAAAGTGAAAGTGTTATTCTAAAAAATATCTGCAGTCAAAATTGAAAAAGTAAAAATAAACAAATATTTAAAATAGAAAATATATTTCTAACGTCTTCTGTAACTTAAGTGTTTTTATTTAAATGGTGAACGATTAAGCACTATGAACCCCTCATTGCCGTTAAATAATATTTTCGGTTTCATGAGTGGTTTGATTGCCAGATAATAAAATAGGCAAAGCATAGTTAGATTCATTTTTCAAAAAATATATTAATAAAATGAATAAGATATTGAAATTTTATTAATCACATTAATATAACTTAAAAGCAACTATTTATAAAATTATTAGTGTCATTACATTTTGATAAGTGCAATTTAAAAATTAAAGTTGATTATTTAAGTTTTTAATTAAGTCAAAATATTTTATGCACTATAAACTTTACCGAAATTGCATTTTTAACAATGCCTATATATGAGGTGTACGTTACTGCAAAATGACTACTTAAGTATTCCAGTAATGAACACTCTTCTCAAAACTTTAAAAATTAATGAAGTTTTATAAATAGCATTAAGTATAAAAAATTCAAAGTTTTCTTCAACTACAAAAACAAAAAATTGCAAATTTTGCAAGAAAATAAGGAATATATATTTTTTTTAAAATGAAGCCAGCTCCTAGTCTGTTTATCAAGATTTTCAATTAAAAAACAGTGGAACTTAAAAACATTATTTTCTGCTTCCTGATTGGTTTAATGAAGAGTGTCAACAATAGTGCTAAATTATAAAATATGCAAGGGCGAGTTACAAAAAAAATTATGAAAGCTAAATTTTTATTGGATTTTATAAACCAAAAACATTCAGGGGTGTAATTTCAACACAGAGGTGTAAGTTTAAATTAAAAATCTATTAATTTTTCCACAAAATTAGTCATTTTAAAAAAATAATAAAAATATATTTTTTAATTTGAACTTGTTAAACAATCATTATCATCTTTAAAATCTGAAATACTCCATGCAATGTATATGTGCTTTTAAAGAAAATATGAATTGGATTTATTGTTTTAAATGAAATTATATCGAAATATTATATTAATAACTGAAGAAATATAAATAAATTTGTTGAAATATACAGAGAATACTATATGTTTCTAGACTATTGTTTAAAAAAAGTATTATTACAGGTATAATTACAAGTATTAAAAAATTTAAAGATAAAAACTTTTTTTTTTTTTTTTCTTGTCTATTTTGAATTATCTTTCTTTCATTTTTGTCAGAATTTTTTTGAACAAATAATACACATAGTCTAACGTATTAGATATTCACTTTTTAGTGCCCCGTCTGTTTATCAATGACACCTCCATTTTAACTCAGTTTGTGTTTTTTCCTAATCCTTTAATTAGATTATGTATTAAAAATTTTTAATTTAATATTAAGTCATGTTCTAATCACAACATCCGAAATGTATTTAAAAAATACTAATAACTCTTTGTAATAGTACCCCTTTAAACATGATTTCCTGTCTTACTTTTCATAATTCGATCTCTGGATTATTCGAAATTTTCTTGTGGTTCAAATTAACAAGAGCCGACAGTGCATCATTTCAAATATGCGGGGTTTTCAAGTTTCCTACTAATATTTTAATTCAGAAAATATTCTTTTTTTTAATTGCAACATTTAAGCAATTTAACAGAACAACAATTTCTCTAAAATACTAGTGATGTGAAACAGTGGCGTAGCAAGCGGGGGACGGAGGGGGCGGTCTGCCCCGGGTGCCACCCTCTAAGGGGTGACACCCAATCTCTTTTTGAAAATCTATATGCATATAATTTTATAAGATTTTGGATTAAAAAAATCTGAATTAAATGAAAACTCTAGCGCACGACGCAATAGAGTTAATTTTCTTTTCTTTGAGAATGTGACAATTTTCTAAACAGGATATGCACCAGAGAACAAAAATCAATGTATCCAACGAATAGGTAGGGAAAGCAAACTTTAAAAGAATGATTTATCTTCAACATACAGACATCGCATTGATTTATGCGTGTTATAAGTTGAGTGATAAGCCACTTTTGTGGGTTTTTTTTTTCTTTTTTTCCCCCTTAATGCAGGAGGACAAAATGTAAATAAGGAATGGTATGGTCATTTGTTGTAATAACACAGATCTGTGATTGAAAAAATATGACGAATGGGGTGGGAGGTGGGGTGACACCATTTACCTCCGCCCCGGGTGTCACCCATTCTAGCTAAGCCACTGGTGTGCTAAAAGCCGAATTCTGAATATGGTTTTTGGGTCGAAATAGACCCGAACATCTTAGCAGAGTTAATTAGACTTTCATATTGTTAAATATTACTGTTATATTTTGCTTATAGATTGTTATTCTTAGGCCTTGATCTGTAGATATGCTAAGTTATTTCATAGTCTTATTAAAAAAAAATAGTTTTATTATTTATTTTCAAACATTTTATTAATTTAACTTGATAGGAGTAGCTTTACACGTCCTTTTTCAATATTTTTAACTGGCCAAGTACAGTCTGAATCAATATTATTTAAAAGAAAAGCTAACTTAGATGTATAAAACCATTATAAATAATTATGCATTGTAAAACTGAAGTTTAAATTAACTTTTAATTAATGCGCAGTTGTTTTTTAAGACGAAATTGAGAACAAGCAACTTTACATTTTCATTCTTTTAAAAATAAATAAGTGGCAGATATTTCCTAACCTCTTTACTTCTTGTTAAAAGTTACATACATAACAATTCGTTTCCTTTTAAACACAAAGTCACCCCGAAAACTTAAACTATCTTGTACACATTTTTACTAAATAACACCAAATATTTCATTATCCAAGGTGCTAAATCATCACTGACAACTTTGGAAAAAAAAAATTTCTCCCTCCACTGCAATTTTGAGATCTCTTCTGAAGTTTCCCACGAGGCACCTTGCTCTAGAAAGCGAACTTAACAAATTAATGTATTGCATCAGCCAATTTCGAATGTTCTGAGATTGAAAAGAATTTTTTCAAAAGAAGGAAATAAAAATTGTTATTCAAATTTCGTGTGCTGGCTTCAAAGGCGAGATGCCGTGATTTTCGGCATGTAATGACAATCCTGGTACACCGTGTTCACATTCTAATTGGCAAAAAGGAAAAGGCCCCGAAGAACTTAGCCCGTAAAAGATTTGTGCCACCTCATTAGGGATTTCTGCATAAACAAATGACGGGCGAAGCTTCGTTAACGCCGACCACCCTCGCACCCCCTGCGTTCCTTTCGTTCCTGTAATCTTACCTGCTTCGTCGACGAGTTAGTAAACAGAGAGGACTGTTAACGACGAAGTCCTCCAATCGATAGAGTGGCGAAGTTGCGCTAACGAAGTGCTTGAAACATAATACCTTAATAGACGTCGTAAATTGAGGCACCGGGCTTGGAAAACGTTGCTGGTGGTTCGGCAAAATGTCGGGTGTCGGGTTGTTTGGAACACATTAGAGGCAGAGAGTTAACAACCAAACAAGCTGCCGGGAAAATCTTATCTTCTTGTTCTTGTTGTTGTTCTTCCAGAGGCGAACGGTAGTGTTGTAATTAGTCCGTCGCCATGTTTGTTGGGACGGGTGTATGACAGCCTTTATAATGACATATCTAAGTATAGATTGAAAAAGTAAAAGATTCGTTTACACGCGTGATTAATGATGTTTTAAAGATAAATAATTAATTAGGGGAGAGACTGAGTAAAATTTTATTTATCAAGGTGTTAAAACAAAGTTTTTAAAACATTCGAGTTAAATGGAACAGATGGGATAAAATATCTATATAAAAATGTTGAAACGATAAGTTCATCTAGATTGAATATGATGATTTCTGCTAATGAATGTTTTACATTTTTAAATAAGTTAATTCGGAAAATTCGTTTTAAATTGTATTTACAAATTTATTAATGTTAAAGAAACTATTTTCTAAAGGCTCAAATGCAAAGAAGCTATTTCCTGATACATTTCTGAATTCGTTTTTGCTCGGACACGCATGAAATCGGTAGGTGTTCTTATTCGTAAACAATATAATCGAATCAAGTTTTTCATTTTTTCGATTAAAAAAAAAAAAAATCTTTCAGAAAAATACTGTCAAAGTAAACATTTGGAACCAAATTTCCGATAAGGGGCCGCGCAAGAAAAGGCAAAACTTGTCGTCACAGTTTCCGTTTCAGCTTGGTAGGGAGGCTTACCAAATGGCTTAAGCACAATAAGTCCCACCTAACTTGTCGTCACATCACAAAAGTCGTTTATAGCATGAAAAGTAATTTATTTATCAAAAGTGGAAAACATCATCCAATTCCAAATCGTTTAAATAATCCGCCCTGAAAATTTTATTACTTTACGTTTAAAAATGAGTCAAAAAGTTTTGAAGTGCTAAGCTGGTAATTTTGAAAATCACCTTATATCGAATAGATAGAAGAAATATTTACCATAGAAATGTTGAAAAGATTGAATCACTCAGATGGATTTTTTTCTTTAAAATTTTTCAGAAATTGCAACATAGGGGAGAATGTATTTATTTTAAAACCTACTTTAAAATGTGTCAGAAAGTTTAGCATTGTTGACCTCGCAACTTGAGTACTTTTATTGCTCGTTTCTTATTTAATTAGAGAATCATTCTGTTAAATAATAATGCAATAATTTCTTTAGTATTACGCATTATCTTATTTCAACCATTGTCCGTTAGGTATGCTATCAAAAAATAAGTTTAAACGTTATACAAAATATTTTCAATATTTTCTTTTTCTTTTTTTTTCTTAACATTTTATTCACTTTCTCAGTACAATGATGGGATCGATTTGACACCATCTGGACTTTTTTTTCCTCGTTTCTTTTTCTTTTCTTCTTTTTCTTTTTTCTTTTCTTTTCTTTTTTTTTTTTTCTAATTGGAATATGTATTATATACTTAACAAATTTTGCACAATTATTATTATTATTATTATTATTATTATTATTATTATTATTTTGTTTATTTATTTTAGAAATTGCGAATAGGGCCACATTGAGCTCATCTTAGGCAATCAGGAAATAATAAAAATCTTTCCATCATTTATCACGTATAATTACTATGGGGTCAAATGGGGCCTAAATTTCATATGGGGTCACCTTTTTTAAATTTCAGGCATTTAAGTAGTATTTTCACCAAGTTATGACTTAGAAGACCAGTTGTATTTTAATATGCTAATTGAGATCTGCCTAATCTTGGAATTTCATATGGGGTCACCCTTTTTAAATTTCAGGCATTTAAGTAGTATTTTCACCAAGTTATGACTTAGAAGACCAGTTGTATTTTAATATGCTAATTGAGATCTGCCTAATCTTGGAATTTCAGCCGTCAATTCGATAAGGTGTTGGTCTGTGCAGCCACCTCCCTGCCTATAATACAAACAGAGAAATCTGGATTTGGAAAAAAAATATTTCATTTTTTGTGGTTTGTTACTTTTGCATACAGTGACAAAATCTCAAATATAAAGTCTTATCATGATTTATGAAGAGATTTTATATTCGAGATTTCAAAACAAATGGTAAGGAAAAAACCTCATTGAAACCTAATCGAAATAACACAAAATGACTCAACCAACTTTTGACAACTGTGAGCTAATTGATCTTCCATATTGACCCTCAGTAAGAAATTTGTGTTTGGGCGGCTCATTATCCAATCAACTATTTGCCATCAAAGCCCTACACTATTCTGACCATTTTCTGCTCAGAAACACTTGAAATTAGAGGGATCTCTAATCTCTACAGCTGCCATTTCCCAACTCAAGAATGCAAAAAACTAAGCGCCAGCAGGTCAACTCTCACCGCTATTTTTTTTTTTTTTTTTTTTTTTTTTCCCCGTGTGTGTGTAAAATTAATGTTAAAATGCTATTAAATTTTCAGCGACGAGAACTATTAAACTTTTGTGGCGAGAGACTACCCGCTGGCGCCTAGTTTTTGTCAATCTTGTCCCAACAATTTGCGAACACTCCCAATTCCTATCCTACCATTTCCCAACGATTTCCACAAACTGCCAACAATGGACCAATAAACTATGTGCCACTTAGGAATTGTAACATTTTTTTCCTAACATCATAATTTTATGTGGTTTGAAATAAATATTTAACGTGAATACGGAATTTTGAATAACATCAAAATTTAAAGAAAAGAAAAGAATAAATATAAAGGGTATTATTGTAGATAATTGTTATTGAAAAATTATAAATGAGTCGTAATTACTAAAACTGGAGGAACCTCTCTACTTAATTACTTTCATTAATACAAAGATAAATACTAATAAAGAGAGGTAAGAAAATTCTCTTACCTCATATTGTCTTATTCCAACCGCCCAGATCCACGAATAAACGAAATGCAGTTGAACATATTTCACTCGCTGAAATACAAGCTAAAGGGCAAGGAAAAATATAAAGAATGTATTAAATATTTCCTTTTTTTATCAATGAAGCATTAATCCATAAGTATGTCAGATGTGTAATTAAGGGTGTATTTCGATTCAAACTGCTTATTTTCCGATTTATTTTTGAATTCATTTTTGCTCTCAAATACACCAAACTTTCAAAATATCTTATTTGGAAAGTACACAAGGTGCCGTAATTGTCGATTCATTGATAAATGCAGAAAATGTTGCAAAAAAAGCAATCAAAAACGGCATTTCGAACCGATTTTTCCCAAACGGAAGATTTGGGAACGAAAAAAAGGGTCATACTGATAAGGTAATTGTTTATAACTCAAATTCTAATGAATTGAGCACAAAAAGACATCACACGGCACCTCATAAGTCCCTTCAAGAATCCCCACAGCAAGTTTCATGTATCTACTTTTAAAAATATGTCTGAAATTGTATCGGAAAATTTCGAGCTGTTGAAGGTTGAAAAGCGTTTTTTCGAATACACCCTTAAAAGTGATCGGCGGATACTAGTAAAAAAAAAAAAAAAAAAAAATTAATATGTATCTTGGTTAACCCGGGAGAACGCGCGCATACACATACACAGGGTTTGAATGTTTTTTACTTTGTCACCAATAAAAACAAATAATAATCGTTACCTTATTTTGTCAGAGTCAATTTTTAAAAATTCTGCGATAAAATAAGTAGTAGATTACTTTTAAAAAATTAGTGGTGACAATTGTAAAAAAGATACGCTCTCTGAGTCTTTTAGGCCCGGCGCTAAAAATGTTTAAGGGCAGAGAGAAAACAAAACATCTCTCCCTTTACACTGTGAGACATTATGAACACTGAGTAAAAAAAAAAAAAAAAAAAAAAAGCAATGTACATGTACAATCGGGACTGAAGTACACAAATATTTTGTGGCATCGGTGTGGGAGTAACAGAAAACCACAGGAATTAAAGACTGGGTAATTACAGCTACATGATAAAGAAAATAAAAATGAATAAGAGTCCAAAAAGTTATTTTAAATCGTGAGTCTGGGATAAAAATAATATGCAGTTTCTTTTTTACCGTCGATTCCGATACGTATCAATAACTCTATAGAATAATTCCATATTGCTCACACAACGCAAGGTTTCGATACCAAAAAAGTGTACATGCTGTATTCGCTAATATTTTTGTATCCAAATTAGTCCATGGAATTATCTGCAGTAACGCCATTTATTCTCGAGATTTTTAACATTTTTTATTTATTATTTTCTTTACTTTTCTTTTATTTTTTTATGTTATACAAACATCCAGTTGTAATGTATGAGCTAAATTTTGTCCGCACGATAAAAGTCGTAATTATGCACAGGATAATTTTCAAATTCACCGAAAACATTCAGACGGCTAATGTCTCATTGGGCAAAATCGGTCCAAAGGGGTGGAAATGGAACGGTTGAAAAATTTTAAAGCCGTTAAAAATTGGACATTTTGAAAAAATTTGAACCAGAATCATGTGTTAATTTAGTTTCGCGGTGTTGCCACTAGATTGAAAAAATTACTCTCAGTTTTTATGAAATGCCCTCTGAACTTAGCTTCGAAATCTAGTTGCGCATGTTTTTTTGGTTTTTTGGGGGGGGGGGGTCTGTTTTCTTTCCTCCTTTAGTTTTACGGTCTGTTACAACCATTTGTCCCCAAAAAAATCATTAAACAAGCTATATTAGCAATGGCAAAAATTTGCACTTATAAAGCAATCACACTTTTTAAAAACTCGATAAGTTCTATACTGATTGATATCCATTTCATACATTTTTCATCCGAACTAGTTGAATACCTTCTCTTATCAGATAGTTCATTCCAGAAAACATTGCTAGGAACGTAAAGTACGTAAAAAAGTGTATACAGTTATTCCTATCTGAAGCCATGCTATGTCCTCTAATGAGATCAAAATAGTTTGCTTTTTTGAGGATTATCGTGATAATATTTTGTTAGATAAACAACAAAAAAATCTTTATTAAGTTGTTAAACGATTGAATACCTGAAGTTATTCCTGCCAATAGCCTGAATCAAATTTAACAAGAAACAAAAATCGTGTATCAGGAATAGTTTATGAAACACTTTCCAACATTGACAGAAATATTTTATTTTTACATAAAAATGAAATCAATAACAGTCTGACCTGTCAACGAATTATTTTGCGCACTACTTAGCCCTTTCTGAAAAAGCGTCTTTTACAGAATTTTTATCTTTTACCATTGGTTTTTGGAAACAGAATATTTCACCTAACTGAATGGAGAAAACACACTGAATAAAGAAGATAAAATTTACAGTAAAAAATAGCTGGTGGTAGTCACCAAAGATTTTTATTACTTTATACCTCATGTGTATATGTCACCCGTCTTGAAAGGGATAATGCTTATAATCTATGAAAAAAAAAAAAAAAAAAAAAAACTATAGATCTATCGAAAACGTAATGTGGTAATTAGATAACAATGTCACCTAATGTGTCCTTTTTCTGCATGAAGCACTAAATGATCTTCTTTGCGTTTGTTTTAAGTCACAATTTCTAATGCTATATTTACCGTTTCAACAACATGTATCGTTTTTAACAGTTTTCTAAAAAAAGTGTTGCCATTTAATGTTTTCGAAATTTTTTCACTGTAATCATAACAGTGAGAAATCAATTGCCGTCAATTAATTCGTTTTTGAGCCCATGCCTTAAAGTACTCATATCGCAAATGGCATTCCGTTTACTTGAACTTTAAACAATCGCTAGAGGTAAAACTTATAGACAAAAGTAGGCAAAACTTTTGTGAGAACCCTGTAAATACAGTGCGATTTTGAAGCGGGAATGCTGGATGCTGAAGATAGGTCACAGTTCCGCTTCGATACAATCGTTCTTCATGCTTCAAAAACATGATACCATTTATGTACTTGTACTTATTAAACCTATGACATTTTGATTGTATATAGACTACGATATTTCTATTAATGGCGACATGTTCCATTTTTTTCTGTCTAAATGAAACTAAGAATTAGCCTCACCTTTTCTTGTGATTACTCGCACAGTATGTTATATCCCCGTCATTTAAATACCAAATACCAGCGGCTACAGGGAAATCGCTTTTGTCCTGTTTCTATGCCTTGGCGCTATTTATTTGCTGGCACAAGATTCTGAATTTGTTTCATACTGTACGTTTCCACTGTTACGCATTAGATGAGAAAAACTAATTATTATTATTATTATTATTGTTGTTGTTGTTATTTACCTGCAAATGCTTACGATGGTGTAAAATATATTTTTTCTTTTTTTAAATACAGAAAGTTAAAGTCGAATGAGAAAATATCGTAAATTAAGAGTTCTAAGATGTTCTCTGTCTTTTCTCAAAAAAATAAATAAATAAATAAATAAAAAATAAAATAAAATAAAAATAAAAAATAAATAAATAAATAAAAATCTTTTATAATTAATTTTAAAATGGTACTAACGGTGTGTATTTTCTAAACACTAAAAATTTGTTCTTATTTGTTCTGGAACTATGATTCTTAAACTCTATATAGTATACATTGGAGAGAATGGTGGGAGGATTTATTGTTGAACGTTTGTCAATTATAGAGTTTAAGAATCATATTACTATTAGCATAGTCTTTGAGAATTTTATCAAAGGGAAATTTTTTATCATTTTATTATGTAACGAATTGCATAATAAAATGATAAAAAATCTCCCTTTGATAAAATTCTCAAAGACAATAGTAATAGTACATCATAGACAATAGTCTCTAATAGTAATATGATTCTTAAACTCTATATAGCACACGCTGGAAGAGGGGATGGATTTGTTGTGTGAACATTTGCCAATTTTGTTAGATAATAAATTGATAAAAAATTTCCTTTGAAATGATAAAGTTCTCGAAGACAATGCTAATAGTCATATGATTCTAAAACTCTGTATAGTATACAGGCAGGGCCGGATCAAGCATTTCTGGGGCCCGGGGCTACGGGAAATTTTGGGGCTCCCCCTCCTCTTCCTCAGCTACTGAAAAATTTGCCCCCCCCCCCCATACGACTTGTTTTTATCCCAAATTAAATATGCATTTTTTAAAATTATTTTATTTTATTTCATTGTTATTTTTAACAGTGCAATAATTATATTGTTTAAACACGTACAGTTCAAACATATTTTATAAATTTTAAAAGAAAACAAATTAAAGATAGAAAGAAAACAAATTAAAGAAAAGAAATTTTTTACCAAAAATGGAAAGTGCTATTCTATTTCAAATCGCTTCAACTGTCAGGCTGTCAATTTTATGCCTTTTGGTCAATTTTATGCCCGTTTAAAATTTTGTCAGAAAATGCTTCAGAAAATTTCACTTCATTGAGCTGGGAATTTGAAACCAATTTAAGCCCTTTGGCCCTGACGTCCTATTAATAGGACATATCTTTTATTGAGTGTTATTTTGTCTTAAAGACTATTTTATTTAATTCCAGCACCTAATAATGATAGCATATACTGATACATTTACTACTATGACTTCATCTATGTTTCAGCATTTAAAAATATATATTTATTAATTATTAGCAATTCATATTCATTGACGTTTCTTTTAATTCAATCATATGTTTTACTCTTTAAATTTAAATTAGGTACTCCTTTTCCAAATTAGTAATTTATGATAGAAGGTAAAAAATACTACTCAATTTTTATGTTTATTTTATCCGGTAGTAATAGGACATTTTCCAAACGTCCTAAAAAAATTCTTCCTTAGTCTATTGTTATATGAAAAACACGCAAATTAACTACATTCATTAGGCTTCAATAAAGAACACATTCGTTAAATTTCAGTAAACCGCAACTTCCTTGATTTCAATAGATACTTTTAATTTTATTAGCGTAAAAGAATTTTTTTCCCAAAGTTGGAAAAAAAATTCAGGGCGGAAGGGGTAAAATAAATTAATGACACTGTTTTAAACAATGCAACTCATAAATATCGATTTTTAGTAACTTGTACAGAAGGAAATTTATATATACAATGTGTATTTTTTAAGCTATTTTAAAGTCATTAAATATACAGATAAAGGTTTCTCTTTACTTAAAATGAAAAAAAAAAAAAAAAAAAATATTAAAATAAAATAAAGTAAAGCAATTTCACATTTCCTAAAATCTTTTTGTAATAAAATAAATACAAAACAAATAATTACAAAAAAAAATAATTTTTTGTAATATTAAAATAAGTATTTATGAAAAAAACTTACTACTAGATTCTTTGTTTTACATTGATTTTCTGCTGAGGAACAAGATAAGACGATTCGACAGGGCCGTAGCAAGGTGTTTTGGGCCCCCTCCCCTCTCCCACACTTTCAAGTGAGTTTTTTGAAAAATATTTGTATTGAAGTTTCTATATAAAGAGACAAAAGATTTCGAATTGTGCGTAAAGACGTAAGCCCCGCAACACTTTAACAGGCTCGAGGACTGTGCCTTGTAAGTTTCAGAGCCCGCTTAAGGATTAGAAGTAGAGGAAGCCTGACGTCACAGGGCAGGGGGGCTATTATCCTACCACTTGTTTTTTTCATTTACTAAATCCATTTTCCGTATGCTTAAATTATTCGAAATTTTACCATGGAAATTTCGAGTAAATAAAGTTTTTACTACAGTCAAAGATCTATAATCCGCACACCCATAATTCACTGTTTCCTCATTGTTTTTTCATTTTTTTTAAAAAATTTCTAAAAAAAAACGTTTTTGGATCCCTAATTTGTAAATTTTTTAACTGTTTATTTCATTGTTTACATTCGTAAAATAACGTGAATTATAGAAAACAGTGGATTATGGGTGTGCGGATTATAGATCTTTGACTGTATTAAATTAAAACTGACCATCTATATATTATACACATTAAAAAATATTCTATTAAACACATAATTATACATAACCAATTAATTTTGTAAAAGACAAATATGGAATTACAGTTGAGAATATTTGAACTTCAAAATATTTTTTATGTTTTACAAATTGCAACATAGTAAGAAAAAAATATTTCATAATAATTAAAAAAAAAAACTATATATGTTTTTACTCTGATTGAATTTATTGAATTAAAAATTAGGTTTGAAAAATAAATTTGGGGGGCCCTTTGTATTTTAGTGGGTAAGCATGGATGGGCTTTATGGGCCTGTGAGATTATTTAACATCGTGGGAAAAAAAGAAAGAAAGAGTATAGGAAATTTTAAAATAGCACAATTTCTTATTGTGACATGAATTTAGAACACTAGATTTTCCAAGGAAATAAGAGTATAAATTAAATTAGAATTCACTTATTACTTGTTAACAAACGAAATAGTTTAACATATGAATGCAATGGAATCGGAGGTTGATGCAGAAATTTTTTCTTGGATCCCATTTTGTGAAAAATAAAGTTATTTTTATGAAATTTATTCCAGTTATTGAAATTCGCATCAAACATTTATTAGTAATAACTTATTTAAGTCTATATGCTAAATTTTTCATTTCTGGTGAACTTGTTTCCTTTGCAAAACACATATTTTAAAACCTAACACTATAAAATTAATTAGAGTATATTTTTATGGAATAGAATTTTGTGAATGGTGTGTTTTATTAAAAAGAATTTTGTGAAGGAACTCTAATGAAACGCTTAAATGAAAAACATGTAAATGAGAAATGTGTGTTATTAAAATATGCTCTATTAGTATACATATATTTTTCCAAGCTGTGTAAAATTTTCCAATACTTAAAATTTTTAATAATAGCAATATAAATTACATAAAGTAATAAATATGACTTACCAGATTAGTATAAGAGCTCTAGATATACACTTAATTTTATAAATACTATATTATGCGTATTACTAAATCAGAAAAAAAAATATATACAAAAATCCACATCTGTGTTGTCTACAAACATGTACTTGTATGCATTAGCTGGCTGCTTAGTACTTGAATAGGCCAGTACCTAGTACCAAAGCGAGTATATATACTCCCTTCAAGGTCAAGGAATCTGGTTGCTAATTAAGCTGTTAACATTTTAAGATGATTCTCTAGATGTGATTTGTGTCACCCACATAGTGAAATATCGGTGTGAAAAATGACCTATTTTCTAAGAACATAATATCCCGGTGTTTCAAAAGGAAACATACTTTTGTCGCTCAGGCTACGCGCAAATATCACTACTTTCCAGTTACACAAAAAGAGCAATAAATCTATCTTTGAAGATGCAGTTTCCGGCTATCGATGGGAGGAGAACAAAAGGATGCTAGTTTTCGAACTTCTTTAAATGATTTTTGAGGTCCGAAGCCTATCTAATTGACAAGGATGGGAAAATTTTTCTCTTCAGTCGTAAAGCTGTCAACTGATTTCGCGTGCGATTTCTCACTTGAAGTTCAAATTCAGCGCGCTGAAAAAGCAATATATAAATCAAAGCGCCGACAAGAAAGATCAGAGAGAGCGACGCTTGACCACAAGAGTGCTATGAACCTGGTCCTTAAAGGTCAAAAGAGTTGCTAGGTCAAAAACCCATGGACAAAAAGAGAAGGGGGAAAAACGAGTAAGAAAATAAGGATTTTCAGTTTCTGCGTTTTTGAAAGCTAAACAAGATTTTTAATAAGAACAGGGCCCAGTTAAGGCTACGGGAAGCCCCGAAACAAACATCATTCTGGACACCCCCTCTTCTATCTATCTGTAGATTTTTTTTCTTTCTTTTTTTTTTTTTTTATATTGTAGAAGTGGCAAGCACTAAAAATAAAAAATAAAAAATGTATTGTACACAGGCATAAATTTTGTACATTATACGGCTCACATCTATATACAAGATATACCAAAAAATTGGTCACAACTTTAATTAAAAATATTAATTTGATAATTATAGAAAAAATGATAGATTGATTGAAATAAGCATTTCTTTGCAAATTTTTACTTTGCTTACCTAAGGTTGACATTACAAGATGTCTAAAAAAGAAGGCTCAAAATTGCACATAATTAACTATTTTAAGTTATCATGTTACGAGGAAACATTAAGGGTGTATTCGAAGAAACGCTTTTCCATTTTCAACAGCTCGAAATTTTCCGATACAATTTTACACGCATTTTTAAAAGTAGAAACGTGAAACTTGCTGAGAGGATTTTTGAAGAGACGTATAAGGTGCCGTGTGATGTCTTTTTACACTCAATTCACTAGAATTTGAT
This sequence comes from Maratus speculifer, assembly GCA_964019185.1. Taxonomy (NCBI): domain Eukaryota; kingdom Metazoa; phylum Arthropoda; class Arachnida; order Araneae; family Salticidae; genus Maratus; species Maratus speculifer. The sequence goes on along the minus strand of OZ025300.1, from coordinate 11,465,686 downwards.
TTATAAACAATTACCTTTTCTGTATGACTCTTTTTTTCGTTTCCAAATCTCCCACTTCGGAAAAATCGGTTAAAAATGCCGTTTTTTATTACTTTTTTTTTTGCAACATTTTCTCCATTTATCGAAGAATTGACAATCACGGCACCTTGTGTACTTTATGAATAAGACAATTTGCCAGTTGGATGCATTCGAGAGCGAAAATGAATGTAAAAATAAATCGGAAATTAAGCAGCTTGAATCGAAATACACCCTTAATAAAAAAATTTCTTTTAAAAGCTATGGGATACAATGTTGTTGTAATCAGGGCCTGGTTAAATCATGGGCATGTAGGACATCGGACGCCGGGGCCCCCGATCGAGGGGGCCTCCCAAGGACAAATATAATTTTTTTGTTAAGGCTAAATAATAAAAAATGCCCAAAAGTGACCAAAATTTTTTCTTTCTTTATTTATTTTTAGGTTTATTGTTGCTCTTTTCTCATCTCTCCTTCCCCCCTCCCCTGGATGTAACAGCTACATCAGAGTTGTATTTATATTTTAATGATTTACATTTAGCCTTATGTTTCTATAACAGAAGAAAAAAATGTATTCGATAATTTCTTAAAGTTATCTTTTTTGAGTTATTCTGCACACAAATGCGAATAGACAATTAGTATAAAGTTAGTTTTAGACACTTCAGTATATTTCAAGAGAAAATCCAAAAGGTTGAAAGCCCCCCGCCCCCCGCCCCCCCCCCCCCCCCCCCACAATCTAAGTCGGGCCCTGGTTGTAATAAAATTTTAATAATTTGTTTTCTGATGATATAGTTTATTTTCTGCGTACAGGGCCCGACTTAGACAGTGGGGGGCTCTGGGGCAAACACTTTTAGGGGGGCCCCTTCTATCTTAAAATTGTTCGTAAATTATACTCACGTGACTAAAACTGAAATTCATAACTATTGTATGTATGTGTACATAAATTTCGTACCAAGTACTATTCACATCTATATACATAAAAGCAGAAGAAAAACAACTTCAAGAAATTATAGATTATATGAATATGAGGATAAATGTGAGGTCTTAAGGAAACATTGGGTACAGAAACAGAGTGGGTAGGAGAAGAGAGAACCTTGAAATTGAAAGAAGAAAAAAAAAGAATTTTGGTCACTTTTGACCATTTTTTATCATTTGACACTGCTTTAACGAAAAACTTATCTGTCCTTGGGGGGCCCTCTTAAGCCGGGGGGCCCGGGGCAATTGCCCCTCATGCCCCTGCCTTAGTCTAGTCAGGCCCTGTCTGCGTATGTGGAGGGAGAAGCAGAGAGCAGAGAGGAAAAGGGGAACCACACTCCCATCGCAAGTGTTTGAAAACGTATGAATTTCGGTCACTTTTAGCACATTTTAAGCATTTGCCACCTTTTAAAGAAAATATTGATTATTGGGGGGGGGGGGGAGCTTAAAAAAGAGGCACCTGGGGGAACTGTCTGGCATGTACCTGAATAAGAAAAGAATTTGAAAAAATAGAAACATTTAAAAGAAATATTTTCTTACATTTTCAAAAAAAAATAAACTTCGGTAAAAAGGTCGATAGAATCGATTAGGGGGCCCCCTGGCTTCGTCGCCCCCCCCAGATGGGGGTATGGGGGGCTGTCGCTACGGCCCTGCAATTCGATGTGGTCACTTACAAAAATAATGCTAAATGTTTAAAGATACTTGTCGATGTCATTTGCAAGGTCGGAAGTGTCGACAGCAGGGGGGTCCTAGTCCTCTCCTCGTTATCAGTTTCTTGGGAAAACTTTGGGATTAGGAAGTAGAAGTGAGAAATAGAATAAGGTGTTTTTCTTCTTTAAGTCTCGGAGAAGAGGGTAAAAACAATGTTAGCAACAGTTATAATGGACTTCCGAAGCTTCAATATTGCAAAGGAAAAGAGTGATATTGAAACACAACTTTTTTTTTCTTGTCATTTAATTGTAGTTTAATTATTTTAGAAATAATTTTTTTCCCATTTTTTCTTTAAAAAATACAATTTTTTTTTTAAACAAAACTTTGGTACAACTTAAGCCACTTTTGGGGGCCCCTGTCTTGTTGGGGCCCGGGGCTCCAGCCCCCATAGCCCCCCCCTTAATCCGGCCCTGTATACAGGGAGGTGGCGGTGGGGTAGGAATACATATTTGATGCATAATCTGTAATGCACAATTTCTTTTGTGCTTTCACTTCCCACAAGCCAAAGTCCGCGTCATTCAATATGCCTCCAATTAAACAACAAAGCGGAGGATGCCACGTGGCAGAATGAGAACGACACGTGAACCCTGGAAGGGGTCTTTCTCACCAAATCATCGTAAACTGGTATACAATGGCGCGGTCGTGGATTCTAATGGCAATCAGTAAATTAGCTGCTCTCCCCTTTTCTTTGTATGGTTGTGTCCTTTTTAAAAAAATCCTTTCTCTCTTTTTAAAATAGAATAGATATTATATGAAGTAAAATATTGAACTTCCTGATAAATCCTAAATGATATCATTGTACATTTCACATGAGTTATGTGATTTAAAGAGGCTACATCTTTTGATTGGGCATAAAAAGAAATTTTGATGGCGGAAACCTTGCAACTTAAGCGAAGAATATGTTTTGTTGAGCAGACGATAATTTGTGAAAAAGCAAAAAGGATCTCAATGAGCCTATTGCGAGTCCATTGTGAAGGAATCCTTATCTTTTTTAATATTCTCTATCATTTATTTTATTTCGCATTCATTTAAAGCCATGGACATTTTGTATTATTAATATTCATTGAATGTTTCATTTTAAGTAAGTATTCTATTTTATCTTTTAAGTTCTCTGTCAACAAAAGAATAGATTGCATTTTCTCTAGAATTGTGATTTCATCAGTGAAATGTTCAGGAGAGGCATATCTGACATTTAAAGCTAACAATCATTTTTAATTTGGACAAGAAAAATCAAGGACTATTCACTTTATCTTAATATATTTATATATATATATATGCATGTAAGTATAAATGAATGTTTAATTATCTTTCCTTAGTTAATAAAATTTAAAGTTTTGTAGAATTTTAATTAAAATTAATACCACCCATAAGAAAATTTGCACAATAGTTTTAAATAAGTTTAAGTTTTTCCACATGCTCAAAGTTCAAGTAAGATCGTTTTTGTGACGCGCCCCTAAACTTCAAAACCTACACTCTTTATATCCATACAATAAAAAAGAAAGAATAGAGGTGAATTAAGGTTGCTGGGATAATGCCAATATCATAACCTTAAAGTGCGGTAGATTAGACCCAAACACAACCGGGGGCTTTCGAAAAAAAAAAGAAGAAGAAGAAGTTTTTTAGTAACATTTGTTTCAATTTATAATACAATGAAATGCTACTTTAAAATGCTTAAATATAAGCAGATCATTTTCATTTAGAGAAAAAGAAATGTACGGCTGGAGTCAAAGAATTTGGTCCCTGTTCCACGTAATTACTTTATTTGGGCCGAATAACAATTATTTTTAATAAAATGAAGTTTTTATTTTTATATTTTAAATTAAATATCTATCACACACACACATATTGGAAAACAATTTAATTTCAGACAGTTAAAAATTTGTACTCTGTTCTTTGCTTTTCGTATTAAATAAAGTTTTAAGGAATAATTTCGCGTTCTTTTTAGCTTCGTTATTTATTTATTCATTTATTATTTATTTATTTATTTATTTAGTGTATTTGTTAATATTTCATCTATAAATTTTCCGTGAATTTCTGTAATTATACGAGTTTTAATTCAAAAATATTTATTTATCATAAACATAGAAATAGAAAAAAAGCAGACCAATGGATCAAAATGATTTTTAATCTAATCTTTGAATTGGCATGTAATTCAAAATAAATGCTTTCTAAGCTTCTACAACACTTGTATATGATAGTCATGCCTAGCCTAAGGCGTCCATTCATTTTCAAAGTAAATATATAAATAACATTATTATAAAAAGGAAGTTTTTTTTTAATTTTAAATTAAATATCTATCACACACACACATATTGGATAAACAATTTAATTTCAGGCAGTTAAAACGTTGTACTCTATTCTTTGCTTTTCGTTCTAAATAAAGTTTTAAGGAACAATTTTGTGCTCTTTTTAGCTTCGTTATTTATTTATTTATTTATTTTATTTTTATTTATTTTTTAATGTATTCGTTAATGTTTCATCCATAAATTTTCCATGAATTTCTGTTACCATACGAGTTTTAATTCAAGAATATTTATTTATCATAAACATAAAATATTTTTATGTTTTAAATAATTTCATGTTGAATTATGCTTTATGTTGAATTTCTGTAACTATACGAGTTTTAATTCAAAAATATTTATTTATCATAAACACAAAAATAGAAAAAGAACAGACCAATAGATCAAAATAATTTCTAATCTAATCTCCGAATTGCCATGTAATTCAAAATAAATGCTTTCTAAGCTCCTGCAGCACTCGTATATGGCAGTCATGCCTAGCCTAAGGCGCTCACTCATTTTCAAAGTAAATTATATAAATAACAATTATTATTATAAAAATTAGGTTTTTTTTTTTTTAAATTTTAAAATAAATATCTATCACAGATATTGGAAAATAATTTAATTTCAGACAGTTTAAAATTTGTACTCTGTTCTTTGCTTTTCATTCTAAATAAAATTTTAAGGAATAGTTTCGCGTTCTTTTTAGCTTCGTTCTTTATTTCTTTATTATTTATTATTATTATTATTATTATTATTATTATTATTATCATTATCATTATCATTTATTTATTTATTTAGTGTATTTGTTAATGTTTCATCCATAAATCTTCCATGAATTTCTGTAACTATGCGAGTTTTAATTCAAGAATATTTATTTACCATAAACATAAAAATAGTTATAATTTTATTTATTTATTTTTTGTGTGTGTGTGTTTGTTAATGTTTCATCCATAAATCTTCCATGAATTTCTATAACCATACGAGTTTTAATTCAAAATATTTATTTATCATAAATACAAAAATAGAAAAAGAACAGACCAATAGATCAAAATAATTTTTAATCTAATCTTTGAATTGCTATGTAATTCAAAATAAATGCTTTCTAAGCTCCTGCAACACTTGTATACGGCAGTCATGCCTAGCCTAAGGCGCCCACTCGTGCATAGGGCCACTCGAAAGTTTCGTCTATTAGAGGCCCACTAGGGCGCGTGCTGAAGTACACCTCTTGGTGATAGCTACAAGAGCGTGTGAAAAATGGAATCATTTGTAATATTTCGTTCCCCAAGGAAGAGGCATTATTGATAAAGATATTGTGAGAGGGGAGGATTTATATCTGAATGCTAGAAACTGAGGCAGTCTCGTCAACTTGCGGAGGAGGGCTGATAAAAGTGTTTGAAATGTTGCTGACGTATTAAGCATTGTTGCTCGATGGATTTATATATGTTTCCCTAAGTTGAGGAGAGATTGAATGATTACGTTTCAAGTCTGTAAAAAGCTTCAAATTATAAGTGATGAAATCTATGTCTAATTATATTGATTACTCAGCATAATAAATTATTTTCCTTTTCTGTTTTTATTTTTTTATTTTTATTTTTTAGAGAAAATGGAACATATTTTTATTGATATGGATTATTGATTAAATAAAATTTTGTAACATGTCATATGATTATGATCATCCATAAAATGTTACACGTTATAAGTTGAGATGCTTAAAGGATTCCAAGGATCAAAATTTGTTTAATTTTTTTTATAAGAATTTAAGTTTTTTTTTTTTTTTTTTTTTTTTTTTTTTTTTTTTTTTTTTTTTTTTTTTTTTGCTTGAAATGTGTGTTTATAAATATATATATATATTTTTTAGATAAAGTGTTTTTGAAAACGTTAAAATTATTTTTAATTTAGAAAAAATATTTAAACTTTGAGCTTATTTAATTTTTGATTACTTGTTCAATTTCATTACTTTCTAAATAAAACTCATTCTCAAAAACTTTTTTTTCTTGTTTTAAATTTTGTAAAAAATACTTTTATAAATCATAAAGTTAAAAATAAATCTTTTCATTTCACAGTAGTGAAAAAAAAAAAGGATATATGAGAGTGAGTTTTGCTTCGAGGAACATATTTTCAAAATTTTCACATGAAATGAAAAAAATGACGGAGCCAATTTATTAAAAACATAACACAAAATCTTTGTACAAAATTTCACACTCATATCTTTCAAGAAAATTTAGATAATAATTAAACATGAAACTTTTAAACATGATAAACAAATAAAAATGTTATTTTTTATTTTTTATTTATCTTTATTTGTTTACTTTTATTTTATTTATTTGTTTATTTTAAGGTAACCCATGAACCACTTACTCGAAATCATTAGTTTTGAAGTAAAACTCATTCTTGAAAGTACTCTTTACTTTTAAATGTATTACAAATTTTATAAGAAATATTTTTATAAATCCTGAAGACAAATTAAAAAGCAAACTTACTTCTCTAAAATAGTGAAAAAAAGGATACTTGAGAGTGAGTTTTGTTTCAATATGTTTTTAAAACTGTCTAAATAAATGGAAAATCCTGAAGCCAAATTATTAGAAACATAACATAAAATCTTTGAACAAAATTTCATTCCCATATCTTGCAAGAAAATTTAGATATAAACTATAAGGCTTGGCAAACTATGAAAAAAAATCCTTTGAGATTAATCGACTTACGAGTTTAGTTATGGGATGTCAATAATAGGTAGCTTGGCATCGTGCATGTCACAGGTTGTAAAGACCTAATTTACAATAAAAAAAATTAAGTGTGTTGCAAATCAAACTAAGCCAGAAGACAGAGTCCAAACCTGTAAAACTCTTTTTCTAGCAATAGCGGGGCTAATTGAGAAAAACAACCTCGAACACTTCTATTGATAGATAGTCGTATACCGTTTATGCGTTTATGTTTATATCTGGAGCAAACATGCAATCCATGCTTTCTCCTTTAGATACAAATTTTCATAAAACACAAAAAACTTATAAAAAACAAAATAATTTTATTTAATACTAATTTTTATTTTTATATTTTTATTACTGTTATTCGAGAGAATTCCAAGCATACGTAAGATATTAAACCTAAAACTAATTAATAAAATGTATTTAAAAATTGAAGAAATCACGTTTTGACCGAATTCAGAGATGGAAGCATGTTTTGGTTGTTTGACAATCGGATAAAACGCTTTTTGAATGAAAAAAGTTCTAACTAACAAATAATACAAAAGCATTATTTTATTTGCGAGAATTCTGAATTTCAATTGATTATTGATAACATTAAATGACAGATTAGGATACCTTGTAATACTTATTAAATATTTACTAAATAAATATTTGTTTGCCAAAAGGCGACTTCAAATTTAAAAATCAATACCTTCATCTAGACAGTCACACACTTCCCCCTCTTCTTCATTACAAGTTGGTAAATCATGGATAATATGATTTTACCATTTTAAGACATCATCAGATTGATTTTGCCCCTAATCACGATATAATATTTTCAAAAGATTATCAACTTATTTTTTCTTTTCATCTGATTTGGCGTGGCTAAGAGGAAGAGATTTAAAACAACCCTTTGAACACGGGTAACAATAATTCCCTTTTTCAAAAGATTTACATCAGATTCTTCACTTAGATCTTGAAATATATAATTCTGGAAGCCTTTCACCATAACAGCTCTCTAATTTTTATCTAAAATAATCCGTTTCAATTGTGAAATGTTTGGTAGGCTTCGAAAGTAAACATTTAATGATTTGATATTCAAAAGTTCCCAATCAGTCCCTAAACCCCACAAATGACGGTCCCGTGACCCTCCAGGACAACTGTAATTGGCAGACTGGAGAAATCACTATTTGAATGAATGCAGATCAGGCTGAAAAATCGTTATTTGAATTATCTATAAGGTATTTAAAAAATTATGATTGTATAATCATAATTTAATTTTTATTAAACTATTGTCTGATAAAAGAGTATTTTTAAATTATGTATGTAATATATATTTTACATTCTTTTATCTATACTTTCCACTTTTTGATGTTTAAAAAATTCTTTACTTCACTTTTACAACCAGTGGACTAATCTTGGTGAGACTGTGTTGGAGGATCATTGACTCTATATGTTTTTGTAAATCGAAAGTAGTTATAGTCTAGTAACCATAAAGAATAAATCGATATTTATTACTTGTGGCTGGTTACATTATTGACGCTATTCATTTTTTTATAATTCGCATGTAGTTTCAACCTTGTAAGAATAAAAAATATTTCGTGATTTATCACGTGGGGCTGACTAAAAGAAAAATTCCGTAAAATTAGTTCATTAATTTATAAATAAGATCTATAATACTAAAATATTGTACTATCATCTGAAACACATAACTATATAATTGACATAATGAAATCACACTAAAAACTAACAAATTTTAATGTTATAAAAATTTTCACGATTTTGGGAAATTAAACAAATTGTATAGATATTAATCACTATAAGGAGTGGATTGCATAAAAAATAGCACTAATCTTGTACATTATCAATATTAAAACTTAATTTTGACGTCATATTTGGAATCTTCGGTAGATTTTACCTTCGAATATAAAAAAGAAAGTGATTATGCGAGATTTAGTCTATTTTATTCTTCAATTAAGCAAAAGAAATTACTTTCATTTTTATGAATTTATGCTTTTCTCCCACCCCTCCTCCTCTCTCTCACACACACATGAAAAAATAAAAACATGCATGATTTTTTTTCTTTCTTTCTTTTGATGGGTTGGAAATTTTATTTTTATTTTTTAGGCATGAGGAAGGGGTCTCGAAGCCAAGAGGTTTATTTCTCTGATTAACAATTAACAGCCATATCACATACAAATTTGTACAGATGATTAGAATATAATTTACAATAGGATCTCCAACTTTTTTTCTTATATAATACATTAGCCATCAGAAGTTACCAAAAGTATTTTTTGCCTTATCTATTCACAAAGATTCTGTTATTAAAAGAAGATAAATTTTCTTTACTAAGAAATTGATATACTGTTGGCCTGCGAGCCACACATGAAATACACGTAATTCACAATAAGATAATTAAACAGGTCGAATTATATAAATGGTAAGTGACACAATCATCATTTTGCAAAAATGAGCTGACAAGTTCAAAATCTTTTTTCCATTGTTATCAAATCCTCTCTTTTATCAATTATATTCCTGTGAGCATGAGATTTGTTTTCTTGATTTTTTTTTCCCAAATAGTAATTTAACATATGATAATGGACCACTGATTATCTTCAAGCATACGATTATTTATTTACTTATTTATTTATTCATTTATTTATTTATTTATTATTTTATTTATTTATTTATTTATTTATTTGTTATATACCACCTTTATCATATGACATCTTCAATTAAGAAATTTTGAGAAATATAAAAATATTATAATCACACAACTTGTATCTGCAAATCGAACTGAGCCGGCACACTAATTCCAAACCTGTAAAACTCCTTTTCTAGCAATAGCTGTGCTAATGCAGAAAAACAACTTCGGACATCTCTCGCTGTTAGATAGCCATGCACCGTTCACACTTTTCGTTTATACGTTTTCATTTATACGATTTTTAATTTAAGCAAGCACCAATTCATATCTATATATTTTAACTTTTTACCCGCCCAAACATAACATGGTTAACCCTGTATTTCTCAAGAAAAGTTCTTTAGTCCAGGCTGTTAAATATCTTTACAAATTTCGACTTCCAGTTTTTAGCTCACAGGCTATCATAGCCTGAGAGCTTATGTGCCCGTCCGTTCTGTATGTATGTACGTAACGCGATAACTCATGATAAAAATATCGGATCCACTTGAAATTTTGTATATAGGTATATCCTGATAAGGCGCTTCCCTGATTAGTTTTTGGAGTTCATTCGATATGTATAACAGGGGGAACGGGGGGCTCATGCCCCTCCCCTTAATTGATTTAATGGGTTTTTCATGCAGAATTAAGAGTTTTCGTTCAAAATTTAGATATAGGATCATTTTGATGAGGCAATTTCGTGACTTTTATTAGGTGTTCATTGAATAAGTATAAATAGGGGGAACAGGGGTTCTAATCCCCCCCCCCCCGTTACTTGACATAAATGGGATTTTCATGCAGAATTAAGTTTTCGTTCAAAATTTAGATTAGGATCATTCTGATGAGGCGATTCCGTGACTGTCATTAGGTGTTCATTGAATAAGTATAAATAGGGGGAACAGGGGTTCTAATGCCCCCCCCCGTTAGTTGATATAAATGGGATTTTCATGCAGAATTAAGTTTTCGTTCAAAATTTAGATTAGGATCATTCTGATGAGGCGATTCCGTGACTGTTATTAGGTGTTCATTGAATAAGTATAAATAGGGGGAACAGGGGTTCTAATGCCCCCCCCCCCGTTAGTTGATATAAATGGGATTTTCATGCAGAATTAAGTTTTCGTTCAAAATTTAGATTAGGATCATTCTGATGAGGCGATTTTGTGACTGTTATTAGGTGTTCATTGAATAAGTATAAGTAGGGGGAACAGGGGTTCTAATGCCCCCCCCCCGTTAGTTGATATAAATGGGATTTTCATGCAGAATTAAGTTTTCGTTCAAAATTTAGATTAGGATCATTCTGATGAGGCGATTTTGTGACTGTTATTAGGTGTTCATTGAATAAGTATAAATAGGGGGAACAGGGGTTCTAATGTCCCCCCCCCCTTAATTTATATAAATGGGTTTTTCAAGCAGAATTTTCAGATTTCGTTCAAATCTCTGAATAGTTTTGGAAGTTTAATGGTTAAGTATAAAAGAGGGGGATAACTCTTTTTAAATTATATAAAAGCTAAATGGGCTTTTATTAAGAATTATCTAATTTGCTCTGAATTTTGGATATAGATTTTTTATATGATAAAGCATGTCTTTGATAGTATAGGAGGTTCAATGATTAAGTATAAAAAAAAAGAGGAAAGGGGAGAGCTGTTTCCCCTTCTTAATTTTTTTTTCGAACGGAATTAACCCTTGAAAATATAAGGCTTTAATGTGCAATTAGTATTTGTAGCCTGTGAGCTCAATGCCATCAGTTTAACTGGGCAGTATTCTTTTTATTAATGGATTTATCGTTTTAGGAGATCCTGAACACGATTTGATGTTTTTTGTAAATTGTCTGCCTGTGAGTCTATCCGTAAACCTGTCAGCGTGTATGTGACAGAAATTTTATGGACTCTCTATCTCAAGAACTAATGCACAGAATATCACAAACTTTAGATTAGGTTAAAACTAGATATAGGCTAAAGCTGATTAGTTTTTGTTGTATATTCCTCAACAGGTGATGCTGATGTCTGCATTATTCATGATTTCCACACTATCTGTATCTCAAGAACTAATGCACGGATTTTCATAAAACCACTGATTCAGATTTTTTTGCGAAAATGCGCTGAAAAGTTTTAAATATCGATTTGCGTTTATAATCAAATTCGTCCTTTATGAGGTTTTTTTAAATAATTGAACAGATGGTAATGGACCATTTATTATCTTCAATCATGTGATTATTTATTTATTAATTATTTTTAAGCTATTGCATAGCTTTTATCGCGGGCTTTGAGCGCGGCGACCGAATCCAAAAATACCGTAACGAGAAAAATCCTAACACATCCGTAACGAAAAAACCTAACACTCGGCTAACGTCGTTTCAGCTCGGCAGACTTCGGCATGGTATCATTCGGTAGACTTCGGCAGATATTGACGCGGTATTTTTCAGATATTTAGAGAATATCAAGTCCCAAACTTATATTTCTTATTTCAATTACTATAAATCTATAGTTTCAATAATAAAAATTCCTGATAGAATGTGTATAGAAAAGAATCGTCTTAAGATAAAATAAGGTAGGATAATGTAGCTTTTGGTGATTGGAGACCCGCCCAATGGGGAGGATCGAAAAATTTAAAATGTTTATAACTCGCGATCTAATTTTCGTAGCGCGGCCAAATTTTGTTCAATAATTTATTATGAGACAGTGTTAATTTTTGGTGACAGGAGACCCCTCACGGAGAGGGTCAAAAAATTTAAAATGCTTATAACTCGCGATCTATTTTCCGTAGCGCGGCCAAATTTTGTTTGGTAATTTATTATGAGACAGTGTTAATTTTTTGTGACAGGAGACCCCCCCCCCCTCCCCATGGTGAGGGTCGAAAAATTGAAAATGCTTATAACTCGCGATCTAATTTTCGTAGCGCGGCCAAATTTTGTTTGGTAATTTATTATGAGACAGTGATAATTTTTGGTGACAGGAAATCCCCCACGGTGAGGGTCGAAAAATTTAAAATGCTTATAACTAGCGATCTACTTTTCGTAGTGCGGCCAAATTTTGTTTGGTAATTTACTATAAGACAGTGTTACTTTTGGTGACAGGAGACCCCCCCCCCCCACGGTGAGGGTCGAAAAACTTAAAATGCTTATAACTCGCGATCTAATTTTCGTAGTGCGGCCAAATTTTGTTTGGTAATTTACTATGAGACAGTGTTACTTTTGGTGACAGGAGACCCCCCATGGTGAGGGTCGAAAAATTTAAAATGTTTATAACACGCGATCTAATTTTCGTAGCGTAGCCAAATTTTGTTTGGTGATTTATTATGAAACAGTGTTAAATTTTCGTGACAGGAGACCCCCACGGTGAGGGTCAAAAAAGTTAAAATGCTTATAACTCGCGATCTAATTTTCGTATCGCGGCCAAATTTTGTTTGGTAATTTTTTATGAGAGAGTGTTAATTTTTGGTGACAGGAGACCCCCCACGGTGAGGGTCGAAAAATTTTAAATGCTTATAACTCGCGATCTAATTTTCGTAGCGTAGCCAAATTTTGTTTGGTGATTTATTATGAAACAGTGTTAAATTTTCGTGACAGGAGACCCCCACGGTGAGGGTCAAAAAAGTTAAAATGCTTATAACTCGCGATCTAATTTTCGTATCGCGGCCAAATTTTGTTTGGTAATTTATTATGAGAGAGTGTTAATTTTTGGTGACAGGAGACCCCCCACGGTGAGGGTCGAAAAATTTAAAATGTTTATAATTTGCGAATCAATTTTCGTAGCGCGACCAAATTTTGTTTGGTAATTTATTATGAGACAGTGTTAATTTTTAATGACAAGAGATCCCCCATGGTGAGGGTCGCAAAATTTAAAATGCTTATAACTCGCAATTGGATTTCGGTATCGCAGCCAAATTTTGTTTGGTAATTTAGTATGAGACAGTGTTAATTTTTGGTGACAGGAGACCCCCCCACGGTGAGGGTCGAAAAATTTAAAATGTTTATAACTCGCGATCAATTTTCGTTGCGCGGCCAAATTTTGTTTAGTAATTTATTATGAGACAGTGTTAATTTTTGGTGACAGGAGATCCCCCATGGTGAGGGTCGAAAAATTTAAAATGCTTATAACTCGCGATCTAATTTTCGTAGTGCGGCCAAATTTTGTTTGGTAATCTATTATGAGACTATTAATTTTTGGTGACAAAAGACCCCCACTATGAGGTTCGGAAAATTTAAAATGCTTATAACTAGAGATCTAATTTTCAAAGCACAGCCAAATTTTGTTTGGTAATTTATTAAGGTATAGCATAGCTTTTATCGCGGGCTTTGAGCGCGGCGAAAGAATCTAGAAATTTCGTAACGAGAAAAAAACCTAACACTCCGGCTAACGTCGTTTCTGTTTGGCAGACTTCGGCACGGAATCCTTCGGTAGACTTCGGCAGATATTAACGCGGTATTTCAGATATTTTGAGAATATCAAGTCTCAAACTTATGTTTTTTATTTCAGCTACCATAAACGTATAGTTTCAATGATAAAAATTCCTGATTTACCTACATGCAGGGTTCTCGCTGTCGCTCGCCATTGCGCCAAATTGCGACTAAATTCTTCATTTGGCGAATAAACAAGCGCCAAATTGCTAGTGCTCAATTTATAAATTTTAATTAGCTCAATTTTAAAAATATTTTAAACGATTTTTCTTTCATTGAACTAATTCTCATTAGTTCAATAAAAGAAAAAAAAAATGTTATCGGTCATCACGCTCAAAAAGTGTAACTTGAATTAATATCAAAGACAAAAAAAAAAAACTGCATAAATAAAAAATAAATAATTATAATTGCATAAGTTGATAAAAAATGCTATGCAATAGCTTTACCGCGGCAGTCCCCGAGTGTCACACGTATTTTTATTTATTTAATTAATTTCTTTATTTCTTTTTTATTTCTTTATTTAAATTTTTATTTATTGCTTTATTTTGTCACTTACCACCTTTATCATATGTGATTTGCAATTAAGAAATTTTAAGAAATATAAAAATATTACAATTACGCAGCTTTATCTTTAACAGTTTTATTACAAATCGAAGTAAGCCGGTACTCAAATTTCAAATTTTTAAAACTCCTTTTCTAGCAGTAGTTGTGCTAATGCAGAAATACAGCTTTGAACACCTCTCGCTGACAAAGAGCCATGCACCGTTCACACGATTCTGCTTATGCAGCTTTCATTTATACGTTTTTTAATTTAAGCAAGCCCCAGTTCCAATCCATATATTTTTACTTTTTACCCACCCAAACTTAATTTTGTTAATTGTATATTTCTCATGAGAAATTCATTAGCACAGGCTGTTAAATATTTTTACAAATATCGACTTCCAGTTTTCGATGTATTTATGCGTTTCAAAAGGTCTTGAACACGATTTGATATTTTCTGTAAAATATCTGTCCGTTAGTCTATCTGTCATTCTGTGAGCCTGTATGTGACAAAAATTTTGTGTGCTCTCTATCTCAAGAACTAATGCACGGAATTTCACAAACTTTAGATCAGGTTAAACCTAGATATAGGCTAGAGCTGATTAGTTTTTGATGTATATCCTTCAACAGGTGGCGCTGATGTCTGAAATATTGATGATTTCCACAATAACTCTATCTCAAAAACTAATGCACGAATTTTCATAAAACTTCAGATTCAGTTTTTTGCGAAAATGATCTGAAAAGTTTTAAATATCAATTTCCGTTTATTATCAAATCCCTCCTTTATAAATTATAATCCCTGAATGAGTATGTTAGTATAAGGAATTTTTTTTTTTTTTTCAAATAATATTTTAACTAATTTTTTTTTTCAAATAATATTTTAACAGATGGTAATAAACCATTGGTTATCTTTAATCATGTGATTATTTATTTATTAATCTTATATTTATTTATTTAAATTTTGTATTTTTTTATTTTTTTACATTATTTTTTTATTAATTAATTAATTAGTTTATTTATTTATTTATTTATTTGTCATATAACCTATCATATGAGATATTCATTTAAGAAATTTTTGAAACATAAAAGTATTATAATCACACAACTTTTATCCTTAAACACTTTTATCACAAATCGAACTAAGCCGGCACACAAATTGCAAACCTGTAAAACTCCTTTTCTAGCAATAGTTGTGCTAATGCAGAAAAACAACTTCGGACACCTTTCGCTGATAAAGAGCCAAGCATCGTTCACACAATTCTGCTTAGCCTCATTTATACGATTTTTAATTTAAGTATACCCCAATTCATATCCATATATTTTAATTTTTTACCCGCCCAAACCTAATAGGGTTAACTGTATATTTCTCAAGAGAAATTCAATTTTTCAGGCTTAAATATTTTTACAAATTTCGATTGCCAGTTTTCGATTGATTTATAGGTTTTAAGAGGTCCTGAACACGATTTGATATTTTTTGTGAAAATTCCTGTTTGTGGGTCTATTTTTCACTCTGTGAGCCTGCATTTGACAAAAAATTTGTGGGATCTCTATCTCAGGAACTAATTCACGGAATTTCACAAATTTTGGATTAGGTTAAACCTAGATATAGGATAGAGCTGATTAGTTTTTGGTGTATATCTCTCAACAGATGGCACTGAGATCTGCATTATTCACGGTTTCCACAATAGCTCTATCTCAAGAACTAATGCACGGATTTTCATAAAACTTCAATTTTTTTTTTTTTTTTTTTTTTTTTTTTTTTGCGAAAATGAGCTGAAGAGTTTTAAATATCGATTTGCGTTTATTATCAAATCCCTCCTTTATCAATTATTACCCCTGTGAGTATGAGGCTTTTTTTTTCAAATTGTAATTTAATAGATGGTAAAGGGCCATTGATTATCTTCAGTCATGTGACTATTTATTTATTTATTTATTTATTTATTTATTTACTTATTTATTTATTTATTATCTGATACTACCTTTATCATACGATATCTTCAATTAAGAAATTTCGAGAAAGCTAAAAATATTATAATCACACAACGTTTATTTTTAAACAGTTTTATTGCAAATCGAACTAAGGAGGCATACAAATTCCAAACCTGTAAAACTCCTTTTCTAGCAATAGCTGTGCTAATGCAGGAAAAAAAACTTCGGACACCTCTCGCTGGTTGAGGTTGAGAGCCATGCACCGTTCACATGTTTCTGCTTATGTAGCTTTCATTTATACGATTTTTAGGTAGATTTCGTATGAAATACTACCGATTGCGGTCTCTCCTATGTTGGAATTTCTGAAATATTTTTGCAGATCTACGCCGATCATGACCTCTAGACCTCAAAACTACCACCAGTAAAAAAGTTTATCTATCTATCTATCGGTCTATATCACTTTTTTATGGACACGATAACTTCTCCAATTCTGCTCAAATCTCTTTCAAATTGATACATAAAATCAAGGGGCATAAAATTTCGGTCAAGTTCGTTAATGGGCAAAATCGGACCAAGGGGGTGGAAATAGAGAGGGTTTTTGTGAAAACCGATAAAACACCATAAATCCCTAAATAAAATAGATATCGAATCAGTTTAAAGTTTTTTTTCTACTTCTAAAAAATAGGCCAAAAATTTATGCATGACAGATATGTTATAATATTAAAAATGGGCTCAAGAGGCGAAAAAAACAGAGTTTTAGAGAGAAAAAATATCATAACTTCGTCAATTCTCAAGATATCAAATCCAACTAAATTTTTTATAAATGTTCTAAAAATTATATAAAACTTTTGTACTATAAGTTTTTGATAGGACCAACGTTTATCGATGAAAAAAATTAAAAACGAAAAGGAAAAGGTAAAAAGATAAAAATCCATAACTTCGTTAATTCTGAAGCTATCAAATCCAATTAAATTTATTTTATATCTACTTAATAATATCTACATTTTTATAGTGACAAGTTTTTATATGACCAATTCTTATAACAAAAATAAATGAATGAAAAGTAAGACTTGAAGAATCAACAGCAAATCCAAACTGCTTACATTCTGACTCATTTTTAAATTCATTTTTGACTTTTAACGCATCCAAATGGGAGGTTTTCTTATTTAGAAACTATATAATGTGACGTATTGTCCAGTTTCTCGACAAAGGACGAATATGTTTCAAAAAATGCTGTCAAAGTAGCCATTTTGAACAAAATTTCCGAAAGCGATCGTGAATGAAGATTTGAGGATGTATTCAAATAACAAATTGCTTTTTTTATGACTCATTTTTAAAACCATTTTTGTTCTCAATCGCATCTGACAGGTTATCTTATTCAGAAACTATATAATGTGCCGTATTGGTCACAATGCCGTAATGTGTCATTTTTTCGATAAAGGCAGAATATTTTTCAAAAAATGCTGTCAAAATCATTTGAGCCAAATTTAGCTTAAGATGATTCTGATAAAATCGGCTCTTACAGAAAAATGAAATTAAAATTTCTGCAAAAGCGGCGTAATAAAATTATTAAACTGGGTTTTTCTCTAATTACATTTTACTTTTTGTTGTTGAAATGAGCACTAACGAAATCTACCTCCGCCTATAGGCCAAGCCGACAAGGATTTTTAATTTAAGCAACGATTCATATCCATGCATTTTAATTTTTTATCCGCCCAAACCTAATCGGATTAACAGTTTACTTCTCAAAGAAAAAAATCATTAGGTTTTTATTTTTTATTTTTATTTATTTATTTATTTTTTAAAGATATCCATTAGTCAAATTAGGCTGTTAAACATTTTTACAAATTTCGACTTCCTGTTTTCGATGAATTTATGCGTTTTAGAAGATCCGAATTTGAATGGAACATAATTTGATTTTTTTTTACTGTAAAATGATTGTTTGTGAGTTTATCTGTCACTCTGTGAGACTGTGTGTGTCAAAAATTTTTTGGACTTTCTATCTCAAGAACTAATGCATAGAATCCCACAAACTATGGATTAGTTTAAACATAAATATAGGCTATAATAGGCTACAATAGGCGCTAATGTCTATACTATTCATGATTTCCACATTATCTCTATCTCAAGAATGGATTTTCATAAAACTTCAGATTTGTTTATTATTATTATTATTATTTTTTTGTTGTTGTTGTTGTTGTTGTTGTTGTGAAAGAAGCTGATAAGTTTTAAATATCGATTTACGTTTATTATCAAATTCGTCCTTTATCAATTATAATCAATTATTATAAATCCCTGTGAGTATGCGATTTTTTTCAAATAGTAATTTAACAGATGGTAATAGATTATAGATTTTCTTCAACCATGTGATAAATAAATAAATAATTTATTTATTTATAATTTTTTATTTAATTAATGAATTTCTTTTTATTTTTTATTTATTTAATTTTTTATTTATTTACTTATTTGTTCCATACCATCTTTATCATATGAGATCTTCATTTAAGTAATTTTCAAAAATATAAAAATATTACAGTTACACAACTTTTATCTATTGCAAATCGAACTAAGCCGGCACACACATTCAAAACCTGTCAAACATATTTTCTAACAATAGCAGTGGTAATGCAGAAAAACAACTTCGAGTATCTCTCGCTAATACAGAGTCATGCACCGTTCACACGTTTCTGCTAATTCAGCTTTCATTTATACGATTCTTAATTTAAGCAAACCCCAATTCATATTCATCTATTTTAACTTTTTATCCGCCCAAAGCCAATCGGGTTAACAGTGTGTTTTACGAGAGAAGTGCACTAGAACGGTTGTTATATTTTTAGAAATTTCGACTTCCAATTTTCGATGGATTTATGTGTTTTAGAAGGTCCGAAACACGATTTGATGTTTTTTTTTTGTTTTTTTTTTGTTTTTTTTTTTTTTTTTTTTTTTTTTTTGTAAAATATCTGTTTGTGAGAAACTCCTTTTCTAGCAATAGTTGTGCTAATGCAGAAAAGCAACTTCGGACACCTTTCGCTGATAAAGAGCCAAGCATCGTTCACACAATTCTGCTTAGCTTCATTTATACGATTTTTAATTTAAGTATGCCCCAATTCATATCCATATATTTTAAATTTTTACCCGCTTAAACCTAATAGGGTTAACTGTATATTTCTCAAGAGGATTTCAATTTTTCAGGCTTAAATATTTTTACAAATTTCGATTTCCAGTTTTCGGTAGATTTATAGGTTTTAAGAGGTCCTGAACACGATTTGATATTTTTTGTGAAAATTTCTGTCTGCGGGTCTATTTTTCACTCTGCGAGCCTGTATGTGACAAAAATTTTGTGGATTCTCTATCTCAAGAACTAATGCACAGAATTTCACAAGTTTTAGATTAGGTTAAACCTAGATATAGGCTAGAGCTGTTTAGTTTTTAGCGTATATCCCTCAACAGCTGGCGCTGATGTCTGCACTATTCATGATTTCCTCAATAGCTCTATCTCGAGAACTAAAGCACAAATTTTCATAAAACTTTAAATTCAGTTTTTTTTTTTTTTTTTTTTTTTTTTTTTTTGCGAAAGTGAGCTGAAAAGTTTTAAACATCGTTTTGCTTTTATTATCAAATTTGACTTTTATCAATTATAATTCCTGTGAGTATGAATTTTTTTTCCAATAGTGATTTAACAGATGGTAATAGACCATTGGTTATCTTCAATCATGTGATTATTTATTTATTAATTTATTATTTATTTATTATTTATTTATTTAATTTTTTATTTATTTATTCATTTTATTTATTATTTTATTTATTTATTTATTAGTCACATTCCCCCTTTATCATATGATATATTCATATCAGAAATTTTGAGAAACATAAAAATATTATAATCACACAGCTTTTATCTTTAACAATTTTATTGCAAATCAAACTAAGCCCTCAGGTACAGAAATGCCAAACCTGTAAAACTCTTTTTTCAGCAATAGTTGTGCTAATGAAGAAAAACAACTTCGGACACCTCTCGCTGATAGAGAGCCATGCACCGTTTACACGTTTCTGCTTGTGTAGCTTCATTTAAGATTTTTAATTTAAGTATGCCCCAATTCATATCCATATATTTTAACTTTTTACCCGACCAAACCTAATCGGGTTAACTGTAATACTTCTCAAGACAAGTTCATTAGTGCAGGCTGTGAAATATTTTTACAAATTCCGTCTTCCGATTTTCGATGAATTTATGCGTTTTAGGGGATCCTGAACACGATTTGAAGTTTTTTATAAAATGTCTGTATATGAGTTTATCTGTTACTCTGTGAGTCTATTTATGATTTAAAAAAAAATGGGTTCTCTTTCTCAAAAACTAAAGCAAGGACTTTCACAAACTTTAGATTAGGTTAAACCTAGGTAATACTTTAGCTGATTAGTTTTTGGAGTATATCACTCAATACGTGACGCTGATGTCTGAACTATTCACGATTTTCACAATACCTTTATCTTAAGAAATATTGCACGGATTTTCATACAACTTCAGATTCAGTTTTTTTTTTTGCGAAAATGAGCTAAAAATCTATTAAATATCGATTTGCATTTATTATCAAATTCGTCCTTTATCAATTACAATCCCTGTGAATATGAGATTTTTTTTTAGACAGTAATTTAACAGACGGTAATAGATAACTGATAATCTTCAAACATGTGATTATTTCTTTATTAATTTATTATTTCTTTACATTATTTCTTTATTTAATTTCTTTATTTATTGTTTATTTATTTATTTAATTTTTATTTATTTATTTATTTATTTAAATTTATTAATTATTTATTAGCTTTTTGTCACATATCACATTTATCATATGAGATCTTCAATTAAGAAATTTTGAGAAATAGAAAAATATTATAATTACACAACTTTTACCTTTAACAATTTTAATGCAAATCAAATTAAGCCGGCACGCAACTTCCAAACCTGTAAAACTCTTATTCTAGCAATAGCTGTGCTAATGCAGAAAAACAATTTCGGACACCTCTTACTGGTAGAGAGCCATACACTGTTCACACGTTTCTGCTGATGTAGCTTTCGTTTATACGATATTTTTAATTTAAGCACCGATTCATATACATATGTTTTACTTTTTACCTGCCCAAACCCAACTGTGTTAACAGCAGTGTTCTCGCTGACATTTGACCAATGTTAGTAATTTGGCTAATTAAAAAATAAAAACATTCACCAAATGAAAAAAGTATTAGAAAAATAAATTCGCCGTGTAGCACAACAGTGACAGCGATTGATGTTAATCTAATTTCAATTATCCGTTACAAATATAAAAAATATGTATACATTAAATATATATATATATATGCATATATATGAAAAACAAATCAGAAAAAGCAAAAATTGAGCACTAGCAATTTGGCCAATCCAATCGCTTGTTTACTAGCCAAATGAAGAATTTAGTCGCAATTTGGCGCATTGGCGAGCGACAGCGAGAACACTGGTTAACAGTATGTTTCTCAAGAGAAATTCATTAGTGCAGGCTGTGAAATATTTTTACAAATTTCGACTTCCGGTGTTTCGATGGATTCCGTTCGATGGATTTACGGATTTAAAAGGTTCTGAACACACGATTTGATTTTTTTCATAAAATGTGTCTAAGAGTCTATCTGTCTCTATATAAATCTGCATATTACAAAAAAAATCTGGGTTCTCTATCTCAAGAACTAACGCACGGAATTTCGCAAATTTTACATTCAGCTAAACCTTGATATAAGTTAGAGCTGGTTACTTTTTGGTGTATATCCCTCAACAGAAGGCGCTAATATCTGCACTATTCACAATATCCACAACAGCTCTATCTCAAGAACTAATGCATGGATTTTCATAAAACTTCAGATTCAATTTTTTGAGAAAATGGGCTGAAAAGTTTTAAATATATATTTGCGTTTACTATCAAATCCCTCCTTTGCAAAAATCATTCCCTGTGAGTATAAGATTTTTCTCAAATAGTAATTTAACAGATGATAATGGACCATTTATTATCTTCAATTATGTGATTTTTTATTTATTTATTTATTTAAATTATATATTTAAACTATTTGTTTTTTATTTTATTTATTTATTGTCACATTCCACATTTATCATAGGAGATCTTCAATTAAGAAATTTTGAGAAGCACAAAAATATTATAATCACATAACTTTTATCTTTAACAATTTTATTGCAAATCGAACTAACACACGCTTATTCCAAACCTGTAAAACTCCTTTTCTAGCAATAGCTATGCTTATGCAGAAAAACAACTTCGGACACCTGTTGCTATAATAGAAGCCCATACACCATTCATAAGTTTCTGCATATGTAGCTTTCATTTATATAATTTTTAATTTAAACCTCAATTTATATCCTTCTATTTAAACTTGTTATCCGTCCAATCCCAATCAGTTTAACAATACTTTTCACAAGAAAAATTCATTTGTGCAGGCTGTGAAATAATTTTACTTTTTTCCATCGTTACAAGAAAACTGTTTTGGATTCGTGAAAAATTTCGACTTCCAGTTTTCGATGGATTTATGCGTTTTAGAAGTTCCTGAACACGATTTGATAGTTTTTAAGGGTGTATTCGAAAAAACGCTTTTCCATCTTCAACAGCTCGAAATTTTCCGATACAATTTCAGACACATTTTTAAACGTAGAAACATGAAATTTGCTGAGAGGATTCTTGAAGGGACGTATGAGGTGCCGAGTGATATTTTTTTACGCTCAATTCATTAGAATTTGAGTTATAAACAATTATCTTCTCAGTATGACCTCTTTTTTCGTTCTCAAATTTCCCGCTTGGGAAAAATCGGTTCGAAATGCCGTTTTTGATTAATTTTTTGCCATATTTTCTGCATTTATCAAAGAATCGACAATTACAGCACCTTGTGTACTTTCCAAATAAGAGATTTTGAAAGTTTGGTGTATTTGAGAGCAATAATGATTTCAAAAATAAATCGGAAAATAGGCAGTTTGAATCGAAATACACCCTTAAAAATATCTGTCTGTCACTCTCCGAGTCTATGTGTGACAAAAATTTTGTGGATGTTTTTTTCAAGAACTACTGCACAAAATTTCACAAAACTTTAGTTTCAGTTAGACCTTGATATAAGCTGGAGTTGATTAGTTTTTTGGTGTATATTGTTCAACAAGTGGCACTGCTATGCTGCACTATTCACGATTTCCACAATAGCTCTATCTCAAGAACTGATGCATGGATGTTTATAAAACTTCAGATTCAGTTAGTCTTTGATATAGTTTGATGCTGATAAGTTGTTGGTATAAATCGCTCAATAGGTGGTGTTGCTGTGCTGGATTATTCTTGATACTCTTTGCATTCTGTGTTGAATTCAAGGGGAAGGCTGGGGCCCTTGAAGGGGGAAGGACAACCTTCCCAACAGCTGAAAATTCTAAGGGATTTCCATTACCTACGATTTATTCTGTTGAGTTGTTTCAGACAACTCAAGAGAAGTCATTATCAATAAGTAGTAAAGTGAACTATGTCCGTTCGATTTGTCCTGGATATCTCAGTTGGCAGTGGAATTGCAGCTTAAACCAAAGATTCCTGGTTCAAATCCTGATTTGGATAGCTTTTCACTCACACAGATGAAAAATCAGAACTTCTAATTGGAATTGCTTTTAAGTATTTTTATTAATTTTGCTGTTTTTTTTTTTATTATTATTATAACAATTATTATTATTATTATTATTAATTATGAATATATTTGAACTCTGAAATAATCGAATAGATCAAAATGTTTCAATTAGATATCTGACTCTTTGCATTTCTTTTTCTTTTTTTCTTTTTATTTATTTACTTTATTTCATTTGTTTGTTTTTTTTTTTTGTTTTTTTTATGTAGCTACATACATACTGTACTGTACAATTCAGCAACACATTAATTCTCGACACATGTGCAATTTCACATCTCGGGAAAAATTAAACCTATAAGAGAATCCTCGGGTCTTCCACTTCGTAGTCATAACCGTTATGGTTTTGAAGCATCCTTGGAAAAACCCACATTAGAAGTCATTCCACTTCACTTAACTCTCGATTCGTGGGAATCACACCTTCCCAATACCGAATTAACATCGCTACAATACGCTTTACATCACCCCCTCTAAACTAACAAGACTTTCTCGTAACACACTTACCAGCATAAAAGTAAAAGGGAATAATTCCCAAATCAAATTCACCGCTCATCGGAAAATAACCTCGAACAAACGTGTCACTGCATAAATAATATCAGTTAAAGAGAAAGACTCCCGCGTGCTCATCAAATTGTTACCATGGCGATCGTGGCACCATCACGTGGCTCCTGTCACTCTACCTGATTGGGCCACGCGTCGCGAACTTCGATTGGGCACTCAAGAGATTGACGGCTATGTGTATTGATGATACAAAAATTATTTTTTTCTTTGCGGTGATGTGGGAAACGGTTTTGGAGGCTCATCCCAGTATTGCAGTAATTAATAAAAACACCTTCAGGCATGACAATGCTTTTAAAGGACCTGTTGATGGCTTTCTAAATATGTCAGAAAAAAAACGTGCTGTGAATTTTGATTATTGAATATTTCCAGGTTTACGTGCATTTACAGCATTATTATGTTCGAGTTTTTTTCATCTAATTTTAGCAACTTCAGAGTATATAACATTTTCGATAAACATTTAGAATATTTTTAAAAAGCATACTTTTATTATATTATTATTATTATTACTTGTGCTATTATACAATGAAATTCTTTAAAGAATTACCCTGTAACCCAGAATAAAATTCTATAAAAATTTCAAAAGAAAAAATAATAATGAAATGCACAAAGTAATGTAATTGCTTTGCACTCGATAGTTAATTGTGATAGAATCATTTTCTTTAAATTTGATTATATTTCAAAAAATACATCAACATTACCCCCCCCCCCAAAAAAAAAAAAAAAAAAGTTAAATGTGCATCAACAGAACAGAACTTTTTGATTAAAAGTTAAAGAATTAATTCAGACGATTTTTTTTATTTCTTGTTAATATTATTGTTAATCAATTGCAGAATTTTTTTTTTTCAGTGTTACATTGAATCAAGGAGGTTAAAAAAAACCAACCATTTGAGTTCTTTGCATTTAAATAGAGAATTATTGCACCCTATGCAAGAAATGAATTTAGATAAGAAACACAGTTTTCAAATATGGCTTTTAATGGTTTAGATAAAAATTCACAATTTCGGCTCTAATTGAAATACGGACGCGATTTTTCAAAAATATCAAAGTAGATTTATTTTTCTACTTCAAGCCTTATACAATGAAATTCTTTAACGAATTACCCTGTAACCCATAATAAAATTCTATAAAAATTTCAAAAGAAAAAAAAAACTCAATTTGCAATTGATTAACCATTAAAAGTCATTATCGATTAAAATTATAAATGGATGGCGATCAAAACTTTTCCCAAATGGGCTGGAATGGTTTAATGAAAAAACACAATTTTATAATACTTTTTAAACATAAACTGGAAATAATTTTGAATAAATTTATTCAAATGACGTAATTTATGTATAAGCTATTGTGGATAAAAGAGGGGAAAAAAGCAACTACTGGGGATTATTATTTTTCATTACTGATGTTATTTTGTAATTAAAATAAGAATAATAATGTAATTATTTAATTTCAACAAGATGGTGAAAATAATATAGGAATTAAATTATATTTTCAAGAAAATTAGAGGAAATGAATTACCTATTTTCAAATATTTAAGCTCCAGAATATTTTAATTAATTTTCATTATTATTATTTATTTTATTTTAATTTTATTAAAAATACATAAAACTGTCTGACAAATCTGTCTGTCGACAAATTGACAGACAGAAATTATTATATTGTAATTTTTTATTTTTTTTATTCAATGAAAAGCAAAATAATAATAATAAATATTATTATAATCATTATTATTATTATTATTATTATTATTATTATTATTATTATTATTATTATTATTATTATTATTATTATTATTATTATTATTATTATTATATTTCCTTTATATTTAATTAGAGAATTATTGCTATCTGTAAAGAAAAATAAAATAAATAAGTGAACAGCCAAATGAGTTTTGAAAAGTAACACAGATTTTCAACTATTTCTTAAATTACATTTCTATAACAAAATATTTTAAGTTATAAATATAAAATTCTTTTCAATGAATTTGTCAAAAAACTAACGTCATTTTTTCCCATAATTTCATCCAAATGACATCATTTTTTAATCCACCAGCTCCGAAATTAGAAGCGAAATATTGATAAACAAAAGGCCTTTTTACAAACAAAGTTGTCGAAAATATGCTTCTTTATTAAGAAAGAATTTGATTTCAATACTATTAATGTTCATATACATCTGTTCGTTTGTTTGTTAGTTTGTATGTTTGTTGGTGAGCAAATTGTTATGACAGGATAAGCTTTTTTAGCAGGGGACACAAAAAAGAGTCACGAAAGGTATTAAAAAATGGATACATTTTTGAAGCCCTTTGAGTTTCTGGTCTTGACAAAATCCAGTGGTAATTAGCGAAGAAATTAATCAAAAAACCTTAATCGTTTTAAGCTTAATTCTTTTCAAAACCAGACGATTTTATCCACTCAGAATTAAAAGCAGGTATGGATTTAACGAAATTTATGTACTGGCGGTTTCTTTCAAGAGCGCATACTCCCATTCTAGAAGCGCCAAGAATTTGCAAATAGCACGACAGAGCGCCATTCCGAAATTATAAAAAATATTTTCATTATGTTATTTATTTCCATCACCGACTTTCTGTCTGGCAGTGCTATCAAAGTTTTGTGCAGAGAAGAAGAAGTTTCTCAACTACCTGACAGGGCCTTGAGTTAACACTTTTTAAGGTGCCTGTATTTTCCTTTTTTTTCCCTACATAATCACAGAAACATCAGCTTGAAGTAGGAAAATAAATCTACTTTGATATTTTTGAAAAATCGCGCCCGTATTTCAATTAGAGCCGAAATTGTGAATTTTTATCTAAACCATTATTATTATTATTATTATTATTATTATTATTGTTATTATTATTATTATTATTATTATTATTATTATTATTATTATTATTATTATTATTATTATTATTATTATTATCGATTTTTGGGAAAAAAAAATTTCGGCATATTGTCCGACTACTCGACCGACAATATGATGTGAATTTTCATTTTGTTTAAAAATATGTCTTTACTTTTTCAATCGGATTGGTAACTTTCGGAATTATGAAAATATCGGTTTTTAATTCTTAACAGACATAGCTGACAGATTTTTAAAAAAAATTAATAAAAAAAATCTGAAAAATTGACATTGTTCTAAAATAAAAAGTTTTAGTCGCAGAAAAGTATCATCTACCATGCATCTTGAATATAATCCAGTGAATATGGACTTCAATTTTCACCAAAATCGGTCGGGTAGTTTCCGAGGAAACGGGTCTTAATGCTCACATATTTCCCATGGGATTCAATGTCTTACCTTTAGGGGAACCGGAACACAAAAAATCTTCAAATTTTCTATAAAAGCAATTATTGCATGAAATTTTTTTATGCTTAAAATGACGCTTAAATATTGTTTTTATCTTAATTAGAAGAGAAAAAATATTTTTTTTTTTCCGTTTTGGGTTGTTTTTAAAATATAGCTTTGAAGCAATGATTGTCATGGAAATGACTTCTTGTGAAAATG
Organism: Maratus speculifer; assembly: GCA_964019185.1. Lineage (NCBI taxonomy): Eukaryota > Metazoa > Arthropoda > Arachnida > Araneae > Salticidae > Maratus > Maratus speculifer. The sequence continues at coordinate 11,437,753 of OZ025300.1, read as the reverse complement.
AGTTTTTCTTCATGATAAGTTTTTTCTCAGTTTCTAGGATATAAATTGTTATAATTCAAGAACTGTTAAACTCAAGAAGATAAATGCTTCAAACTTCAAGCATGTCTTTTTGGATTATTTCACTTTAATTTTCATTTAGCAAATTTGAAAAAAAAAATGTGTACTTTTGAAAATATGATTTTTTTAAATAAAAGTTACACCAATTTTTTTATATTTTTACTTAAATAATTTAATTTCTTTTCAATTAATATTTTTTTAAATACTGAATCAAAATTAAAATTTAGATATTTATGTTTATTTAAATGTATATAAAAAAAATAAAAATTGAAATTTTACAAATACTATTTTGAGTTACAATGATTTTAAATAACCCCACTTTTTTAATTAATTTTTAATAATTTTTACATGTGATTATTGTATTAGTTTTACATGTGATTTTGCTTAAACATAATATGGTTATCTATCACAAAAAAAAAAAAAAAAAAAAAAAAAAAAAAAAAAAATACAAAATTTTAACTTAATATATAAAAAGTATTTTAAAGTGTGTCTCGGACTCCCTTTAATAAGACAACACATGAGTATATGCTTAAGTCACAGTTGTATTGTATTGCTAATTAATCGCAGAAAATATGACCCCCTCTTTCTTTTTTAGGTGCGTTCTTAATTATGTAAATACGTAGCACGTACAGTTGTCGTTCAATCCGTCCGTCTGTCCGTCCGCATATAACAAGTCGAGGAGGGTCGGGAGGGTTATATATATATAAATATATATATATATATATATATATATATATATATATAACACAAGTGGACAACATTTCTCCTCTTTCTCTTTTATTTATTAGTAAACACAAGCTTCATTTCAAGTATACTTCACATACAGTTTTTCGAACCGTGATTATATATGCATACACATATGAAGAAGAATAGGAATGTCAAACTTTGGGGTATTTCATATTTTAAAATTAAATAATTTTACAATAATTTAGTGGTTTTAAAAAGAACTTTCTATTTTCATAAAAAATAGATAATAGCCTAAAAAAAGATAACATGCTATTTTGTACCAAAGACCATGTTACTGATAAAAAATGAAAATTTTGATTGGATAAAAAATGTTATGCATATCAAAAAGCAAACTTTCCCTGCCTTTAGAGATATCTTACGATGTCATATCCAAGACGCCACCTCCCCCCTAAAATGATAACGTTATATTTACACAGTCCCTTATATGGCAGTATAATCACCGTGTTGTAGAACTCGATGTATCGTGTATAAAATAATCCCTCCCCTCCCTGAGAATAAATTACACCTAGTCCGTTCAACCGTCTGTCTTCTCCCGCAATAATAATCTACATTGTTAAGATACTGAACATGTGTAATGCACAAAAATGTTGAAGAAATGTAATCTTCTTGCATGAGCACTTTTACACTCTAATAAGGCCAAGGTCTTCCGTATCATTTTTCGCCATCGGAGGTCTATCAAGTGCAAAAGCCCCCCATTTCTTTGCTCCATCGCTCTGAGGTCTCTCTTAACATTCTCATGCCACCTGTTAGGTGCTCTTTCTTTTTATAGTACCATATGGTTTAGGTCGTTTCAACATAATCCTTATCGTTAAAAAATTTCAACAAATTAAAAGTATAAGGATAGAACTTAAATTGACCTTCAGGGACAGGTAAGTTGAGTCAACGCCAACTATCTTTTTTTTTTTTTTTTTTTTTTTTTTTTTTTTTTTTTTTTTTTTTCTTTCTGCAGTCAAATAAGCATAGTTTAAGTCTGGAAAACTATGTAACGTAATCAGTGGCGAAAAACTGGCGCAGAGGTGGAGCCTATTGGTACCACTAAAATTTAGCTGTATTTTTAGGCCTATTTAATGACTGAATTTCAGATTCTTTATGCTGTGCGCATATAATGTTATCATTTTAGAGGGGAGGGGGGGTCTGCATAAGATATCTCTAGAGAGAGGAGAATTTGACTTTTGATATCGATATCATTTTTGGTCTTATGAAAATTTTCTCTTTTTATCTGTAACATGGTCTTTGGTTCAAAAAAAGTATGTTATTTTTTTTAGTCGGTTATTTATTTTTATGCAAGTACAAAGTTACTATTGACATTTTCATGCCACCTGTTTAGGCGCTCTTTCTTTTTATAGTACCATATGGTTTAGATCGTTTCAACATAATCCTTATCGCTAAAAAAAACTGAACAAATTAAAAGTATAAGGATGGAATTTAAATTGATCTTCAGGGACAGGTAAGTTGATTCAGTGCCAACTATTTGTTTTGTTTTTTTTTTCTTTCTGCAGTCAAATAAGCATAGTTTAAGCTTGGAAAACCATGTAATGTAATCAAGGGCGTAAAACTGGCGCAGAGATGAAGCCTATTGGTACCACTAAAATTTAGCTGTATTTTTAGGCTTATTTAATGATTGAATTTCAGATTCTTTGTACTGTGCATATGTAACTTTATAATTTTAAGGGGAGAGGAGGGGGGGAATCTGGTATGAGATAGAGGGGAATTTGACTTTTGATATTGATATCATTTTTGGTCTTATGAACATTTTCTCGTTTTATTTATAACATAGTCTTTAATTCAATTTTTTTTTTTTTTTTTTTTTTTTTTTTTTTTTTTTTTTTTTATAGTACAATATGGATTAGATCGTTTTAACATAATCCTTATCGTTAAAATATTTTGAAAATATTAAAAGTATAAGGATAGAATTAAACAGGTAGGTTGATTTAGTGCCAACTTTTCATTTTTTTTTCTTCATTCAAATAAGTCTAGTTTAAGTCTGAAAATTGTTTAATGAAATCAGTGGTGGAAAACTGGAGCAAAGGTGGAGCCACTGTTACCACTAAAATTTAGCAGTATTTTTCAGCTTATTTAATGAAAGAATTTTACTAAACTGAAGAACACTATAATAATTTTGTGGTGTCAATAGGCTCAATTTCTGCGCCAGTTTTCCACCTCTTATGAAATGCTTCGATCATCAAAGCAATACAGTGCATCATCATATATAGCAATCAATGTTGGTAATTTTGCATCATTGCTTTCATCCAGAAAGAGAAGTTCTTTTATACATTTTTTTAAAAAATCGTTAAAGAATTAATTTACCTCATCAATATAAAGCTTCAGCTCTTTTTTAATAAAGATTTTTTAATATTTTTAAATATTTTCGAGTAAAATTCATACTTCGGATCAATTATCCGAAGCGTGAGCTTGATGTTGACGAGGTAAATTGATTCATCATTAATTTTGTGTTTGGACATACTATTTAAGAAAAAAATATGGTTTCGTTTTGCAAATCGGCTTATAATTTTGTTAGCTATTTTTTAAATATTCTCATAGTTAGTCATCCGTGCATTTTGCAAGTGCACTGGATAAAACTTGATATACTTTATACATCGTGGCCGCTTGCTTTAGCTTATTACTGTTGGAACTTTTAGATCCCAATTTAGTTTGCACAAAGTGCACCACCCTGTCTTTGTTTCATTGAAATTCTCGAACCTTCTTTTTTACCTCAGCAATGGGTTCCAGAAGTCATTGCAAGATTAAAAAGTAATTAAATAAATAAATAAATAAATAAATAATATTTCATCACAGTTAAATATATTTTCTGGATTATATTCTGAATGAAAGATATCAAAAATAAATCGCTCAAATCATCTGTAAATCGTCAGTTTATCCAACGATTGCTTATTTGTATCCAAAAACGTGCTTATTTGTTTTTATTTCATCATATTAAATCATATTTATTAACTATACTTTGACACGCGAAGTGAAACATTTTTTATATTTATTAAATTATTATTCATTTAAATTACGAGCCGCCTCTGGTGACCAGTTTGGTCTCCCTTAAATTTATGATAAGCTTTGCAATATTTTACTCTTATTCATAATTTTATTTACTTGCGCATCATTACTAAATCTCCAGATTCAGATAGAGAAATAAGCAAATCTATGCAATCAAGGCAGCATTTACGGAATAGAATTCAGTATTATATTCTAATTACCACGAATGGCGAAGAAATCCCAAAATAGCGCCGAAAAATCGTTTTTCGTTTGTTGTTTAAATAGTTGAATTTTTTGAAGGAGATATTAAACGAAACCCTCTGCGCGATCTGCAATCACAATTTCCCACTTTTTTTTTTTTTTTTTGAAAATCTTTATGATTATTTTTCCTGATGTTTATGATTAGTCCTCTTCCAATGGATTTCTGAATATGAAAGAGGGGTTTTCGTAATCCTCCCTTACAACGTGGATACATAGAGTTATCGTAAATGTTTGTACTATATTTAAGACAATTATATCCATTTTTAGCTCACAGGCTATCATAGCCTGAGAGCTTATGTGCCCGTCCGTTCTGTATGTATGTTCGTATGTACGTAACGCGATAACTCATGATAAAAATATCCGATCCACTTGAAATTTTGTATGTAGGTATATCCTGACAAGGCGCTTCCCTGATTAGTTTTTGGAGTTCATTCGATATGTATAAGAGGGGGAACGGGGGGCTCATGCCCCCCGTTAGTTGATATAGATGGGATTTTCATGCAGAATTAAGTTTTCAAAATTTAGATTAGGATCATTCTGATGAGGCGATTCCGTGACTGTTATTAGGTGTTCATTGAATAAGTATAAGTAGGGGGAACAGGGGTTCTAATGCCCCCCCCCCCCGTTAGTTGATATAAATGGGATTTTCATGCAGAATTAAGTTTTCGTTCAAAATTTAGATTAGGATCATTCTGATGAGGCGATTCAGTGACTGTTATTAGTTGTTCATTGAATAAGTATAAATAGGGGGAACAGGGGTTCTAATGCCCCCCACCCCCGTTAGTTGATATAAATGGGATTTTAATGCAGAATTAAGTTTTCGTTCAAAATTTAGATTAGGATCATTCTGATGAAGCGATTCCGTGACTGTTATTAGGTGTTCATTGAATAAGTATAAATAGGGGGAACAGGGGTTCTAATGCCCCCCCCCCCCGTTAGTTGATATAAATGGGATTTTCATGCAGAATTAAGTTTTCGTTCAAAATTTAGATTAGGATCATTCTGATGAGGCGATTCCGTTACTGTTATTAGGTGTTCATTGAATAAGTATAAATAAGGGGAACAGGGGCTCTAATGCCCCCCCCCCGTTAGTTGATATAAATGGGATTTTCATGCAGAATTAATTTTCGTTCAAAATTTAGATTAGGATCATTCTGATGAGGCGATTCCGTGACTGTTATTAGGTGTTCATTGAATAAGTATAAATAAGGGGAACAGGGGTTCTAATGTCCCCCCCCCTTAATTTATATAAATGGGTTTTTCAAGCAGAATTGTCAGATTTCGTTCAAATCTCTGAATAGTTTTGGAAGTTTAATGGTTAAGTATAAAAGAGGGGGATAACTCTTTTTAAATTATATTAATGCTAAATGGGTTTTTATTAAGAATTATCTAATTTGCTTTGAATTTTGGATATAGATTTTTTATATGATAAAGCATGTCTTTGGTAGTATAGGAGGTTCAATGATTAAGTATAAAAAAAGAGAAAAGGGGAGAGCTGTTTCCCCTTCTTAATTTTTTTTTTTTTTTCGAACGGAATTAACCCTTGAAAATATAAAGCTTTAATGTGCAATTAGTATTTGTAGCCTGTGAGCTCAATGCCTTCAGTTTAACTGGGCAGTATTCTTTATTTAAATAATGCAGATAGAAAGAACAAATGATATACAGATCGACACATAGATGAACGCGTAAATTATACTTAAATAGATAGATTATGGGAACGTCCACTGTTGCTCTTGTGACCATTCGAGAAAATTTTCATAAATAATTCCAATTACTTTATTTTAAAAACATGATTAAAAGAAACATTGATATAACAAGTTAAATACCATAGTATTCTACTCTCTTAACACTAGAACCGCGGAAATTTTTTCTCGAAATTCCTAAAAATATTTCACATCAAAATTTTTATTTTAAATTAAATCACTTATTTATTTAAATTATTTTTCCGAGTCCTATATATAACTTATTTTATAAAGAATTTTCTGGTTCGAATCGACATCTATTCATTTGTTCCGGGTCAATTTGACCCGGTTCCGCGGTTCTAGTGTTAAATGTATCTAATTTGTTATAAAAGACGTTTTTCTTGTCTACAAAATAAATCAAAATTTTGTTACTCTTGTGACCAGAGTATCACAAGACTAAATAAAATTTTGATTTAATATATAGGTAAGTAAAATATGTTTTGTTGCAAATTAGTTTTATGTTACGCGGGTGGAACACAGTACCCCCATAGCATGCATGGTCACAGTGACATCACAATGACGTCACTGTGGTCACATCACATCTGTGACCAAAATGCCACCACTCACTGATGTCACATTGTGGCTGAGATATGACTTGCTTAAACATCTTTAGAAAATTACAAAAAGTTTTCAAAACATGTTCTTTATACTTTAAAAAACACTTTTGTCACAACGTCACTTTTGTCACAGTTTCGTCACGATGTTAATGCCAAAGTAGTCGCAAATAACACATTTTTCTCAAATTTGTCGCACCGTGATTTCACAAAGTGGTCACAATGTGACGTCACAAACGAGCTGTAAAACGGCCATAACGACTTCACATTTCAGTCACTGTATTTCACACCGAAGTCACGTGATGTCACATCGACAATCCATTGTCACAAAGTGACAGTGTAACTTCACAACGACGTCGCAGTGACGTCACCATGTCTTACGGGTGGTTACATCAATTTTTATATTAATGATATTTTTGATAAAATAAATGGAATTATTTATGAAAATTTGCTTGAACTGTTACAAACTTTCTGAATGGACGTTCTCATATATAAACAGATAGTTTCAAATTTTATAAGCTAAAAAACGGGTAAATATTATTTTCCATAAAATGATTTGTAAAAAAGAATTTTTGCCGTCCTGGCAAAAAGATAAGAAAATACTTAAAAAATAAACTGATGTTTTATCGTTAACGAGGTGGAACCCATCGAAATTCGAAGAAAAAAATCTAAAAAAGAACTGTTTCAATTTTTATAATAAATAGACAAAATTAGTTATAGTTAAAAACACATCTTATATTGGTGAGTCTAACTCTCAAGCAAATATTATTTTAAGCTAAAATTAACAAAATACTATGAAACTCAATTATCCAAATTATTAAACGAAATACAACTAAAATTCACCGGATTTTATAACAAACGCATTTTAATTTCCACTTTTTTTTTTTTTTTTTTTTTTTTTTTTTTTTTTTTTTTTTTAAGAGAAAATAGAGTGATTCTGTTACCACAATTACGAAATTGGTACTAAAAACTATAAAAAATTAATATCTCAAATATATATCGAGATACAGCTTTGAAACAAAATGCATTTAAAAGTACATTTTTTTTCTCTATACGACGGTGTAAAAATTTAAAATGTGCGATGTTTAGAAGTGTAAAATTTGCTGCAGCAAAAATTGCTAAAGCCAAATTGTGGGGGGAAATGTTGCCATTCGTAAAATAACGTATGCATTACACACAGATACCTTTGGTCTTTATAATATAAATATTTAATAACAACAAGGTTTAAAAAAAATGCTGCAGGACAGCGAATATTATTTTTGTTAGCTCCATTAAACGTGCGGGAGAACCGAAATTTTCATTTTCACAAACAAGCACAATTTTTACAAGTAAAATTTTCTCACAACAGTGCACATTAACAAAAACCTATTTTAGCAACATCAAAGTCCACTTTTCTCATGTAGCAAAAGGACATAAACTTCTTTTCTTAATTCTGTAAAGAGCAGAGTGTCTCCTATATTTTTTAAAATTTCAGAATACTTCGAAGATCAATTTTTCCTGAACTTTATTATTCTTTCTTTTCCAAATAAATTTGATTTCTGAAGTGATCGAAAAGTTTTCGTAACCCTTTATCACAATATGGATACATAGAAATATCGTAAATGTTTCTAAATGTAGTCATTTAGGAAAGTTATATAAAATTTCTTAATAATGTAGACCTAAAAAACGAAGGATAAACAGATAGACAGAAAGACATAAATAAGTATATTATAGCTCTCACCCGCAAAAAAATGGCACATCTGGCAAAAAATCATTTTGAGTTTTATTTCACTGATATCTCTGTCAGAGATGTATCTTGCTATACACAAAATGTTTCATACGTGTAGTTATACGGAAAATATTCTTATTACGCTATAGGGTAACATCCCCAGTAATTGGCACATTAAGAATTTGTCGTTAAAATTACTTAAATTTTCATTACAAAGAAATAAGCTATTTACTTGGAAATATTTTTAAATCAAAGAATGCATACCTGTGCATCTATTTTGCCCACTAAAAGCAAAAAAAATTGAAAAAGTATTTTTATAAAAATATATTTATAAAAAGTTGCTGAAATCACCAGTAATTGGCACCTAGAGCACCAAAGTATGACACCTTGTGATCCAGTAATTGTCATATGTTTATATTTAAAAAAAACTTTACATTTTGCATTGGGTTTAATCGCTTTAAATTAATTTACTGTAGATGAAGATGCCATATTTCAGTTTTTTGAGAGTAAGAAATCAGCATATTAATCTGAAATGTGAACACTTTAAAACAATACAATATACTTACATTAATACCCAGTAATTGTCATGCTGTCCCCAGTAATTGTCATATGAAGCTTTAATGGATTCCAATTACTGATAAAAATTTATATTTTCAAATAAAAACAAATTATAAACAAAATTAGTTTAAAATTTTAAAAGTATTTCCAAAATAAATGATTTAATCTCAAATTCCTTGCGAATTCCTTGTAATTGGAATAGGTGCCAATTACTTGGAACTAGCAAAATTGAAGCACCATTAATTGGCAACTACCATTAATTCAGAAAACCAAATATTTGTGTCCAAAATACTTTTACACAGTTAAAGTAACCCTTTTTAATTAAACAAAACTGTTGTCAATTAAAATTCAAAATATATTATAAATCAGATAATAATGAATTGAAAAGCATGCCTTCCTTAAGCCAAAGAATAAGAATTTGCAACAAAATGGCTAATTTGATACAAGCCATACTTGTTTCTCTTTCCTAGGCTCTATCGTCATCTTGTAAAATAAATCAAAATTACAATCTTTAACGTAAATGAGCATATAACTGATATATGGTCTTGAATTTTTAAAAGACTGCATATAAATTTTTTTTAGGACATGTTTGTAAAATGTGCCAATCACTGGTGCATGCGAATTACTGGGGGTGTTACCCTATGTCCATTTATAACCACGTAAGAGGGATAGATTGCGTGGGGAGGTAAAATTATCCAATCCCTCAAACTTCATTCTACACTGAAAAACATTTGTGGAAACGTTACTCCGTAAAATTGGTGGCAGCATTGCTGCCTCCAATTTTATGGAGTATTTTAACCATTAAAACCGGTGTAACATTGTCATGTTACACCAGTAATATATGTTTAAATTACACCATTGCATATATGAAAACAATTACTCCATGAAAATGGTGGCAGCATTTGCCACCATTTTTACACCAATTGTATGGAGTAACGTTTCCATAAATGTTTTACAGTGTACGTCTTCAAACTTAAGGGTTTTTATGCTTGTATCCACTTTTTAATTCCAACATGCATAGCTAGGTGCCGCAATTCTATCTTATAATAAAATAATATAAATTTCCTTTTGCTTTCCCTCTAAAATTTACTTTTGCTGAGGTATGTCAATTTTTATTAGTAATGTATAGATATATTTAAATTTGGTGCTACTTAGTTATCTCGTCGACCAATTTCGCCAAATTACACAAATCGCCAAACTATTAGCCAAATTATAGAAATTAACATAATTTTTCGTTTAAAAAACGAAAAAAAACAAATAAATTAATAGTGCATTAATAAGATTAGAAATAAAAAGTCGAATTAAAAATCACTTGATGACATAATAAACATGTACATTGTGTTTAATGTCAAGTGTATGTGACTTATACGATCACCTAATATTACATTTAATCTTGTACTTTGGCAATATATTTTTGGTCGAAGGAATAACCAAGTTGTACCTCAAATTTTATCAGCTAAAAAAACTGGTAAATGTTATTTTTCTTACATATTTTCCATAAAATATTTTGTAAAAAAGAATTTTTGTTATGCTGGCAAAAAGATAAGGAAATACTTAAAAAATAAACTGATGTTTTATCCGTTAATATTTAATAACAGCAAGGTAAAAAAAAAAAATTGCTCGAGGACAGCGAATATTATTTTTGTCAGCTCCATTAAACGTGCGGGAGAACTGAAATTTTCATTTTCACAAACTCCAGCAAAATTTTCTCACAACAGTGCACATTAACAAAAACCTATTTTAGCAACATCAAAATCCATTTTTCTCACGAACTAGCTAAAAGCGCACTCCTGTATTGCACGACACAAACAAACTCTGTAACGTTGCTCCAACAATGCGAGCCTGCAGTTTTGTGTACTCTGCCTCTGGAGTGCCCTTATGTGAGCATCCATCCTGTTTCACATAATATGCCGCCATAGGATCATCAATGCCCCGGTAAAAGAGAGGGTCCCGCAAACACAAAAGGCATACGCTACTCGTGATTGGCATTATCTCCTGGAGAAATCTTGTCGCGTGTTCGATGTTAATCTAGACACGGGCACTTCAGATATGATGGCCTATTTTACAAAGATGATGTACATTGTTGGAATATACTTTTTTTTATTTTTCTCTCTGCTGGCTAAATTCGATAGGGCTCATATGAAGATGCTATCGTTCGTATTCTGCTATTAATATGTGGAAAATTTGTAAAGGCTCCTTTATTTTGTACACGAGGAAGAGTATGTTTTAAGAGTATGACGATAATATCAAGCGGGCATATGTATGAGAGGAGAGCGAGCTTTTAAAGATTTGTATAGAGTCTAATGGATTACTTAAAAACATATAGAAACATTCTCAATGCCGGGTACATTTTCACCAAAAATGTTTTGAATCTATTTTTACTTTTTATTTCTGATTCTTTAGTAACAGAAAAATGTAACTATTTCAACTTTCTTCGACCTTTTTATTTTTTTTCCTCCATTTAGTGTACGTGCTTTTCCAGAAATTTCAAGGGTTTTTTCAACCGAAAAAGGCTTTTGAAATGCAAAAGAGTTTGAACTTCCATGACTTCACAACGAGATTGTAACGTATCTCTGAAGAAACTTTAAAAATGCAGTTGAAAAAAAATCCTCTTTTTTATTTGTACTAATGTAAAAAAGAAGAAGTAAAGTTTATGTGTATGTCTGTTTGTAGGGCAATTTAAATGCTATTGATGGCAAAATCTGCTGATCATCTTTGCTGCATCAAAAACTTTCTAAAATTGTGTTATCTGTAAAATTTTTGGGGCTATGAATTTGAAATTTGATGTGATATATTTTTAAGATGGCAATATACTTGCTTTAAACGGTTTCTTAAAGTTCAAAATTTAAAAAGATGAAGAGAGCGAAAACGTTTTAAGTTAAAATTTATTTTGAAATTGCGATTCATGTAACACATAGTTGATATGTAGAATTATAGAATCTTGAAATTGAGCATAATTATTTTTAAGATTTAAATGCTCGCTAAGAATGATTTGTAAAAATGCGAAATATTAAAAAGTAAAATGATCGATAAACGATCTAATTAGGATTTATTTGGATCTGTATGGGATAGAAACTTGAAAATTTGCAATGGCTTTTACTATGTAAATGCTCGCCTACTGTAGTTTAAAAAAAAAAAATTAAATTTAAAGGGGAGAAGGAGGGGAAAATATTCCAAAATTTAATTTATGTGATACAGTTGACAACTTCTCGTCAATTTGACATAATAGTTACTTTTAAGTATTAAATTCTTGATTAAAACAGTTTCTAAAATAATAATAATAATAATAATAATAATAAATATCGTGACCTATTTTACAAAGATGATGTACATTGTCGGAATATCCTTTTTTTTCTGCTGGCTAAATTCGATAGGCTCACACGAAGATGCTATCCTGGTATTCTGCTATTAATATGTGGAAAACTTTCATGTCTTTCCAGTGGGATTCTAACGTATCTGAGATTAAACATTGAAAATGTTGTTGAAAAAAAATCTTTGTTATCTATTACTAATAACAAGGTGGAACCCGTCGAAATTCGACGAAAGAAAATCTTTAAGAAAGAACTGTTTCATTTGATTTATAATATATCTACACAAATAGTTGCAGTAAAAAACACATCACATATTGTTCAGTCTAATTCTCAAACAAATATTATTTTAAGGGTGTATTCGAAAAAACGCTTTTCCACCATCAACAGCTCAAAATTTTCTGATACAATTTCTGTTGGATTTCCCGCACAGAATTTCAAATAAGACTCCTGGAAATTAATGTTTTGTGTGAAATCTACATGGCTAGGAATAAATTATATTTTAATTTCAAGTGGGGTATGCAACGCATTTCATCTTTTTTTTTTTTTTTTTTTTTTTTTTCAACGTGTTTTATTTGTCATGTTTAAATCTGTGTATCAAGCACGAAATAAAACTGAGAAAAACAGTCGAGATGTGAAAATCTGCACAGATTACTTCAGAAGCCGGACGATGGGTGCCAGCACCATGCAGACGAACACATACTCGATTCAGACATCGTATTATAGCCCAGAGACAACGAAAACAGCATAATCATCACTTTTCTTTATGTTTCGAACTGGAAAACATTTTTAATCGAGACTTTTCGTGGTTGCACTGCTGTGAGCAGTTTTATCAAGTCAAGCCAATTATTACGGCCTGCTCAAAATAATTACCACTTAAATTGTGAAAGCGAAAGCTCTTCACAAATATAATTTTAAACATGTATTATTAATTTTCAACCTTCTTTTTAATTCTTTTTCTAGTAGTTTGTGTGATTAAATTATCCAAGATTCGTGAAGCTCGTGTTCCTGCGTACATTCTTTATGTTCCTGAATTATTTAGCGCCCTATAACTGGATATCACACCGGCTTATTCGGATATATAGTGCATAGCAACCATGGCTCCCGTTTTCGTTAGAGGTAAGTGACAATTTATTACCTCTCTTGAATGAATATTTAGAAAAGGGACACTGCTGGTAAATCTGATTGCATTTATTATTTACATAAATACTGTTCCTATATACATATTACTAATAATTTCAGACACATTTTTAAAAGTAAAAACATGAAACTTGCTGAGGGGATTTTTGAAAAGACGTATAAGGTGCCGTGTGATGTCATTTTACGCTCAATTCATTAGAATTTGACATTTAAACCATTATCTTCTCAGTATGACCCCTTTTTTTTCGTTCACAGATCTCCCGCTTCGGAAAAGTCGGTCTAAAATGCCGCTTTCGATTGCTTTTTTTTTTTTTTTTTTTTTTTTTTTTTTGCTATATTTTCTGCATTTACCAAAGAAACTGCAATCGTGGCACCTTATGTACTTTCTAAATATGACAATTTGTCAGTTTGATGCATATGAGAGCAAAAATTGATCTAAAAATAAATCGGAAAATACGCAGTTTGAATCGAAATACACCCTTAAACTAAAATTAACAAAATTCTATAAAATCCAATTATTCAAATTATTAAACAAAATAAAACTGAAATACACCGGTTTTTATAACAGATGATACTTTTAAAATAGTATACGCATTTTATTTTTATTTTTATTTTTATTTTTATTTTTATTTTTATTTTTATTTTTATTTTTATTTTATTTTATTTTATTTTTATTTTTAAGAGAAAATGAAGTGATTCTGTTGCCTTAATTACAAAATTGGTGCTAAAAATTATGAAAAAATTAATATCTCTAAAATAAATTAAGATACAGCTTTGAAACAAATTGCATTTAAAAGTATATATTTTTTTCTCTATACGACGGTGTAACAATTTAAACGTACGATATTTAGAAGTGTAAAATTTGCAGTACCGAAAATTGCAAAACTGAAATTGCATGGGAAGGTGTTGCGCATTTTAGTTTCTGTTTCATTTTTCTTTTCAATTTTAAGAGAAAATGGAGTGGTTCTGTTGCCACAATTACTAAAAACTATAAAAAAAATTAATGTCTCAAAAATAAATTGAGATTCAGCTTTCAAACAAAGTGCATTTAAAAGTACATTTTTTTTTTCTATACGACCGACGGCGGTGAAAAAATTTAAAATGTGCGATGTTTAGAAATGTAAAATTTGTAGTAGCGAAAATTACAAAACCGAAATTGCAGGGGAAAGTGTTGTCATACGCAAAATAACGTATGCGTTACGCACAGATATGTTTGGCCTTTATAATATATATGTATATATAGATAGATATTATGATGAAGTAGCGTTCGTGTGTTTATTTGTTTGCAAAGTGTAATCTCTGGAAATACCGAATCAATTTAATTAATATTTGTGGCAAAAGCTTTGATCATCTCTCTTCAATATAGACTATATTTTAGGTCGTTACAAAATTCCTCAAGGGGGGGGGGGGGGAGTAGCAGCAAAAAGTTTCTAAAACTGCGGTATCTGTGATTTTTTGAAAAAGTAATTTGAAATTTCATGTTATACTTTTACGATGTAAATACACATGTTTTCAACGATTTCTCAAAAAATTTCGAAATTTAAAGGGATGAATGAGCGAAAACGTCCTAAGTTACAACTTATTTTAAAACTGCGATTTGTGTCACACTGTTGCTATATATGAATCTTGGAATTGCGCATGGTGATTATTTTTATAAAAGCTGAAATGGTCGAAAAACGTAGTAAATTAGGATTCATTTGTATTGGTAAGGGAGAGAAATTTAAAAATTTTAAATGGCTCTTACTATGTAAAATATTAGTCAATATAGCTGTTTAAAATTTAGAAATTTTAGAAGGCGAAGGAAGAAAAACTCTTCAAAAGTTATGATTTATGAGATACAGTTGACAACTTACTCTGAAATTTGGCAGAATAGTTACTTTTAAGATGTAAGTTCTTGTTTTAAACATATTCTTAAAAAATCAGATATGATAGCCTACTTTACAAAGATGATATACATTGTTGGAATATACTTTCTTTTTCGGGGGAAGGAAGCGGTAAATTTGGTAGAGGTCAAAGGAAGATTCTAACTTCGTGACTCCTTTATTTTGTACACGAGAAAGAGAATGTTTTAAAAGTATGGCGATAATATCACGCGAGCACACATATGTATAAGACAAGAGCTAGCATTTAGCGATTTGTATAGAATATAATGTATTACTTAAAAACTCACAGTGCAGGATACATTTTCATCAAAAATTTTTTGAATCTACAGGGTATTTATAAAGTCCCACACGAATTTTTATGTTTAATAACTCATAAAATAATAAAGATAGATTAAAATTAATAACATAAATGTTTAGATGGACTCAAAAAGTTTCATGACCCTTGTCAATGAACTTCCACGTGTACCCCCTTGGTCGCACGGAGAATATCAAGTCGATAGTCAATTTCACGCCAGGTAGTGGCAAGCATGTCGGCATTGGGCCTTTCTTTTTTACAGAAAAGACGGTCACATCAGTCGCATACTTAAACATGTTGGAAAACTTCGTATTTCCACAACTAGAAGAGCTACAGCCACATCTCTTTTTGCAACATGATGGTGCACCACCTCATTGGGTACCATCGTTCGTACTTCTTTGAATGACCATTTTCCAGGAAGATGAATTGGGCGAGAAGGTCCAATTCCTTGGCCACCCAGATCACCTGATATAATGCCACTGGACTTTTTCTTTTGGGGATTTGTAAAGGACAATGTTTAAAAGAGGAGAATGACGAACATTGATGATTTAAAAGCCAGAATTACAACCGCAATTGCCTCTGTGGATGCCGACATGCTTGCCGCACCTGGCGTGAAATTGACTATCGACTTGATATTCTCCGTGCGACGAAGGGGGCACACGTGGAAGTTCATTGACAAAGGTCACGAAACGTTTTGAGTCTATCTAACCATTTATGTTACTAATTTTAATCTATCTTTATTATTTTATGAGTTATTAAACATAAAAATGGGTCCGGGACTTTATGAACACCCTGTATTTTACTTCTTTATTTCTGATTCTTTAGTAACAGACAAATGTAACTATTTCAACTTTCTTCTACCTTTTTTATTATTATTCTTTTTTTCCATTTAGTGTATATGCTTTACCAGAAATTTCAAGAGTTTTTTCAACCGAAAAACGTTTTTGAAATGCAATAGATCTTGAACTTTCATGACGTCTCGACGTATCTGTGATCAAATATTAAAAATGTAGTTGAAAAGAAAAATCTTTATTATCTGTACACAGTTAAAAAAAAAAAAAAAAAAAAAAAAAAAAAAAAAAAAAAAAACTTTAAAGTTACTAAACTTTGTCTGAGTGGGATTTCAAGAACTTTTTATGTAACGGTAACAGCAAAAATTCACGTATCAAAATCTGTTACGTGAATTTTTCCAGTCACCGTTACAAGAAAAATTCTATGAATCCTAGATTCCCAGAAAAGTTTAATAACGTAACAGATTTTTTTTTTCATTGTACTAATATAATAAAGAAGTAAAGTTTGTGTGCATGTTTGTTTGTAGTGGGTAATTTCTTGAAATACCGAGCTAATTTAAATAATATTGGTGGCAAAAGCTGCTGGACATCTCTGCTCTAACATAGGCTATATTTTAGGCCGATACAACAATCTCTTACACTGAAAAAAAAATCGGTAAAATTACTAAAAGTTTTCTAGAGAAATGGGATTCCTAGAATTTTTATATAACGGCAACAGCATAAATTCATGTAACAGATACAGATTTGCACTGAAAATCGAAAAATCTGTAAGGTTATTAAGAATTTTTTAGGAAGATGGAATGCCTAATAAATTATGTAATTGCAACACAGGTTACAGATAAAATTTTAGTAAGATAACTGTAGTTTTAGCAGATATCTTGAAAAGTTACAGATTTCTGTAACTTTACAAAAATTAGTTTCGTAAATTTACATCTTTTCTTGAACAGTGTACAGATAAAATGTCAATACACATAACGATTTTGGCAACTTTACATTTGTAGGATTACATTTTTTTTCTTTCTTTTTTAACAGTACACAAGGGGTGCAGAAACAAAAATCTTCATAGAATTTCAATATCTGTGATATTTTTGGTTCTAGTAATTTAAAATTTTATGTGATTTTTTAAGATGTAAATACACTTGCTTTCAACAGTTTCTTAAAAGTTCGAAATTTAAAAAGATAAACTGAGCGAAAATGTACTGAGTTACAATTTATTTTGAAATTGCGATTTCTGTAATACAGTTGCTATACAAAATCTTGAAGTTGAACAAGGTAATTATTTTTAAGGATTTAATGCTCGCTAAGAATGATTTATAAAAATTTGAAATTTATAAAGGTGAAATACTCGATAAACGTTGTAAATTAGGATTTGTTTGGATCTGTAAGGAATAGAAACTTGAAAATTTGCAATGGCTCTTACAACGTAGATGCTTGTCTACTATACTTTTTTTCTTTTCTCTTAAGTTAGAAATTTAAACATGAGCAGGAGAAAAAAAGATTTCCAAAATTGTGCTTCTTGTGATAAGTTGACAACTGCTCTAGAATTTGGCATAAGCGTTACTTTTAAAATATTAAATTCTTGCTTAAAACAGTTTTTTTTTTTTTTTTTTCGTAGATGTAATGGCTTATTTTACAAAGATTATGCACATTGCTTAAATATATATATAAGGTACCTGTACCCAATATGGACACCCTAAGTTTCCTTAGTATTTTTGTATTATATTCCTTTGTATTTTATTCTTTTGTATTTTTTTCACCCCCATGTACAAGTTATAGGACTCCGAAAATATGTGACCACTATCCTTGGACTATTGACTATCATTATTAAAATTAGCGACTTTCTAATTATTCTGGTTTAATTTAAATGATAAAAACAAAAAAATGTTTACAAATGTCCATATAAGGAACTACCTGTCCCTATTATGGACAGGTGTTTCCTTATTGACTTTCTACACAGTGTGTATGGAAGAGCTACATTTTAAAGAGATTTTAGAGGAGAGGGAATAAAAAAAAAAATGTATCTTAAACTATTCCGAAGAGGAGGATAGGCAGTAAATATCTTCAGAACATGCATTCTAGAAGGGGGGAAGGGGCATTCTCGGTTTTTACCCTTCGAAGACCCATGCAAAGCCCCTTAGTTACTAGTAAATACTATGAAGTAATATTGTTGGTTTTGCTTAGCTTTATTGCATCTGTCTGCGAATTTACATCTGTTATTACTCAGTCCTCACAGCATGGACAAATAGAAACTTTTTCACCATGGGCAGTAAGTCCCACATAATCCTCATCATGAACATATCTGCTTTCAATACTGCATCAATACTGCAAAAGAAAAAGCATCAATACTGCAAAAAAGCAGTACCAGCTCTCCTTTGTTGAGGAAGTCATACCATTGGTACCTATGATTTCGCCAACAGATATCCTACTGGGGGGGGGGGGTGCTTCTTTTTTTTTCTGCAAGGGTTTTTTGGAGGAAGGTTTTTGCAAGACTGTTCAAATAGCATCTTGTTGAATAAAGATTTTACCACTTTGATGCCTTTTCAAGTTATTGCTTGGAAACGTTGAATTTTCTTCTTTCTTACAGTGTTAGTCGATTGGGACATAAGCTGTCCGTATTGGGAACCCGGCGTAGTTTTACTAAATCTTGTACAAAATGAATAAGGAAAATTATTTTAAGCAAAATGTGCAATAGCAATCGAAAATATGTTTTATTAGCTTTCTAAAATACTCCACTTTTCAACATTTAATGTAATTTTACCATATCTAATAAGAATTTAAGCTTACAAGTAATTAAGATCAGCACATCTAGAAATAACAAGTTTCCTCCTAAATGGCGAACAGCGCGCTTTTTTACACTTTCCAGACTTAATTATCTTTTCAGCTGTTTTTCTTCGCGAAAATGTTTAGCCATCTCTCAATCAAAATTATTACCTTTAAAAATATTAGGGGTGTCCATATTGAGAGCCCTGTCCATATGGGGTACAAATACCTTATATATATATATATATATATATATATATATATATATATATATATATATATTTCTGGCTAAATTTGGTAAGACGCATATGAAGATGCTATCGTCATATCCTGCAATTAATATGGGGAAAATTTGTAGACTCCTTTATTTTGTACACGAGAAAAAATATGTTTAAAGAATATAGTTTTTTTATTTAGTTAGTTTTTATTTATTTATTGCTTTTTTAATTGATTCGCGTATAAGTCAATTCTACTCCCTCCCCCAATTTCCTTGCCGCAAATTGCCAGAAATTTGTTGACTTATACACTAGTATATATGGTAATTAATTTTTCAAAATATTATATTCTTTATAATATTTTGAATATTTATTTTTTTGCGCCCTCGGTTATTTTCAAGATTGCCAAATTTATACAATTATTTCAACTTTTTCTGTAAAAAATAAAGTTAATACTAACTTTTTTTTTTTTTTTTTTTTTTTGCAAAAAAATGTTGAAAACAAAACTAGAGTAAAAATATTATTACTTTATACAGAAGAAACGCTATATTAAATTGTATAGAAAGACTCGGGATCCCAAACAAGACCCCAATTTACGATGGTCCCTGGCAGTCCCATTTTACCCAATGATAGCGCCGGCCATGTTTTCAACTCATTTTTATATTAAAAAGATTTTATCAGAATCGAGATGTCGGGTATCAATAAACGATGCGACCCCACTTAGAAGAATCATATTACTGAACATATTTCATTCAATATATAGCTTATAGATAATAGAGATATGCGTCATATCGCACCTTCTACAAAGGTTTTTCCACGGTAATTTCCAATTAAAGCAACATACGTTTGAACATCTGCTTTCTAAATTCTCACGGTTATGTAGTGCCCCCTGGTGTTCTCACTAGACAATATTTCCAAATAGATGCGAGCGGGGGAAATCATAAGCATTTGATACAGTGGTGGTCAAAATTATAAGGACAAGGCAAAAAAGGCCATATCTTGGTTATATTTGGCGGGAGACTTATGCAAATTTAATGGCTGGAAACCAATGAAAAATGAAGATTATTTTTGTATGTTTTTACGCAAATATGTGGTAAATTCATATTAATAAAATGCATTATAAATTTATACAACCATTGATTTTGGACAAAATTATAAGAACAACTGTATTTGTGTGTTCTAAAAAGTAAAATTTGCATGTTTTTTGCTCTGCACACGGAATTTTCAGACGATATAAATACGTAGTAAGCGTTTGGGATCGTATTATTCTGTTTATTAATCATGCCGCAAGATGCAAAGCTTTTGGAGTTTCAGAAAGGAAAAATTGATGCATTTCAAAATTCAGGACTTTCTCTATTCCAAAGTGCTACAAAGTTTAATAGATCAAGAGCGGTTATTTACAATTATCTTTAAAATACCGGTAAATATTGACGGCAAAGACATACAAGCAGGCTGTCTTTTGTTTCTGTATGGGGAAAAAGAATGATAATGAGGCGAGCTTGCTCCAAAAAATAGACAAAAACCGAGAATGGAACTTAGAATGTAAGTGCTCGAACTGTTCGTCGTGTTTTACAAAAATAAAGAAAAAGGTTTGCTATAGTAAACACGTGTGAAGACCGCGTCTTACATGAGAGACTGGGGTGTCATGAGAGACTGAGGATGGAGTTTGCCAAAAACTGCAATATTATGGGCAAAAAAGTGAAATTCTGTATTTTCCGATGAGAAAAAGATTAATTTGGATAGACTAGATTGTTTTTGAGACTTCTAGTATGATCTTCATAGAAAAAAATAAAGATTTCTTCAAAGCATGTATTTGGAAGTGATTCACTAGCGGTCGTGGGAGGTTTCACTACTGGTAGAACTACTCCAATAGTTTTTGTGCAGGGTAGGAGGAATTTTGAGAGTTACATTGATGTATTGGGCGATACTCTTTTACCAGAAGCACCTTTAATAGCGATCTGAGGCTATTTTTTCCAGCAGGACAATGTTTCGGCTCATGTTCCCAAACTTCAAACTCGTGGTATAATGCTAATTCCGTGAAACTACTTGATTGGCCGGTCAGAAGTCCTGATCTGAATACTGTAGAAAAATCTTTTGCGTATTCTGGCACACAAAGTATGCAAAAATGGTATATAATCTCAAAATAAGGAAGAACTCATGTCTTCCATCGAAAAAGATCACTCAAAATCTTCCAAGAACGTTCTCAAGGAATTGTCAAACTCCATGACGTCAAGATTGATAAGAGTGATTGAGAAGAAGCGGGGAGATTATTAATTATCAGTGTATTTCAGACAAAAATATTCATTGTCCTTATAATTTTGTCCAATTTTTTACAATGACATATTTTGTTACTTGTGACAAAACATTCATATTTTGCATTTTCCAATGTTTTGCATTCTACAATGATTTCTAGCATAGAAAAGCATTTAGTGTATAAATTGCACTTTATTTAGCTCAGAAATATTTTTTTTTTCTGCGCAATTTACAATTGTTCTTATAATTCTGACCACCACTGTAAATTGATGAAAGTTAACTGAAATTGCACGGTGAGATACAAAGAGTTTGGTGCAGCACTCAGTATTTATGATGAATGAAAATTAGATCGCTCGAAATTTAATTATCAGAGACGAACGAGACCTTCCCACGCTATATTTAATCATTGTATTGATTATAGATACTTTATCAACAGACTGCCTTTGTTTTAATTGTGACAAATGGGAGATGGCATTCATAGACTGTCCAAAAATATTATAAAATTATGTTTATGGTGCGTATGAAGGTATCGGTAAATCAATGCTATTTTAGTCTGTGTTTTATTACTGTTACTAAACAAAGCACGGATAATAATCCACAAAATTTCAAGCTAAATTATTTCAAAGTCTTAAAAGGAGAGATAGAGGGAGTGGGGATCTTTTTTTTAAATGTGAAGTACTCCGGTTTATTAGACCTCACCAGTAATTTTCTCTGATACCATAAAATGATCGGTGCTTATTTTTTAATGTATAAAACTTAAAAAGAGTTATATACTGAAAAAAAAAAAATGTGCTGAAAAAAAAAAAAAAAAAAAAAAAAGAAGAAGAAGAAGAAGAAGAAGAAAAAGAATGTATTTTAAAATTTTCCAAAACATGTTCATTAATTTTTTTAAGACATTATTATAATTATTTTAATTATTTTAACTTTTACAGGTTTCCGCGGATATTAAATATTTCATTCCATTAAAATCTAAAAAAAAAAAAAAAAAAAGGGGGGGGGGGAGTAGAAAAGAAAGAAAAAAGAAAAAAATTAAAAACGCACATTTTTCAGTAAAAAATAATGCAAAATACCTTTTTAATTAGATATTGTAAGTCGTCGTGAGATATCGTTTACTTTAAATAGAGCTTAAATCAAAATATACAGAAAAAAATAAAGTATTGTATGGAAATTTCAAATTCTACAATAATTTTCTGGATATAAAAAGCAAAATTTTATAGTTCAAAGAAAACTTAAGTGAAAACAAAATTTGATAGCGAAAAATGAATACATTAAAGTTTACAATTTCTATGGTATTTTCTTGAATTTGTAAATCAAAAATCTATTGTTTGAATAAATTTAAATTTTAAAAAATGTATTATAGAGGAAAAAAATTTTATTATTATATCTTTTTAATTCTACGATACCTTTTTAATATATTAAACAAGATTCTGCAGTTCAAAACAGAAATTAAATTAAAACACAATTTGACAGAGATTAATTGAATATTTATGTAAGTTTTCACCTTCTATGATAATTTTGTATATATGAGCCAGATTCCATTGTTTAAATAAAACTTAGGTAAAAAAAATAAAAAAAAATAAAAAAAAACTTTTTTTTTTTTTTTTTTTTTTTTTTTTTTTTTTTTTTTTTTGCTAAATTGCGACATGTTTTTTGATACATGAAACAAAATTCTGTAGTTCAAAAAGAAATTAAAGGAAAATAAAATG
Organism: Maratus speculifer; assembly: GCA_964019185.1. Classification (NCBI taxonomy): domain Eukaryota; kingdom Metazoa; phylum Arthropoda; class Arachnida; order Araneae; family Salticidae; genus Maratus; species Maratus speculifer. The sequence continues at coordinate 11,414,790 of OZ025300.1, read as the reverse complement.
TGATAATATTATATATATATATATATATGAAAAACCAGATTCTATAGTTTAAATAGAACTTAGATTAAAAAATAATTAAAGAGATAAAAAAAAAATTATGTTTTTTTTTCAATTCTACGTCATGTTTGATTTATAAAACAAAGTTCTATAATTCAAATAAGAAATAAATTAAAACAAAATTTGATAAAGATTAATGAAATAATTTTTTAAGTTTTCACCTTCTATGTTTTTTTTTTTTTTTTTTTTTTTTTTTTTTAATATGTAAAACCAGTTTTTATAACTGAAATAGAAATTATGTAAAAGAAAAATGAATATTTTTTGTCAAATTTACCAATTCTATGATATGTTTCTTGATATACAGGGTGGCCACTCTCAACGATGGCTAATAGCTAATTCTTAAACCGTAAGTTATAGACATATAGTTCCAATTACAAAAATGTTAATTAAGGTCAATAAATATTTTAAAAACGATTTAATCCAATAAAAGCATTTCTTTAAAAATTACGAAATTTAAATTTTTATACGGTTAAGTTATTAGTAAATTTTTCCTATTACGCTAACAAGCCAGGCTAAAAAAAAAAAAAAAAAAAAAAAAAAAAAAAAAAAAAAAGCCCCATTTATGTAACACTAATTGACCGAGTTATGAAACTAAAGATGCATGATTTACAAATTCTTTCTTCATCTGTAAACGAATGAGTTCGGCCAGCTTTCAAGGGTTATAATACCAAATGCTTACAGTATTCGAAAAACTTATTTCTTGTGTATTTGCACTTTGAAAAAAATCGTACACATATAACGATTGAAATAATTTTTATTAAGTTTCAGATTATCTAAAATAACTGTATTTTAACATGCTTTTTATTTTTTAAGGATTTGAGACCTGATCTTAATTACATTTTTTCAGTTCAAAATTCATATTCAACCTTTAATTCATTTTCAAATATTCGATTGATATTAAATTTTACATACTGACGTAAATCCGATGGCAGCCTATAATATCATAATGATTTTCGGTGGTTACCATTTATATTTATTTTACAGAATAACACAAAAAATGTTGGATAGACTACTTACAAGAAGTTTAAGAAAATATTTTAAATTAAATTACACAAGACAACAATGCCTGTTTTTTCTTCTTCTTCTTCTTCTTCTTTCTTTGTCGCTGAAAACGGAAATTACATTGAATTTTAACCATCGAGTCAGGATTTTTCGTAAATCACAAACTGACAAAATTAAAAAATAACAAAAATCGGATACTATAAAACAGTGGAGATGGTTGTGTTTTTTATTTATTTATATTTGATTTTTGGGAAATTTTTAGTGCTGGATCTCTGAAAATGACTTTCACGTTAGAATTTTTTTTTCAAATCGTAAATGTCAAAGTTATAACATTAGCAAAAAATGAATACTATAAAAAAAGATGTAAAACTTTTCTATTAAATTAAATTTTATTCAATTCAATGGTTTATTCAGTTTTTTGTCTTATACAGGATATTCTTACAACTAAATAGTTGAGCGGTTCGATAAAAAGAGGGGGATGAATGTTTAACTTTCAAACTTACAATTCCCTAAAAAATTCTGACGCGATAGTTAAAAATGAAGGTCATTTGTTATTTCAGCGGTAAAAAAATAAAAAATAAAAAATAAATAAAAATAAATAAATAATATATATATAATGCTCAAAAGTTTTTTTTTAATTAACTTTAAAATTTATGATTTACAATTATCTTTACGTGATGATAAAAATTGAAGGTCAGTTTCAGATTCAGCATAAAGAGAAAACATAAAATTAAATTATCAAAAGCTAAAACACAGGACTTACTCCAACTCTTATTGGCTATTGTTATCTAATAACATTTTAAAATATGTATCATTTTATAGAGAGTTAATTTTCATCATTTCATTTAACAAAAAAATTGTTTTTTTTTTCTTTCTGATATGTGTATTAGAAATTGTATATTTTACATTCATGTGTCAAAATGTTAAATATTTCCAATCTGCATTGCAACGTTAATTTTACTCCTAACCATATTTAAATATATCTAAATAATTATATTTCTATCAAATTTGTGAATGACCCCTAATTATCAGCAAAAAATATGCTCCAACTTTAAACAGCTATTACTCGGTCAATTTCAATCGTACAATAACCGGACTTTTTTGGTCTTACTTATCAGTGTAACAAGAAAAGTTTACTAAATATAACTTATAGGACCGGACGACAGTGAAAAAATTTAAATTTCGTATTTTTTTTCTATTAATTTATTGTCCCAAATCGCTTCTAAAAGATTTCTTTACCTTATTTAAAGCATTTTTGTAATTGGAACTGCATATCTATGATTAACGGTTTAAGAATTAGCCACTGGCCACCGTTGTGAGTGGGCATCCTGTATATATATTTGAATTCACTAACACTGTAATAATAATTTCCTAAATTCCTTAATTGGCCCATTAACTGGTGCATTTACCTTAATATACCATTTGAAAGTGAGAGAAAAAAAAAAAAATTCTACTCCCAGATCGCCTTAATTTTATTCTTTTCCCCCAGTGCACTATTTCGAAGGGGAAACGACTTTTACAGCTAGTTGTAAGATATCTGATAAAAAACTGACCTTAAAAAAAAAGAAAAAGAAAAAAAAAAGAAAAGAAAGAAAGAAAGAAAGAAAGAAAGAAAAAGAAAAAAAAGAAAAAAGAAAAAAAAGGCATAGCACTTATAGCCGAATTTTGAAATTTCTTAAAAATTAATTAACAAGTGTTTTTGTACCTATTTAAAAGCAAGAAATACTTCATTATGGTGATAGCCAAATCAGAAGACTATACAAAGTTAACGCAGCAATAAATCAAATTTTCAATCTATATGCAGTCGACTCTCGTTAATTCGAAATCGGATAATTCGAATCTTCGCTTAATTCGAACTAGATATGAAGTCCCGGAATTTTCAATTGCAGAATAACGTTAAAAATTTTCATTAATTCGAACTCATTTTCTCTTGACTTCGTTTAATTCGAACTAACGACGATTCCGATCTTTCCTTTTTCTATTCTTTCTCACGGATTTCAGATCATTTGAATAACTTACTTTCTTTGATTTTTGTGAAAATTGTTCCGAACGAATACACATATAATCCCATACATTTAATATTCAATTTCTAAGTGCCCCGTCTGTCCATGTGATGCTTCAAATTTTTCTTCCATTGTGCTTGTTTCTAATCATTTAATTAGTTTATGTATTTATGCATTCTAATTTAATATTAAGTCACATTCTGATGATAACAGACATAATAAATTTAAAAAACACTATGACATTAATTCCTTTGTAATAGTATTATATTAAGCATGTTCTCATTTCTTACTTTCCATAATTCGAACTTCGGATAATTCGAACATTTCTTGTGATCCCGACGAGTTCGAATTAACGAGGGCCGACTGTATATATTTTTTAATTAGGCCAGCCAATATAAGATTAATTATGTATGGGTTTATTGAAAATAGTTTTTATAACTTCAGTCTAACAGTTCGTTTAAACATCTTGATTCGTGGAACTCGGCGGGTTCGGAATCGTTTTTAGGTGCATTCGTAATTATGTAAATACGTAGCACCTATTGTTGTCGCTCAGTCCGTCCGTCTGTCCGTCTGTCTGTCTGTCTGTCCGTCCGCATATAACAACGCAAAAACTACCCAACCGAATCCTTTGAAATTTAAAATACATAATTATTACATGATTTTGTCGAGTCATTTAAAATTTTATGAAAATCGGATGGATAAATCAATTACAGGGACAATCAAAAGGATTCCGTTACATTACGGTCAATAGGGAAAAAAGTTTCAAATGCATTTTAATCGTTTTAAATTTAAAACGTATATTTATTACGTAATTTTATCGAGTCATTTTAAATGTTACGAAACTCTAGTCTAAGAGCTAGCAACGTCAAAAATCACGTCATTTTATCAAGGCTCATTTTCTAATATGTTTTTCCCTTTTATGGTAGAATACGTTTGCAAGCGGTCTGGCAGTTGGGAGACGTTGCGTTTACCTGTGGCAGAAGGGGTTATGCAGGTCAAAAAGCTTCAAAATCACGTCATTTTATCAAGGCTCATTTTTAAATATGTTTTTCCCTTTTATGGTAGAATACGTTTGCAAGCGGTCTGGCAGTCGGGAGACGTTGCGTTTACCTGTGGCAGAAGGGGTTGTGCAGGTCAAAAAGCTTCAAAATCACGTCATTTTATCAAGGCTCATTTTTTAATATGTTTTTCCCTTTTATGATAGAATACGTTTGCAAGCGGTCTGGCAGTCGGCAGACGTTGCGTTTACCTGTGGCAGAAGGGGTTGTGCAGGTCAAAAAGCTTCAAAAATCCGACATTTTATAAAGGCTCATTTTCTTATATGTTTTTATCAAGCTTAAAAATTACAAGATATTACTCTTTGGACAGAAGACAACCTATAATTAATTTTCCAGACACAAATTCGGTTGCAAAGTTAATGCCAGACGTCTTTAAATATGGCAACGAAAGTGCCTGTTTCTAGAGTGGTTTATAATTTAAAAATTATAAGACCTCTTTACATCATTTTATCAAGCTTAAAAATTACAAGATATTACACTTTTGGTGGGCAAACAACCTATAATTAATTTGCTAGACACAAATTCGGTTGCAAAGTTAATGTCAGACGTCTTTAAATATGGCAACGAAAGTGCATGTTCCAAGAGTGGTTTATAATTTAAATTTTACAAGACCTGTTTACGTCATTTTATCAAGCTTAAAAATTACAAGATACTCTTTGGATAGAAGACAACCTATAATTAATTTGCCAGACACAAACTCGGTTCTAAAGTTAATGCTCGACGGCTTTAAATATGGCAACGAAAGTGCGTATTCTAAGAGCGGTTTATAATTCAACAAATTATAAGACCTCTTTACGTCATTGAACCGAATTTGCAACCCTGGATTTTTCTGAGTCTTACTGATTAGATTCACTATTTTTCTGCACCTGATTTTTTGCACGACACTTTTTAAGAGCCTGATTGAGTAAATTTGTGATACTTTGTGCTTGATTGACGAAAGTTGCATTTTTTTTAAGTCCTACCGACAAGCCTTTGCATGTGATGAACATTAGTGCACCTGGAGAAAGGTTAAAGTGTAAGAATTCATATAATTTGTCAACATCAACTCACAGCTTAAATATTGAACAAATAAATTCCAGTGTGGCCAAAACCGGGGCATCCACCCTAATATTTAATAAAAGAAACTTATATTTTGATAAACCAGAGCTTTTTATAAGTAAACTTTGTATTGAAAAAAAAAATTGCCGAATTCGCCGAATGCAACCGAATTTGTGTCTGGCGAATTAATTATAGGTTGTTTGCCCACCAAAAGTGTAATATCTTGTAATTTTTAACCTTGATAAAATGACGTAAAGACGTCTTATAATTTTTAAATTATAAACCGCTCTTGGAACAGACACTTTCGTTGTCATATTTAAAGCCGTCTGGCATTAACTTTGCAACCGAATTTGTGTCTGACAAATTAATTATAGGTTGTCTTCTATCCAAAGAGTAATATCTTGTAATTTTTAATCTTGATAAAATGACGGAAAGAGGTCTTATAATTTTTAGATTATAAACAACTCCAGGAACAGGCACTTTCGTTGCCATATTTAAAGCCCTCTGGCATTAACTTTGCAACCGAATTTGTATCTGGCAGATTAATTATAGGTTGTTTGGTATCCAAACAGTAATATCTTGTAATTTTTAAGCTTGATAAAATGACGTAAAGAGGTCTTATAAAATTTAAATTATAAGCCACTCTTGGAACAGGCACTTTTGTTGCCATATTTAAAAACGTCTGGCATTAACTTTGCAACCGAATTTGTATCTGGAAAATTAATTGTAGGTTGTCTGCTGTCCAAAGAGTAATATCTTGTAATTTTTAAGCTTGATAAAAACATATAAGAAAATGAGCCTTTATAAAATGGCGGATTTTTGAAGTTTTTTGATCTGCACAACCCCTTCTGCCACAGGTAAACGCAACGTCACCCGACTGCCAGACCGCTTGCAAATGTATTCTATCATAAAAGGGAAAAACATATTTAAAAATGGGCCTTGATAAAATGACGTGATTTTGAAGCTTTTTGACCTGCACAACCCCTTCTGCCACAGGCAAACGCAACGTCTCCCGACTGCCAGACCGCTAGCAAACGTATTCTATCATAAAATGGAAAAACATATTAAAAATTGAGCCTTGATAAAATCAGGTGACGAAAACGTTGCTAGCTCTTAGACTATCGGATGCATTGATCAATTACAGGGACAATCAAAAGTATTCCGTTACATTACGGTCAATGGGGAAAAAAGTTTCAAATGCATTTTAATGGTGTTACACTCATTTGAATATAACATAATTGACATGAATCTATGAAATATGTACTAAAAATACATTTTGTACAGTCTGTGATGCAAAGAATATTTATTATTAAATTACAGGGCCACACAAATGTATTCCACTAAATAATGTTATACAGGGAAACATTGTTTGGGGGGGCGTGTTTTAATTATATTAAACTACTTCACATTTTATGAATAAGATATACGTTAATGAAGTATAATGAAAATTACTCCCTGCATATTTACAGGAACACAAAGATTTCGACCACTATACTGTATCCAAAGTACGCTCTACTATATCAGCAAGATCTGAATATTTTAAAACTTCGTTATCAACGAACGCACCTCATTTGCTACGCTTTACGTGCAATTTCCAACTTGTTTATATTAAAGTAGCTGCGTGTGCAATAAACCGGTGTGCTGTATTTGTGTTCTGTAAGATAATTCGAGTTTTTGTGATAAAACACTTACCAATTCAGTTTTTAAACATGCGTCATAATCTAAAAAAATAATAATTATCCTTTTTAGGTGCGTTCGTAATTATGTAAATACGTAGCACCTATTGTTGTCGCTCAGTCCGTCCGTCTGTCTGTCTGTCCGTCTGTCTGTCTGTCTGTCCGTCTGTCTGTCTGTCTGTCTGTCCGTCCGCATATAACAACGCAAAAACTACCCAACCGAATCGTTTGAAATTTAAAATACATAATTATTACATAATTTTGTCGAGTCATTTCAAATTTTATGAAAATCGAATGGATAGATCAATTACAGGGACAATCAAAAGGATTCCGTTACATTACGGTCAATGGGGAAAAAAGTTTCAAATGCATTTTAATCGTTTGAAATTTAAAACGTATATTTATTGCATAATTTTGTCGAGTCATTTCAAATTTTATGAAAATCGTATGGATAAATCAATTGCAGGGACAATCAAAAGGATTCCGTTACATTACGGTCAATGGGGAAAAAAGTTTCAAATGCATTTTAATCGTTTGAAATTTAAAACGTATATTTATTACATAATTTTGTAGAGTCATTTCAAATGTTATGAAAATCGGATGCATTGATCAATTACAGGGACAATCAAACGTATTCCGTTACATTACGGTCAACGGGGAAAAAAGTTTCAAATGCATTTTAATGGTGTTACACTCATTTGAATATAATAGAATCGACATGAATCTATGAAATATGTACTAAAAATACATTTTGTATAATCTGTGATGCAAAGAATATTTATTATTAAATTACAGGGCCACACAAATGTATTCCACTAAATAATGTTATACGGGGAAACATTGTTTGGGGGGTGTTTTAATTCTATTAAACTACTTCACATTTTATGAATAAGATATACGTTAATGAAGTATAATAAGAATTACTCCCTGCATATTTACAGGAACACAAAGATTTAGACCACTATACTGTATCCACAGTACGCTCTACTATATCAGCAAGATCTGAATATTTTAAAACTTCGTTATCAACGAACGCACCTCATTTGCTACGCTTTACGTGCAATTTCCAACTTGTTTAATCTTAATTACACCTTTCAATCGCCGTAAGATTCCTTAAAGTTAAAATATATCATATAATATAAAACATCACTTTAAAATATTAATTTATTTTTAAATGCTGTAAGTGATCTATTAAAAATAACACAAATACCTTATAATTTTACGTGTTTCATTGCTATAACGGCAACTTTTTCAAAAACAAATAAATGAGAAAAAGATGAAGCTCTCTAAAATTTGGAAGGAAATGCTTCAAAGGTTTTTAAGACAATAATTTGTAATATTTCACGTTCACAATTATTTTTATTCATTTTTTTCAGTTTACTTTACTATGCTCATGTTCACGTGATTTATGTTTTTCTGCTTATTTTTAATTTGAAGATATTTTAGCGAAAAATTTCTTTTTATCATTTATTTGTTTTTGAAAAAGTTGCCGTAAGAGCAATGAAACATGTAAAACTATAAGGTATTTGTATTATTTTTAATAGATCACTTATAGCATTTTAAAATAAATTAAAATATATCAATTAGTTCCCGAGTTTTTGAGTATTGACAAATTGATTGATTGATGAATTTTCCAGAATTTTGTCTGTTATTATTATTATTATTATTATTTTCAAAAACTATTTTAGGTATCATAATTCAAAGACTTTACTTTAAACAGAACTTGAATAACATTATATAGAGAAAAATAAAATATTTTATTTAATTTTCAAATTTTGCAGTATGTTTCTTGATAAATAAAGCAAATTTTTACAGTTTAAACAGAACTTATATCAGAACAAAATTTGACTGAGATAAAGGAAATATTTTTAAAGTTTTCCATTCTATAGTAAATGTCTTGATTAAAATTTTACTGTTTAGTTAGAACTAAAATATAAAAAATATATAGCGTAAAAAGGATTTTATTATTATTATTATTATTATTATTATTATTATTATTATTATTATTATTTTCAAAATTTAGAATACATTTTTGAATGAACTAAACCAGATTCTGCACTTCAAACAGGAATTAAATGAAAACAAAATTTGATTAAAAAAAGTATAATTAAACATTTTAAACGTTTTCAATTTCTACGATAATTTCCTTTATTAAGATTCCAATGTTTAAATAGAACTAAAATAATTTTTAAAAAAGCAGAGAGAAAAATTATTATTATTTTTTTTTTCAATTTCTACAATGTATTTTTTGATGAACTAAACAATATTCTTCAGTTAAAAGAGAAATTAAACAAAAATAAATGAAAAAATAACAAAAGAATATAAATAATAAAAATAAATAAAAATAAATGTGCAAGAATATTCATTTTGGAGAACAGTTTTATGCTACTTTAATCTAAAGAAAAACACGTATACTTCAAGTATCAAATGCATTTTTCAGCAATCAGCAATACCAATCTCTTCCTCGAAATTAAATGTTTTTCTAATGTTACTTCTTTACGAAATTTCCGTTTCTGAAAGTGAAGCAACTCAAAGAAGTAATACAAGTTTATTCTGTTGAAATAAAATAGGAAAAGATGATGGAAAATGCATGGAGAAAATTTGAAATTATTGTAAATCTAAATTATTGAGCATAAAACTCTATATTGTTTAATTTCGTTTTAGAAGATTGTTTTTCATTTGGAAAACAGAGAAAAAATTGCTTCGAGGTGGAATAGATGAACAAGAGACGGTTGTATAGTAAGGAAACACTCTTTTTATTAACACTTTCCAATGTATTTGAAAAGTGTTTATAACTTTTAATTGTATTTATTATTATTATTACAGAGAATCTACGGGTAATCCATTATCTTAAGTCTTATGTAAAATTACGGAGATTAGAAAAGCTAATTTTCTGTTAAATTACCAAGAATTTATTTGGTAAATTTACAATAGCCTCTGTAAATTAACATCGTTAAAAACACACAAGACTTTATAAATTTATTTCTAATAATAACAAATCCGTCAAAAAGTCGTTGGGGGGCCACCGTAATACTTAACCATATGCTAATATAATATATGAAAATAAAACGTGTTTAAACTATTTATAAAATGCATTGCAATTCCAAAACAAAATTTAAACGTATGTTTAAATATTGTTAATAGACATAGTAATGCTTTATTAATGAATTGTTGATGAACCAATTTCAACAGATTATATAAAACGCCAAACTACTCAGGTAGTACCGAATTGAGTAAAAGAAACATTCTTATAACTCCATATATAATAATCATATTAACTAGCAGTTTACTGCGTCGGATGAAGCGTCTCATTTCCAATTAAAATATATCTTTGAATTGAAATTTGAATGAAATACAGGATCATGAAAAATCGAAGAATGTGGAAAACAGGATTACAAATATCTCGGTAACTAATAATCCGATCGACTTCAATCTTTATGCAAAATTTGTGTAATTGCTTACCTTCATTCCTTAAAATAAAAATAAAATCGAAAATTTTTAAACACCTTTCATCAGAACGAATTTTTCGAGAGTCCGAAAAAAATAGTTCCGGATAATTGAGGTTACTGATATTAAATAGGCTTTGTCCCATTCTTACATACTATATACATACAAAATTTCAAGTCACTATCTCAATTTGTTCGGGAGATGGAGCGTTTACAGACACACACACAGACAGACAGACGGCAATTTTTTTTTTTTTTTTCTAAAAAATATGTTTTTCGGAATCTCCAGCATCTGAAACGTGTAAATCCGTCAAAAAGTTTTTTTCGATTTTCAAAATGATTGCAAGATTTGCCCTATACTACGTATGATGGGTAAGTAATAGTTAAATTTAGTTTTCCAACTTAGCATACCACTCAATCCTCATTAAGCTACGATGAATTCAGATTTTTAAAGTAAATTTGAACTGTTGCATCATTTAACTTTTACACAATTGGTTTCTAACCGTCCTAAGGTTTGAACCCGAGACCACTTGCCAGTAGAAGAGCACCTTACCGACTGAGATATGGTAGCTGTTGGTATCTTGTACAAAATATGTCTTTATGATTCAGCGGGGGAAAATCTATTGGAATTTTCAAAGTTTTCGTTTCAAAATATTTGTTAGAAAATGTTTGTTTTAATTTATTTTAGACCAGTACATAATACCCATCATCTTTTAATCAGTTTTATCATTTCAACTAGATTATGTATAATAAATAAAAAAAAATTCTTTTTTTTTTTTTTTTTTAATTGTATCTAATTTATTTTTACAACAATTATGCTAAAGAGAATTTTTTGAAACTGTCGCACACTATTTATTTTTTAATGCGTTAATTTTTTAAAATAATTTTTAGTAAAAAAATAAAATAAACAGTAAAATTGTAATTTATTAGTTAAAAATTATCAAGCTTCTGGCACAAAGGAAAAATTTCAAATTAATTCATACGAACTGTATATTTCTAATTGACCGAAAATTTTCCCAGGCCGGGAATCGAACACACATATGATTTCGTATAATATCTTTACGAATCTATTTGTTTGTGTTACATAATAGTGCAAATTGATTGTCGATAAAAATCCCCCACTAACTCCGAGGAGATGATTTTTTATCCCTTCTAAATTATCCTATCCCCCCCCCCCCAAAAAAAAATAAATAAATAATAAAAAAAAAAAAAAATACGTCACAATATTAAAATTTGAGCGAGATATTTAAACGAACGTCCCCATAAACTTTACATTATCACCCTGGTCTTTTTCCATCAGTAGTGTGGGCTCTTAGGCAGAGCAGTTGAAAACATCTTTAAACAAAGAATACAACGCAATCCGTATCAAAATATAACACTTGCACTGTGTAATTCAGGCCTTGTACTATTCCAACTTTTTGTAAGAAGTGCTCAAGTGAAATCTGTCCTCAAGAAAGACTGACAATAAATTGCATCTTAAATATATTTCAAATCTATAACGTAGGAATCCGAATAAAAAAAGTATTCCAAATTTTTCTCAGAAGACAATTTCTGTCATTTTAGTGTGAGAAAATTTCCTTAAACTTTAAAAAATGATTCGTCGATAAAATAATGCAGAACTATTATGGGCAGAATTGGGAGTGTCCTAATATACATAAAATAGAAAACACAAATATAAAATAAAATATTGAAAAAAAAAATTAAAACTATCTTTAAAGAAAATTTTTAGAAAAAAACATAGATGCGCAAATTTTCAAATCAACCTTTCAAATATTATGATTTTTGTTAGAAAGAGCAAAATGTAGAAGTTCAGTTAATATTTTTCGATTGATTCGCTGTTTTGTAGGACGATCCTTAAAGTGTATTTCATAAATCAGATTTTCAAAAGCTTTTAATAAAAGAGCTGGACATTTACACCATAAATAAAGTTCAATATGAATGTAAAAATAAAAATCCCTGAGTTTACTAAATGGATATGCACAACGCTACAAAGTTAAAAAACTTAGTTAATATTAAAATAAGATTATAACAATCGACGTTTCAATCATTATCTATGACCATATTCAGGGAAAAGTTGTTACATTGCTTTAAAAAAAAAAAAAAATCATATTGAATTAAAAAAGTTTGTTAGGTTCCCGAACGATAATCATTTCTACCAGTCATAAGAAGCGCAAGTACTTTGGTATCATCTATCGGACTAAAACAAAATAAAGGTTTAAATGAAGCGTTTAATTTTTAGCCGATAGCTGAGATCAATGTCAAAAATAATATGAATTGAGTGGCAGGCACAAAATCTTTAAATTTAAATTTAAAAAAAAATATTGCATTACAAATTTTTCTGTTTATTATTATTGTTATGCTTAAAATGGTGTTTAAATCATGTTTCAATCTTAAGGCTGTTCTTAAATCAAAAAGGACAACTTTGTGACATAAGTTTTACTTTATTTTTGCTTGGAAATGCATGAAACTAGCAGGTATTGTTATTCAGAAACTATTTAATCGCACTCAGTTTCCCTTTTCTTTGCAAACACGATATATTTTTCAGAAATGATATTTGAACTAAATTTCCGCGAGAGAGAAGAAAAACCAGATTTCGGAGGGAGAAAAAAGCCTTGTCACGTGATCCAAAAAGCTTACAACTCAATAGGGGGTTCATTGATCACAAAATGAAAAACTGAGTTCGACTCAAATCGTCTTTATAGTGAAGCTTTGCAATTTTATATCTTTCTGTTAAAAAATGAACTTGTAAATGTGTCAAAACGTTTTACGTTGTTCAGCATAGCAGGTGAGAACAACCTTAATAAGAAGACAAGGTATTAATTTTTTCATTTTGGTTTAATTTCAAAATCTGGCTTTCAAGTAATGGATGTCATGAAATGCCTTACTGTGAAGATGCATTATTATTCATGTTGTGTTTTTTCACAATGTCTCGGAAATAAAATGTTATAAGTCAAGAACCGTTAAAGATAAGTGGTTCAAACTTGAAACATGTCTTTTTTAAATGTTTCACTTTTAAGTATGATTCATCAAATTTGAAAAAAAAAACACATATATACTTTTGAAAATTTGATTTTTTTTTTCAATAAAAATTACATCATTTTTTTTTAATTTTTATTTTAAACACTTTTATTATTTTTTTAATCAATATTTTTTAAAATGCTGAGTCAGAATTAAAATCTAGATATTTCTGTTTATTTAAATGTAAATAAAAAAAAAAATCAAATTCAAGAAATAATATTTTGATTATCACCCCACTTTTTTAATGAATTTTAAATTTTGAAAAAAAAATTGAGAAATTTTATAATGTGATTTTATTTACAAATGATATGGTGAGGGAAATCAAAATTTTATTTCAACAAATAAAAATTATTTTAAAATGTGTCCCGGACCCCCCTTAAACAATAAATGATAAAGTTTAAAGAATAAATGGTACCGTTTTTTCGATTTTTAAATGATGCCACTTTATATGATAATCATATTATTGTGTGAAACTATTACTGTTTGCGAAACAAATTTTTCAAATTCAAGAAGGTTGACTTTGTTCTTTTAAAACATGCATGGTGACACAAACATCGATTGTTACAATTTTATTTTGATGCTTATTTAGTTTTTTAACTGTGTAACATTTTGTATACACCATTTAGTAAAATCGTGATTTTTTATTACCACGTTAACATTAAAAACACTTAGAAAATAGCAAAAGTTATTAAGGAATTATTTCTACTGTGGTTGCATAGGCGTAACCAGCCTTTTGAACGGGTGGGTGCCCAGAATTTTTAACCTGAACTTGCTGGATACAAACAATATCTTATTTTATATAGTAAAACCTTCTAAAACGGAAGCCTATAATACAGTTTTAAATTCCGTTTTAGACAGGTTGTTATCTTAGAGTGTATAATTGTGAGATTTTTTAATAAGGGTTTTTAAGGGTGTTTTAATAAGGGGGGACGCAATTTTTTAAATAATTGTGAATGAGTCTGCGCAAGCGGGGAGGGCCTGTCCGGGCACCCAGCCCCCCCCCCCCCCCCCCCGCGGTTACGCACATCGGCTGGTTTCCAATTGCTGCTTTAAATTCAAATCAATCTGAAGTTTAAATATAGACGTTTTAAATGAGCTAATTATTAAAAATGCATTGATTCAAGCATTTTATTTGAATGTGACAAAATATTGTTTTGTTAGTTTTAAAATAGAATTTCTAACTAAAATCGAGAATTGAATTCTTAAGGCACTAAATTATAAATAAATGCATTTTAGTTATATGTAGAAAAAGGGTACTTTTTATAAAATTAATCTCTGAACTCAAATTTTGCTATATTTTCAGGGTGAAAAGGTAGAAATAATTGCTTTTTTTATTTACGTAACAGTAAATATACTAACAAAATCTAACAATCATATACGCTAGGTTATGCAGCATTTAAAAAGGGTTTTCTTTCTAAAATATAAAACTTTATTAATTTAAAATGCATTTGCAACATAAGATTGCATTTAAAGCAATTTTTAGGATATGTCGAATATACATTTCTGCACACATTTTTCCTTCATATTTTTACTAAAGAGAAATGATTCATGAAAAGCAATGATTTATGATTTTAGCCTTCCGAATTTTAATCGATTTACATGTTTTGGGATGTTTTAAACAGAATTTAATTATTTTTGAATCATTAATCTATGTGTTATATATAATATATTTATATATTGATTATAATATATTGTTTATCGAGAAAAACATTTCAAGCATGAGGTTTTTCTAATAAATTTTCAAATATTTTCCTAATCTAAACATTTCTGTATTTTGTGCTCTAGATATTGTGCTGTAGTATTTTGTGCTATTAAAATAAGAGAAAGTGTGTTATGATTGTGACCTATGATCAGGCACCAAGCAGAAAAAGTGTTTAACCGTTTTAGTGCTAAGCAATTTTTGCAAGAATGCACGAAAATTGCGGTACATATTTTGATTTCTTTAAAGGAAAAAATAATGTTGTCATATAAAACACTGTTATTTAGACAAATATCAATCAATTTTAATAATTCTTTTTGTATTATAAAGAGCTCGCAGCGCAAAAGCGCTGCGCCGCGGTTTTCGAGATAAACTATCGCAGCGCTTTTGCGCCGCGTAGCAGTCAAACGGTTAATTAACGGTGTAAGTTATTACTATTCATGCATGTATTCACTACTAGTCATAGTGATTGATGAACTGTAAAAAAATTAGCATCACATACCTAAGAGAACAGGTCATAACTAAAGGTAAAGATAGGGTCATGCTGAGGGCTAGTGTTGAATTCAGGGGATTGTCCGGGGGGGGGGCAAAATCGCCGCTGAGCATTGAGATGTCTCCTCGGAAGATTTGATATTTTGGGTTTTCAATGGTCAGAAAAAGCAATGCATCTCCCCCACCTCTCGGAGCTCTATAATGTTCCTCTTTCAGAGCACAAAAATCTCTCCTGAGAAAAGTGTCTGGATTCAACATTGTTGGGCAAACGTCTCAAAAGAAACGATCGAGGTCATTTTTAATGAATATTATTCTTACTTTAGATGTACAAAAACTGAAATCTTGATTAAGGCAAGTGAAGGAAGATGTTGTCATTAAGAACCATGTGTTATTTATTTAACAGGGACTTTTCGGTAACATATTAATGCAATATTAGGTTCCAGCGTAGTAACACTGTTACTTATCCTAATACGATAAATAATGCCCATCCCTAATTTAAAGTAATCCATTTAAAAATTTAAATTAAACACCCTTAAATATATTTCAACAAAATTTACGCATTAAATATGAATTTTTAGGACAGTTAGTCCAAGAGCCGACCGCACAAAACCCTAAGCCATCGATCACAAGAAAAATTCCTTTATTTTATGAAAGAATAGTAATAGATTAATCTAATGATTCATGTCTCCCGGAAGCGAAGTGGTGCATAAGCCAAAAATTGATATCCTGAGTGGTTGACTGGTAGACTTAGCATTGTGTTTGCCGTACAATCAAAAGTGTGAAAACATGGAAAACTGAGTGCAGGAAAACATAATGCTAAGGCTACGAATCAACCATTAGTCATTTTTGGCTTATGCACCACTTCACTTCCGGCAGACATGGATCATTAGATTCCTCTATTGCTACACTTCCATAAAATAAAGGAATTTTTTTGTACTCGATGACTTAGGGTTTTGTGCGGTCGGCTCTTGGATTAAGTCATAAAAAATTCTTTTTTTTTTTTCTTTTCCTTTCTTTTCTTTTTTTTTTCTTTTTTTTTGTGTGTGTGTGTGTGAAATGATGTATTTTATTCTATAGAGACTCGACTGCATACATTACATACATATATATATATATATGTGCCATAGAAAAGCCTATTCTAACAAAATAAGGAATTTGTGCAGATTAATATAAATAATAGCCATATGGATAATACATATATTTTTCCAACTTTGAAGTTTCCAATACTATTTTTAAAAAATAACAATAACACTGTCATAAACGACAACGAGAAATATTTGATTTTCGAAAATGTTTGCGGCCGTATAATAAACTGCAAAGAAGGAATTCAATAAAAATAAATAAAAGCCAGTAAATCATTATAACATAATTATATGGCTAATTAAGCATAGTTTACTAACTGTCCTATTTTACAAGTAAGTAAATAATTAGATGGTATTAAAAATATTAGTCGATGCGTTTACCCTTGCATTTGTAAAATAATGAAAATTTAATTTTATTAGATAAAACAATAAATACCAATATCCATGAAATCTTATAATATCTTTGAAAATCAATATTTAAGAGTTTAGAATCCTTTATTTTTTCCGAATCTTGTTTCTAGAAATATTTGGAAAATATTGATCGTCAGATGTATAAAAAGGTTTAGAGGGCATCGGATTTACGCAAGAGTCTATCAAATAATACAACCACAGCGTCAAAAATATTTGACTGTACATTTCTATCTAAGGCTTGAGAAATTCGATATTCCTTTATACTTTCCAGAAAACGGTGTTTCTCTTTCAATCTGCGCCCCGTCTGCAGCTACACATTTGATGTGGGTGTGCAAACAACCAAGCTGTACCCTCCAGCTAAAGCCCAGTCTATCAGTTTCCTTTTGCAGAAACCGATATTTTCACCTGAATTCTTTTATTTCTTGCCTTCCAAACACGGGAGCACTATTTACGACAACCCTTGGCGCGCAAAACGACAGCACTAATGACAGCAATGCCGGCGGTCATGGCCAGGAATCGTGCGTGTTTTCTGCCTTATTGACGCAATCAGCGGCCGATGTTTGGGGCTCCAATCCCGGCCCGCCCTTGTGTTAGCCAAACACACAGACCAAATACGAGACCACGTCCGGAATGAGTCTGCCTCCGGCATCAGATTCCATTTGATCTCTCCGTTCCTTTTGCGATAGAAAAGCCATGGAGTTTGCAATTAATTAATACCACAGGCGCGTTCATTAAAATGGAACAAAGCTTTGAACATCGTCTGTCTTTTGCTGTACGGAGGAGTGACAAAAGAGATTCTGATTTTTGAAGGAGAAGAGTTGAGAGGTAGCGCGAGGTCTTGAAAGTCTTTGTTAAGGAACACATTTATCATTAACATTTCATGAAAGTGTTGAGTGAGAAAAGATTTTCGAAGAAAGAGTTATAAGGCTTGACACTTGATAATGAACTATTCTTTGATTTATTTTCCACCTTTAGTAGGCCTTGCTGCCCCTTTGATTCACATACTTCGTACGAGTTGAGTGAAAATTGTGTTAATTTATTGCCCCGAGCTTATTTAATTGATATACATATACTATATACATGTATATATATAGAGAGAGAAATAGTAAAATTTTCAATTAGCATTAGTACGAAATCTTAAATGCCTCTACAGCTAGAAAATCGAATGGCGTTAGAGAACAAATAAACTTCAAAATTTCAACTAGTAATAGAAGATTTCATTTGGTAACTCACACTTTATAATACCTTTTAAATGTTTTCTTGTTGATTCACATGTTTCATATGAGATGAATTAAAATTGCTGCTAAATTTTTAACCAGAAATAAGAAAATTTTCAACTAACACTAATAGTAAAAAAAGTGATTATGTGTAATCGGAGATTGCACAGAGTGTTTCGTTTAATATCTCCTTCAAAACACATTTTTTCATTTAATTAACAAACGATGGTTGGTTGATTTTTGTCGTCCGATTATCTACGCTAATGGGATATAGGACCAGGGGGAGTGCCCTCCGTGGGGGTCTTTCTAAGGGAACCTAACCCGTATTTACGCAAGGTTCGAAGAAAACCACGGAAAACTCCGAACGGTTAGGCCGACAGCCGCGATTGGGTTCGAACCCAGCACCTGCCGTCTACCAGTTGAGAGGTCCGAACCTCTCGGCCACAGGTGGGGCAATTAACAAACGAAAAACGGTTTTTCGTCGCAATTTTGGGATTTCTTCGCCAATCGCACCAACCAGAATAGAATATTAACAGAATCGTCCCCTAAATGTTGCCTTGATCGCATAGATTTGTTGATTTCTCTATCAGAATCTGCAGATTTAATGAAGGCACGCAAGTAAATAAAATTATGAACAAAAATAAAGTACTGCAAAGCTTAGCATAAATTTAAGGGAGACCAAACGGGTCACCAGAGGCGGCTCTTAATTTAAATGAATAATAATTTAATAAATTTTAAAAATGTATGTAACATTATGTGTGTGTTAAATTTAAAAAAATGTATGTACATAAATTATGCATGTAACATTAATTTATGTTACATACATAATAATTTTATTTAAATTTGCGTGCAGCAATTAAAATCAATGAAATTTCAATTTTGAAAATTACACTATTGCAATTTTTTAAGATTCTAACTATCACACATTTTCAATCTTTACACCATCGTATAGGGAAAAAGTGTATTTTTAAACGCATTTTGTTTAAAAGTTGTATCTCAATTTATTTTTGATATATTAATTTTTTTGTAGTTTGTAATACCAATTTTGTAGTTCTGGCAACAAAAGTACTAAATCTCTTTTAAAAGTAAAGGGTAAAAAATTAAATATTTTTTATATTTAAACTTGCGTGGCAACAATTAGAAGAAAAAACAACAACAACAAAATGAACTGATGATTTAAAAAATAATATTTAAATTAAAATAATAGTCTTTTTCAAAAGTTTACAATTTGTTGTGTGACAAGAGGTATTCAGCTGTAAGTACAAAAAAATTGAACTCTCTGGCATATGTAGTTTTTCTGTACGGACTCTGTGACAGATAGACAGAGGACAGAGACGAATAGGGTTTCGTCAGATGAACGAAACCCTAAAAAGTAACAATGTAATTCAATTAGAAATCGAAGATTTCTGATAACTGCATTAACAATTGCATTTGATAACTGGAATTTTAGATTATTATTATTATCTATATATCTAAAATACCTGGCTGTTTTTTTAGTCATCAGCCCTGAATTTTCTACTCAACCAATTTTGATAATTATTTTTTTTTAATGAAAGCTATTTATTTGTAGTTGTGCCCATTTTTGCTATTTTTTATTTTATTTCCATTTTTATATTTTATTTTTAATTTTAAATGCTGTTTACGATATTTCTTCAAAATGGCGGCAACTCAGTTTAGCTTTTCTCTCGATAATAAAAATTTATTTTCCATTATCACTTTCCACCAGTCAGAAGCTTTATTTCATCAGTGAACATGTTCTCAAATTTAAAAGAAAAAAGTTAATTGTTTTCGTAAAATTTAACGACAATAAAATGAATGCGTATAATTATGCACTAATTGAGATAAAAAAATATATTTACTGAGAAATAATATTAATAATGTAAATAAAATAACAGAAAATAATTTATGATAAAAATTAATGTCTAAAGCAAAATAAGAAAAATTTCAAATGAGGAAAATGATGTCATTCAGCAACCAGATAAATAGGAATTACAATATTATTACGGATGCCTTTTTCATATTACTAATAACAGTAACTTTTAAAGAACATTTGAAGAGAAAATGACGTCACTATTTAAAACATTGCATTTTTACTCATAACGATATTACATTTCAATATTTCTTTTCATTATGGACACTGAGATTGAGATTTTACTTTCAGATGACTTCAGTTAGTGAAAATAATGTCATAGTAAAAATGAAATTAGTTTTTTTTAATAAAACTATTTTTCTGTGAGTGCATATAAAATAAAATTTCTGGATTTCGCCGGCACTCAGATTACAATTTTAACTGAAGATGTGCGAATATTTGCAATGCAAAATTGTAACTGGCAAACTTGATATTAAGTTTGGAAATATATTTATTATATATTGATTGAAATAATGTAATTACTTTTGCTTTTTTTAAAACCAAATCGATTGGGTCTTTTAAACATTTCATTCGTCGAATTCCACGGGTTTCCACTCGTTATTATTATTATCAGCTTTAGTAGAGGTAATAGGCTTATGAAATTGGTTATCGTTCACAGAATATTTCACAAATGAAAAATACAAATACCACTCGATTCCTTCAAAATTGACGCCTGCATAACAACATCTGTAAGTTTTTATTCTTACCTATAAAAATAATTTCATTAATGCAAAAAAAAGCTAATATAAATTTAAGAGCAGTATTAAATTAAACGAGAAAGAAACAAAATGTAACAAAATATTGGAAACATGCATTTAAGATAATAGGAAACAACTTATAACACATGGAATCGATTATCTTTCACTGAATAATTTACTAAAAGAAACTTGACTATTTAATCTGACATTTAAATCTGAACGCTGCCCTCGTTTTTAATTGTGAGAGACGGTTATGCTCATTAGTATGACAAGAGGTTTACAAAATTGATTACTGTTCACAGAGTAATTTACAAATGAAAATTGTAAATACCATTCCATTGCTTGAAAACAGACACCTTCATTAGAACATCTGCAATTTAGAATGCAAGGAAAATAAATTTAGGAATAGCCTTTAAGTAAACGAGAAAGAAAGGATATTAAACAAAATTATCCTTCCTTTTCATGAAATCGATTATCTTTCACGGAATAATTTACCAAGAGAAACTTGATTATTTAATCTGACATTTAATTCTAGAAAAGTCCTAATCTCTTCAGACCTGAGCATAAAATAAATCTACAAATACATATTTATTGCTTTTGCATAATCGAAATGACACCATAGATGACATAAAGAGTTGCTTTTATGAAATCAGTACTTTAGGGGACTGGTAATTTAGGTTTACAAATATGGATATAAAAGTACTAATCACCTTAATATCAGTTTAACTATCAGTATTATAAATTTACGCAATAACAAAATTAAAGTTTTTAAACAAGTAAATGATGAGCAAATCCTCAAAAAAATTTATTGTAAAGCATTTAAGTTAAATAATCATGAATATTTCTTACACTCTTAGCCCTAATGTCTTGAAGGTATTTCCGAAACTCGGATAAAAATAATATTTATTTTATGAGGTAATATTCATCAGTGCTAACAATTATCGATTTTTTTTTTTTTTTTTTTTTTTTTTTTTTTTTTTTTTTTTAACAAAAAACATTCAGCTGTATAGAAGTTGCAAAAAATTCGAACAGTTTAGCTTTTATGCGGAAAAGGAAGGTACACATTTGTGTACTTCAAATCTGAAGAGGCTAATATTTAATTATAAGAGACGGCTGTATTAATTAGTATGACAAGATGCTCACGATGTTGGTTATCGTTCAAAAAATAATTTAAAAACTAAAAAATGCGTTCGATTCCTTCAAAACTGACACCTGTAATTTTTTTATCCTTACCTATAAAAATAATTTCATGAATCTAGAAATTAACGAATTTAAATTTAAGAACAGTCGAAAAGTAAACAAACAAGAAAAGAAATTTAACAAAACGGGATAAAGTATGTAATATTTAAAATGGAGGAATATTTCTAATATATGAAATCGACTGTCTTTCACGGAATAATTTACCAATTGAAACTTGATATATCTGACATTTAATTCTAGAAGCAGCCCTAGTGCTTATTTATAAGAGACAACAATATTTATTAGTATGACAAGAGGCTTACAGAATTATAGTTCATCGAATAATTTAAAAGAGAGACTTGTAAATGAAGTTCGATTCTTTGAAAATTAAAATCTGCATTACAACATCTGCAAATTTTTTACTCGTACCAATAAAAATAATTCATGAATGTAGAAAGTAGCAAATAAAGGCTTAAGAACAGCCTTAAAGTAAACAAGCAGAAGAGATAATTATACAAAATGTTGAAAATATGTATTTAAGTTAGAGAAAATTTCTAACACATTTAATCGATTATCTTTCACAAAATAACGTACCAGTGGAAACTTAACTAATTAATCAAACCTTTAATTCTAGAAAGTGTCCTAATGTTTAAATATAACGGATAACTATGAAAAAAGACTTACAAAATAAGTTATCATTTACCGAATAATTTACAAATTAAACTTGTAAATACCGTTCGATTCATTGAAAGTATATACCTGCATAACAACATCTGCAAGTTTCATGAATGTAAAAAATAAGGACTATAGATTTAAGAACAATCTTAAAATAAACAAACAAGAAATGAATTTTAACAAAAATGCTGAAAATATGCATTTATATTAGAAGACAATTTCTAACACATGAAATCGATTAAAAGGTGGCGAGTGGTCAGGGAAAAATAGAGTAAAAAAAGAGGAGTCTATCAATATATTTACTTACATAAAAATTTTCAAATAATACAAAAGGATTAAAGAAGTTTATTTCTCTGTAATAGAATACTGGTATTTAACACCTTTTTTTAGCTCACAGGCTATCATAGCCTGAGAGCTTATGTGTCCGTCCGTTCTGTATGTACGTTCGTGCGTAACGCGATAACTCATAATAAAAATATCCGATCCACTTGAAATTTTGTATGTAGGTATATCCTAACAAGGCGCTTCCCTGATTACTTTTTGGAGTTCATTCGTTATGTATAAGAGGGGGAACGGGGGGCTCATGCCCCTTCCCTTAGTTGATATAAATGGGATTTTCATGCAAAATTAAGTTTTCGTTCAAAATTTAGATTAGGATCATTCTGATGAGGCGATTCCGTGACTGTTATTAGGTGTTCATTGAATAAGTATAAATAGGGGGAACAGGGTTCTAATGCCCCCCCCCCCTTAATTTATATAAATGGGTTTTTCAAGCAGAATTTTCAGATTTCGTTCAAATCTCTGAATAGTTTTGGAAGTTTAATGGTTAAGTATAAAAGAGGGGGATAACTCCTTTTAAATTATATAAATGCTAAATGGGTTTTTATTAAGAATTATCTGATTTGCTCTGAATTTTGGATATAGATTTTTTATATGATAAAGCATGTCCTTGATAGTATAGGAGGTTCAATGATTAAGTATAAAAAAAGAGGAAAGGGGAGAGCTGTTTCCCCTTCTTAATTTTTTTTCGAACGGAATTAACCCTTGAAAATATAGGGCTTTAATGTACAATTAGTATTTGTAGCCTGTGAGCTCAATGCCATCAGTTTAACTGGGCAGTATTCTTTATTTGACTCTGTTTTTCCCTGACCACTCGCCACCCTGGATTAGATTTCATAGTATAATTTACAAATGAAAAGTTAATTATTTATTCTGACGTTTAATTCTAGAAGCAACCCTAGTGTTTAATTATAAGAGACGACTATGCTGATGAGTATGACAAGAGGTTTACGAAATTGGCTATCGTTCACATAATAATTTACAAATAAAAAATACAAACACTGTTCCATTGCTTGAAAAGTGACACCTGCAAGTTCTTATCCATTACCGTTAAAAATAATTTCATGAATTTAGGAAGTAACGAAAATTAATTTACGAACAGCCTTTAAGTAAACGAGAAAGAAAGGAAATTTAAAAAGTATTGAAAATATGCATTTAAATAGGAGACAATTCCTAACATATGAAATCTATTATCTTTCCAGAATAATTTACCAATGGAAATTTAATTAATTAACATTTAAATCAAGACACAACCCTGGGTATAATTATATTGTTTAATCCTAGTTTTTGTTTATGTTTATTGTACAGATATGCTCATTATATAGTATGACAATAGGCTTATAAAATTAGATATCGGTTCACAGAATAATTTATAAATGAAATTGTAAATACAGTTCCATTGCTTGAAAACTGACATACCTACAGAATAACATCTGTACAAGTTTTTTATCCATACAAATAAAAATAATTTCATGAATGCAGAAATTAGCAAATATAAATTTAAGAATAGTATTAAATTAAACGAGAAAGAAATGAAATTATGCATTTAAATATTGAAAATAATGAAAACATGAAGTACAAAAAATGTGTATTCAAAATAGGAGACAATTTCTAACACATGAAAAATCTATTATCGTTCAGAAAATAATTTATCATTAGAAACTTAATTATTTAATTTGACAATTAAATCTAGAGACAAGAGGCTCAGGAAATCGGTTATTGTTTATAGAATAATTTACAAATGAAAATTATAAATACCGTTCGATTTCTTGAAAATTAAAACCTGTAAACAACACATGCAAGTTTTAAATTCTTATCAATAAAAACAATTTTATAAATGCATAAATTAGAGAATATATATAGAAAAACATCCGTAAAATGAACAAACAAAAAAGGATATTTAACAAAATGCTGAAATTATGTATATATACTAGAAGACAATTTCTAACATATGAAATCAATTACCTTTCACAGAATAATTTACAAATGACAAGTTAATTAATAAATCTGACATTTAATTCTATACACAGCCCTAGTAATTAATCGTAAGAGACGGATATGCTCATTAGTATGACAAAAGGTTTACAAAAAGTGTTTTCGTTCACAGAACAATTTACAAATGAAAATTGTAAATACAGTTCCATTGCTTGAAAATTGAAACCTGCATAAAAACATATACAAGTTTTGAACCCGTACTGATAAAAATAATTTCATGTATGCGGAAACTACGAATATACATTGAAAAAACAGCCGTAAAATAAACAAACAAAAAAAGGAAATTTAACAAAATGTTGAAATTATGTATTTATACCAGAAGACAGTTCCTAACACATGAAATCGATTATCTTTCTCGGAATAATTTACAAATGAAAAGTTAATTAATTAATCTGACACTTAATTCTAGACACAGCCCTACTGTTTAATTATAAGAGACGGCTATGCTCATTAGTATGACAAGAGGATTACAAAATTGGTTATTGTTCACAAAGTAATTTACAAATGAAAATTGTAAATACCACTCCATTGCTTGAAAACTGAAACCTCTATAACAACATATACAAGTTTTTAAACCTTACTGATAAAAATAATTTTGTGAATGCAGAAAATAGCGAATGTAGACTGAAAAACAGCCGTAAAATAAACAAAGAAAGAAAGGAAATTTAACAAAATGTTGAAATTATGTAATACTAAAGTACAATTTCTATAAAACATGAAATCGATTATCTTTCACGGAATAATTTACAAATAAAAAGTTAATTAATTAATCTGACATATAATTCTAGAAACAGCCTTAGTGTTTAATTATAAGAGACGGCTATGCTCATTAGTATGACAAGAGGCTTTCAATATTGCCTGCATTTTGCCAGGAGTAAACGTGGTGAAAAAGGGAAGTTATGATAGTTGCACAGAGAAAAGTGAAAGGTGTTGTAAAAATTAATGACAGTGTAGGGAGAGATGTACATTTAAATGAAGTTTTTTATTTTTTCATTTCATTTTTTCAAACATGTTAGATTTGACAGTTGGACCCTTTCTTTTCTTGTTTTTCTCCCTACCTGTCAGTATTGTCGCTTGGGAATGGATTTTCAAAGTTTATGTATTTCATTCATTCTTTTTTTTTCCTTAGCAAAAATTAAAAAAAAAAAAAAAAAAAAAAAAAAAAAAAAAGAGAGAGAGAGCTTTTTCCATGCTCAGAATTTTCAGCCTGCTCTCCTGATATTTATAAATAAATCTCTTTCACTGGTATATCATTGTTTTGATTAGGAATTTATGTTCGTCATTTAATTCAAGAGCTTAGTGGAAGAACATGCTTATGATACATTTTCTCAAAAATTGTTTTATTTTATGAAGGAAAGCGTTATAAAGTATTATATTACATGGTAAAGTTAAATACGAAAATTCTACTTACAAGAAGGATCTCCAATCGGATATACTTAGAAAAATATGAAAAAATTATAGAATATTCTTTTCAAATGTAAATGTATGTTAATAAAAAGAATTCGGTAAAACCTCAAACGTTCTTAAAAAATAATGAAAATTACGTTTATTTTGCGATTCATCACGAGTTGGCTATGAAATAAAATTTCAAGAACTATGGTTTTATGCCGAATACTCTTTAAGAAAAAAACATTTTATGTTGAATTTGTTCAAGTAAAATTAATTTGAAATAACTTTTTTTGCGAATTTTAGTTTGTTTTTATCACAGTTTTGTGATATATATTTATATAAATTTATAATGAAATTTATCTATTATATTTTTCGATTTAAAATAAAAATTTAAATTAATTTGAATTGTTTCAAGCTCAAAAATATGTCCGATTGAGCATTGTCGATTTTATTTTGTTGTTATGGAAACATCGAGATCTTTGATATGGAATTGAAAAAGGCAGAATTCCTTATGTGGACTTTATTTTTGAACAGCCTCAGCTGTTTAAATTTGAAAAACCTTGAAATGAGGAATAAAGCAATGGCAAAATATCATTCAAACAGGTAATAAAAGGGGTATTTATTACTCTATAGAACATTTTTAGGTGCGTTTGTAATTATGTAAGTACGTAGCACCTATAGTCGTCGTTCAGTCCACCCGTCTGTCCGTCTATCTGTCCGTCCGTCTGTTCGCATATTACGGAGCAAAAGCCACTCAAATGAATCATTTGAAATTTAAAATATATAATTTTCGCATAATTTTATCGAGTCATTTCAAGTTTTATGAAAATCGAATCCATAGTTTGATTACAGGCACAATCAAACGTATTCCGTTACATTACATCCAATCGGGAAAAATACTTTCAAGTGCATTTTAATGGTGTTGTGTTACACTCTTTCGAACATAATAAAATTGTTATACATCTATGAAGTATATACTAAAATATGCATTCTTTACAATCTGAGGTGCAAATAATGTTTGTTATTAATTTACAGGGCAAATAACATTTACAAAAGTATCCGTTACATTGTTATGGACATGTTATAACACTGTCCATAACAACATGCCCAACACATCCCCAACACACAACATGCGCATTTTAAAAAATAGTTAACACTCAATTTTTAGAAGCACTGAAATTGTTTGCTCCTGCGAGGAAATCTCTGCTCACCAAATCGCGTATTCATATTGTCGCGCCAAATATTCGAAAGTATTTTATTTTTTTACAGATATTGTTCTGGAATTCCGCCTTCAAATTTTATTGACCCTTTATTACATAATGATCAGTTTCCCAGGCATTTGTCTCGCTATATCCATACATTCTAAATAATGCCCAGTATGGAGGCCTTCCTTAATAGTATTATGGACATATGAGATATTATCTTTTAACATTTAGTGTTTTTATATTTAATAATTTGAATGGTGAAAATGATTTCTAACATTTAATAATTAAGTGTTAATGTTCTTTTCTAAAAAATTTTAGTAACCCCTACTAACATTCAATCATATACTATACTAAGAACGAATTAAATCAATAATTAAATTACAATAAATAAATAAATAAATAAATAAATAAACTTTCGCTTCAATTTTCGTGAATTCTAATCTTGTCATATAACACCTTCTTATACTCAGGTCTTCAATTGTACAGTGTAATAAATATTTACGAAACATACCAGTAGATACTTGCGAAGCTTTTTTTACTAATATGTCTTTGAGATTACTTTCTGATCCATCATCATTATTTTATTATTAACTGCATTTTTTTTGTAAATCAAGCTGTTTGTTTTAAGGGAGACCCGTACCCCATTTTCGGCCAAAAATCCTCAAAAGTTCAAAAAAAAATTTATCTCAGAAAACGATAAAATACATATTTGCGAATATCCATGCAAAATTTCAGAACTCGGGGACACTTGGAACAGGTAGAAAATGAGCTTTTTTAATTGTACTCACTATAGAGTTTAAAGGACTAGCAGCCATCTGAAAATGACTTTTTTCATATTTTGCCTAAGTTCAAAGTACTAAGGCTCAGTGGTAAAATGATTTAGAAACAAAGTGTTTATGTTTTTAGAATCTTAAAAAATTTTGCAACAAAAGTAAGGAGA
The DNA here is from genome assembly GCA_964019185.1 of Maratus speculifer. Lineage (NCBI taxonomy): Eukaryota > Metazoa > Arthropoda > Arachnida > Araneae > Salticidae > Maratus > Maratus speculifer. Next base: position 11,386,262 of record OZ025300.1, on the reverse strand, counting down.
GATTTTTTTTTAACTATTTCTGAAAATTTTACATAAATTGGTAAACATGAAAATTATAACGAATTTAAGGAAATTTACCATGCGTATTTTTTTTTTAGCCGATTAAAATAGAAAATTAAAAAAATTTCTCCTTAGTTCTTTTCTATATACTATAACACTATTTAAGTAATTTTAGTAATACCAAAATATTGAAAATTGAATGAGGAGTAGTAATTTTAAAAAGTGTATTTTTCGACAAAAAAAAAAAAAATCATAAAAATCCCCATAAAAAATATACTTTTTAATAAAAAGTGATTTTTTTTTCTAATTATTCCATACAAAAAGATTCTTAAGTAGTACACGAAAATTCATTACTTTAAAATCAATAATACAAATTTTGGGTTTTTTCTTACGGGTCTCCCTTAAGAAAAGTCGAGTGTACCATGTCAGAAACCTGTTCAAAAGATTTTCACATAATACTCTCTTTTGTCGTTGTGTGTTTTGTATGTGTATAGGAAAGGGATACTGATAATGTACACTATATGGCTAAAGGTGACCAGCTAATTGTGATTTTAGACATTTTGTTAAATATCTATAAAAATACATGAGGAATTCTCCTGAAACTCTAAATGTGTAAACATAATAGTACAGGCCATCAAAATCTCATTTGCATATTGTGTTAGCCAAATGCATAGAGCAACTTTTGCGAAAGTCTCAAAAACATAGCTTGAAAATTCTGAAAGTGGTCGTCTATAGAATAAGCTCAAAATCTATTGTTCCCAAAATGAAGCAACAAAAAATTAGGGGTTGTATCCAAATATGAATGGTTGAACGTGCCATATTGTGTATTCTTTATTGACACTATTCAATGGATAAATGGATACTATGATAATAAACATAACAGTGCAACAAAAATTCAATATGCAATGTCAGATGTGATGAAACAATTCCTATCCATTGATACCTCATTCATCGTTGTATGCTATAAAGTAGTTGATAAAAAGAGATGTTCACAACAGAAATCATGTAGATAATAATATAAAGAAAAGATATGACCGAGAATAATGCTGTTGTCATATCAATGATGGCATCAATCTAAACAATTCATTTTTTTTTTTCGCAAATGTAATAATAACTTCTAAAATCCAATAATTTTAAACTTTACACTATTAAATGAATTAAAAGGACTTTCAAACTCATCTTGTTTGGAAACGGTATCTAAATTTATGATACTTTTTCTGTTACATTCTTCCGCGATATATATAGTTTAAGATTAGTTTCTGGCTAATATGCCAGAATTAATGCTTCACCAATAAATAAATAAACTAATAAATAAAAGAATGCAAATAAAATACAAATTTAAAAGATGCGTAATCTGCTACCTTTCCTCAAAGGTCTTACATTGCATACTAGTTTTACATTGTTTCCGTTACTGTAAAACTTGTTGTTTAGTCCAAGAGCCGATAGCACAAAAACCTAATGTTATCGAGCACAAGAAAAGAATATTCATTTTATGAAAGAGTAGAAATAGAGGAGTCTAATGATCCATGTCTTCCGGAAGAGAAGTGGTGCATAAGCCAAAAATTAATACCACAAGTAGTTTATTCTAAGGTTTAACATTGTGTTTGCCGTACAATTTAAGGTGTGAAAACATGAAAAACTGGGAGCAGAAAAATACAATGATAAACCTACGAATGAGCACTAGTAGTATTATTTTTTGGCTTATGCACCACTTCACTTCCGGCAGACATGGATCATTAGACTTCCCCATTTCTACTCTTCCATAAAATAAAGTTTTTTTTTTTTTTAAGCTATTGCATAGCTTTTATCGCGGGCTTTGAGCGCGGCGACCGAATCTAGAAATTCCGTAACGAGCAAAAACCTAACACTCCGGCTAACTCCTTTTCAGTTCGGCAGACTTCTCATTTATTCAATAAAAGAAAAAAAATTGTTTTCTTAACAGTCATCACGCTCAAAAAGTGTAACTTGAATTAATATCAAAGACAAAAAAAAAAACTGCATAAATAAAAAATAAATAAATAATTATAATTGCATAAGTTGATAAAAAATGCTATGCAATAGCTTTACCGCGGCAGTCTCCGAGTGCCACACGTATCCCCCCCCCCCCCGTAACATAGGTTTTTGTTCTATGAGCTCTTGGACTATATACATCAGGGGAAAAGATAACATGCAAAATTCTTGGGTTAAAAAGCAGAAATTCTTACTTATTTCTCGATTCACATATAACAGCGATAATTTAATCAATTCCGATGCTTTCAGAAACTGTTTTGTTGTTATTTTAAACTTAAATTTACAGAGCCATGTACTCCATTCATGCATTTTTCGTCTAGAAGTTTGAATTCGCGTAAGAGCTATTTCACCTTCGAAACTATACACAAGTGAAAAAATCACATAAAAAATTCTTGTAATGAAACAGTAGAAATTCATACTTATTTCTCGATTTCCATATTATAGAGATAATTTAATCAATTCCAATGCTCTAAACAACTATTTATTTATTTATTTATTTTCCTTTTGTAAATATGTCAAAGAAAAGTTTAAATTTATAGACGCATTACTTGATTCATGCCTTTTTTCATACAAAATAAGTTTTGTATTACAATAAAAGTTGTTTCACATTCGACAATATACACCAGGTGAAAAAATTACATAAAAAATGTTTCTGTTAAACAGTAGAAATTCATACTTCTTTCTCAATATCAATTTCAAGACTTTGATTCATGCCTTTCTATTTATAAATTTGTGTTACTGTAAAAGTTGTTTCAGCTTCAAAAACATATATTGGGGGAAAAGATGACAGGCTTGAGTTAAAAAAAGGATTGTGTGAAAAAGACTTGTATTAAATAGTAGAAAATCGTAATTCTTTCATAAAATGTGACAGAGATAATTTAATAAGTTGCAAGATTTTTCGCAATTTATTATTAATATTATTATTAAAGCTTAAATTTATACAAGCATATATTTCATTCCTGCTTTCCATTTAGAAGTTTGTGTTACTGTAAAAATTGTTTCAGCTTCGAAAACATATATTGGGGGAAAAGATGACAGGCTTGAGTTAAAAAAAGGATTGTGTGAAAAAGACTTGTATTAAATAGTAGAAAATCGTAATTCTTTCATAAAATGTGACAGAGATAATTTAATAAGTTGCAAGATTTTTCGCAATTTATTATTAATATTATTATTAAAGCTTAAATTTATACAAGCATATATTTCATTCCTGCTTTCCATTTAGAAGTTTGTGTTACTGTAAAAATTGTTTCAGCTTCGAAAATAAACATTGGGGGGAAACATCGGAGGCTTGAGTTAAGAAAAGGATTGCGTGAAAAAAAATTGTATTAAATGGAAGAAAATCGTAATTTTTTCTCTCTTAACATGTAACAGAAATAATTTAATAAATTGCAAAGCTTTTCGTATTCTTTTATTATTATTTTTAAAGAAAAGCTTAAATTTATAAAAGCATACATTTTATTAAAAACTTTCTGTTTAGAAATTTGTGTTACTGTAAAAAGTTGTTTCAGCTTCGAAAACATACATTGGGGAAAAAGGTCAGAGGCTTGAGTTAAGAAAATGATTGTATTAAATAGTAGAAAATCGTAATTCTTTAACGGTTAACATGTAACAGAGATAATTTAATAAATTGCAAGATTTTTCGCAATTTTTTATTATTATTTTTTTAAAGAAAATTTTAAATTTATACAAGCATATATTTTATTCATGTCTTTCCATTTATAAGTTTGTGTTACTGTAAAAGTTGTTTCACCTTCGAAAAAATACAGCAGAGGAAAAGATCACAGGCTTGAGTGAAGAAAAGGCTTGTGCGAGAAAGTCTTGTGTTAAACAGTACAAAATCGTAATTCTTTCTTTATTAACATATATAACAGAGATGATTTAATGAATTGTGAGGTTTTCTGCAACTTTTTTTTAAATTTTTAATGAAAATCTTAAATTTGTACAAGCATATACTTGATTCATGTCTTTTCATTTAGATGTTTGTGTTAATGTAAAAGTTGTTTCAGATAGAAAAATGTACAGCAGTGGAAAGGATCACCAGGCTTGAGTTAAGAAAAGGCTTGTGTTAAACTCTAGAATATCGTAATTCTTTCTCGATTAACATGTAACAAAGGTAATTTAATCAATTGCCTGGCTTTTCGCAACTTTTTTTTAAACTTCATTTGTATAATTCCATTTAGAAGTTTGTGTACTGTAAAAGTTGTTTCAGCTTCGAAAATATACGTTAGGAGAAAATATCACAGAACTTGAGTTAAAAAAAGGCTTGTGTGAGAAAAACGTGTACTAAATAGCAGAAAAACGTAATTTTTCCTGGCTTAACATGTAACAGGAAATAATATGATATATTGCAAGACTTTTCGCATTTTTAACTATCATTTTTAAAGAAAAGCTTAAATTTATATAAGCATATATTTGATTCATGCCTTTCCATTTAGAAGTTTGTGTTACTGTAAAAATTGTTTCATTTTCGAAAATATATTTTAGGGGAAAAGATCACAGACTTGAGTTAAGAAAAGGATTGTGAGAGAAAGACTTGTATTAAATAGTAGAAAATCGTAATTTTTGCTCGCTTAAGATGTCACACGGATAATTTAATAAATTGCAGGGCTTTTCTTTCTTATTATTATTTTTAAAGAAAAGATTAAATTTATACAAACATATATTTGATTCATTCCTTTCCGTTTAGAAGTTTGTGTTACTGTAAAAATTGTTTCAGCTTCGAAAATATACATTGTGGGAAAAGATCACAGACTTGAGTTAAGAAAAGGATTGTGTGAAAAAGACTTGTATTAAGTAGTTGAAATCGTAATTCTTCCTCGCTTAAAATGTAACAGAAATAATTTAATAAATTGCAAAGCTTTTCGTATTCTTTTATTATTTTTTTTTTTATGAAAAGGTTAAATTTATACAAGCATATATTTGATTCATGCCTTTCCATTTAGAAGCTTGTGTTACTGTAAAAAATGTTTCAGCTTCGAAAATAAATGTTAGGGGAAAAGATCACAGACTTATGTTAAGAAAAAAATTGTGTGAGAAAAACTTGTATTAAATAGTAGAAAATCGTAATTTTTCCTCGCTAAACATGTAACACGGCTAATTTAACAAATTGCAAGGCTTTTCGCATTTTTTTTATTATTACATTTAAAGAAAAGCTTAAATTTATACAAGCATATGTTTGATTCATGCCTTTCACTTAGAAGATCGTGTTACTGTAAAAATTGTTTCAGCTTTGAAAATATACATTGAGGGAAAAGATCACAGGCTTGAGTTAAAAAAAGAAAAAAGGTTGTGTGAGAAAGAGTTGTATTAAATAGTAGAAAATCGCAATTCTTCCTGGGATAACATGTAACAGAGATAATTTAATAAATTGCAAGGCTTTTTGCATTTTTTAAAATTATTATTATGAAGGGGACAGTTCCCCTTCAACCTGTCAAAAATGCTAGAAAACCGATTCAATTTCGATACCTTTTCATAAATTAACTAATAAGACAAATTAAATGAAATTTTTTGTACTGTTAAGTATAGCATAACTTATTACAATAAGCTAAACAGATTATGAAAAATATTTATATTAATTAGGAAAACTTAATTAAGTCACCTACTTTTTTTTTTCGGAATTACTATACGTCACTGCGCGCATCATGATATCGTGTGCTCATTTTAATTTAGGAGATTTAAATAGATTTTAATTTAAATATAACACTTTGCTTAATATAATGAACTAAAATCTTTTAATTATCTTCATTTAAAGTATACTTACTTAATAATAAAAATTTAAAAAGGAAAATTTGAAAATTTTCTCACAAATTTTTTAAAATAAAATTCTTACTATTTAAGATAATTCTAAGAGTTTAGTTCATTTTATGAAAAGGTATAATATTAATGCACACAGAAAGTTTCAATCCATTATCTTTAATGGTTTTTGAGAAATCATGCACGCAGTAATGTATCGGACAAAAAAACAGTGGGTTACTAAATTAAATTTTCCTAATTAACTAACTATTTTTAATTAGTCTCTTTTATTTATTACAACAATTAATGCTAGGCTTAACAGTAAAAAAAAACATTCTATTTGCTTAATTAGTTGGCTTGTGAAAAGGTATCGAATTGAAACTGTTTTCTAGTATTTTTGACCGATTGAAAGGCAACTTTCCTTAAAGTCCTCTTAAAGAAAAGCTACAATTTATACAAGCATATATTCGATTCATGAATTTCCATTTAGAAATCTGTGTTACTGTATAAATTCTTTTTGCTTCGAAAGGGGGATACACATTGGGGAAAAGATCATAGACTTCAGTTAAAAAAATGATTGTGTGAGGAAGATTTGTAATAAGTTGTAAAAAATCGTAATTTTCTCTCTATTAACAAATAACAGAGATGATTTAATCAACTGCGAGATTTTTTGCAACAATTTTTTTTAATATTTTAAAGAAAATCTCAAATTTATACAAGCATGTACATGATTCATGCCTTTCTATTTAGAAGTTTCTGTTATTGTAAAAGTTGTTTCACCTTCGAAAGAATACAGCAGGGGAAAAGATCACAAGCTTGAGTTAAGAAAAGGATTGTGAGAGAAAGACTTGTATTAAATAGTAGAAAATCGTAATTTTTGCTCGCTTAAGATGTCACACGGATAATTTAATAAATTGTAGGGCTTTTCTTTTTTTATTATTATTTTTAAAGAAAAGCTTAAATTTATACAAACATATATTTGATTCATGCCTTTCCGTTTAGAAGTTTGTGTTACTGTAAAAATTGTTTCAGCTTCGAAAATATACATTGTGGGAAAAGACCACAGACTTGAGTTAAGAAAAGGATTGTGTGAAAAAGACTTGTATTAAATAGTTGAAATAGTAATTCTTTCTCGCTTAAAATGTAACAGAAATAATTTAATAAATTTCGAGCTCTTTTGCAACCTTTTTTTTTAATATTTTAAAGAAAGTTATAATTTATACAAGCATATACTTGATTCATGCCTTTCCATTAAGAAGTTTGTGTTACTGTAAAAGTTGTTTCACCTTCGAAAGAATACAGCAGGGGAAAAGATCACAAGCTTTTGAGTTAAGTAAAGACTTGTGTTAAACAGTAGAAAATCGTAATTTTTTCTCTATTAACAAATAACAGAGATAATTTAATCAATTGCGAGATTTTTTGCAACATTTTTTTTTTTTTTTTATATATTTTAAAGAAAATCTCAAACTTATACAAGCATATACATGATTCATGTTTTTCTATTTAGAAGTTTCTGTTATTGTAAAAGTTGTTTCACCTTCGAAAGAATACAGCAGGGGAAAAGATCACAAGCTTGAGTTAAGTAAAGACTTGTGATAAACAGTAGAAAATCGTAATTTTTTCTCTATTAATATATAACAGAAATGATTTAATAAATTTCGAGTTTTTTTGCAACCTTTTTTTTAATATTTTAAAGAAAGTTATAATGTATACAAGCATATACTTGATTCATGCCTTTCCATTAAGAAGTTTGTGTTACTGTAAAAGTTGTTTCACCTTCGAAAGAATACAGCAGGGGAAAAGATCACCAGCTTGAGTTAAGTAAAGGCTTGTGTCAAACAGTAGGAAATCGTAATTCTTTCTCTAATAATATATAACAGCGATAATTTAATCAACTGCGAGGTCTTTTGCAACTTTTTTTTAATATTTTAAAGAAAATCTTAAATTTATGCAAGCATATACTTGATTCATGCCTTTCCATTTAGAAGTTGTGTTTCTGTAAAAGTTGTTTCACCTTCGAAAGAATACAGCAGGGGAAAAGATCACAAGCTTGAGTTAAGTAAAAACTTGTGTTAAACAGTAGAAAATCGTAATTTTTTCTCTATTAACAAATAACAGAGATAATTTAATAAATTTCGAGCTTTTTTGCAACCTTTTTTTAAATATTTTAAAGAAAGATATAATGTATACAAGCATATGCTTCATTCATGCCTTTTCATTAAGAAGTTTGTGTTACTGTAAAAGTTGTTTTAACTTCGAAAGAATACAGCAGGGGAAAAGATCACAAGCTTGAGTTAAGTAAAGGCTTGTGTCAAACAGTAAAAATCGTAATTCTTTCTCTATTAATATATAACAGAGATGATTTAATCAATTGCGAGGTTTTTTGCAACTTTTTTTTATATTTTAAAGAAAATTTAAATTTATACAAGCATATACTTGATTCATGCCTTTTCATTTAAAAGTATGTGTTACTGTAAAAGTTGCTTCACCTTCAAAAGAATATAGCAAGGGAAAGGATCACAAGCTTGAGTTAATTAAAAGCTTGTGTTAAACAATAGAAAATCCTAATTTTTTTCTCTATTAACATATAACAGTGATAATTTAATCAATTGCAGGTTTTTTTGCAACTTTTTTTTAATAATTTAAAGAAAATCTTAAGTTCATACAAGCATATACTTGATTCATGCCTTTCCATTTAGAAGTTATGTTACTGCAAAAGTTGTTTAAGCTTCAAAAATATACAGAATTGGACAGTGTTGCCAATTTATATGTACCCGTGGGGTCCGAGCCCACCTAACAATTTTGAATCACAGCGTGCTCAATTTTCACTGTTCGCGTTATTTATTTCATTATTATTCATTTTTATCCTAAGAATTAAATTTATTTTGCCAATGATCATGTGTTTAAATACTCCGTTTAACACCCATAAATTCCAAATGACTGAAACGTTTATCTTCCATGTTTAACTTTCTTCTAAATCAATTTGTAGTCATGTTCATGATATTATGACATTACAATAAATATAAATGTATTTACAAAGCAAAACGCATGGGAATATAATTTAACAAAATTGCAACTTTATTAAAATATGATAGCTTGGCTTAAAATTCTCATCTTTCACCATCTACCAACCTTTCAAAGAAAAACCAACTGATTCCACCATTTTACAAAAATATTTTTGAGCCCATTCAATATTTTTGAACCAACCCAATGTTTTTCGAAAGTTAACGCCACTGGCAGTGGAAAGGATCATCAGGCTTGAAGTTAAGAAAAACCTTGTGTTAAACAGTAGAAAATTGTAGTTATTCCTCAATTAACATATAACAGAGATAATTTAATCATTTGCGAGGCTTTATGCATATTTTTTATTAACATTTTAAAGAAAAGCTTAAGTTTATACAACTATACTTGATCATGCCTTTCCATTTAGAAGTTTTTGTTACTGTAACAGTTGTTTCTCTTTCGAATATATACAACTAGAGAAAGATCACATAAAAAGGGTTATGTTAAACAGTATATATTAGTAATTATTTCTCAATTAACATATAACTGATATGATTTAAATTATTCCAATTCTTTGCGCAAAAACTTTTTTAAATATTTTAAAGAAAAGCTTAAGTTTACAGAGGCATTACTCGATTAAAGCCTTTTTCATCTGGAAGTTTGTAATACTGTAAAATATGCTTAATCTTCAAAATTATGCAGCGAGGACAAACATAACATGATAAATGATTTAATGCTATAAATTGGTACTTCTTTTATACTAAAATGTGTACTTAAAACATCTTAAGTAATTACATGATTCTTCTGTAACTATGTTTAATAAAGTATATTTTCAATTGCTTACATTTATATGACATTTCCTATCTATGTTTCAATTAAAACAGTGTTTATTTATTTTTCATACTACATGAAAGAATCACTAAAATCATGATTGTCCCGTTTTTTCTGTTTCGTTGTTACTTAAAAAGTTAATTCTTATTCACATCGTGGAAATCAAAAGACACGTGGATCATAATACATCAAGGGGAAATATCTATATATATATTACGCTATCGTACATGGCACAGAAATCGCGATTATTTGTTAATTTTTTAATGTCAAAATCCAAATGAAATGCATCTTATTGGTTATTGTATAAAAGTCCTTTGGTTGGATTTAGGCCGAAGTAAATTAGGTTTGTTTACGTTTTTTTTCTTTCGCTGCACTTATAGAGCTTCAAAATATCATTATTTTTATTTTTTTTTCTATTCCTTTTACTTATAAAAATAAATAAAAGTCTCGAATTTTAAACGTTTCAGTTTCAAATTAAATTTATGTATTATAAATGAAATTAGAAGGTGAATTGCATGTTAGGATTAATGGGCATCGTTCTGCTGTGTATAATGAAAATAAAGAATGCTCTACATTTGAAATTTCACACTTTAGAATTCATTCATTTAGCAATATTCGTATTTATATTTTGGACCATGCAGAAGATAAGAATGAAAGACTTAACAGAGAAAATGATTTTATGTTTAAATTGAAAACAGTTTATCCTTATGGTTTAAATACCTTAATTAACAATATTAATTTAGCAAAAGTTGCAAATGTTTATAATTTATTTTACAATTTTAATGATAAAACTAAAATATTGAGAGGAAAAAGGGGTTCTAGGAGATTTTCTAAAAATGTCAATATAATTATTCCTGTTAAGTGGTTGAAAGATTTGGAAGATAATTTTAAGATTACATATAATGTCAAAAATATAAAAAATAATTTGTTTAAATTGAAAATTAACACTATTATAAAAATTAAGAAATGTTTAAGTACATATAAATTCAAGATCATGCAATTTAAAAATTTAGTTTGGGATTTAATTAATTTCAGGCTAATTGGTAGAGATGATTCACAGAAAGATATTGTTTATTTTAATATTACATTCTTGCAAAAAGCATATGATTGTTTAAATATGAATAAGATTTTGGGGAGTGTCTATGACCTCTTTCCTCTTAAGAATTCTAAAATTTCAATAGCTTTTAATTATCAGAAGCCAATTAGTAGTAGAATTTTTAATTACAGGCACACTGCCTCTTTGGAGGTTGATGGGTCTGTGGAGTGTTGTTGTAATAGATCAAATTTTGCAGATTTTATCGATGATCATTATGGTCATGTAATTACTGGTAATTTAGAAATAATTAAAAACAAAAATGTTAGATATTTAATGAATTTTGGTACAAAATTTCGAATTAATAGTAAAATTAGTTATGATAAAGCCTTGAAATATTTTATTAATGATGTGAATAATTTTATTAAAAAACAAAGTTATAAATTTAGCATGCCCTTGGAGGCATTTTTTGAGTGGAAGTTTCAACTATTGGAGCATTTTAAGGATTTTTTGAAGGACTTTTTAAATTCTAGTGCATATGAGTATCAGACTTTCAGTAAAGAAGACATAATTTTCATTAATGATTTGCATAAAAATTTTGTAATAGTTCCTGTGGACAAAGCTGGCAATAATTTTGCTATTATTTGTAAGAAATTTTATATAGATAAAATAAATGATGAATTAAGAAATACAGAATTTTACGAAAAAATGGATATTAGAAAGGATCCTATTGTCAAAAAATTCTTTTCATACAAGAAAAAGTGTAAAAGTTTGTTTTCGTATGCTTTTGATGTTTCTAGTCATCACTGTTTGCCATTTATATTTTTGACTCCTAAGTTTCATAAGTCTCCTATTAAATTCAGATATATTTGCAGTACTACCAATAGTGTTAATAAAAATTTTAATTTAGGTTTACAAAAGCTTTTAAAAAGAATATATGGTTTTCTTAAAGTTAAATTCAAAAATTCAAGTTATTTTTGGTCAATTGATAACAGTTTAGAAGTATTACAAAACCTTAATTTCACTACTCACTTAATGCAGGTTTTCGATTTCGAAAACCTTTTTACTAATATACCTATAGATCAGTTATTTAATGTTTTAATTAATATATTTGATTTATTTAATTTAGAAGATGAATTGAAAATAAATAGGGATTTGTTTTTTAGTTTATGTCATTTTTGTTTATACAATAATTATGTGTATTTTAACAATAACATATATAAACAGATTTGTGGTATAGGTATGGGAACTAATTATTCATCTACTGCAGCCAATTTGTTTTTATTTTACTTTGAATTTAATTACACAATAAATTACAATAAATCATTAAAAATCTTTAGGTATATAGACGACATTTTAGTTTTCAATTTTGATTTTACTCAGGAATTTAAAAATGTTTATCCACATTGTTTAAAATTAAAAAAGGCAAACGATGACGATTATCATGTTGATTTTTTGGATATTTCTTTCGCTATTTTGAATAATACAGTAAATATAGATTTATATGATAAAAGAAATAGTTTTAATTTTTTCACAAGAAGTATGCCACACTGGTACTCTAACTTACATAAAAAAATTTATATAAATATAATAATTAATCAAATAATTCGATTTTATAAAATTTGTAATAATGAAAAACATTTTTATAAGCAGGTTTATAAATTTACAGCAAATCTTTTTTATAATAACAATTTTCCAATTAATTTTTTAAGATATTATGTAAAAACAATTGTAAAAAAAAATAATTGGCAACACTGCGGGCTGTTGGCGTAGCTTGTAATTTGATAGCATGCTTCTCTGACATTCTTTTTGAAAGTTCTATTCTAAAGTCTATATTTTAGAACGAATATGACTGGATGTTTCGAGTCTTAGGGAGGTATGCAGACCTGGCTTTTGAAGTTTTATGCAAATTGGACATGGGGTGAGCATTCTAATTGTTTTGTTGTTTTTACAGGCAGGAGCTTGAAGCAGGTATGACTGTTCATAATTTCAATGTTTTGTTTTAGGTCAGGGGGGAGGCTTGCCAAACTCTCCATTCATTTTAAATTACTTTATAAGCTACTGCACAGATTTTTTGCATAGTATAGATATTTTTCAAAGTTTTTTTCATATATTTCATATCATTAGTTTTGTTTTTAAAATTTGGTATATATTTTTCTGTCGTTATTTTTGAATGAATGCAGGTTTGGTAGGCGTTCAGAAACCTAAAACATTTCATTTTTTTAAAGTAAGGGGGTGGGGCTAGGTTTCGTCTGTCCTCCCTCTGAAGAAGAACAGACTGTTTTTTCTTGCCTGTATTTGTTTGGTTTTTTAATTGTTTTAATTTATTAATTCTTCACAGTTCATTGTTACCATTTTTAACATACACTCTTTCCTTGAAAATTATGAAATTTCATTGCATAATGTGAATAAATGAAATTAGAGAAATGATTATATTATATTTTAAATGAAATTAATGAAATTTCGAAACAATGACACGTATACAATATTTGGCGATTTATCGCCTGCGCCTGACTAACATAAAAATACCGAGTTCTTGATTTCTCGGCGCAGATGTCATATACGCACCACATTAGCGCTTTTTTGTGACGTCAATTATAGACGAAAACTTCGTTTTCAAATATCAATTGCATATATATTTTTTAACTATATTCTATTATTTTAAAAAGGAAATAATAATAATAATAATAATAAAGTTTAGATAATAATTATAGAAAAAAGAATTTCAATCCTTTAAAAAAAAAAAAAAAGTAAATAAAAGTAAATAAACAGTGTATTAATAAATATACAGCAATAGCCGGATTACAATGTGAAGCATATAATTGCCATTTTGTTGTAATCGCGTCAATGTAAAGCGTATATGACATCTATGTTTATTTCTCAAGCAGAAACTTCTAATTTGGCAAAAAATTAAGCAATTAAAATAAATTATGAATAAAAGCAATATGATTTAATGCGCAATATAAATTTCAGGGAGATCAAACATAGGTCGCCAAGGACGGCTAGTCACATAAGAAATACTTGTGTTAAACAGTAGAAAATAGCATTTCTTTCTCTATTCACACACATCTCATATATAACTTAATAAATTCCTGTCTTTTGTGGAACTATTTTTGCAAATATTTTAAAGGACAGCTTAAATATATAGAGCCATGTATTCAATTCCCATCTTCTTCATCTCGAAGTTTGTGTTTCTGTAAAAATTGTTTTGCTTTATACAATACATACTGCGAAAAAGGATTACACAAAAAAATTGCTTTATACTTAATGATAATATTCAATCCATGTCACCTTCATTGAGAGGATTATGTTACTATAGAAAATGCTTCATGTTTGAAATGGTACACGAGGGGGTAGGATCACATAAAAGATGCTTGTGTTAAACTGTACAATTTTTTCATTCTTTGCTAAAACAAGCACTACTGAGATAATTTAAATAATTCCGAGGCTTTGTGAGCAACATTTTTTTTAAATATTTTAAAGAAAAACTGAAATTTATAGAGGCATTTACTCGATTTATGTATTTCATCTAGAAGTTTGTGTTACTGTAAAATTTGTTTTGCCTTATAGAATTTATACCGTGAAAAAAGATCACATAAAAAGTACTTTATACTCAATGATAATATTCAATTCATGTCTCCTTTATTTAGAAGGTTGTGTTAATATAAAAAATGAATCTTTGAAATGGTACACGAGGGGAAAACATCACGTAAAAAATGTTTGTGTTCAACAGTACAAATTTTTCATTCTTTGCCGGAACAAGTATTACTGAGTTAATTTAATTAATTCCGAGGCTTTGTGCAACTATTTTTTTTTAAATATTTTAAAGAAAAGCTAAAATTTATAGAGACATTTACTCGATTTATGTATTTCATCTAGAAGTTTATGTTACTGTAAAATTTGTTTTGCCTTATAGAATTTATACCGTGAAAACAGATCACATAAAAAGTGCTTTATACTCAATGATAATATTCAATTCATGTCTCCTTTATTTAGAAGATTGTATTAATATAGAAAATGTTTCATCTTTGAAATTGTACGCGAGGGGGAAAAGATCACATAAAAAATGCTTGTGTTAAACTGTACAAATATTTCATTCTTTGGAGAATCAAGCATTACTGAGATAATTTAAATACAGCCAAACCTCGTTAACATGAACACGCTTAACATGAATTACTTTTAAAATGAACTGTTTTCCCAGCCCCCTATAAAGACGAATACAAAAATTTGATACTGATAACATGAATTACTGTTAAGATGAACAACATTTTGATTCCCCTTGAGGTTCATGTTAACGAGGTTCGACTGTAATTCCGAGGCTTTATGCAATAATTTTTTTAAATATTTTAAAGAAAAGCTAAAATTTATAGAGACATTTACTCGATTTATGTATTTCATCTCGAAGTTTGTGTTACTGAAAAATTTGTTTTGCCTTATAGAATATATACCGTGAAAAAAGATCACATAAAAAGTACTTTATACTCAATGATAATATTCAATTCATGTCTCCTTCATTTAGAAGATTATGTTACTATAGAAAATGTTTCATTTTTCAAATGGTACACGAGGGGAGAAGATCACGTAAAAAATGTTTGTGTTCAATTGTAAAATTTTTTTATTCTTTGCCGGTACAAGTATTATTGAGTTAATTTAATTAATTCCGAGGCTTTGTGCAACTACTTTTTAGGTGCGTTCGTAATTATGTAAATACGTAGCACCTATAGTTGTCGTTCAGTCCGTCCGCATATTTGAAATATAATATTATTACATAATTTTGTCAAGTCATTTCAAATTTCATGAAAACCGGATGTATAGATCAATTGCAGGGACAATCAATAGTATTCCATTACATTACGGTCAATGAAGAAAAAATTTCGAATGCATTTTAATCGTTTGAAAATTAAAATGCATAATTATTACATAATTTTGTCAAGTTTTTTCAAATTTCATGAAAATCGGATGTATAGATCAATTGCAGGGACAATCAAAAGTATTCCGTTACATTACGGTCAATGGGGAAAAATGTTTCAAATGCATTTTAATGGTATTACACTCATTCGAACATACAATAAAATTGATATGCATCTATGAAGTACATATTATAATATACATTCTGCACAATCTGTGGTGCAAAGAACATTTGTTATTGATTTACAAGGCCATACAAAAGAATTCCATTACATAATGGTATAGGTGCAATTTCCAACTTGTTTAAATATTTTAAAGAAAAGTTGAAATTTATAGCGGCATTTACTCGATTCATGTTTTTCATTTAGAAGTTTGTATTACTCTCCTCTCAGTCCCTGTACGTCCTTAGTAATTGTCCTCTCACTTTAAAAATATGTGCACCAGGAAAAGATCCTATAAAAACTGGATGATGCATAATAATTCAGATCAGTTAGGAAACGCATAAACGATTTGTAAATTCTCCTTCAACAATTTCTGATAATACACAGAAATGTAAGCAAGATCTTTTATTTATATCATCTATACAAAATATACATACTAAATAATAAGCAAAAGAGTAATTTAAAAACCTGTACTGTAACTTAAAACTCACTTCCAACAATTATTGTTCTTATAGATAGTACAGTTAAACCTCGTTAACATACGCTTAACGTGAAAATACTATTAACATGAATTGTTTTTACAGTTCCCTTTAAAGATGAATACTAAGATATGATACTGATAACATCAATTGCTGTTACATGAACAAAATTTTGATTCCTTTTGAGGTTCATGTTAAAACGTTCGACTGTACTTATAGACAGAGTTGCAAAACACCCAGCTATAGTAAAAAAAAAAAAAAAAAAAAAAAAAAAAAAAACGCATGGGTTTTTTTTAATCCTAAAAATCCAATAAAATCCACATTAAAGCGGGTTTCATTGGATTTTATTACAATCTATAATATTATTATGTAATATTCAGCAGCTTTTATATTAGTTTTTTTACATTTGTGTGTAAAAAGTTACATTATTCTACCAAAACAGATTGCGGGTGTACTTCCAAATATGACAATGCCAAAATTGTCAAAATAAAATAATGTGCTTAAATATTTTAAAAGCTTGTTATTGTTAATATAATCAAAAAACCCAAGCCAAAATCAGCATATGTTGCGAATTATAACATTTTCACATAGATGAAAAATAACAGAATCTTTTATATCAAGATTTAAAAATATAAAATTTCAAAATGTAAGTTCCCAACTGGATACAAATTTGACCAAGGTTAATAAAAGAAAAAAAAAAAGAAAAAGAAAGAAAGAAAGAAAGACGGGGGGAGGTAGCTTTTTGCAAAAGTTTTGTGATGTACCATGCATTAGTTCTTGAGTTAAAGCACCCACAAAATTTGTGTCACACAGAGACAGACGGGCAAATAGACATAGTCACAGACAGACATTTTGTAAAAACATGTTTTTTTGAATTCCCCTAAAATGTTTAAATTCGTTTAAAACCAAACGTCAAAAATTTTCAAAAAAGTTAAAAAAAAAATAAATTAAATTAAATAATTTAGTCTTTAAAAGGAAAAGAATACGGGGTCCAATTTTGTATGCCTCAGTTTTGAAGAGATTATTTGATGGAAATTTCTGAAAAGGAATTTTCACCTGTGCTATGCCTTTATGCTGATGAAGAAAGATTCATTTCTTTCGAAAGGACTAGCGAATTGTCCACATGTACTATGCACTTCACCGGATTATCTATGTAGTATGGATACAAATCTATAGCTGATATACAGGGTTGCACAAAAAAGTTAGATACTTTTCAGACTATTGATGGTAATTGAAGAAATTAGGTTTTCAAATGCGTTATGGGTTTTAAAAATTGTTTATTTAGATATCTTGTTTCACCTTAATAAATGGTGAAGTTTTGTTACCGTATTCTAAATGTGCTGATAAGTGTTTCATAATCTATGCCTTACGCATGATTTCTCCTTGTTCATCTAAAGATAGAATTGTTAAAATTGTAAGTCACAGCCTAAAATTGCAGATGTGGCAGGAAATTGTCCGTTTCCGTAGCCCCCTTTTTTGTACTACACCTCCTCCCCCAATTTTTATTTTTCTTTGATTTCAACACTGCTATTAAGTTTCTACATATACAACCATCCTGTCTTAAAAAAAAAAAGGAAAAATTGGCAAAAACATGTCGTCTACACAGGTGTTGGCTAGCGTGGCCTGTAAAAGATGCAGAGCCGTCTTGTTAAAAAAATTAATTAGAAAAATTAATAGTTTTTTTTTTTTTTTTTTTGAAAAAATGATTAAAAACTCGAGTTTTCTAGAGATAGACTCTTTGCTCTGTGCTCGTAAAACCCATATGTTAACATATTACTAATTAAAAAAAAAAAAAAAAAAAAACTATTTTTCATTATTGTCACTTTAACACTAACCTTTAATTAACTTCATGTTTCACAAAAATAATTCTCTTGTATCTTTCCAAATATGGTTTCTTTACATTTAAATGTAACCATATGCATTTCTGTTATAAAATTCATACGTTCTCTTTTAAGAATCAACCGTATTTTAAAAAAAGCAGACAGATATATGATTACCTATAAGCAAAAGCTATTATAAATCAAGCGATGAAAAGCCAAATAAGGAAATCCAGACAGCATAACGCCTCGCAGAATCCGGCTCCCGTAAGTCCGGGAAATTAACAAGCCTTTGGTTTACTTGCTCGTTACAGACGATTCCTGACACCTCCCAATTGGCGAACTATCTCGTTAAAAGAATATCCCGCCCCGTCATCTGACGGGTGACAGTGTAGAGAAAGGGGGGGGGGTGCAAGGGGCTGTACAACTCCCCTCCAATCTATTTGATCCGGCAAAGAGAGTGCCAAATGTATGCGATTGCGATTTTCTGTGCGTGCTTTTTAGCGGCGAGCTCTTGACGTTTGTTACAGAATGATCAGATGAGGCGTTGAAATTGTTATGGGGCTCCCCTGTTCAATTGTTACGGCCGGAATAACGAATGTTCATAAAGCTGTCGAGTATATGTACGATTGTGAACAAATAAAAAAATAAATAACGATTGGTGAAAGTAGAGATGCATTAAATTGCAGTTGTAGAGTGAGCTAAAATTGCGTCATTTTTATGCCGATGAAAGAAAGAAGCAAAATCATAGAACAAGAAACCTATTTCTTTTTTTCTTTTTTCATTATATAGTTTGTTTTGCGACTTTAATTTCATGAAAAAATATTTTAAATAGAGAACATACTAAAATGTAATAAAAGAAATTTTAATTAAAAAATATGGAAAGATTTCAAAGTAAATGTGAAGAAAATACAAGCAATTATGGCCATTTTTAAGATGCAGTGTTATTCTTACAATCATAATTTAATATGATACTTTGAGTGATAAATTGCAGATTTTTACTGTTTATTTGTTTTTGCTTAGTTTATTATTATTACTTCAAGTATTAGAATAAGCTAGTATTGCGTCATCTTTACGTTGATGGAAAAAGAAGCAAAATCATAGAACAAGAAATCTTTGTCATCATCATCATTAATGGTACTACAATTCATGAAGGATTTGGACCTCCCTTGATATACATCGCTAGACCTTCCAATCTGGCCATTAATTGATGATTTGATTTTGTGCTATGTCTTTTTTTACCTCTTCTATCCATCAATTCCTAGGCCTACCAACATTCTTTTTTCCAATTAATTTACCATTATATATATTCTTCTGCCATCTTTCACAATGGCGCAGCCAGAATTCGTTTCTAGGGGGGTTTTTGAGTTTCTGATAAAGGTGTTTGCCGGTTATTTGAATCGCCGGTTAATAGAATCAGTACTAATTAGAATTTTTACTGTATAATACATAAACTGAAAGATCATCTGTGAGGCTGGAAATTATCATTTTTGTTAACATAATGCATTTCAAAAAAGTGATTTCGTTCAAATAATAAATTTTTACTCAACTAATCCATGTAACATGCACTTTCACACTTTTAAATAGAGTTTCGCCATTTAATTGAGTCACTTTACTAAATGAAATCTGATTCAATAAAGCGGCGGATTTCGAATTACGCTAAAACGTTTAAATATCAAGTTTGGTTTTGATTCATATAAGCGGCAATTATAGTGATCTTTCTTAGCTCTGGGAGGGGTTTTAACCCCAATCCCTCCCCCTTGGCTGTGCCACTGATCCTTCATTCGGATTAAATGACCTAACCATTGCATTCTTCGTATTTTAATGGTGTTTATTATGTTTTTTTAATTATATAGTTGTGCAATCTCCATATTTGATCTGATACGTCAAGCATTGCCATCCTTAATTGGTCCAAAAATATGTCTTAAAATATTCTTTCTCAAGTAATAAGTAAATTTTCGTCTTTTTGGGTAGTGGTCCAGGTCTCACTACCATAAATTAATATAGGTTTTATAGCAGTTTTGTAGATTTTAAGCTTAGTTGATCGGGATATTTGAGGCGATTTTAGAATATTTCGAAGAGAAATATAGCATCTATTTCCTGCTGTAAGCCGAGCTTTAATCTCTGCTTCTATCATATTATAGGAAATCACAGATCCTAAATATTTAAATTGTGTTAACTCATTAAAATGTAATTCACTATTTATTGCTAATATTGCTGTTGTCTGCAAATTTTTAAAAAAAGGAATAGATTTTTTTTTTTTTTTCATTATACTCTCAACGGTGGCCAATGGCTAATTTCTAAACCGTTAGTCTTGAGACACATAGTTCCAATCGCAAAAATGCTTTTAAAAAGGTAAAGAATTGTTTTTTAGGCAATTTAGGTTTTTAAAAAATTTAATAAAAAATTACGAAAATTAAATTTTTATACGGTCCGCCCGGTCCTATAAGTGATATTTAGTAAAAATTTCCCATCAGTCTAATAAGTAATATAAAAAATGTCCCATTCATCTAACATTAAAATTGATCGAGTAATGAAACTTTAAATTTCATGACTTAAACCACTTTTCTGTAATTGAAAACGGAAAAGTTGATAATACGAAAATACGCTTTAAGGGAACGTACACTAAGTGCTTAAAGTATTATAAAGGACGTCCATTTCCAACGCTGTTCAATGGCCAATTACTAAACCATTTATCACAGACGTATAGTTCCAATTACAAAAATGTCTTAAATGAGGTAAAGAAATATTTTTAAGCGATTTAACTGAATATGTTGCAACCGTATAAGTTTCAGGGTTGTGTTAATTTTAATAATTAACTTCTAGATTGGTAAAAAAAAAAAAAAAAAAAAAAAAATCGAAGACATGGAGTTTCAAAATTCTCTTTATCGGGAAAATTAAGTTTTGAGAAATCGCGAAAAACCTTCAAATGCGTCCATTGGTTTTCATTATAATTGTGGAGATTGTAGTGTTGCATTAGTGCAGATTGGTATAGACTGATAGAGAAAACAAAAGCGATAAGGCGAGTTTTGAAATTCACCCGTAATTGTATTTTTACATATGTTTTATTTTGTAATGAAATGAAGCTGTTTCTTTTCATGATTTTATTTTTAAAATGTGTGTTATTTTAATAAGCTTTCATTTAATTTATAACGTTTGTATGTATGATTTCGTAATTCAAAATTTTTATTTAAATGTTATCTCACTTCCAAATATCCAATCGAAGTTCAAATCCAATAACAATGTAATATTAATACGATTTTAGGTGCGTATCATTTATTTATTTTATAGGACTACACCAAATTATATCAGGTTAAGTAATCTTATAGAATTTTAAATATGTATCAATTTGTAACGAATTGTGACTGTTGCTTTTCATAATTTAATTTTACACGCCGAATTAATATCGCAAAGTAATTGTAATTTTGTTTTTCCCATATTACAGCTCTTTAAATGTTTTAATTTATGTATACAAAATTCAGAAAAAACAAAACAAAACAAAAATTCTGCAGTTTATTTGGCATTTATTTCTCTTATTTTTCGCTATATGTTCTTGAGTATTTTCTCGAATTCAAAAAAACATTTAGATTCCTAGCAATGAAAATGCAAGTAATATAGAAAAAACGATAAAAGCAAATAATATATTTTTTATGCAAATTAATGAATTTACTTTTTCGTTATACCTGTGATAAATGCTTAAACATAAATATTTTTTTTTCAAAAGTTCAAATAAACCTTATATTTTATAGGAAAAATAAGGACACCGTTATTATGTTGGAAAGTATATGTTTTGTATTACAGTAAAACCCCGATAATTCGAATCAATTGGGACCAGATCCAATCCGGATTATCGAAAATCCGGATTATCCGGAGAATTAGAAAAAAAATGAAATAAAACAAAACATACTTGCAGAAAATCACCTTTATGTTAAACTTATTGAATATTTGCAGACAGTAAAAATGTTCACTTTGCTTAAATCTTCCGAAAAGATTTCAGAAAAAGTTTTATATTCAGAATACGACGATGACACAAATTAATGTTATGGAAATTAGCCAATCGCTTCTCAAACTTGAAAAAAAAAATTATATATAATAAACCGATCCGAATTATCCGGAGATCCGGATTAACGGGGTTCGAATCAGCGGGATTCTACTGTACAAATAATGCAATGTTCCCATTTGGGAACATTGGCGTTTAAACGGTTAACAAAATATCTGTTATTTTTTTACTTATATTTTTAGTACAAGTTGTATATTTAACTTTAATATGTAAACATCAACATGAATTTAAAAATAGTATTGTAAAAATTATTTTATTTTCAACATTTAATATTAAATTTAATATCTGACGTTTATTTTTATTTCCAGTAAATTTGTCACGGACCCCTATTTTGCAGCAAAAAAGATGCTTCAACTTTAATCAGCTATTACTCGGTCAGTTTTAATCGCAGAGGAATGGAACTTTTTTTTTGTCCTACTTGTTAGAGGTAAAAATTTACTAAATATCACTTATAGGACCGGGGACAGTATAAAAATTTAATCTTCGTAATTTTTTAATGAAACTTTTTTTTAACCTAAATTGCTTAAAAAATTACTTCTTTACCTTTTTAAAAACATTTTTACAACTGGAACTATATATCTACGCCTAACGGTTTAGAAATTAGTCATTGGCCACCGTTGAGAGCGGACATCCTGTATAGTTTGTTATGTGACTTTAATTTCAGGAAAATATAATATTTTAAAAAGGGAATATACTAAAATGTTATTCAAATACATTAATTCCATTTCTTTTTCGTTTACAATTCTAACATAGTGAAAATTACTGAAAGATTTTAAAATAAATGTGAAGAAAACGCAGATTGTGACCTTTTTTAAGATGCAGTGTTACCCTGACATCGATTTTTTTTTTTTTTTTTTTTTTTTTTTTTTTTTAATAATAAATTTAAGCATTTTATCTGTTTATTTGGATTATTTCAAGAATGACAATTTCTAATTTCTCTAGTCATAATATTAGCCTATAACAGGGAAGGTGAAAAAGAAGCACATAGAAAAGTCATTGTTGTGCGGTCTCTGAGATCGCACGTCCTCTATTACGGATTTAAGGAATTTGGAACACATTTTTAAATAATTTTTATTTACTGAGTTGAATTTTTTTCCGTTTGTTAACCATATCATTTGTAAACAAAATCACATGATGAAACTTCTCATTTTTTAAAATTTAAATAAAAAACTTATTAAAAAAGTGGGGTGATTAAAAATCGTTAAAACTCAAAATATTATTTATAGAATTTCATTATATATATATATATATATATATATATATATATATATATATATATATATATATATATATATATATATATATATATATACATTTAAATAAACAGAAATACCTAAAATTTTCATTTTCATTCAACATTCTTTTTAAATATTTTTTTTTATAAAATTAAAAATATTTAAAGTAAAAATTTGAAAAAAGAAAAATCCTATTTTTAAAAGTAAATGATTTTTTTAAACTTGGAGAATGAAAATTAAACAATTGAAAAAGACATGTTTCAAGTTTCAACCATTTATCATAATCTGTTCTTGAATTACAACAATTTAAATAACAGAAATGGTGGAAAAATTCATCATGAAGAAAAATACATTTTCAAAAGAAGTTGTTTCCATAAAAACCATTGCTTTAAAGCTAAATTATTGGAAAAATATTTTCTCCATGAGAACTTGTTTGTTTCCAAAGTGTCGCGCAAGATGGCAGCACCACAAAAGTGTTCTCCAAAGAAGAAAATAATTTCCCTAAAAACATTCTACTGACGTCACATTTACTGCAGAACTTGTCATTACCTTCAGAAATGATTCTTCGCGGGATTTGTTGACATTCTCGCAAACTGTCATTACGGAAGCAAAACTATTAGCTCCGTGAATTTAGAACTTTAAAACTTTATTTAAAACTTTAAATTATAAAAATTTATGATACTCATCCTTCTTTTGTGTGTAAACGTGTACATCTTCTGTATTTTCTTCGAATTCTTTTTCTCTGGTTTGTCAACCGAAACCAGAAGTCAACCACATCACTTGTTCTACAGAACACTTACTAATTAAATACTAACTTCTTATTATTGCAACAACATTCAACGGGGGCCTAGTAAAGAAGAAACAGAATATGCTTCAAAGAAGATGCCACGCAAGGTAGGCCTCAATTTATATATATTTATTGAACAATTATTTTAACTTTGAATTCGAACTCACCCTTTAGATTTTGAAGGCTGAAAATGAAATGTTCTTTTTTATCTAAATAAAAAATATCTGCCCATAATTTTATTTGAAAGAAATAAACTATAAACAGTTTTTGAAAATATATATAATTACAATTGTGATTTGAATAAACAAAATGGCGACTAGAGATATAGCCCTTATAGAAAAACTAAATAACCAGAATTACAGTAATTGGGCCTTTAAATTAGAAAATCTGCTGCAAAAAGAAAACGTATTTTCAGTAATTATAAATCCCCCACCGGATCCTGTCACTGGTCTATGGAACAAAGATAATATTAAAGCGAAATCGATCATTAATCTATGCATCGAAGATTCGCAAATAATTCATGTGAAACACCTAGTAAATGCTAAAGATATCTGGGAAGCTTTGAAAAATGTACACTTGATAAGTAGCCTTTCTTCTAAACTTTTTCTTTTGCGAAAACTGTACTCTCAAAAATTAAGTGAGGGGGGGAGACATGATCTGGGACCGTTCAGTATTACGTAAGCATATTTTTAGTCATTTTGTACCCCTCCCCCCCTTGTAAGAAAATATAAGCAAATGCTAGACCCCCCCCCCCCTTTGCTTACGTAAGATTTTATGACAGTTTATACATCAATACTTCTTGACTCATAAAAAGTTACCAATCAATTACATTATTAATCCTACAAATTTATACAGGCATATAGGGATTGTGATATCAAAATATATAAAATGGTTTTAATATATTGTTGCTTATTGCATTAAACAAACCACATAATACAAAATGGTTTAAATATATTGTTATTTATCACACTGAACAATAAAACAAGATATACAAGAAGTCTTAACTTACTTAGGCATCATAACTAAAATTTTTGACATGAATCATATAAATGTTCGAGTTCAAATTGGTGTTCCTATTTTAATCTGATGTCCAGGATCCTTGAACCCATTTTTCAACATTGTCTATTATAAAGTTTACAGCAAAATTCTGCAAAAATTCCCGGAATTCCATGTCCGATTGAACGGGAGAAAAGAAAATACCAGACTTACCTAAACTAAAGTCAACTGAGCAGTTACCCAGGCAACAGTACCCAGCCACACCGGTTCCTGTGTTTTTCTAGTCTTGCAATGTACTTGACTTGGCACACAACTTAACAGACAACAATGAAGACAAAGGGCAAGTGAGTGATGCGGGTCACGCGATTGCCGATGGATAAGCAAAGGATAAAATCGAAAATAAACTGTAAATTTCGAACAGACTGTAAAACGCTCTTTCCCATCATACTTTGTTTGCTTGTTGAATTTGAACTGCAGTTGCTCGTTGTTTAATGCTTACGTAAGAATTGTCGTGAGTAGTAATAAATGGCGGGTTTTGGCCCACCAAGGATCCTCAAGGATCCTCAAGGATCCACTAGGATACCCCATGTTATCTCTAGGTAGCTCACCGAGGACGTGCACGGATTATTTCCGCCTAGCTCAGCGTAGAGTACGGAGATGATTTTGTAGTTTTTTTTTTTTTTTTTTTTTTTTTTTTTTTTTTTCCGGAAGATTAAAATTTTTTGCGAACTATAGCATGGGGGTCATTTTTTTTTTTTTTTTACTCATTAAGAAACTGAACATCCTAAGTAGAGCATATATGTGAGGTTTTGAAATTAGTAACGTGGAAGTGAGATAGATGTTTTGATTCTGTTTTAGTGTGAGAGGGGGGAGGGCTTAAGTTTAGGGGGCTTAAATTTTTAGGACGGGCTTAACTATTTTTCTAATGATTGGAATCAACTTAGAGTAGGAAGAAAATTTGAACATGTCGAAAAATGTGTGTGATCTGATTCTGTTATAGTATAAGGGGAGGGCTTAATTTTTAGGAATTAAATTTTCAGGAGGGGCTTAACTATTTTTTAATGATTGGAATCAACTTAGAGTATGAAGAAAATTTGAACATGTCGAAAAATGTGTGGTGATCTGATTTTGTTATAGTATAAGGGGAGGACTTAATTTTTAGAGGGGCTTAAATTTTTAGGAGGGGCTTAAATATTTTTTTTAATGATTGGAATCAACTTAAAGTAGGAAGAAAATTTGAACAAGTTGGAAAATGTGTGGTGATTTAATTTTGTTATAGTATTAGGGAGAGGGCTTAATTTTTAGGGGGGCTTAATTTTTTTTAGGAGGGGCTTGTGTATGTGTTTCTTTTTTATGATTGGAATCAACTTAAAGTAGGAAGGAAATTTGAAAATGCTGAAAAATGTGAGATGGATGTTTTCACTATGTTACAGCGTGAAGACATTTTAGGAAGGGGGAGGGCTTAATTTTTAGGAAACTTATGTTTTATATTTATTTATTTTGGGTTTGAAGCTTATAATATCATACTATAGTAAAGGAGTAACCTCCCTATTTTCCGAACTTCACCCCCCCCCCCCCGAAGATGATTTTGTGCTCTCTCTGGTGCGTGTTGTTCGAAATTTTGTTGAGATTTAATATTTTTTAAAAATTGAGTTTTCCAAAGGGTTTTACTGAGATTCGAACCCGTAAAAAAACTTCATGTCTTGATAATTTCTTGTGGATTAATCTAATCAAGCCAAGAAGTTCTGGTTTTAAGGCGAAAAATTGTTTAACGGTCGGAGAAGCCATAAAATTTCACCCCCCCCCCCCCACTTTCTTCTTTTATACTTAGATTTAATATCCATTGCTCTTGCAGTTGTTGAACTGGGTTGAATAAGTTTTTATTAGAGTAGAAATTCGTGTATTAAAACCGAACGGTTACATTAGTTACTTATACTATCTTATCAACATGTATTCATTGCGATGCACAAACATTCGATAACAAATCAATTGTAACAGAAACTAACTGATATGAGAATGACAACCACGGAAATTGGATTAGATTTCATTCATTTACAAAAGTCAAGAAAGAGAATCTTGTTTGATAGTACAACTAACTAAAGTGATTATTTTTAAAACGACAATTAAATTCCATTAAACCATTTCATATGTTGTTTTTTAGAGATCCTTTTAGAGGTTCGCAAAAGCTTATTTTACTCAATTTGCATTAACGTTAGAGAAACAATGGAAATATTTTCTTAATTTACTATTTTTTTAATTAATATTATAAATTGATTTTTTATAAAGGGACACATTTTTTTTTTTTACTTTAGTTTACCCAAATATTGACCATTCAAACACCAACATTTTTCACCATTCAAAATATATAAACTATTTTATTAATAATTATTTTTCAATGTATAATTCTAATAAATCGATTTTATGTTAAGTGACATGCATCCATTTTAGTAAGATTGTTTTATTCACATAACAATGTGTTTATACAAGTTATCCTCTATTAGCTGGTAATGGCAAATTTAAGCAATATATTACGTTAGTGTAATATTGTTTTATCACTGTGTCGAAAATAAGTGATTCTTTTCCCATTAATTTACACATGAATTTTATAATCAATTAGTAACATATTATAAAAGCATGATAAACATCAGATAACAACGAGTCTTATCTACCAAATACCATCTCATTATCAGATCACTTTGTAAACCAATCTTATTATTTTTAAAAAACAGGAGCGCCTCCTAGAATTTAACAGAATTAAGTGAATCAGCATAAATTTATCACACTGTTTATTGTTTTTGTCATATAAAGACATTAACTGCTGTTCTTGAGTTTAATTTAAGTGAGTACTGCACAAGAAACTTCTTTGTTATAAGAGGAATTAAATCATCTCTACTTAAATAATATGGAATCAGATTTACCCAGCCAAGAGTTACAAGTTTCGATTAGTGAAAGATTACCATCTTCATCAAGTCAACCATCCTTTTCCTGTAATAAATGTCAAAAATGCTTCTCTAAAGAGATTGCATTAATCAGACATCAAAGATCTCACTTGGACAAAAAGCCCTTTAAATGTGAAATTTGTGATAAAACTTTCATTCAAAACACTGATTTAAAACGACATAGTGTAACTCATTCCAAGACACCCACTACATATAAATGTGATGAATGTGGAATAGAATATTATCGAAAGTATTCGTTAAGAATCCACAAGAGATTTCATAAGACATATAAATGTGATGTATGTCCAATAGAATTTTCTAAAAAATATTTGTTAAAAATTCACAAGAAATCTCATAAGAAGTTTCATATTTGTGAAAAATGTTCTAACTCGTTTCTATCAAAGTCTGCTTTAACTAAACATAAAAAAATTCATCGTCAAAAGGAATATAAATGTAAACATTGTGGTGTTATATTTTACTATGACCTTGATTTTTTATCTCATAAAAAAGTTCATTACAGGAAATTTGAATGCAAACACTGTAACAAAACATTTGATGTCGACACCAAGTTTATTCAACATTTGATTAATATGCATAAGTGAAAAAATGCAAACTTTATCAAATCATGTAAAATATTTGATTTTCTGTACAGTTTATAATTTTTTGTATTTTTATAACTATTGAGAATGATGAATAAATAATGTGTAACTGAAAAAAGCTTTGGTCTTTTATTTTTGTTTTAACAATTTATGATTTTTAATAATTGTTTCACGATATTGAAAAATTTTACTTAAATTGTAACATTTTTTTAAAATTTCTTATCAAATGAAATTAGAGTTCGCATTATTTTATTAATTTTTTATTTTAAAATACTAAATTTGTGTTTATACTGAGTTAATTTTAAATACCTTTAATATATTAGAATTATTTATCAAGTTTAATTTATCACTCATCATTTATATAAACAATTGTTATTCACATATTCATGATGAATATTATCTTGTGTTCCCAAACAACCTTTCAAAAAGTGAGAAACTGTTAACATTTTATATCATTCATTACTTAGATTAAAATTTTTACCTAATGCTGCCACAAAAATTCTCAAAAATAATGAAACTTAACATTATATATCATTTATTTACTTAGATTAAATCCGTGTTGCCATAAAATTCTTCAAAAGGAATAAAACAGTTAACATAATATAGTAACTACCACTTATGTACAAAGACTGTTTTTTTTTTTTTTTTTTTTTTTAGTTTATTAAAAAATAGTTGACTAAAACTAATGACATTACTAATTTTTAATGTTTAACTGAAACCGATGCTGATTTTTAAACATATATTAGGAGATGTGTTGTTTTTAAGCATTCAGTTTGAAATTGATTTTCGTTTTAACTTCATATACTGCTATTCTTATTTTTTGAAAATGGATTCTGTAGCAAATTCGTTAAAAAGACCTCTCGACAGATAATACGTTTGCTAATGCGTTTAATTAAAATACAACGTTTAAATTCTTGATTTCGAACACTTTTAAATTACAATATTTTTACTACTGTTATTAAATTCCATACATTGTTTAAAAGATGAACATGATATTCTAAATTTCTTGTATTTGATGTTTCGAATTACTTATTAAAAATTTGCTTAATGGAAGGATTTGCTAACTTGATTAATTAAAATACATCATGTAAATTCTCGATTTTGAACACTTTTCTATTAAAATTAGAATATTTTTACAGCTATTATTATTAATTTTATACCTTGTTTGAATGATGAATATTTTTCTAATTTTTTTTAATTGCTTATTAAAAATTAGTTTGAATAACACATGTGATTAAATTGTTTAATTAAATTTTGTATTAATAAATATATAATTTAAAACCTCGGTAATAAACATTTTTAATAAGCAAATAAAAAATAAACAATTACCAGATAAGAAGATCAATAGTGAATAATCATTACCTACACTTTGCAACATGTATTACAAAGGTATCTTTATTCTACTAATCTGATGTGTTTCATCTGATAAGTAGTTATCGTTATCATTGATGATTAAGGTGCTGGATATCCCTGTGCCAAGTCAAGATATGTTTACTCATCGCACTAGGACATGTAATAGATAATTTTATTGGAATTATTTTCAATAATGATTCATTTACAGGAAATTAATATTTATTAACATGTGTTAATATTCATTAGCGATATTCTTCAAAGTATAATCAAAAGTTAAGATGTTAATTTCAGAGATGTATATTATTTTAACATTTTAAAGAGAATATTAATTATGGATAAAGATTACTTTTAATGTATTTTAAATGGATAAAAAATGAGAAGTTTCATCAGATATTTATTTCATAAATTCCTTTTTTTTTTTTTTTTTTTTTTTTTTTTTTTTTTTTTTTTTTTCAGTGAAATGGTAAAACAATTAAAATCTTACACATTTGAAATCGATTTTAAGATTGTTTAAAAATTAAATTAAGTTATTAAAGATTTCATTTCTAGATATCATACATAATCGTTCAATTTTTTCATAGTTTAAAATCCTTTTTACTCATAAAAAACAATTCATTTCAGTTTTTTTTTTTTTTTTTTTTTTTTTTTTTTTTTTTTCACCATTCAATTGATTTATAGAAGGGTTTAGAATGCATTAAAATTCGAATGAATGGATTCTTTTTCAATTAAAAAAACTTATTATATGTTTCATTTATATCTTGAAAATGATAGATCTACATACTTGAAATGAATAATTACTTTGATAATTTTTACACTATGAAAGGTCGTTATACATGTTTAATACAAATCATAATGTTAGATCATCATTACATCATCTTGAAGAACTGAAAAAGAAAGATATATTTTTTCCAAGTACATATAT
Source organism: Maratus speculifer (assembly GCA_964019185.1). Lineage (NCBI taxonomy): Eukaryota > Metazoa > Arthropoda > Arachnida > Araneae > Salticidae > Maratus > Maratus speculifer. The sequence goes on along the minus strand of OZ025300.1, from coordinate 11,355,397 downwards.
TTCTGGGGCGAAGAAAAAAAAATCTCATGTGTATGTGTAATTTTACATAAAAACAAACAAAATTTGATTGAATAAAGAAAATGTTTATTAAACACTGTTTTTACAATCATTAACGAATACAGTTTCCAAGTAACTTTCATAAAAGTCAGAATTAAAATCGTCAAAGAAGGAATGTGTATAGAAACATGTGCAATGATTCTGTAAGAGATTCTTCACAAATTGGAACACATTGAAGTTCAATAATGCCTGTCTTTGTACAACAAAAATTTTTCACGCAAATTACTTGCCATACATTCATGATCCAATTGACTTAACTGACCGATAGCACAAGCATAACAATTAAAAACTCGATATAGAGATCTCTCTATTTCATGATTAAAACATGACAAAAAGTTCTTTTTAGCAGTATCGATATTAGTGTGTGAATGGTTACAAATATTCACTTTATTTAAAATAGAAATAGGTATTATCTTTGTGAGAATTGTGTCGATCAAACAGTCACTAATTTCAGAGCAAAAATCATAAAGTTTTATAAATTGATCTTTAGATAATCGTAAAGCTGATGGTTTAAAATGAAAACCACTGTTATATATTTTAAAAATTTGTTGCAACAGACAATAATTTTCATCTAGAAATGCCATCAAAAGTTGGTTGTTGCACACAGTAGTATCTTTTACAGAAAAAAAGTTAAACTTACTTATACTGTTCTGAAAATGGTCGAATGTAGGCGCCATCAGGATAACGCCGTTTTTCGTTGGAAAGAGTTCACCTCCGGCCAGTTCCTTGTAATTTCTTATGTCTACTTTAAAGGGGAGCGTCACAGGTTTGAAAAATCCCCTTTTAACAATAGATGGCGCTGAATTTCACTCGGAAAAGGCAATAGAGAATTACTGCTGGCAAACCCCGTTCGGCAGTCTAAATACGTCACTTCCTGTTCAAATCGAAACTCCAGTGAATAAGTGGAGAATTCAGATGTACGAGGTAGAGAAGGAATAGATGTAACTTAATCTTGCAGGGATCTTGGCTCTTTTGTTGAGCGAAAGGGATAATTGTAGAATAAAAAGAGAAAAAAGGTTGTTAGTTGTTTGGCTATTTGGGCCTGGGGCGTAGCTACAGGGGGGGGGGTGAGGGGGCGCGACGCCCTCCCCCCATATTCGGTATACTTATTTCATTCAGTAAATTCACTTTCGTTCAAAAATTGCATCATTTCTCGAAGGTGGGAAAACATTTTTTCGAATACACCCTTAAATAATATCATTCGCAAGTCCATACGATCATTCTTTGTAAAAGTTATGGTAGGTTTTATAAATATATAATGTTGAAAGTTAAGTTTTATTATTGAGCATAGCTTTCTCTTATTTTACGTCCAAAACTTGTTCTTTAAATCATATCAAATAATATCAATTTTTTAAACGTCCTCAAAACAGCAGTAATTAAAATTAGCATCATAAAATTTCTTCAAGGTTAGTAAAGTTGCCAAAATATCCGTGTATTCATAATTTTTTATTGATAAAATCATTCATAACTTTCTGCATTTTTAAAACTTGCCTAACTTTGTAACGTAAAACTGTATCGACTTGCGGGAGTGTCATTCGATTCCGAATTAAAAAATACATAACAAACGATTCTACACGTTAGCTGAAGAAAAAAATCGAATTTTCCTCCAATGTACAAATGTGCCCTCCCTCCCTCCTTCCCAAAACATGGTAAAATAGCTTTTTTCGGTGGGGGGGGGGGCATCTGATTTTTATTTTTATCATCAAAACAAAACTTTTTTCAAATTTTCGGGAATGGCCATCAGTTGGTGTATTTACTCATATTTTGGTATATTTTATTTATAGAAATATGTGAGACAAATGTCGCCCTTTTACGGTGCGCCCTGAGGCGTCTGCCTCACTTGCCTCACCCTTGGCGCCGGTTCTGGGAGTTGAAGTCGGATTGTTTTTTAGTGACTCTGAGCTTTTTTCACAAAAAAATGGACCCGACTCCGACTCCTGATTATGTTCAAGTGCAATGATTTTATGTATAATAATGAGTTAGAAAATGGGGCAGAAATTTTCGCTTTGTCAAACAGGATTTTTTGAGAATTGGTTTAAATTTTATAAAATCTAATCCAAAAATGCCTTGAGCGTGCACATTTTTTTCACATCTTTCTTAGAAAATCGCGCATGGCAATTCTATGTTTTTTTTTTTTTTTTTTTTTTTTTATAAGCAAGATGAGTTAAATAAAAATAAAAACAACTAATTTTTCCATAAGCATTTGAGGCTATTGGGGAAGTTCCTTTTAAATAAAGCAATATTTTAGCAGTAACCGAACCCGAAAATTAGCATATTTTAACTTATATTTTAGACAAATCAGTGCACTGTAAATTTCTATTGCAGTTTATTAGAATAAGGTTTCGCAAGCGAAAATAGCTAAATATTTTCCTTGTATATAGAAAAAAGAAAAAAAAAACCGATTATTCAGAGGCTACTTCAGTCAAACGAAAAGATTCATTTGCTAATGCTAATCTTATGGGAGAAATTTATAAAAATAACTCGACTTCAATATTTTTTAAATGATTTTTTTCCTTCGGATAGCTAAGACCGATCTGTACAAAGGCAATTTCTTACATTATCGATTTTATTTGTGGGTATTTTTACTGAGGACTTTTAATTTTTGGAACCGCTTTCAAAAATAAAAAATATCCTCTAAAAAATCTGCAATTAAATCGTTAAAGTAAAAAATAGTCTTTGTACAGATCAATTTCGGCTATCCAATGCAATGTGTATATATATAAATGTATGTGTATATAATTAAATTAAAAAAAAAATAATAAAAAATAAAAATATTAAAATACAACATATATATATATATATATATATATATTTAATTAATTTCTATCATAGGATTAATATTAGCGAGTGAGTCTTGAGTAGTTACTTCTGAAAAATTTTGTACAAGACAAGAAAAATTGTCTCTTACAGAAAGGAATCCAGAAATAGTGACCGTACAATTGCTTTGCCTGTTAAATGACCCTTTTCCCCCCCCACCCCAGACAAAAGTCAAAGGTCAAGCGGTTCTCCTCCCTACTAAGTCGTCACGTGTGGGCAGGGGTTTTGCGAAGAACCAAGAACATTTTTTTTCCTCTGTACCGGAAGTTTAATAGGTTAATGGAATTTGAAAGAATCTTTCATTTTACCGTGGAATTTTACGAATAAAATCATATTTTGATAAAGCAAAATGTCTTCTTGAGGGATATTTCATATAATATCGTCTAAGAGGTATCCTATAACAAATTTATAAGTGAAATAATAATAACAATTGGCAAGAAAATATATAAAAACTAAAAAAATAATCGCTTGGTTCGTCTTTACAAGTAAGCGACGGACTCGTAGGGACACCTGGGTATTTTTGCTGGAACTAATGTTAGAAATTTTAAAATTTAATTTAAAATAGAAGGCCGTACTTTTCTTTTATAAAATTTTACCAGGTTAAAGAAATAAGTTATATCAATTACCAAAAAAATTTTTAAACAAATTGGCTGAATAACAAATGAGCAATACTGTTTGTAATAATACAGTATGGGGAGTATAGGTGAAAATAAGACTGACGGTTACTCTTAAGACTGCAATTATTCTCCATGACCACTTTCACATAAGTATTCCAACCTAAATCCCATGTGCAGATGGATATGTAACTGTTTGTAAAACAAAGACCTATTATAGTCTGCACGTATTTATATTCAATTCATATATCTGTTAATCTTATCAGGAGATTGCCCGAGTACACTCCTTGCTTTATACTGGGTTACATGTTCTCATCACGAAATATATCTGAGTATGCGTTGCATGATCTAATCATGAGGTTTCTAATCACGTGATAAGTGATGTCACAAACCGTTTGAAGGATCTAATCAGCTGATAAGATTAACAGATATATGATTTGAATATAAATACGTGCAGACTATAATAGGTCTTTGTTTTACAAACAGTTACATATACATCTGCCCTGCTTAGTAATTAACTATTTGCTGTCGTTCTATTCCTTCCTAACCACCTGTTTAGTGATTACCTAGCTTGATACTTTGTTACTTGGATTACACCCATAACATCATGATGAATGTTGTTCATTTTTTTGAAAATGGACTAAATGTACAATACATTAGTGACTTCATCGAGAAAGTTCATGCAGACCGCTACTTTGCCGAGCTTCGAACCCTACCATTCTACACTCCTACATTGAGAATTCGTGGCAATGAAGTGAAGCCAAAACGTCTACAACTGGCTTATGGAGATGTTAACACCAACTATAGCTACAGCGGGACCAATGTGTCAGCAAACCCTTGGACTCCCCTGATGATTGAATTGAGAGATAAAGTAGAAAAGCAAATGGCTTGTACTTTCAACTATGTTTTATTGAATTGTTATGTGGACGGTTCTAATTATATAAGTCAACATAAAGATAATGAATCTAGTCTTGATGCAACCTTCCCGATCACAGTGATCAGTTTTGGCTGCAAAAGAAAAATTGAATTTAAAAGACCAAATGTCCCCTCAACTTTCATCGACCTAGAGCATGGTTCACTATACAGTATGGGAAAACATACCAATGAACTATTCACACACGGCATCGCACCAGATCCTACTATCAAGGATATGCGAATTAGTCTTACATTCAGACATATGATTTCTCATCCTTTGGATTTGAAAAAACCGAAACTGAATTTAGACTTCTCCGCATTGATGGATGATCCGAAGTTGAAATTGGATTTGTTTTCTGTGTCGCCTGTAAGGACTGAAACTAGAGATAGTACTAAACTCACATCATCTAAACAAATTTCAGCATTAAATAGACCAGAAGCTGATGTTTCACATAATAATTGGTTTACAAAACTGTTTCCAGACGTTGATGTTTATATTCCTGAGACATGGGATTTAGGTTGGAATACTTATGTGAAAGTGGTCATGGAGAATAATTGCAGTCTTAAAGTAGACATAAGAAATTACAAGGAACTGGCCGGAGGTGAACTCTTTCCAACGAAAAACGGCGTTATCCTGATGGCGCCTACATTCGACCATTTTCAGAACAGTATAAGTAAGTTTAACTTTTTTTCTGTAAAAGATACTACTGTGTGCAACAACCAACTTTTGATGGCATTTCTAGATGAAAATTATTGTCTGTTGCAACAAATTTTTAAAACGAATAATAACAGTGGTTTTCATTTTAAACCATCAGCTTTACGATTATCTAAAGATCAATTTATAAAACTTTATGATTTTTGCTCTGAAATTAGTGACTGTTTGATCGACACAATTCTCACAAAGATAATACCTATTTCTATTTTAAATAAAGTGAATATTTGTAACCATTCACACACTAATATCGATACTGCTAAAAAGAACTTTTTGTCATGTTTTAATCATGAAATAGAGAGATCTCTATATCGAGTTTTTAATTGTTATGCTTGTGCTATCGGTCAGTTAAGTCAATTGGATCATGAATGTATGGCAAGTAATTTGCGTGAAAAATTTTTGTTGTACAAAGACAGGCATTATTGAACTTCAATGTGTTCCAATTTGTGAAGAATCTCTTACAGAATCATTGCACATGTTTCTATACACATTCCTTCTTTGACGATTTTAATTCTGACTTTTATGAAAGTTACTTGGAAACTGTATTCGTTAATGATTGTAAAAACAGTGTTTAATAAACATTTTCTTTATTCAATCAAATTTTGTTTGTTTTTATGTAAAATTACACATACACATGAGATTTTTTTTTCTTCGCCCCAGAAATATATGTACTTGGAAAAAATATATCTTTCTTTTTCAGTTCTTCAAGATGATGTAATGATGATCTAACATTATGATTTGTATTAAACATGTATAACGACCTTTCATAGTGTAAAAATTATCAAAGTAATTATTCATTTCAAGTATGTAGATCTATCATTTTCAAGATATAAATGAAACATATAATAAGTTTTTTTAATTGAAAAAGAATCCATTCATTCGAATTTTAATGCATTCTAAACCCTTCTATAAATCAATTGAATGGTGAAAAAAAAAAAAAAAAAAACTGAAATGAATTGTTTTTTATGAGTAAAAAGGATTTTAAACTATGAAAAAATTGAACGATTATGTATGATATCTAGAAATGAAATCTTTAATAACTTAATTTAATTTTTAAACAATCTTAAAATCGATTTCAAATGTGTAAGATTTTAATTGTTTTACCATTTCACTGAAAAAAAAAAAAAAAAAAAAAAAAAAAAAGGAATTTATGAAATAAATATCTGATGAAACTTCTCATTTTTTATCCATTTAAAATACATTAAAAGTAATCTTTATCCATAATTAATATTCTCTTTAAAATGTTAAAATAATATACATCTCTGAAATTAACATCTTAACTTTTGATTATACTTTGAAGAATATCGCTAATGAATATTAACACATGTTAATAAATATTAATTTCCTGTAAATGAATCATCCTTCTATAGTAAAAAAAAACTAGCCTTAAAAGGAATGACTCCTGGAATGATGCTGATGTGGAAGATTTCCGGAACTAACGAATCCGGTTTGTCCACTCCTTCCATGAGTCGAATAGACCAATCAGGAAAGGACTCCGTCTATGCATCGCCGTATGGGTTACCATAAAGAGGGGAAAGGTTACCATCGCCAACAATCGCCAAGTTTGTCGCCAACTTGGCGATATATCGCCAAATTTGGCGACCAAAATTAGTTGTCAAAAGTGACGCCAACTTGACGATAACTGTAATATTTCGCCAAATTTTTAATTTCTTTACAACACCAGTCGTTTGATGCATCATTTGAGAGGTTTGCAACTGCTTATTCATATAATGGATGTCTTCTGTGTTATCCCCCATTCTGCTCCCCAGGGGGGACACATTTTTAATTTCTCTACAACACCAGTCGTGTTTCACAATATTTGAAAAGTCTGCAACTGCTTATTCATATTATGGGTGTCTTGTGTGTCACCCCCATACTCTGCTCTCCCCAGGGTCACACCCCCGGTCACATTTTTAATTTCTTTACAACACCAGTTGTGTGACACATCATTTGAAAGGTCTGCAATTGCTTATTCATATTATGGATGTGTTGTGTGTCATCCCCCACTCTGCCCCCCTGGGGGGCACATTTTTAATTTCTTTACAACACCAATTGTGTGACACATCATTTGAGAGGTCTGCAACTGCTTATTCATATTATGGATATCTTGTGTGTAACCCCCGTCTGCCCTCAGAGGGGTCTCATTTTGTAATTTCTTTACAACACCAATTGTGTGACACATCATTTGAAAGGTCTGCAACTGTTTATTCATTTTATGGATGTCTTGTGTGTCCCCCCACTCTGCCCCCCCAGGGGGGCACATTTTTAATTTCTTTACAACACCAGTCGTGTGATATATCATTTGAGAGGTCTGCAGCTGCTTATTCATATTATGGATGACTTTTGTGTCGCCTTCCACTCTGCCCCCCCAGGGGGGCACATTTTTAATTTCTTTACAACACCAGTCAGGTGACACATCATTTGAAATGTCTGCAACTGCTTATTCATACCATGGGGTATTGGCTAGCGCAGCAAGCAGGGGTAGCCAATAATTTGGAATCGCAAAGCGATTACGCGGGGGGTTGGCGAGCATAGCGAGCAGGGGGGCGGGGCCCCCCTAGTTATTGAAAATAATTCCAATAAAATTATCTATTACATGTCCTAGTGCGATGAGTAAACATATCTTGACTTGGCACAGGGATATCCAGCACCTTAATCATCAATGATAACGATAACTACTTATCAGATGAAACACATCAGATTAGTAGAATATAGATACCTTTGTAATACATGTTGCAAAGTGTAGGTAATGATTATTCACTATTGATCTTCTTATCTGGTAGTTGTTTATTTTTTATTTGCTTATTAAAAATGTTTATTACCGAGGTTTTAAATTATATATTTATTAATACAAAATTTAATTAAACAATTTAATCACATGTGTTATTCAAACTAATTTTTAATAAGCAATTAAAAAAAATTAGAAAAATATTCATCATTCAAACAAGGTATAAAATTAATAATAATAGCTGTAAAAATATTCTAATTTTAATAGAAAAGTGTTCAAAATCGAGAATTTACATGATGTATTTTAATTAATCAAGTTAGCAAATCCTTCCATTAAGCAAATTTTTAATAAGTAATTCGAAACATCAAATACAAGAAATTTAGAATATCATGTTCATCTTTTAAACAATGTATGGAATTTAATAACAGTAGTAAAAATATTGTAATTTAAAAGTGTTCGAAATCAAGAATTTAAACGTTGTATTTTAATTAAACGCATTAGCAAACGTATTATCTGTCGAGAGGTCTTTTTAACGAATTTGCTACAGAATCCATTTTCAAAAAATAAGAATAGCAGTATATGAAGTTAAAACGAAAATCAATTTCAAACTGAATGCTTAAAAACAACACATCTCCTAATATATGTTTAAAAATCAGCATCGGTTTCAGTTAAACATTAAAAATTAGTAATGTCATTAGTTTTAGTCAACTATTTTTTAATAAACTAAAAAAAAAAAAAAAAAAAAACAGTCTTTGTACATAAGTGGTAGTTACTATATTATGTTAACTGTTTTATTCCTTTTGAAGAATTTTATGGCAACACGGATTTAATCTAAGTAAATAAATGATATATAATGTTAACAGTTTCATTATTTTTGAGAATTTTTGTGGCAGCATTAGGTAAAAATTTTAATCTAAGTAATGAATGATATAAAATGTTAACAGTTTCTCACTTTTTGAAAGGTTGTTTGGGAACACAAGATAATATTCATCATGAATATGTGAATAACAATTGTTTATATAAATGATGAGTGATAAATTAAACTTGATAAATAATTCTAATATATTAAAGGTATTTAAAATTAACTCAGTATAAACACAAATTTAGTATTTTAAAATAAAAAATTAATAAAATAATGCGAACTCTAATTTCATTTGATAAGAAATTTTAAAAAAATGTTACAATTTAAGTAAAATTTTTCAATATCGTGAAACAATTATTAAAAATCATAAATTGTTAAAACAAAAATAAAAGACCAAAGCTTTTTTCAGTTACACATTATTTATTCATCATTCTCAATAGTTATAAAAATACAAAAAATTATAAACTGTACAGAAAATCAAATATTTTACATGATTTGATAAAGTTTGCATTTTTTCACTTATGCATATTAATCAAATGTTGAATAAACTTGGTGTCGACATCAAATGTTTTGTTACAGTGTTTGCATTCAAATTTCCTGTAATGAACTTTTTTATGAGATAAAAAATCAAGATCATAGTAAAATATAACACCACAATGTTTACATTTATATTCCTTTTGACGATGAATTTTTTTATGTTTAGTTAAAGCAGACTTTGATAGAAACGAGTTAGAACATTTTTCACAAATATGAAACTTCTTATGAGATTTCTTGTGAATTTTTAACAAATATTTTTTAGAAAATTCTATTGGACATACATCACATTTATATGTCTTATGAAATCTCTTGTGGATTCTTAACGAATACTTTCGATAATATTCTATTCCACATTCATCACATTTATATGTAGTGGGTGTCTTGGAATGAGTTACACTATGTCGTTTTAAATCAGTGTTTTGAATGAAAGTTTTATCACAAATTTCACATTTAAAGGGCTTTTTGTCCAAGTGAGATCTTTGATGTCTGATTAATGCAATCTCTTTAGAGAAGCATTTTTGACATTTATTACAGGAAAAGGATGGTTGACTTGATGAAGATGGTAATCTTTCACTAATCGAAACTTGTAACTCTTGGCTGGGTAAATCTGATTCCATATTATTTAAGTAGAGATGATTTAATTCCTCTTATAACAAAGAAGTTTCTTGTGCAGTACTCACTTAAATTAAACTCAAGAACAGCAGTTAATGTCTTTATATGACAAAAACAATAAACAGTGCGATAAATTTATGCTGATTCACTTAATTCTGTTAAATTCTAGGAGGCGCTCCTGTTTTTTAAAAATAATAAGATTGGTTTACAAAGTGATCTGATAATGAGATGGTATTTGGTAGATAAGACTCGTTGTTATCTGATGTTTATCATGCTTTTATAATATGTTACTAATTGATTATAAAATTCATGTGTAAATTAATGGGAAAAGAATCACTTATTTTCGACACAGTGATAAAACAATATTACACTAACGTAATATATTGCTTAAATTTGCCATTACCAGCTAATAGAGGATAACTTGTATAAACACATTGTTATGTGAATAAAACAATCTTACTAAAATGGATGCATGTCACTTAACATAAAATCGATTTATTAGAATTATACATTGAAAAATAATTATTAATAAAATAGTTTATATATTTTGAATGGTGAAAAATGTTGGTGTTTGAATGGTCAATATTTGGGTAAACTAAAGTAAAAAAAAAAAAAATGTGTCCCTTTATAAAAAATCAATTTATAATATTAATTAAAAAAATAGTAAATTAAGAAAATATTTCCATTGTTTCTCTAACGTTAATGCAAATTGAGTAAAATAAGCTTTTGCGAACCTCTAAAAGGATCTCTAAAAAACAACATATGAAATGGTTTAATGGAATTTAATTGTCGTTTTAAAAATAATCACTTTAGTTAGTTGTACTATCAAACAAGATTCTCTTTCTTGACTTTTGTAAATGAATGAAATCTAATCCAATTTCCGTGGTTGTCATTCTCATATCAGTTAGTTTCTGTTACAATTGATTTGTTATCGAATGTTTGTGCATCGCAATGAATACATGTTGATAAGATAGTATAAGTAACTAATGTAACCGTTCGGTTTTAATACACGAATTTCTACTCTAATAAAAACTTATTCAACCCAGTTCAACAACTGCAAGAGCAATGGATATTAAATCTAAGTATAAAAGAAGAAAGTGGGGGGGGGGGTGAAATTTTATGGCTTCTCCGACCGTTAAACAATTTTTCGCCTTAAAACCAGAACTTCTTGGCTTGATTAGATTAATCCACAAGAAATTATCAAGACATGAAGTTCTTTTACGGGTTCGAATCTCAGTAAAACCCTTTGGAAAACTCAATTTTTAAAAAATATTAAATCTCAACAAAATTTCGAACAACACGCACCAGAGAGAGCACAAAATCATCTTCGGGGGGGGGGGGTGAAGTTCGGAAAATAGGGAGGTTACTCCTTTACTATAGTATGATATTATAAGCTTCAAACCCAAAATAAATAAATATAAAACATAAGTTTCCTAAAAATTAAGCCCTCCCCCTTCCTAAAATGTCTTCACGCTGTAACATAGTGAAAACATCCATCTCACATTTTTCAGCATTTTCAAATTTCCTTCCTACTTTAAGTTGATTCCAATCATAAAAAAGAAACACATACACAAGCCCCTCCTAAAAAAAATTAAGCCCCCCCTAAAAATTAAGCCCTCTCCCTAATACTATAACAAAATTAAATCACCACACATTTTCCAACATGTTCAAATTTTCTTCCTACTTTAAGTTGATTCCAATCATTAAAAAAAATATTTAAGCCCCTCCTAAAAATTTAAGCCCCTCTAAAAATTAAGTCCTCCCCTTATACTATAACAAAATCAGATCACTACACATTTTTCGACATGTTCAAATTTTCTTCATACTCTAAGTTGATTCCAATCATTAAAAAATAGTTAAGCCCCTCCTGAAAATTTAATTCCTAAAAATTAAGCCCTCCCCTTATACTATAACAGAATCAGATCACACACATTTTTCGACATGTTCAAATTTTCTTCCTACTCTAAGTTGATTCCAATCATTAAAAAAATAGTTAAGCCCGTCCTAAAAATTTAAGCCCCCTAAACTTAAGCCCTCCCCCCTCTCACACTAAAACAGAATCAAAACATCTATCTCACTTCCACGTTACTAATTTCAAAACCTCACATATATGCTCTACTTAGGATGTTCAGTTTCTTAATGAGTAAAAAAAAAAAAAATGACCCCCATGCTATAGTTCGCAAAAAATTTTAATCTTCCGGAAAAAAAAAAAAAAAAAAAAAAAAAAAAAAAAACTACAAAATCATTTCCGTACTCTACGCTGAGCTAGGCGGAAATAATCCGTGCACGTCCGCGGTGAGCTACCTAGAGATAACATGGGGTATCCTAGTGGATCCTTGAGGATCCTTGGTGGGCCAAAACCCGCCATTTATTACTACTGTCGTGAATTTTTGAATCGGGATAAAATCGAAAATAAACTGCAAATTTCGAACGGACTGTAAAACGCTCTTTTCCCATCATACTTTGATTGCTTGTTGAATTTGAACTGCAGTTGCTTCGCTGTTTAATGCTTACGTAAGAATTGTCGTGACCCCCCCCCTCTTTAGTGCTTACGTAATACTTGAACGGTCCCTCTCCCATATCAACAACATTTTATCAATCAAAGATAAACTATTTGCTATTGGCGAGGAAATCCCTGACTCGCATATATGTGCCCTACTGCTTTGTTCGCTCCCTAGATCTTTCGATCCTATGGTTACCGCGTTAGAAGCCAGCGAGACGGATCTAACTTTAAATTACGTAAAAAATAAATTGATTGATGAATATACACATAGATGCGAAAACAGAGACGCGAGTTCAAATTCGCGAGATTCGGCTTATGAAGCAATAAATGGATCTGAGAATCGTGAAGCTGTTTCGAGCTCACGCGACTCAGCATATAAGGTAGTAAATAAAAACGCTAGAAATAAGAAATTTTGCACGTTTTGCAAACGAGATAACCATTTACGCGAAGATTGTTATCATTTAAAGAACAAAATGCAAAATAATAACCAGAGAAATAATCAGAATCGAAATAAGTTTTATAATAATTCAAACTCTTTCAGAAATAATTCGGGAAGTTACAAAGGTAATCAAGGCAATGTTAGGGATGCTTTCAACTTCTGTTTTAAAGGTATGTCGACGCAGAAATAGGTTCGAATAATTTTTCTACCATAACGAATTCGGAAGAAACCATTTATAAGTTCTCCGAACAAAATTATCCAGCGTGCGATTTAATGTCTGCTAATAGCGCACAAGAACTTAATGTAAATAAATTCGTTATCGATTCCGGCTGCACAAGACATGTAGCATTCGCAAAAGAAAATTTCATAAACTTCAAAACCGGAAATTTTGGTAGCATAATGATAGCGGATGGAAATAAACTAGATTCACATGGTATAAGTGATATTAAACTTTGTACAAATTCACCACATCAGATTATACTTTAAAGATGTTCTTTACTGTCCTGAATTACAAAGTAATTTATTATCGGTAAAGAGAGCAACAGAAAACGACTTTAAAGTCATTTTTGAAAAAGATTCTTGTAACTTTGTTAAAGACAATAACATAGTTTTAACAGCGGAGTTAAATAATAATCTATATGAAATTTGTCCTAAAGATGAGTCCGGATACGCTGTCAAAACACAAATGTTTTGTGATAATCCAAATTGTATTACAACTTGGCACAAACGCCTGGGATACAAAAATTTTGAATCGATCAGATATCTTGTGAACCATAAGTTAGCGGATGGTATAACTTTAAGTGACTGTAAACATGATAATATATGTACTAAATGTATCGAAGGGAAAATGTCATAATTACCTTATCCTAAGGTAGCATGAAATAGATCTAAGGAAGTCCTTTCACTAATCCACAACGACATTTGCGGTCTCATGAAGACAGACATTCTCAGGTAAAAGGTACTTTATTACGTTCATTGATGATTATAGCAGGTTTACTATGGTTTATTTACTTTCACACAAATCAGAAGCCCTAGAAAAATTTAAAGATTTCTCTGCACTGGTAAAAAAAAAAAATTAGTAAACAAATAAAAGCCTTCAGATCGGACAATGCAGGGGAATATCTTGGGGAAAATTTTGAAGATTATTTAACCCTTAACGGTATAGAACGCCAATTAAGTGTACCATTTTGCTCACCTCAAAATGGTGTTGCTGAAAGAAAAAACCGTACCCTTGTAGAAATGGCACGCACAATGCTGTCAGACGAAAGTCTACCAAGACAATTTTGGGGTGAAGCAATTCTCACTGCCACTTATTTAATAAATAGGCTGCCAACTAAAACAAACAACAATATAACCCCATTTGAACTTTGGAATAATCGTAAACCAAATTTGTCACACATAAAAACATTTGGCTGCAAGGCATGCGCCTATGTAGAAAAATCTAAAAGGGCTAAATTCGATGAGAAAGCCATTGAAGGCATTTTCTTGGGATATGACCACAGGAATAAAGGATATAGAATATACATCGGGGATAATAGAGTAATGATATCTAGATCAGTAAAATTTCTAGAAAACGTGAAAAATGACACTAAACAAGACCAAAATAACATTTCGACCCCAACCGAAGTTGTTCAAATTGAATTAGGTGGTGATAAACATGACGCGGACGCAATTCCACATCAAATACAGCTTAGAAGATCGGGAAGAGAAAACAGGGGAGTACCTCCCGATAGGTATGGAATTAGCGCAAACATGCGTCAAGTTGAGGAACCCAAAACTTGGGAAGATTTAGAAAATATGAAAGACCCAAAAATTAAAAATAATTGGCTAGCAGCAACAGATGAGGAAGTCAATTCACTTATGGAAAATAAAATTTGGGAATTAGTCGACCCACCTCCGGGAAAACATATTATAGGTTGTAAATGGACTTTTAAAACAAAACGCAATGCACGCGGAGGGATAAAACGCAACAAAACGAGACTCGTTGCGAAGGGTTATTCGCAAAAATTCGGGTGTGATTATGATGAAACTTTTGCCCCTGTCGTGGCACACACCACAATAAAAAGTTTCCTAAATGCTGCTGTATATAAAAATTTAGATATAATTCATTTAGATGTAAAAACAGCATTTTTGCACGGAAACTTAGACGAGGAGGTATTCATGACACAACCCGAGGGATATATAGTAGATCAAAAGGTAAAGGTGTGTAAACTGAATAAAGCTATATATGGGCTAAAACAGGCAGCTAGAGCCTGGCACCTAAAAATTAGTCAAACACTCAAAAACATGGGATTTAATCAATGCACATCAGATTTATGCTTGTTCAAACGAAATAAAAACGGAAACATGTCTTATATTATAGTATATGTCGACGACATTCTAGTAGCAGGAAAGAAAAGGGATACCGAAGAGATTTTGTTCCAAGCAAAATAGTTCACAATGGCGAGTAGAATTCTCCGAATTTTAAACGTGTGCTACTTATTGCCCATTAGAGTCTGTACATTCACTCAAAAAGTACTATGTATTCCAAGTTTGTGCCCATCAAATGCAATCCACTCAAAAAATCTAAAAGTTAATGAGTAATTACCTGGCTACTAAACAACCTAGAAAACAGCATAAACTCAATACTTAAAAAAAGCTGTTTAGAACAATGGTTGCTCTGTACATGCAGAATAAATTCTCATTGTAATTTTCTCTGACGATCACCATCAGAATAAACAACTCGCTACTCAACATATAAAAATTGCAAAAAAAAAATAATAATAATAATAATAATGAATAAATAAATAAATAAATAAAATAAATAAATAAATAAATAAAATAAATAAATAATAGAATAAATAATGACATACTCATAGTTGAAATACCTAAAATCATCTTTGATATAGAACATTATGTAAAAAATTATGGAAAAATGTTGTGGTAACACTTCCAATCACTATACATCAATTGGATATAATTTTGATAAGGATAATAGATGGCTCAATAGATTTCATTAATAACATCCCCGTGCATTATTCCACTTGTCTCTTTTTTTTTCCCCATAAGTCATAAAAATATATGTGAAGGTGGCCACAGCAGCATCATCCAAAAGTAAGTCTGTTGATATAAAGAAGAGATAAACTAGGTTGATACATCATTGAAAATTTATGCCAATCATCGATAAAGAAAATCACAATTCAATGTATAAATAAAACACTGTACCTATATAGATAATTAGGCGATTTGGACAAGAAACGTCCAGCGATACCACGGACGCTCTATATAGCGCGTAAAATACACAAAAAATCGGCGACGAGAAGGGGGAAAAAAAAGCTTTTACGCGTACCGTGGGACGTGTAATTTCGTCAAAATATCGCACAAAAACGGCGACTTTCTTTAAAAAAAATCGCAAAATAACGATTATTTTCCAGCAAATTTCGTCAAAAAGATTCGTGAAAAAAATGGCTAATTTCGTAAAAAACAAATCCTGAAAAAAAAAAATGCAGATTTCCTCAAAAGATCGCGAAAAGAAACGACAAATTTCGTCTAAAAATCGGGATAAAACGGCAAATTTTGCCAAAAGATCACGAAAAAACGGCAAATTTCGCCAAGAGATCGCGAAAAAATGGCAATTTTTGTCAAACGATTCGCAGAAAAGCGACAAATTTTGTCAAAAAAATTTCGAAAAACAGCAGATTTCGCCAACAGATGGCTAAAAAAACGTAACTTTTGTCAAATGATTGCAAACAAACAAAAATTTCGTCAAAGAAGCACGGGAAAAAAACATACCGGGAGTGAATTTTTCTTTTCAAAAAATAATTTTCTTGCTTCAAAATTGTTTTTTTGCTGCTCCAAAAACGGATTTTCTTGCTTCACAATTCGTTTTTGGCTGCTTCGAGTCCCCTTTACTCAACAAAAGTATTCTTTTTTTCAGCAAAAATGTCTTTCGATAAATCAGTCTTGCCCTTTTTTAAAAGAAATGCTTGTTATCTTCTACACACAAATAAGCATTATTTTATAATTAAATTTGTATCATGCACATTTACTTTTAAAAAAGTAAAGAAAATGCCTACCATTACTTGTTACATTGTCTACACTCAAATAAGCATATTTTATAATTAAATTTGTATCTTGCACATTTATTTTTTAAAAAGTAAAGAAATTTTCTCTTAATTAAAAAATAATAATATTGATTTTAATTATTTATTATTATTAAAACAGTAATTATTGCATTTCATTTTTCTTTTGCAAATGAACAAGTTCAATCTTTGCATTTAAAAATATGACTTATTTATTAGTAAGGACCTTTTGTAAAAAAGGGACAAAGAATTTTAAATGTCCTGGTACATTTTTCAAGTCCAGTGGCATCAACTATCGACTTGGTCGTCAACTGTTGATTGACTTTATAGTTGATTGTCGATTGATTTGATAGTTGATTGTCGTGAAAGTCGTATTGACTTGCACGACACATGTCCAGGATAGTTTTGAAAGCAATTATGTAAAAACTGTATTCAAAACAACAACTCGTTGCATGCCCCAATAGAGTGGTAATGCCTTTTTTTACCAAAAGTTTTCAGTTTTGCTCCAGCTATGCGGAAAAAAGAATGTTTTATAGTTTAAATATGTTAACTAACTAATAATAAAGGTTCAAATAATACTTACAAAATAACCAGCTTCGTAAAATTTTATTGTCGAATTTACCAAAATTTCAACTTTTGAACCAAAAGCAGACTCAAGCCATTTTTTTCAGCAATAAAATTTCACACAGTTGATGTACTAGTATAAAGGCAACTTTTGGCATCTACACATTTTTGATTACAGAAAAATAAATATTTTTATACCTACTGCATATGTTATGCATTCTGCATATTGAAAATGCTTTTTAAAATCATGATGAGCATGATACACAAAGATTTAATATTTGATGAATGCCATAATAAAAAAAAAGTTATTAATGCAACTTTTTTTAAAAAATTATTCTCTAATAGTTGGTAACATTGAACTTCAGCTTGCCATCTCTATGCATAAATAAACCTTGAACGATTATTTTTTTTTCCGTATAAATGAAATTGAAAGTGATAAATTGGAAAAATTGCATAATGACAAACAGTATGAGTACTTGGCTATAAAAAAAAAAAGGCTTGAAAATGAGAAAGAAGCAAAATAATACACATAATTAAATTTTAATTATTATGTAGAATCTGAAATATAATTCAAACAAATCACAATTATAAAAATAAAAAAAAGCAGTTGTGTGTGTATGTGTATGTTGGAGAAGGGGGGGAGGGAGAATGTATTACAGTTAACAATTGTACAGCCAGTTAGAAAATTCATCTAATAATGGCTTTTCATTTATCTGATAATTTTGGTTTTCTGACATATGCCTGATTCTATGAATGACCAGAAATCAGCAGTCTTGTTTATCTAAGTTAATCTACATTAGAATGTAAAAAATTAAACAGAAGATAACTCATTTATTTAAAATGAATTTATTCAAAATTAGTTTCATTAAAAATACTTATTTTTACCTGCAAGTTAACAACACACATATAGGTAAGAAAATAACAGCACACAAGTGTGCATTATATACACTGAGATTTCCCCTTTAAATACCAATATTAGGAGTTTGTACATTAAAATAGCAGTGCATTATCAAGAATATATTTAAAAATGTTCTTTAGTAAATTTTACAGTATAATCATCAATTTGGCAGATACTTAACAGCAGCTGAAAAGATTAAAGGGGTGGTCAAGAGTACATACATCAATTAAGAAATTATTGCAATTATCAAAAGAATGATCCAAATTCAAACAAGATGGCACTTAAATACAATTTTACGCAAAACTGTATGCATATATAAATGAAAAACATTTATAAAAAAACAAAAATAATGGTATACATGAGGGGCTGGCCCTATTAATTATAACAGATTCTCTCAATTTGCTAACTGCTAGCAATTTTTTCCATGTGTTATTTAATGATACTTCAGTATTATCCTGTTGTCCAGAAAAGTTTGTGCAGATCAAAGAAAATTTTTGTTAAAATCTACGGTAGACAAAAGTGCTAAATAAATAGCAAAGTTCCTCATATACTGAAGCTAATTTTCTATAAATTCAACTGACATATTTACAGCCAATCACATTATATACTGGCATATTATATGCATATTAATTGATCACATGATCGTATAAACATATTAAATAAGAATAAAATCTGATGCCATGTAAATCAGAAACTCTTGATAACACCAGTTTCTCAATTTCACATTTCTTTGAGAATTGGAATAGGCATATGTAGGTTTGGATAACTGTTTTATCCATCAACCTTATAAGAATTAAAAAAAAAAAAATAAATAAAAATAAAAATAAAAAATAAAAAAAATTGCCCCTTTTTATTTTAAACCTGAGTTTGCAGCCAGAAGAGTTACTGCACATTTTCTAATCTCAAACACGCTATTTCCTCCACCTTGTTTTTTGAACACAATAGTTTTGTTAGGTGAAAAACAAACTGATATAGAGTTTAACTTATCTGTAATAATGCATTGCCTTATTATAAACATTTTGTCTTGATAATGAGTACTGCAAATAATGCACATTGTATTCACAATATTAACACCAAGAAACTGAAGCAAAAATAGTGAAATAAGTGACCATCTAAAACACCAACCTATTGAAAACAAGAAAAGAACCAATATAAAGATCTTGGACAAGAAACTTACCAATTTACCAAATTAAAAAACTTTAGCTGATTTTACAGGAAAACTCAGACAAGAGAGCAAAATAATTAAAAAGAATTTCCTTATTTTTTCTAACCTATAGTTTTTTAAAATTAACTAAAAAAAGTTAGCACCAAAAATAGTAAAAAATGCATTTAGAATTTTACACACCTTATACAAATTTATAGAGAGCTGAAGCTACACTCAACAAATCAGCCATGACCTTTGGCAAAGTAAAGATTTAAGAGCTCTTATAATCTCAAAAAGAATTATCTTTAATCATCTGCTCATAATTGAATCTCTTTTACACATTCATAATAAACTCCACTTTCAATTCTGCTTCTTTAAAACAGCAGAGATAGCAATGAGAACTGCATATGTACATATGATACAGCGAAAATTGTTGATGTTTAGAAGAAAACATTCAAAAATATTTATCAAAATATTAATTTTTTAAGTGACTATTTTTTAGCAAAAGTAGGCAATTTTACAAAAAAGTAACTTTTACTAAAAATATTAACCTGGTGATAAAACTCTATCAACAAGAAAAGAAATTCTGCCTTATACCAAGTTTGCAAGGCTTTTCTCACCAAAAATCAATATGGGAACCACATGAATATTTATCGCAAGTTTACTATACCTAGTTAATTTGAGAAGATCTGTACTGTCTTTTCTGGATAACAAGATAATAATAGGCAAGTAAATATTTACTTGCAAATAAGAAATCATTACGTGAACCACTGAGATATTTACATAAAACTGCAATAACATATGGGTCTTAAAAAAATCTAATCCACTTTAATGTAAATTAAATTTTACATAAAAAGCAAAATCAAAATGTATAACATACTTAAAAATTAAAGTTGACAAATCACAGGTAAAATGTTAGTACATTAGTACTTATTTCAACAATCCTGATAAGAAAATATTGAAACCCTTTCAGGAAAAGAATAAAGAAAAAACACCACCAATTGAAAAATCAAAGGCAGCTTATCAGCAATATTTTTTAACAGTAATAGATGCAGCATGACCAAAACAGCTTTTTGTTACCATATATAGGTATACATTACAATAGTCAGCAATTAATGTTATAAAACTTTTTTTTTAACATTAATAATCTTATTAGTAACATCCACATTTGGGCAAATTTGTAATTACAGTTATCTGCAATGAAACTACAATTTAATTGCATGCAATTGATTATAGTTACACAGATTCAAGCTATGGCATGCAACTAACTACAATTACATACAATTAAATGTTAAATACATAAAGAATAGTTTCAGTTAAAGACATTTCATGCTGAAGACCTTTTTTATTTTGAACATCAAAACTGATTTTGACAAAAGCTCTTTCAAAATTCTGATCAATTGAAATTGATTGAAGCTTGCACAGGAGAATAATTTCAAATCAGCCAGATAAATAGATAAGAATTTTACAGGCAGAATTTTGTTAAATTTGAAATTCATATCACAGTGAAAATGTAAGTACTTACATTTACAAAAGACAATTACACTGATCTACATATTGACACAGAAAACTGATATTTGACACTGAATCTAATATTTAATGATACTGATCATAAATATAGTATTATATACTTTCAGCCAGCCAGTATATAATTTGTGGAATGAACAACTATAAGTATTGTATTTCTTTCATAGAATGAAGAGAATTTTCTTGTTGGGTACAGTGATATAAATCATTATTTCAAATAATGAAAAATGTAATAATATATCCACTACAAAATACAACACACATTTAAAATCAAATATTTTATAAATATCTTTACATTTAAAAAACATTACTTCAAAATTATCAATAAGCTCCATTTGTTTCTGTACTGTACTATATTACATTTCTCTCATCAAATATCCTAATATCCAATGCAAATTAACCTGTACAATTGTTTAATCACTTCAGGACAAGGGTTCTATACTGACACTTTATATTTTAGTACCAGTATTATTGATTAGTAATCTTTACTTTATTTATCCACAAAAATTCTATAGTTAAACAAGGTTAAGATTACTGTTCAAAAATAGTGGTACTCATAAATAAAACTTGTATGTATCCTAAACAGAATGTATACATAACACAAAGGGGTTGGAGAAAAAAAGTGATATTTTAATAAGAGTATGAACGTAAGTATCAAATGAAACTGACTTTGTTGTAAATGCTGAACTAAAATATTTCACAACACCAAACAATTCCTGAAAGGGTTACATGAATGAATGTATCCAATAATTCCTACTTCTACAAATAAAATCAGTTATTTTGGCTTGCAAAAGGTACAAAAACCAGAACTACTTCCTAAATTAAACCATCAAAGGTATTATGGCACTCGAATTATTCCTACATAGGGATTTCTAATGTAACAATTCACAATCTACAAACCTGCACACAGTAAAATACTTAACATCCTTGGTCAGAAGAAAAAATATATATATTGCACAACACTTAAACAAGTACATTTCAATATGCATATTTTGTCTCTGATGTATAAAAATTATACTTAATGCACATATAAACACTGGCAGTGCATGGCTGCATTTAATAAAAATGCACTCCATAAGGCAACATATTGATATTTGTATACTGTTATGTACACCAAAGGCAAAATGCTTATAAACATGGAAATTTATTGCAGTATATTTAATAAGAAACATAATTTAAATAAGAAAAACAAATATTAAATGCCAGCACTGTCCAACTTATATTTTAAAGTTTTAGAAACAAGAAGATACATATTCACAAACTATAAGTCTACCTGTGACCAGAATGTAATTGCTAATTATGATATGCCATACTCAATATCCCAATGTATATCAGAATAAATAACATTCATAAAGTTTCTATCCACATAAATTTTACAAACCTTTATCTGAATCCTTTTTAAACACAAAAAGTAACAACTCACAGTATTTACATAGATTTTTATATATCTTTTTAAGTACATTCTAAAGAACACATAAGTGAAACAGTTCATTTACAAAATAATAAAATAAAGGATTGCACATTAAATAGGCAATGCAAAAGTCCTAGTAAAGATATTCTGAATATGTAAATAATGAAAAAGAGGAAAGAAAAAAAAATGAATTTGGTCCCAAGACAAACTTTTTAATTACACATTTTTAGCACACATATTTTTACCAAAATATGTTTTACTACTTTATTTTAATTTGAGAAGCAAAGTCAAAATTAATCATTAAATCATTTTAATAAGCATAATCGGAAAATTTAAAATTAATGTTAAGTAAATGAATAATTTATAGGCTCTTTTAATTCTTAAGCATCAAGATTTCATATTTGTTTTCTGCTTTGAGATTTTTAACCTTTAAATTAGAATTATTAGAACATAAAATAGGTTTCAGAAAAATATGAATCGATTCAGAATGATTTTACACTTTTCTGCAGATTATTAAAAGTCAATACTAGACAAAATATTTCAATGTTGATATACCTATTTTTTTTTTTTTTTAATTAACATAATTTGTATATTAATTAAAATATTAATGCCAGTTTAAACCTACATTATATTTATTTTGGTTTTATGATACAATTTTTATAAACTAAAAGTTACACACACACAATATATGCATTTGCATTAATTTTTTTTATGCATGTGTGTAATATTATGTTTCCTTATTTTTTGAAAAATTTACCATTCTCATCCATATACAAAACTTAAAAATCATTGGTGGTAATAAGAATTTCATTTAAAAGAAATAAATATTTGCTTCTATAAAGAAATAAATACATTTGTGAGATTGAAGATATTACAACTTTTTAACATGAGTGCAGCTAAGCACATTGTTTAATGTTCTAAAATTTCAAAAGCAAAATTCAAATTTTTATTTATAATACTTTTTATAGCTTTTACAATGACAGTTGACAAAACAAAGATAAAAATAACATTTTTATTATGAAAGTTCAATTTTTTTTTTACTTTTTGATTATTAACAACAAGCAGTTTGATAAGTTAATACCTATTTTAAATTGCATCGTGTTTAATAAGTATACAGGCAGTATACAGGACATGGAAATCCGGAAACATTGTCATTAGATTGAGTCCGAACCTGTATTATTGCCTAATTTCTTCACAAATTAAGGGGGGGGGGGGGGAAATTGCTATTTGAAAGAAACAAAAATGTAGTTCAAGTTCCTAAGAAATTTTTACAGTTCTTCAAAAATCAATTTGAAATGGAGTTGAATTGACATTGATGGGATATAAGGTTAAATATTCTATTTGATTCAGAAGAATTTGCATGATCAGCGTTAATAATATAGTAAAAAAGCAGTGGAACATTCCTTCTTTATCCCCACTTTTGTATGAAATCTTTTTGTACAGAATTGCTGTAAAAAAAAAAAAAAAAAAAACTCTGCCATTTGTTATTGTATGATTTTTAAAAAGATATGAATTATGATTTTTGCAGATTTTTGTCAGTTATTAAGCATAAACAGCTAATTCCCAATTTTAAATGGATTTTCAGGGACATGGAAATCTGGAAACATTGTAATTAGGAAATATTTAGGAATACTGCTTATTTCTAAAAAAGGGATTTTTTTTTTCTACAAGAAAGGTAATTCCTTAAATAATTTTAAAATTCTATTAATTTTCTATTGCATACATTCAGTACAGAGACTTAATCATTGACGATAAAGCTTTTCAGAATTGGGCTTAAAAAAACAGCATAAACTGTCAAGTTAGCATGTAAATTTAACATCTAATTAGCCATGAAGCTTAAAAACACTTATCGCCATTACATATGATAAATGTTATTAAGTTTTTAGTCATATACATTTTAAATTCTATAACCTACAGGTAAGGACCTAATTTAAAATAGGCACTAGCTTAACCAACATCTTGTGGATTCATATTATGCAATTTCAATTTATTATATACCTTTTCACAGAAACCACTCAAACAAGGTACACAGGAATACATATATACACAGGAATGTGTTTCTCAATTTTTATAACCACTATTTCCAAATAGCAGTAGTTTCCTTATGAATTTTATGATTAAATAAAGATTCCCAAATTGTGGCTATAAACAAACCCATTACCTTTCAAAATAGGAAATAAAAATAAGAACACTTAGTATATGGATTTATATCAGGAAATATTAACAATAATTATTATTTTTTAAAAATATTATGATATACTGATATTCCTTTAAAGTATTGTGCGCTCTAAGAATTCTTACTTTTTAAAGAGTAACTACAGCATAACAAGAAAACTGAAAATGTTAATATTTTCTAATACAGAATTTCAATAATGAGATCAATCTATTAAATATATGGAATTATATAAATAAAAATACGTATACATGAAACAAAGATCATACATAAAATAAGTACGCTGTAACATTAATATTTAAAGCAACACTTAATATTCATCTGCATTTTTTAAGAGTTTCTTTTTATTTTTTACTTGATAAAATCAGAATGGATTGCACGCTAATTTTTAATAACTCCAGAATTACAAGAGAGCAAATGAAAGTAACTTTATAATTTTTAAAATATTGTATAAATTCTTAAATAACAAAATTTAACAAGATAATAATTCAGAAGCAATGAAATCCCACAAAATTTTGATAGATTATACAATGGTTATACAATGTAATTATTTAAGGAAATCATATGTGCATCCATGTTTTTTTGTAAATGAATGAGTCATTTCAAAAACTGCTTAAATTTAAATGCAGGTGTAAAGAAACAAACTAAAAAATCATTCATTAGAAAAACAATACTAAGTGCTATAATGTTAACATTTAGAATGTAGGCATTAACAGTTTATATTCACTTTTTGAAATGTCTAATAAAGAAATGATCAATTCACTTCTCATTTTGATTTCTAGCACAAACTACAAATCCAGCTCCCCCCCCCCCCCCATCTCCTTTTAATTATAATGAAATAATGTAGCACAATTTTCATTGTTTCTAGAATTTATTTTTAATCTTGCATAGTTTATGAAATGACTAATTCAGATATTTCTTCCGTTTTTACAAACAGGAAAGCACTAAAAAGTTAATATTTATGAAACACCACTTGTTTAATTCTATTCTTAAATACACAAATTGCGAGCATGATGTTATTGATTGCCTTTACAAACTTAATTTCTGGCTTTCAACATAAGTTTAAAAGTATAATTAATCAATAAAAAAGGCTAAAAAGAAAATTTTAATAAAACACCTTGCAACTATGGTTAGATCAAAAGCTAGAGTTAAGGATTCAATTAAGGTATAGTAACAAAATTTAAACCTATTAATATTAATAAAAGAGATTTAAAAAAAAAGTGACACTAAGTGCCAATAGTAACAAACCACATACTGTACAACAAACGTTTAATCACAATCAGTAGTTTCTTTTCCCTCAAAGAGAGAACAAAGATCTAAAATTTATTGAGCAAACTTCACAGATCTCAAAGATTTCTGTTGTTTATCTGCAACAGAAAACAAAGTAAAAAGCTACAAATTTTTACAAGCTAATATTTCTTTTAAATAGTTTGAAATAGGAGGAACAAACATGATCTAGAGGAAGTTACAGGATAAAATTATGTCCTTAGTATGCTCAATGAGAAAATCTAATTCTAATGCTACATTTAAAATAATCGTATAAGCTAGGTTAAATGACAAAATCATTTAAAAGAAAGCAAAATGAATATACTTCTAAAATTAAAGATTTCTTAGAAAAAAAAAATAATAACAATTTAACTTGCTTATTGAGCTAAAAGTTAAAAATCTTATTATTAATTGCTTTCATTAGAAATATCCTGAAAATTTTTGTTTCTTAAAAGTAAACGACTTACAAAAAACTAAAATATCAGAGCCATTTCTTATGTGTAATTCTTGGTTACATACAATTTTAAGTCAATGTAGGCTTATAAAATGCCTCTAATATCTGTATTTTTCAATTCAGAATACTTATTACAATAATGAAAAGAGGCTATAACTCCATTATTTATATCAATTAACAGGATTTGTATTCATTTGCATTTTAGATAAAAATTCATGAAATAAAGTTTTCAAAAGTAAATTAGTAAAATATTTACAATCAGTACCAGATATATGGTCACATTTATAAGGTCACCCCATTTATGAGGCTAATTTTCATAAGTCCAGACTGACTGAATAGGTATCATATATTAAAATACACTGTCTATATGATCAGACTAGTGGTTACTATTAAATATATGGTTATCTTGGGTTCCTTTTTATTAAGAAATGTCCTATACTTTTATGCTTTTTCCTCCTCAAGAGAGATTTCCAGCAAGATTTTTCATACAAAACATATTCTATGAATTTCAGATTTTAATTATTTTTCATATTATGCTATTATTATATAGTTTGTATAAATTTTAAATAAAAATTTTAGATTGGAGAAATAATTAATTCAAAATTTCTTCATTTAATTGATATTCAAGTGATTGATATTCAAGTAATGCATCAAAAATTCCCTGACCACTTTAAATATTTAAAAAATTTCCTGACTTTTTGCCTAAATTTTCAAATTTTCTGAATTTTTCCTGTTTTACAGGTTTTTTATGACTCTCAGGAAAACTGGGCAGACTATAATATGAGAATGCCAATTAATTGCTCCAATAAATGTAAAACTTTTCCTCATTTGTTTGTAAGAGATTGATATGATTTTTCTTAACTGAAGTGCATATTCTTGTGGATTAACTAAAATGCTTGCAATTAGTGAATCAGGCTAAGTTTTTAAATTATTAGTGAAATAAAACCTCCCTTTCTACATATATGTGTGTGTGTGTTTATTTGGTTACAGATGCACAATATTTTGTATATTTAGGAATTAGGCAATAAAAAAAGAAAAAAACAGATATTTTCAAAAAATAAATATTGGAACAAAAAGTAAATCAATAAATATATTTAAATTAAATTCTAGTGGATCTAATACATAAGTTGAAAGGGAAGAAGAACAATTTTCAGGATCTAGACTGGCCAGAAATGAAAACATTTATAACAGCACCATAAATATTACAAATCAAATTTTTCACAAAAACTTTACTTTTTTTTAGAAAGTAAATAAACAATTTTATGTTTTATCTAACTTTACAGAAAATATTACAGCAGTAAACAGTAATTAAGAATAATTTTTATTTAAAAACTATATTTTACACAAAAGGAAAAACACACACACTTTAAACTTTGTATTTAGCAGTAGTATAATACTAAATTGCAGAAGATGTGATTAGGCCAATTAATGTGGTAATAAAGTATTAAAATAAACAAACAAAATAAAAAGAAATGAATGGTTGCATGTTCACACAATAAGTTATAAGGATAGGATACATCTCTGTGAAATCTATTATTAATTTAGAAATCAGTATTTCATCACATATACCTAACACTTTTATTTAAAAAATTACATTAAGTAAAAGAAATAAATGTTAGGTTATAAATATATTTAAATACTAGTTTACCAAGACAATCTAATTTATTCTAAAATATATGTAGTAAAGATATAGATTAAAAATAGACAAATATTTTACACAAATTAGTTACAAATAAATAGAAAGAAAGTTTAAGTTACAGAATATTTACAAAATTTTATTCAAAACCACAGCTTTATTATTTTTTATTTTTTTAATAAGTAAAATTCTAAATTAATTTTTGAATCTGAACTGCAAAACTAAATTTGTATCAAAATTTAGCTTTGATCTTATTATAGCTGCCTCTCAGTGGGAAAAAAAAAGATTAAGTGTACATATTTACAAAGGAATCTGCATATATTGCTAAATATCCTTTACTTAACATCGTCAAGTAAAACAAATTTAAATCATAATTAAAATACAAGAGAATTATTAAAAAATTCGGAAATTAATTCAGGAAAGTTCTAAATTTGAGTGAATAAATTAAAAGACAACTCAATATGCACCAAATATATAACAATCCATAAAAAGTTATATTTTTCATATACAGGTACACAAATGTATGTATAAATATTTCATTTTTTCAAAATGTAACATGGCTCATAACAATAACAAATATCAGTTTTTAGATGCATAATATCAGTCTTTTTTTCTATTATGTAATGTATTATTGTATAAACCACTTGAAGAAGTTATATTTTCTGGAACTATAGCATTTTTTGTAGCATTTACTCTGGCTTCGGGTAAAAAGACTTGAGCTATTTGCCTCTGGCTGGGAAATATAAACTAAAAGCAAAGAAAAGATTTCAGTATAAAGAATTTATTAAATAGGAAAACAGTATTAAAAAAATAACAAGATAAAAATGATAAAATTTATGAAATGCAGTAAAATCTCTTAAATCATCACTCGGTTTCTGAATTTCCCTTTGTCTTCCCCTTAAGTCTATAGGCATTTGATGCATTCTTATATTTAAAATATCTCCTTTAAGATATTAATATTTTTAACTTATCTTTTCTGCATGCTCTTCTTAATAGATGCCTCTTTTTTTTTCCCTTCTTCTTCTTCTTCTTAGTCGACGAAATATTTCCAAAATCTATGCTTAATTTAATATTTTATGTGTTAAAAGTTGACTAATTTGGAGCAAAATTTTAAATCTTCATACAAAATTAAACATAATTTTAGAAATATTCCAAGAACTAAGATAAAAAAGAGGCATCCTTTAACAAAAGTACACAGAAAAAAGAAGTTAAAAATATTAATTTTCTGAGGAGATATATTAATTATAAGGATACATAAGGATCAAATGCCCATAGACTTAAAATTATTGACTGGAATTTGGAAACTTGGCGATGAGCAGTCTTAATTAAAGATAGCAGAGAAATGAAATTTATCTATCATTCAAAAAGGTGCATTGAAATATATATATCTAGGGGAGTGGAGGTTGTCTTTTAATATCGTTATCCTTTTTGATTCAATCAAAATTTTCTTTTTTTATTTGTAGCTTTACATCAAAATACTCTGTTCAAGTATTACTTAAGCATATTTTTATTTTAATCATTTTGTACTCCTGCCTTCCTCTTGTAAGGAAAAATAAGCAAATGCTAGATACCCCCCTCCCCTGGCTTACATAAAATTTTATGGCATTCAAATATCAACATTGTTATAAAAAATATAATTAGCTACAAATTACATTATTAATCAAGTAAATTTACACAAATAGATATACAGTGAAACCTCCTTGAATTGCCACCTCTAAACAGTAACAGTCTCCGAATACTGGCCACATGTTGATAGAACCAAACAAATTTCATAGCATTAATTTTACTAGGAACCTCTAAATGGAGAATTTTGAACAACAGACATTCAAAAGCCACAAGAAAAAAAAAGCTTTTGGGACAATTTCATATTTATTTGGAAACCGATATGTGAAGCAGATAAAACAATATTTTATAAGTCAACAAATTGAAAATAAAGGCATTAATAATTCTATAAAAATTTAGATAATATTTGTTGAAAGCAGTCAACTAATAATATAAAGGCCAGCGAGTTTGTATGGCTCGACAAAGATTTTGCAGTTATTTCCATATTTGATTCCATACAGCAAATAGTGAATGATATTTGAGAGGAAGGGGAAATGGATTAAAGAATCACCCAAAATTTCCTTATTATCATACTAGCAGACCTGCCCGGCGTTGCCCGGTCCTGAGATAGTAATATTAAAGGAACATTAAATTTGTGATTTTATCTCTAACTCAAAATACATGAAATTACATTGTCTGAAATACATGGCCACTGACTGTGTGAAAAATTGGTTTAAAAATGAACAAATAATATTTAGTGGTAAAAATGTTCAAAAGGACTGCAATGGGAAACGGGAGAGGAAATACTCAAGTAATAATTAGAATTTTCAAAATCTGAGTGTCAAATACATGAGGAGAGACTTTGGGGTACTTTCAAGAAGGTTTTGAGCCCGGTAAGTGCCATAGATTTTGCTAGCCATCGCACAAAAAGATGCACACAGACAGAGCGTTTAGTTATTTTATTAGTGTAGATTACTGTGGATATTCAAAATAATTCCTTTACTGCTAATTCATTAGTTTTATGGTTTTTGCCTTTTTTACATGCAATTTAAAATAGATAAGACCATGATGCGAACAAAAATCTGTAATTTTGACAAAAATGACAAAAAATTTATGATGCAAAATGCACAAAAAAATCTAAAAATCGCTAAAAATCACATCGAAAATTGCATTAAAAAATCACTGAAATTGAAAAATCATAGGAGACAAAATTTAGTTCATTAGGCTGAAAGCTTGAATCAATTTTGTTTTTATCATTGTCAAAAAATAGCCGCAAAATGTGAAAAAAACACTAAAAATCGCATTAAAAAATTCACTAAAAATTCAAAAATCACCGCACGAATTCCGAATAAACTTTATCAAAAAGAGAAAAAAAAATTACTATATTGAGTGAAAAGAATGAAACCATATTCCTTTCACTAATATGGAAAAATCGCCTCGAAACATAAAAAAGCGCTAAAAATCGATTAAAAAATTAAATAA
This sequence comes from Maratus speculifer, assembly GCA_964019185.1. NCBI lineage: Eukaryota > Metazoa > Arthropoda > Arachnida > Araneae > Salticidae > Maratus > Maratus speculifer. The sequence goes on along the minus strand of OZ025300.1, from coordinate 11,324,443 downwards.
AAAAATTCTAGTCAAAAAATCAAAAATCAGGCTTCGAGGTACAAAACTACACATATAGAGGTACCTTCCCTCCAAATTTTATAACTCTACACGCAGCGGTCTCTTCAGACCAGAACTGACACACACACATACTTGTCTCTTTACTATTATAGATTACTGTGAAAATCCTAATTAATAACTTTATTGCTCATTCGTTAATTTTATGTTTTTTGCTTTTCTTACATGCACATCAAGAATTGATAAGATCATGATGCATACAAAAAACTATAATTTTGACAAAAGTGAAAAAATCTATGCTAAAACACAAAAAATAAAAAAATCGTTAATAATCACATCGAAAATTGCATTGAAAATCGAATTAAAAATCACTGAAATTGAAAAACCATAGCAGACAAAATTTAGTTCATTAGGCTGAAAGTTTGAACCAATTTTGTTTTTATCATTGTCAAAAAATAGCCCCAAAGTGCGAAAAAACACTAAAAATCGCATTAAAAAAATTTGCTAAAAATCAAAAATCACCGCACGAATTCCAAATAAACTTTATTGAAAACAGAAAAAAAATTACTACATTGATCGAAAAGAATGAAACCGTATTCCTTTAACTAATATGGAAAAATCGCCTCGAAACATAAAAAGATTGCTAAAAATAGACTAAAAAATTAAATAAAAAAATTCTAGTCAAAAAATCAAAAATCAGGCTTCGAGGTGCAAAACTACATGTATAGAGGTATCATCCCTCCAAATTTTGTAACTCTACATGCAGCGATCTCTTCAGAACAGCGCTGACACACAAACATACTTGTCTCTTTATTATTATACATGTACCACAGATTTGATGAATTTTGTTTTAAATCATAATGGTGATGAATTGTATTAGCAAAGCAATTAATATTGTTATTTCTTCTAGGAAAACAAAATACGTTTAATATATTGTTGCTTATTGCATTAAATAATTCATAGAATACAAAATAATTCTTAATGCATTATTATTTACAGCACTTGAACAAAAATCTTTAAGAAATACAACAGGCTCTAACTTACTTAGGCACTTAACTAAAAATTTCAACAAGAACCATAGGAATATTTTATGTTCAGTGTTTATATTTCTATTCTAGTGTCTAAGATATTTGAATCCATGTTTCTGCATTGTCTATTATTATGTTTTCAATGTTGTCACCAGCTAGAATGTTCCTAGTTTCCGGTCTTTATTTACGCCATATCTTTTTTCTAAAGTCTTTCAACATCCACAAAACACTCATCCAAATAATGATATTTTGCTTTTTGTTGTTAAACTATAGTTTTTTCATTGTCTAATGCTTTTTTTCATTGTCTAATGCTGCTCTCTTGACCCCCCTCCTCCCCCTTGTCAATAAAAATAAGCAGACACTGGACCCCTCCTCCCCCCTTTACTACTTATGTAATACTTGAATGACCCTTGTCTGTTACCTATTTTTATGGAAGTACAAAGTTATTGTTAAATCCTTAAATGATTATAAAATTATTTGATTACAAAATATGAAATACCCTAACATTTAGCATTAATATTCTTCTTTCATAATGTAAATGCATATATAAACTGCAAATGTGAAGTACAGCTCATATTCAAAATATTAGAATAATTACCTTTTTTTTAGAAATTGAAAATATCGTTTGGTAATTTAATGTCTTTTAATGAAAATATGCAAACGATATTTTTATTAAGAACTTATTGTTGATTAAACTTACTTGTTATCTTAAATTTAATATCATTTTTGAAAAGATTAATTGCAAAAAAAATTATTTTGAAAAGTCAAAATATTAGAATATTTATTCAAGTGGTTCAAAATATTAGAATATTTCACATTAATTCTCCTTTAATTATTACCAATTCTTAACTGGTGGCATCATTGATTAAATTCAGACTATTTTATTTAAAATCAGTATTCTTTTTTGCAGTTTGTTTCTTTTTCGTCTTAAAATGGGCCGTGTGAGTGATATTCCTGAATCTACTAAACTTCGTATGGTTGATTTGTATCGGCACGGTAAAAATCAATGTTTTATAGCGAATTATTTACATTGTTCGCAATCGAGCGTTAGTAAAATACTAACACAATATTCAAAAATTGGAAAATTTCAAAATAATCGCCGAAATGGTGGCCGAAAACCAAAAACATCTGCTAGAGATGACAGGAAACTGAAGCGTATAGTTAAGAAAAACAGTTTTAAAAGTGTGCGATTCTTGCACCGAAAATGGAAAGAAGAAGGAGTTGAAGTTTCTACATCGACAACATTAAGACGTCTCCATAAATTTAAATTTGAATCTCGTGTACCGAAAACAAAACCTTTCATGACTGCAAGACAAAAGCGTATAAGATTGAATTGGTGTAAATCAAGACGTTTATGGAGCAATGAAGATTGGAAAAATATATTATTTAGTGATGAAAGTATGTTTTGTGTTTCATATGGTAATCAAGGTATTCGAGTTTGGAGAATGAAGCAAGAAGCATTTGATAAAGAATGCCTTAAACGTTCCGTAAAATTTGCTGCTAGTGTCATGATTTGGGGTTGTATGAGTGCAGAAGGACCTGGAAAGTTATGCATCGTCTACGAAAATGTTAACTCTCTGATATATCAAGAAATTTTAGAATATTACATGATTCCATCATCAGAAGATTTATTTGAAGATGATTTCATCTTTCAACAAGATTTAGCGTCCCCGCATACCTCGGTGTCAACTAAGAATTGGTTCCGCCAACGCAACATTAAGGTACTTCCTTGGCCACCAAATTCACCAGATCTTAATCCCATCGAAAACTTATGGTGTATAATGAAGAAAAAACTTCAAGAAAATCCTCCTTCAAGTAAAACTGAGTTAGTGGCACGTATAAAGTCTATTTGGACTAATATTGATAGAAATGTTTGTAAACACTTTGTATATAGTATGCAAGATCGATTGTATGCTGTTATGAAAGCTAAAGGGGATGCTACAAAATATTAACTACCATTTACTTCATATTCATAAGGTAATATTGTTGCGTAAAATAAAATATTCTAATATTTTGAACCAATCTAAATTTTATTCTAATATTCTGGTGTGTTTAAGGAAGCTGTATACCTAATTTATTGTGCTCTATTTTATATTTTATAAATGTTAAAATCTTATCTAAACATTCCAGATTTAATTTATAAGAAATTTAATTGCATTTACTTAGTATAAAAAATAAATAAATGACAAATAATTTTTTCTTATTACTTTTTCTCAATTATTCTAATATTTTGAATATGAGCTGTATAAATGAAATGACACTTGTTTTGTTGTTATGAAATTCAGCCCCCCCCCCTTTCCCACTCCCTATGAGTGGACAAGTTGAAGAAAACATCATTACTGTTGAATATAAATTATGAAATAAAAAGCTATTATTGAACACTTTTAAATAGTAGCTATTTCTTTGAAGTTTTATTTGATATAAATTCATATAAGTGATATTTTATTAATTTATCTTGATTTGAATCAATAAAGTTTGTGAAAAATAAATGTATAACAATGTCTGCATATCACTCCAACAAAAGAAAAAAAAATTAAAATTGTAAATTTTATTTTCAAACATTGACAATAATATTACTATGGGAATTGAATTGAAAATTACCAAACAATTGATAACCTTATACACTATATGGCCAAAGGTGATCAAAGACTTGCGATTTTTGACATTTTGTTAAATATCTAGACTAATACATGAGAAATTATCTTGAAACACTAAGTGTGCAAACATAATAGTATAACTCATACATTTCTGTGAAATTCCAACAAATTGAATAAAGAACGAATATCTTTTGGATAAAGCTGTCAAAACTAATGTAGCCAAAGCATTCAAACTATAGATTATGATTAAGTGGCTTATTGTAATATACTGCATTAATTTTTATGTGGATAGCATGTATATTCGTAGAGAAATTAAGGTTTTTATAAAAACGAACCCAAATTTTTCCAAGTTTTTTTATTATAATTTGCAGAATTCTTAATATAAAATAATGTTCTTTTTCGAAATTTATTCAAACAGCATTATACACAATATCCTGCAATATTTTTTTTTTTTTTTTTTTTTTTTTTATGTATATGAGTTTACTCTTTCCATCCACCTCACAAGATTAAGAACTATTTTAATGCAAATAAAAAATGTACAATATTTTATCTTAAAACACATGCTCAAAAAATGAACATTAATACATACTTTAATTAAAGAAAATATTAACATTTAATGACTGCAAAAGAAATAACTCACATTGGTTAGTAAAGTGCAAACAAGATTATCAATGAAAATTCCAATATGTTGTGCTTCACCTGTGAATCTACAAAAGTAAAAAAAAGAATTTAAAATATATTATGCTTAAACAAATTCAAAAATATGAAACTTTCCAGAAAGTAGAGTAAAAGTTTAATAACTTTATATAATTTTCATTATCTCCAGTTCAATATAACAATAGCTCTACTTCAGGGATGCCACTCGGAAAATAGCCAAAAAGAGGAAATTATGCGTAAAGTAAAATTTACGACATTTTTCACAACATTTATGCATGAATTTTGTAAACTATATTGTTTATAATAAATTTTAAAAAATTGCAGTTTTATTTTATTTATTTATTTTTTTTTTAACTTTTAACTTATAAGAGTAAATAAAAATGATTTTTCTTTAGTTTACAGTATTTTACATGAATTAATTTAATCCAGCAACAAATTCAGTGAGGAATTTTATGTATCATATCATTTTAAATCAATTTAAATAACCCAGCAATAGATTCGATGATTATTCCAGGAGTAAATAGCAAAAATTTGCAAGTTTTTTTTTTTTAATTTTGTTTATTTGTTTTTCCCCGAATTTTTTTATTTGACAAAAAGAGCTGTTTTATTTCATGATTGTTTGAAGGAAAATGCCGTTTTATTTCGCGATCGTTTGACGAAACTCGCCGTTTTATTTCACGATCGTTTGATGCAAATCGCCGTTTTACATCACGATTATTTGACGCAAATCGCCGTTTTTACATCGCGATCGTTTGTTGAAAATTGCCGGTTTACATCACGATCGTTCGACGAAAATCGTCGTTTTACATCGCGATCGTTTGACGAAAATCACCGTTTCACACTGCGATCGTTTCACGAAAATCACCGTTTCGTTTCGAGATCGTTTGATGAAAATTGCTGTTTTATATCGGGACCATTTGATGAAAATAGCCGTTTTATTTTGCGATCTTTTGAGAAAAATCACCGTTATATTTCGCGATCGTTTAACGAAAATCGCTGCTATATTTCGCGATCACTTGACGGAAAAACGCTGTTGTATTTCGCGATCGTTTGATAAAAATAACCGTTTTATTTTGCGATCTTTTGACAAAAATCACCGTTATATTCCGCGATCTCTTAACGAAAATCGCTGCTATATTTCGCGATCACTTGACAAAAAAAGGTGTATTTCTCGATTGCTTGACGAAAATTGCTGTGTAATTTCGCAACGAAAATTCACGTTTTATTTCGCGATCGTTCGACGAAAATCGCTATGTTTTTCGCGATCGTTGGACGATAATCGCTATTTCATTTCGTGATCGCTTAATGAAAATAGACAATTCTGAAAAATTAAAGCGGAAATCCGCCTTTCGGCGGAAAAGTGGCATCCCTGTCTACTTATAGATTAAGAATTCTTAATCTTTCATAAAGTGTTTAAGCAAACAAAAATTTGATTTTCATTAAAAAAAAAAAATTTTTTTTCTTTCCTTTTCAAAAAAATGGGGGGAGGAGGATAAACTAAATACAAATAAAAACAAATACTTAAAAATTATAGAACATTTCTTTTTAGATCTTATGATTTACTGGCTTTTTTAATATAGCATATTTACTTTAGGTTATCACATTGCTTTTTTTCTCTTTTTTTTAAGTCAAAACTTTTTTGAAAAAGCGATGCCTTTTGAAATTTTTCTTCAGAGGATTAACTGTGATATTTTTTTAATTGATTCCAGCATTTGAGACTTAAGATACTGTGGGAGCGATTCTTTCTCCAACAGCCAAGTATCATTTCTTGTAAGGTTCTTCATATCGCAACTCTGATAGAAAAGGTCTTTAGAAAGCAGACGATTTTCTGAAAAAACTCCATTCAGACGAAAAGCCGAAGAAAAAAGAAATGAACGGAAGAGATCGTTGGATGGAATGTGGGGAGAGTTGGTGTTGACTTTAGAAGAATGTTGATGAAGATGACGCGATTGAGATGTTTTAATTAAAGTTTCCTTTTGAATGTTCGAATTGTAAATATTAATATGTAAATATCTTTTTTGTAAATATTAACGTTTAATATAAGTCATTTAAAAGTTTAAAAACGGTGTCAGAACTTAATTTACCTCCGAGTTTATTTACTTATGTGTTCGAAAGAACTTTTATAAGAAGAATCTCCATAATACTAAGTGGTTTGGTCAATGTAAATTAATAAACAATGACAAAATAGCCCTGAAATTTATTTCTTTTCTCCTGATGCTTTAATAAAACTTCTATCAGCACGTCAGCACCTTTATCTCTTTCACCTTTCTCATTGAGAAAGTTTAGTTGCTACTTGAAACTTGATGGCTGAAAAAAATTAGTGATATGCAATTGATTGGAAGAACAGATCTCTTGTTTATGAATTTCTATGAAAGGAAAAGGTGCAATGTCAATTTATCTTTTAAATTTAAGACTCTCCCCAGTTAAGGATCACATTCTTATTTTTTACTCAACAAGTTAACCCATTTTAGGCCAAGCACAGAAATTTTATAAAATGTAGCATTTTTATTGAAATATGCTTAAATTACATACATTAAGACACAAAAAAAAGATTCGTGCATGAAAAATAATATTTTATATAAGAAATAATATTTTATATAATAATATAAAATATTATTTCTTATAATGAATAATATGAATATGGATAATATTTTTATGACTTTTGTTTTATTTTTATTTCATATACAGAATTTGCAACTTTAATCTATTTTAAAAACATATAATTCATTTCAATTGGAATAATAATATATTTTTAAAAAGTCGAATTTGTCAAAGGCGTTTCAAATTAAAACTAGCGTATTTTGAAAATTTTTTAAGAGAAAGTGTTTACTCCAATTGAATTACTAATATTTTATGGATGTCTTCAAAAGCCTTAAAAAATAGAAGAAAAATAAAATTCTTGAAAAAAATGTGTCAGAGTGTTAAAAAAAAATATTTATCGAAATGTTTCGTATACGAACCTTTGGCCGAAAATGGGTTAAATTTGAATTTTTAAAATTTCCCTTATAATAAAATTTTTGAGTTTTTCAGGTATTTTTTAGCTCACAGGCTATCATAGCCTGAGAGCTTATGTGCCCGTCCGTTCTGTATGTATGTTCGTATGTACGTAACGCGATAACTCATGATAAAAATATCCGATCCACTTGAAATTTTGTATGTAGGTATATCCTGACAAGGCGCTTCCCTGATTAGTTTTTGGAGTTCATTCGATATGTATAAGAGGGGGAACGGGAGGCTCATGCCCCCCGTTAGTTGATATAGATGGGATTTTCATGCAGAATTAAGTTTTCGTTAAAAATTTAGATTAGGATCATTCTGATGAGGCGATTCCGTGACTGTTATTAGGTGTTCATTGAATAAGTATAAATAGGGGGAACAGGGGCTCTAATGCCCCCCCCCCCCCCCCCCCCCCCCCCCCCCCCCCCCCCCCCCCGTTAGTTGATATAAATGGGATTTTCATGCAGAATTAATTTTCGTTCAAATTTAGATTAGGATCATTCTGATGAGGCGATTCCGTGACTGTTATTAGGTGTTCATTGAATAAGTATAAATAAGGGAACAGGGGTTCTAATGCCCCCCCCTTAATTTATATAAATGGGTTTTTCAAGCAGAATTGTCAGATTTCGTTCAAATCTCTGAATAGTTTTGGAAGTTTAATGGTTAAGTATAAAAGAGGGGGATAACTCCTTTTAAATTATATAAATGCTAAATGGGTTTTTATTAAGAATTATCTCATTTGCTCTGAATTTTTGGATATAGATTTTTTATATGATAAAGCATGTCTTTGATAGTATAGGAGGTTCAATGATTAAGTATAAAAAAAGAGGAAAGGGGAGAGCTGTTTCCCCTTCTTAATTTTTTTTTCGAACGGAATTAACCCTTGAAAATATAAGGCTTTAATGTACAATTAGTATTTGTAGCCTGTGAGCTCAATGCCATCAGTTTAACTGGGCAGTATTCTTTATTAATTTTAGTATGATATCTGATTTCGGTTAGTCAGAATTACTGATCTTGTATTTAAGTGTTGAAGTTCTCAGAACATAAGCTAAACAGCATACAATGAAGCTGTCTAATGTTAAATAATCTGGAGAATTGGTAAAACAAGTGAGTTTATTTTGTAAAAAAATATTTTTTTAAAAAACAAAATTTGTAAGTGATCAAAATTAAGTATTTGATCATTTGTGAACGTTGAAATCGTCTTCATTTTTTATTTTGTGAATAATCAAAACTCGCAATTCACAAATGTTAAGGGATTATGCATTCAAAAATAATCAAAATCAAATTAATCAAATTAAAATTCAAATTAATCAAAAATCTCTTAAGTGATCTTCAGCAAATACTACAATAAAGAAAATATTTGTAGTTCCAATTTATGAGCACCTCATGTACTGTAAATGTACCATTGGTGAAAGGCTGTAGACAAATCTGATATTTTTGAAGGAATTGTTAAATTTGTTTAGAACCAATTACATATACTGTTACTCTTGGGCAACATAGCTCTTAAGAAAATCTTGGTTTATATAATTTCACTAAATCAATTATATATCATTTTTGGATATAAAGACTAAAGCTATCGTGTTTTAATATTAAACTATGATTGTCTCTTAATGTATTGTTGTATTTTGTTTCTAGATGCAGTAATTTATGAGGATGAAATGATACTTCAAGGTCTGCAATGTTGCTTATCTTATACTATAATGTGAGCAAGTGTGTGTGTGTGTGTGGGGGGGGGGGGGGGGGGGGTAAATTTTATCTCAAAACGGCTCTAACGATTTTCGCAAAAATTTGGATTTTACCATTTTCGGGCGTGAGAGAAGACCATTGGGCTAGATCCCATGTTCGGGAAATTCGATTACTGGGTCATTTTGGGTCAGGATAAAGCGATTTATATCTAGAGAACGGCTGGATCGATTTTAAGGAAATTTTGTACCCAATCGTTTTTTGGTACGAGAAAACTATTGGGCTGGGTCACATGTTCGAAAAATTTCGATTAGTGGGTCATTTTTGGGTCATTATGGGTCAAGCCATTTTTATCTAAAAAACGGCTCTAACAATTTTAACCAAATTTTATATTGTATTGCTTTGGATTACAAGAAGTCCATTGGGTTAGGTAACATGTTCGAGTACAAATTAGGTAACAAATTCGGTTAGTGGGTCATTTTTGGGGTCATTGTGGGTCATGCTATTTTTATCTAGAGATTTTCTCCCGCAATTTTTGATTAAAAATTGCATTCTATGATTTTTGAGCACAAGAAAAGCATTGGGCTAGGTTACATGTTTTGAGAAAAAATTTTAATGGGTCATATTGGGTCATTAAGGGTCTGGGTCAAGCTATTTATATTTAAAGAACGGCGTGATCGATTATAACGAAATTTTGTATGTAACAGTTTTTGACATGAGAAAACTAATGGGCTAAATCACATGTTTGAGTGATTTCGACTATAAAGGTCATTTGTGGGTCATGATGGGTCATAATGGATCATATCAAGCTATATCTAAAGGACAGGTGGATCGATTTTAACGAAATTTTGTATACAACATTTTTTGGCACGAGAAAATCATTGGGCTAGGTCTCATGTTCGAGAAATTTCGATTAATGGGTCATAAAGGGTCTGGGTCAAGCTATTTATATTTAAAGATCGGTAGACTCAGTCTTAATGAAATTTTGTATGTAAAAGTCTTTTGACACAAGAAAACTAATGGGCTATCTCACATGTTTGAGAGATTTCGATTATAAGAGTCATTTATGGGTCATGATGGGTCATAATGGGTCATGTCAAGTTATATCTAAAGAACATACGGATCAATTTTAACGAAATTTTGTATACAACATTTTTTTGTCACGAGAAAATCATTGGGCTAGGTCACATGATTGAGAAATTTCGATTAATGGGTCATAAGGGTCTGGGTCAAGCTATTTATATTTAAAGAACGGCAGGATCGAGTTTAACGAAATTTTGTGTGTAACAATATTCGTACACGAGAAAACTAATGGACTAAGTCACATGTTCGAGGAGATTTCGATTATAAGGGTCATTTGTGGATCATGATGGGTCATGGTCAAGCTATATCTAAAGAACGGGTGAATCGGTTTTAACGAAATTTTATATACAGCATATTTTTGGCACAAGTAAATCATTGGGTTAGTTACATGTTCGAGAATGTTTGATCGGTGGGTCACTTTTGGGTTATTCTAATTTTATCAAGACAATGTCTGGCGCATTTTGACTAAATTTTATATTCTATCGTTTTCGGACACAAGAAAATCATTGGATTAGGTCAGATGTTTGAGAAAATTCGATTAATGAGTCATTTTGGGTCATAATGGGTCAAGGTCAAACTACCTAAAAATTGGCTCAATCGATTTTATCTAAATTTTGTATCTAAAGTTTTTCGGCGTGCAAAAATTAATGAGCTAGGTCACATTTTCGAGTGATTTCGATATAAGGTCATTTGTGGGTCATGCTAAGTTTATCTAGAAAATTGTTCTCACCATTTTCAGTATACTTTCTATTATATCGTTTTCGGGCAAGAGAAAACCATTGAGCTAGGACACATGCTCGTAAAAATTCAACTAGTGGGTCGTTTTAGGTCTTAATGGGTTCGGGTCATTCTAATTATATATAACAACGACTCAATCAATTTTACCTAAATTTTGCAACAAAACGTCTTTTGTCACGAAAAGACTATTGGGCTGAGTTGCATATTAAATAAAATTATATTAGTGGATCATATCGCTTCATTGCTGAATGCTGTCAAGCTAATTTTACTTAAGAAATGGCTTAAACGACTTTGATTCATTTCATACTCTACTATTTTTGATTACCTGAAGACCATTGAGCTAAGTCACATGTTTGATCATATTTGATTAGTGGATCATTTGGGTAATAAGGGTCAGGATCACGAGACTATGGCAAAAGCCAATAAGTTGGCGATATTTGACAAAATACTGGCTAAATTTGGCCGAAATTCGACTATTAAGATTACGAAATCAAAACACGTATTTGACACCAAACGAAAGAATGTAACAAAGTTTGGCTATATCTGGCCAAAAAATATTGTGTTTCAGAATGTGAAGAAATTTCTTATACATTCTTAATAGTATTCGAGATGCATAGTTAAACTAATCAGAGTCGAGCTAAAAAAGTGATTTGGATTGATGTCCCTTCGTTGTAAATTTTAAAATAAAGTAAAATTTATGAACATGTGCATACAAACATAGTTTTCTTATTGATTTTTTTATAAATAATACTATTATTAATAACATGTTTTACAGTAATAATACAGAGTGGATGATACAGGAAAAATACTATATCGAGTTGAACACAAAGTTAATTTTGACCGAGCTGAGCTCGGTCATACCTGCTAGTATTAGATAAAGAAATATCCTTAAAAAACAAGGGATAGTGCACAAGTATTATATTATAGTACACATGAACTTATAAGTATTTCATTGCACATTTATATTTAATACACTATCTTTTTAATTAAAAAAAAATCAATTATTACAGAACTCATTAAAAATTATTTACATCATGAATACTAAATATGAAACTAATCTTACATTGCAAAAGATAAACTAATTAAATAAACACATATATACACTTTAAAATATTACCTGCAGTAACCCCATAAAGCAAGAGCAATAAGAGTCATCACCATAAAAAAATTTACAGATACTGCAAAAGCTTCTAGGCCTAATGTTCTTAATAATGTTGAGTTGATATAACAAATAACAATGATGAACAACAAAGTTCCTGGAGTTTTAACAGCATTACCAATCTGTTTTCCATCATTAAATCGTACAAAACTAGCATACACTTCATCAATTTCCTGAAAGAAATGGAATACATACATGTGTGTTTAGAAAGCAACAATAGTTATAGTTTATCACAATTTTTAAATTCTGTAATTTCCAGCATATAACCTGCAGATTATATGCTGATAAAGATTATTAAACAAAAACATAATTTGCAGAACAAATTAAAAAAACCAAGATTTATTTCCTACACTCTTTAAGCCCGAGAAGGGACAGATATTAAGATAAGTGATTTATTCATTTCGACATTTAATATTAAATTTTGGTAACAAATAAGTTAAACAAAGTGAACATGAAAAAATAAAAATGCAATTCAAACAATATGATACTTAACCACTCTAAATCTTAGATTCCGTTCAAATGAAATCGAAATAAATCTCCGACTTTTTCTGAACATTTGCTTTTTTGATTGCCTATTCATTTTGTTTACACTTACCGTAAACATAATACAAAATCTGCAATACAAATTTGCAAGTTGAGTTTGGAAAAAAAGTCTTAGATTTATTTCGATTTCATTTGAACGGAATCTAAGATTTAGAGTGGTTAAGTATCATATTGTTTGAATTGCATTTTTATTTTTTCATGTTCACTTTGTTTAACTTATTTGTTACCAAAATTTAATATTAAATGTCGAAATGAATAAATCAATTATCTTAATATCTGTCCCTTCTCGGGCTTAAAGAGTGTAGGAAATAAATCTTGGTTTTTTTAATTTGTTCTGCAAATTATGTTTTTGTTTAATATCTCAAGTTTTTTAATAACACTATTGCATTCAGGTGAACTCATTTCAAAATTAACTGAGGGTATCATCTTCAGGACTTCTTTATGCGGTATCGTGTCACAATTACTGATGTAATTCACCCAGGGCCATAGCTAGAAGTGAACTATGGGGGTGGAGGGCTGGGTGAGCTCAAGAGAATGCCTAAGGGGCATTCAGCGGCATACACTTGTGCATGCAACACGTTGGCATGATTGGAACAAAATGGCGATTATGTGTCTCACATGCTAACCCGGCTATCATTGTATACTTATTAATAAATTATTTTCTTGTACTTTCTTTTTTAAAATGGGTACTTCTAGGTTATCCCGTCGACCAAAAAATTATCGCCAAACTATAAGATTAAATGCCAATAATGGATGATCGTGAATGTCACATTCAATGACATTAATGCGATTCACGTGTTTAAAATGTCATTAAGTGATTTTTATTTCGACTTTTTATTAATATTTTTATTAATATTCTACTAATTATTTGTTTTTTCGTTATTTAAAATAAAAATTATGTCAATATGTATAATTTGGCTATTAATTTGGCGATTTGTATAATTTTGCGAAATTGGTCGACGGGATAACCTAGAAGTACCTTAAAATGATATAAATTGTTTTGTTCTATTGAAAACGAAATTTTCACCATCAATTTTCGCAAAAATTGCGCCAACGTGATAAGTATTAGACATCTGTGCCAAAGGACAGAGCGTTATGAATATTTCAAATGAGTTTACATTTTATAATTTCATACAAATAATGCATCAAAAGAGTTTTATAAAAATATTAACTTGAAATATAAAAAAAACAGCTACTTTTCAACAGAAACTCTTTGTGATGTTTTAAAAATTAAATCGTGCAAGTTTCTTATCATTTTGACAATCATAGGAATAATAAATTTAATACAAATTAATTCAAAATTAAATTTTATTCAATGATTAATTATTTGTAATGTTACAAGTTGAGGAGCGATTTTAAAAAATCGCCAAATTGGAAATTAAAAAAAATATTTGAATGATTAGGTTGATAGAATTGGCTAATTTATTGCAGTGTCGAAAAGTCTTACGCCAATTAGTCATTAATTCTGCGGTTTAGCCTTAAAAAAATTGCCAGGAATTGAGTTTGAAGGCCTAGTTCTGCAGATTTACTAATTTCATTACGTACCAAGGATGATATACTATTATTTTTTACTATTATATTTTAATACTATTATTTTTGGAGACTTTTATTTACCTTAATTTATTTTGATTTTCTTCGAACGTATAAGGCGAAGACATTATAAAAATTGTGGTATAGGTACAAAATTCCAGCACAAATATCATATACTGGCTTTGGCGTGATTTTTTTCAGATGCCAATGTGTTAGAAACCCCACTTTCAAATACCATTATTTACATATATATTTTTAAGTTATTTTCTATTATTTTGAAAAAACAATAAATAGAAAAAAGCTTAATTTACTAATTTTCTATATTTCTTCAATTAAAAATCGCCTTGATCCATCAATTAATATTAGAAAATATCTCTTTATTACAAAAATCATGCTTCATATTTATTATTTTCTGAAAATAATTCTTTTTCCTGGTACCAAATGTTTAAAAATCTCCGTTTCACTTCCAATATGAAGTCTTAAATATGCCGTTTTTAATTCTTACAAAAAAAAAAATTTCTTTTTAAATCACGTAAAAATTATTAAATGCTACAGGAAATATGTCCATTAATCACTAAGATTTTCATTTTTTTTTTTTTTTTTTTTTTTGATTGGAGGAATTTTTTTTTTACTCAATTAGGTGCTTCGAAGAAAATCTGTGGCAGCGCGTACAAAAGGTGGGAAAATGTCTAGTAAATAACTCGTTCAATGTTAAATTCCCTATTAAAATAACATTACGGAGTCGCATTGGAAATAAATATAGCATAGCACTGCCGTGCTATGCTATAATTTCTATTTTTTTTTTATTATTATTTATTTATTTATTTATTTATTTAATCAGGGCTAAAAATTGAACTAATAATGAACCATTTCCCCATTTATTTAGTTGCTCAATTCAAATGATAATTATTATAAAATAATTGTAAAAAATAAAAATATTATAAAATAATTACAAGTTAAAAAAATACAAATGCTTTTTTTCGTTGAAACTTATATATAAAACATAGAAATGTATAGATAACTATATAAGAATTGCTGTTTTTAAATCATTTTCAACATCTTCTGCCTTTTTTAATAACATTCAGTTTAAATTCTGCAGTGTGAAATAACATGTTTTCTGTTAGATATTATTATAACATTTAACGAGATCACAATATTTCTTCATTTCAGCTAAACAATTGAAATTGCAATTTTTGAAAGAGATGAGTTGAAACACTTTGTTCTTCATAAAATTATGAGGCCAAAAAGCAAAACAAATATAACATAAAAATCAGAAGCTATTCCTATAAGCACATATACATCATATGTGAACCAATCATGAGCAACACTGAGAATATTTAATAGCAAACAGTCCTGCGATAGCTGTTTACATTTTAATGTTATGACTGCCAATAGAAACTGGATATCTGATGTGAACAGCTAAAAAAAATTTTCAGCGGATAACCACTTAAAATTTTTGAGGTTTTTTAACAAATAACCCATGGATTATAGGCCGGAATTTGTGGTACAAAAAAATGCCAAAATATCAGTTTCTTTTTTAATAATAATAATAAAACAAAGGCAGAAATACTTAACAAAACACAAACAAAAATATTCTATTCGCATTCTGTCCAGATGCCATCATAGAGAATTTTTATAATTCAAGACCAATAGAAAGTTCATTTTAATTTCCATTGACTGAACTTCAGCAAACATTCGATACGTACCAAATCTGTAGTCAGACCTTACAAAGGATTTCTATATACAAAAACTTATGCACAACTTTCAGATATTTTTCATTCATGCTATTGCAAAATCAAGAAGGCCTGCAGATGGCACTAAGCCCATCAGACTTTGACATTTAAGTTTGTGTTTTCATTGCATATAGTTGTGAGTTTGTTATCACTGCAAAATATGTAGTCTCTCAATAAATCTTGTTTGTTTTGTTAAAAAAGACTTAAGAAAAGTTTTGAAGCTTTATAGGAATTAAATGAATCAGGGATTGATTGAGATCAGTCTTTTCATAATTTTTATGTTTTTGAGATTTCAAAATTATTTTATGGTGCCAAAACCCTAAGAGCTAAATAGGGAAAATGTCACAATCTATTGAACTAGATAAGTCAAAAAGCAACAGCAAAACTGTTAAAATATCTATTTGATTAAATTCAACAACTGATAAATGAAACAATTGGTAATGTTAATATACAGTATCTTCAATTTCAATTAATTGAAATGTAGAACAAGTTTTGAGTTAGATTTAGAAATTCAGAAACTTATAGCTAATTTTAGTTGTATTGCAAGCAAGTAAATTTAAAATCTTAATTACTCTAATACAGTAGTATACTCAACACTTAATACTTGTAAGGAAGCATTTTTAGTACCCCAAGCGATTTTAATAGCTTCCAAAACACCAAATATTGGAACAAATATGAAGTATTGGAAATGAGAGAGAGAGAGAGAGAGATACATATACACTACCTGGCCATTGTTGAACGTCCACTTGCGATTTTAGACATTTTGTTAAATATCTAGACAAATACACGAGGAATTATCCGAAACTCTTAATGTATAAATATACTAGTATAAGTCATACATTTCTGCGAAGATTTTTTCCCGAAACTCCAGAGAGGACCGTCAACAAATTAAAAAAGAATGAACATCTTTTTGAATAACCCTGTCAAAACTAATGAAGCAAAACCGCTCAAACTCTAGATTATGATTAAGTGCCTTATTGTTATAAACTGTGTTCATTTTTATGCAAATAGCATGCATACTCACAGAGAAATTAAGGTTTTTTATAAAAATGATCCCAAATTTTGCCAAGTTTTTTGCTTATAATTTTCAAAGTTCTTAATATAAAGTAACATTCTTTTCTGACAATATGACAAATAATACTGCACACAATACCCTGTAATCAGAATTAAAAAATAATAAAAATTGTATGAAAAATGAGTAGGTTTACTAAATTTTTCACTGCGCATGCGTCAACGATAGCAAAATTTCATTTGCTTATTATGTTAGCTAAATGTATACAGCAACTTTTGTGAAAGTCGCAAAATCATAACTTGAAAATTCTGAAAATAATTGTCAATTGAATAAGTTGAAAATGCGTTATTCCCAAAATGAAGCAAAAACAAGAGGGGTTGTATCCATATATTCATTGATTAGTGTCAATATAGAATACACAAATGGGACGTACTACTACATTTGGATAAAATCCCATTATTTTTCTTGGCACAGTACTTAAATGATAGAAAATTTATTCTATTTTCACAAAGAGTGAATCTCTCTCATTTTTTATATTCTTTATTAAACAGACAGTATTTGTTGTTTAAGAATTTATTACTGTTAATTACTAAGTATAACAAGGCTGAATTCCAACAATATACTAAAAAGGGATAAAATTCAATAATTTCTTCCAGCAAAGTAGCACATGTTTGAAGCCTAATGAATTTTATCTTGCAATAATTAAAGAAATTTTTAAGGAGCACTTTATCAATTCAAGAGTTCTGAAAATGGCTTTTTGCTTTCAAACAGCTTTTTAAAAATTGTCCTTTGAACGTAATATATAACAGTACACATTTTATAATGATTGATTTGGTTTTAAACCATAAACAGTTTTAATCTTAGAAAGCTTAATTTTTAACTAATTTAACCTAGATTTTTTCAACTATTTTTTTCTTTTTTGTATGGTTTCAGAAAAAATTGTACTGCATTTTGCTTTGACTATTATTTGTTTAAAAATGCAGCAATAGTCTAAACATTATGCTTGTGGTTTATAAAGTCATGCTTTTGCAAGAAAGGGTAATTATAAGAAAAATATGAAGTGTGTAAAAAAAGCATCAAAATTACCTTTATCAGTTTTTCTCTGTATGACTCTTCTAGCTCTTCACTTCCCATTTTTTTAGTTTCACTAAATTTTTGCAAAGCTACGTGTCTTCTTTCCAGATGAAGCTTTTCTAATGTATCATGATTAATGTAAGGTCGATCTCCACCACATATCTAAAAAACAGGAAAATTTATTTACATTAAAAATAAAACTAGTAGTAGAGCTGAACAGCTATTTTTAAAAATTTCAAAACCTTTAAGTATACTAGAGGGCTCAGCCCCCCTATGATCTATGCATGCCAACCTCATTTCAGGCTTTACAGGCCCTGAAAATATACTAATGAGCTCTTTATGGAAAAAAAAAAATAAATAATAATAATATCAGGTTACTCAAGGGTGAAAGATATTATCAGTGTAACAGTGGATGTCTTCTATAATTGCATTGCCACACTGTTTGTTAAATTTGAATGGACAATATTCAATTACCAAGAGCGGGAAAATACAGCATTTTGCTAGAGAATGGCGAGTGGATTTTCTGGCATGGTGAGTGCATTTTTAGTTTTTGAAAAACCCTAGACAATAGAGACATTATCAGACACATTTTTTTAATATAGATATTTTAACTTTCCAAATTGTTACAGTGTAAATATGTTACTAAGTTCCATCGTATATTAAGCTATTGTATATATAATTGTATATATTTGTATATATAATTGCATATATTTCTTATAATAATATAGAAAAAAAAAGGGGGATTACGAAAATGCATTGTACTATAGTAATATCGTCTGTAATCGAGTGCGATTTTGTCATAACTATTTTCAACTGCATGCGTGTTGCATCTTATATGCTGGTAAAATAAATCCTTGGCTGGTAAGATTTTTGAAAAATTCCCTACCCCTGTTAATTACTATGGTCTCATTAATCAAACATGTCATAAATGACGGAATTTGTAAGATCAATAACAGATTTGAAAATTAGCTTGTATAAAAGGAATTAGATTAAAAATGATGCTATTATTCTGAGTTTTATAACAATGCTATTGACAATATTCTTCCTTTAGATTTGAGGTTAAAAAACTGTCTGCTTGGGAATGGCTTTCTGATCTACATATTGAAAAGCATTCTGTTTTGAAATTTTATGCTTTTATTTTATGTCTTGATAATGTTTAAGATATTTCAAGAACAGGTATAGCTTAAACAAGAATACCTTTCATTATTTTAGCACCCCATCATGCATATTTTCAAGTTATTTTTATTATTTTAACAGTATTTAAGCTGCATCAAGTAATATGATATATAAACATGTATGCTTGCTGCACAACTTTTATACTGAGATAATTTTGAGAGAGAAAGAGATGGCTATGAATACTGTACTTCCAGTATAAAAGGCATTGGCCAAAAAAGAAATTTGACGATATTATTGACAAGCAATTTAATTAACAATTTTATATTAATTATACAATTTAATTAACATAAAGAAGCCACTTATGTATTTTTATACAAAAAAAAGTATTTTGTACATAAAAACAATAATATATAAAAACAAAATGTTCATATAATCTATACATATAATAAAACAGTAGGACCCGGTGTGTCTGTACATTGAAGATAATTGACAAAAATGGAGTCAGGGCAATAAAAGAAAACCAATGAAACACAAAAAAATTTTTTTTGAATTTTTTGTCTGTCTGTCTGTCTGTCTGTCTGTCTGTCTGTTTGTTCGAGGTTATCTTCGTAACTACTGAATGGATTTTTATGCGGTTTTCACTAATGAAGAATGCACACTCCCGGGCAGTGTATAGGCTTTGTTTCATCAAAATCGGACAACAGACAAAAAAGTAACAAAAAGAAACAAAAGAAACTATTAGGTGCGCTGCTCACGTTTTTTAGTACATATAAAATCCAATAGATGTCACTGTGCGATTTTAAAACGCGCTATCGTTATGTTTTCGCCAGTCTACTTAAGTATGAGAAAGTTTCAAGCTGGCTGTCGTTCCATGTGGTTTAGTCAGTAGAACGTCAGTGCGCCATACTGATGGCCCGGGTTCGATTCCCAGCATGGAATTTTTTTTCACTATGTTGGCATTAACGCCTATAAGCAATTAAAAGAATTTGAAATATTGTATTCAAGGCGAATTTTCTCTCTGGGAAAATTTCCTTGCATTAATATGTCAGTGTAATTTTTTTTTCGATTTAATTTTTTTTTTCGAAACTTTGTTTTTCTTAAAAAATTACAGTAAATATTTGATATTTCCCAACGTTTTTTGAATGATCGACTTGCTTTTTTTTTTTTTTAATGTATGTCTGAACCTTATCTAACTACTTCTTCAAGATTTCTTTAGATAAACCGACCAGCGTAGCGGGCGAAGGCCGCTAGTGTTACAATAAAGTGAAGGCTAGGTTACATTTCTGTTAGATTTAATTTACGGTAAGGTACTGTTAAGTCAAAGTTAGGTTACAGGCAGGTTATGGTTACGGTAAAAAAGTTTACGGTTAGGAATTTATCTATAGAGTGGACATTATGCATGATTTGATTAAAAATAACACTTACTTTTGTTAAATGACTCTGAAATTATAATACTACATACCAACACTTTAGCTACGAGCGAGTATCGATTTCATTCATGGTATATATGAGGACGGTTTCAACATCGTATAGGAAGTTTGCGTTGTTAAATCGTAATTGTTGTTTCAATCCCAAGTTCGGAAATAATCCATGAATAATGAGAAAGGCAACACAGGAGGCTGTTTACTAGAGACAAGTTTTTATTACTTTCACAGTTACAAGAATGACTGCCGTGCCAGAGAGGGACCCTCGCAGAGATAGGTCCGATCGCTAGCTGTTGCAGAGAAGGAGTGGTGGCAAATACATTTTTCACATCGTCAAGTGTTGGCGGGATACATGTACATAAAAATAGCCAAAAACGACTGATACGCACAAATTGCGATGAGAGAAGGCACGTGGAGAGTTTCCGTTACATAGACATTCAATGATAGAAACCAAAGTGCATAATTTGAAATGATTAACGCCAAATGATAAAAGATAGCATATGGCCCGGAAAACCACAAGGATTGAATTCTTTACATAGGGTTAACAAGAGTCTCACGGGCTCAGAAAGAAAATGAATTCAAATGAAATAAAATAAAAGACAAACTTAGCGCATCTGCTTCTTAAGCGAGTAGCGTTTAACTATGAATAAATACAGGCTAGAAATAACTCTTTAAATGGTTGTTGCTATGGGAAAATTCTTACAGTTACATGAACAAACAGGTATATGTTGTGGCTTTAAAGAAAGAATTAGAGATAAGTGAAGTCATATTTTAAAGGAAAAATGGCCGTTAGTAACTGAAAAGAATTAAAGGGATTAAAAATCTAGCTTATTAACTAAAGTTGCAATTTAAGGAAATATTGTAATGTTAACTAAGGGGGGAAAACAATTATTAACTAATATTTTAAGGAAAACGCCTTTACAGTATAATCGGATTTAAGAGTGATATAATTAGTTTGAAATTCAAAATATTTCACTTGGGATTTCTATGTGAAAAAAAAAATAATTAGTTACATGACTTAACAGTGATTTTTGATAAATATCAACACTTTAACACGAAAATCAGGCAGTCGTTGGATGCATATTCCCTCCCACATTTCTCATCGCTCATTTTGAATATTTTTAGAACTTAACATTAGCTGTTTTTTAAACCGATTTTGACACAGTCAGTGGCCACGTATTTCAGACAATGCATTTCTGCATGTTTCGAGTTAATGATAAAATCATACAAATATAAGTTCGTTTAATATTGTTAATACGGACCCGGGCAACGCCGGGCGGGTCAGCTAGTATACTTATAAACAAGCAAGTTCACCAGGTTCGTTTTCATATCTGTTTATATAATTTTATCTGTTATTATAATTTTATTAGATTTATTGACAATAAATCTTATTTTCTACAGCCAAAATTGCATAATGTTAAAAAAAAGGCAAGGCTCTTATAGTGGAAAAGTAAATAACTAGCCGCCCTTGGCGACCAGTTTGGTCTCCCTTAAACATATGCTGACCATTGTATCATAATACTTTTATTCATAATTTACATGTTGAATTCTTTGTCAAATCAGAAGATTCTATCAAGAATTGGGTATTTTTATGCTAGCCGGGTGCCAAACATTGTTCCCATTGCATTTTTAATTTTATTTAATACATAATCCGGGAAGAATTTTATATTTTATTCTGTTTGGCACGATTGGCAAAAAAATCGAAATTGGTGACAAAAAGCCATTTTAGCAACTTATCAGATTTCTCAAGATGGTGAAAAAATATGATTTTTAAATAATTTATAAAAATATATTTATTTAATAAACGTTATATATGTCACATGTTAAAATAATACTCAATGTTTACATAAATATTTTTATGTATATACATTTTAGATATATTTCTATTTAATATGAAATCATACATAGCGATATACACATATAAATGCATAATATATACAACAACAAATAAATACTATTTATTTCCATTTAAGAACAGAAAAACAAAAATAATGATATTTTTAAGTTTCATAATTGCAGTGAAAGAGCAAAACATAAATAAACCGATTTTCCTTGGCCTAAATCCTGTGTAAGAACTTTCACACAATAACCAATATATGTGTTTTGTTTGGGCATTGCCATTAATCAATAACAAATAATCACAATTTTTGTGGCACATATAGTGTTCAGTCTAGGCCATTTTTGAAGGGTGCAGCACCCTGCCCTTTTTCAAATTTACAAAATGCACTCTGCCCCTTTAAAAGTAGTAAAATGCACCCACTGGTATTACCCAGAGATTTTTTAATAAATACTTTTTTTTATTCCGTAGTGTTTCTAAATTTGTGTGCCCAAAAATGATAGATTTTTTTCATTTCTTTAAGAAAAAGAACATAAAACTATTGAATCATGTTTTAATTTAATTGTATTTTGAATTTTTATATCATAAAATCATTTGAAATTAATGTTACTTGATTTATCATATTTAAAAATTATGTGTTTCATTGCTTTCTTTTTTCCCCTTCTAAAGGCAATAACAATTTTTTTTCTGGCAAAAGTGCCCTTTTCTGCTGCAGTAGTGTCTTTTGTATGAATAGCACCATGCCCTTTATATTTCTAGAGTGAACACTATGTTAACATATGATAGATATAATTTAATGAAATGCTTAATTCATACAGAATTTATTAATTCAGAATAGATGAATGATGTATAAATAAATAGACATTTACCTATTTGTCTACATTTAGATTCAATACATACATTGAGAAAACTGTAGGTTCCTAAATATGATACATATGCTTCTGTGATATCAGCACCTGTCTTGGTAGTAATGATTTTCGAAACTATCATTACAGTTCATACAACTAAATTTGTACTCAAATGAATTTTTTTTTTTTTTAATAAGTTTAATTAAATAACGAAAGTTGCAGTAATTTGTAAGGTTGATTACAAAAGCTCTCTATGCAACATCTGGTTCTGCCATGTAGAACCACATTTCAAAGAAAAATTAACTGTATCCAATAAGAGCTCTCAATCAGAATGACCAACATCTTGCTGTGCAAAGACTCCCCCCCCCCCCTTGCCTCCAAAATTCCATAACTCCAGTATCCAAGCTTGGAATTCCTTCATTTGTCTTCTCTCAAAGGAAGTAATTTATTTTCAGGCAAAAAATGCTATTTTTCCAGCCAGTTATTGCACCTCAAGCATGGATGTGGCTTACCTTTTCAGGAAAGCCTGGTATTGTACTGGAGGCTATTCATGCAGATATAGTCAAGGGATTAAATCCTTCAAAATATTTTTTTCATGCCTCTCAAAAACATTTATTTTTTGAGAAAAAATTGCTAAACTGAAATTTGCTAAACAGTAATTTGAAAATGTATGACTGAAAAAAGTCTGCATAAAAATAAACAAAGAACAAAATATTTCAAAAATTTAAAGCCACAAATATTTAAAACATTGAAACAATTATTCAAATAATGACAATATATATATATATTTTTTATTTTCAAAATACTTACTTTATCCATCTCCATGTTATAAAACTCTTTGGCATTAGCTACAGCAGATAAGTTATTTGCCTCAGCAGTAGCCTAAAATTAAAGTAAAAATAAATTAAATCAAATAAAAAAAAAGGAAGAAAATATTTAAAAATTCAAATAATTTTAAAAATGAAAAAACTTACATCTAACATGGATTTTGGCTCAGGAAGCTCACCTCCTTTAAATATTTCTACATATGCCTGAAAGTAAAATAAGACTTGAATATCACATTTCATAAAAAAGTTGAAACTTTTTTTAAAACAAGATATTTGACAATTTACCTTAAAATAGTTAATTAGATCTCTGGCTGTAACACAACGTCCATTTATCTGTTTTGGAAGCAAATTAGAGGGAGCCAACAACAGTTTCACCAAATCCTGAAGGGATTCTTTAAATTCACCACGGATAGCTAAAAAATAGAAATTTTTTTTAAAAGTACCAGTATAGCAATAAATAAAAAATAAGTTGTATTTATGCAATCAAATTCACTTTAACCTCTAATAATAAGTTTTATGAAGTTCAGTGCTGGCAAACTCAGCTTGGCCCAATAACAAATCTCCCCCTTTTTTTTGGAGGGGGGGGAGGGTTATAAAATCTTCAAAATCATTTTTATCAAAATAAGAATAATGTTTTAATTAAAAATATTTTTGTTATAGTACATTATCTTTATTCTAAATACTTTAATAATATTAACAAGCTTTCACTAATTAATAATAATAATTAAGACAGTTTCCTGTTATTTTTGCTTTTACATCTACATCTGAAAATTTCACAAATGTACCTTTGCTTATTAATGAGATTCAAAAAGTTTAACAATCAATTCTGTTATTAAATTATAAATTAACTATTATGAAATATTATTTCTTGATGAAATTGTCAAATCTTTTTAAACAGATGAAATAAAATATTATTTTAACAATAAACCTTGATTGTTCCGTGACCCATCAAAACGATTGCCATGGCCCACCAGTGGGTCGCGACCCATAGATTGGGAACCACTGATGTAGAAAATAGGAAGGTATCATTTATCTATCGGTCGGGCAGGTTTAGTGGATTATAATAAATTATTTGTACTTTCCTCTAACAGAAAATATTTAAATTTATGACTAAAAAATTTTTCCTTTTCAGAAAATTAAAATATTCAATAAAATATTTTATGCACTTACCACAAAGACGCCCATCGAAATTTGGACTTGTTGCAACCTCTAATCCAGGATGGGGCATAAGAAAGCATTCTACCTCAGTAAAACAAGAACGAATATGCTTTCGAAGCTGTTGTAGCTGTGGATGTTGTTTATCAGATATCTATGAAAAATAAGAATTGAAATAATCAAATATACTTTAATATTGGAAGTACAAGAAAGTTAATCTTGATTTTAATTACAATAAAAAAATAAGTAAGGATAATGAAACAAAGTTTAAAAAACTGGCATATCTTATTAAAAAATTATTACATTTTGTTTTATTTTAATTTATTTTTAAACAAAACAGTGAATTCATCATTTGGAAAAAGTAAAAATTTTCAGGAGAGAAGATTTTGTTATTACAGATGGCAGCTTATTATTTTCTCCCTCTTTCCTATGTTTTCTACATTCCCTCCCGTTGAAGTTAGTTTACATGATATGCCTCATGTAAATCTCAACCAATCAATGCTCACTTTACCTGATAGAAGATAAAATAAGACATCTTTTTGTGAGAGCTGACCAAGTTTGTCATTGTTCCAGTATTCACATTAAGATTGTTTGGGTATATGTTACAAAATTGATAAGGTGCTCTATTGCTTTCTCTTCATATGTCTGACATAATTCTATTAATATATTTTCTCCTCAGTCGGTTAAATCATTTTCCTAATTCTGTCTTAATTAGAAACCCATAAGAAATATCTCTAACAAGGGCACCACCAAACACGGTGCACACAGATTTTGATGATTTCTAAGTATGTTGTAGGGTCATACCACTAATTATTCAGCTGAAAGGATTCTTTCAAATGGGCCTTGGTTTTTGAGAAATTGGGGGTCAAAGTTCAGCGTATATTTCAAATACTTATTAGTACGAGCGCCGCGGTAACGTACAATCCTACAAGTCGAAAGGTTGCGGGTTCGAATCAGTCATCGGCTTTTA
This sequence comes from Maratus speculifer, assembly GCA_964019185.1. Lineage (NCBI taxonomy): Eukaryota > Metazoa > Arthropoda > Arachnida > Araneae > Salticidae > Maratus > Maratus speculifer. The sequence goes on along the minus strand of OZ025300.1, from coordinate 11,298,435 downwards.
TTTATTTATTTTTGTATTTTTACACGTTACAAATTTTAAGTATTTCTATTACAAAATTGCTACAGCTTTTGATATTTTCTTAATAAATTACATTTACATTTTTAAATTTTTTCATGAAAATTTATTTTTTTCTGCAATTTTTAAACGAATATTGCTATTGACAAAACTACAAAACTAGTTTACGCCTAGAACTTTTTTTTTATTAATTATTATTCGCGTTTTTTATTTTAAGCACAATCCTGAAATAATAATTTTTTTCCCTATCGCTTTTTTATTTTATAGCATTCTAAATGAAAACTTGCCTTTTTTTGTATATGTATAAATAATACAAAATAATTTTCGGGTGCAATTTTTTAAATGTCTTTAGGATTAGATTATTCAAGTAATGCGTATCTTCGAAAAAATAATAAAATATTAATGCAGTAATGTTAAAATGCAAGTTGTTACCAATTATCCAAGTTTTCAATTTTCGAAATTTCTGTAAATACATTTATCTCCAAAGTTCAACATAAACATAAGTTATCGTTTGCACAAATAAGAAATGACAGATTACATCTATTTTTATTACAAATCAAAACGCTCTTTCTGTAATTCAACTGAAGTACGAAAATCGTCTGTTTAATGAGATAAAATTTATAATACATATAAAAATACTTTTTTTAATCGTCTGTTTTCCTCCGTAATTATCAGAATAAATGAAGATTTCTTGTTATTGGTCTTATTTTTGCACTTTTACAAATGATGATTAAACCTTTTTTTTTTTTTTTTTTTTTTTTACTTTTAATATATTTTTAAACATATTTATTACGAATTAAGTATTTTAGTAATATAAATTATATTAAATGCAGTATTAAATTATCTAAAAATCCAAGCACAATATAGTGTAATACACATTTGAAAAGAAAAAAAGTGACTGATTAATCTAAAAATATTAATATTTAAAGTAGTGGAAATTTTAAAATATTGAAATTTTCTTATACTTTTTCAAAATTTTAATTAAATACAAATTTTAATTTATTTATTTGTTGCAAAATGTACTTTTAGTTGAACCCTGAAGTGCAGTCAGTTCACCATATTTTGAAAAAATAATAATAAAAAAATGTTGACAAAGTAAACTGTCCTCTTGAGAAAATATCAAAAGGTTCAAAGCTGTAGAATTTTCAATTCTGCTTATAATTTGCGAAGTGTAAAAAAAACATAAAAATAAGTAAAAGACTGAGGACTGATTCGAACCCGCAACCTTTCGAATTGCAGGCTCGTACGTTACCACGACGCCACCGATTCACATGTGGCACTTCTACTAATAAGTATTTGAAGTATAAGCTGAACTTTGACCCCTAATTTCTCAAAAACTAAGGCCCATTTGAAAGAATCCTTTGAATTGAATAATTAGTGGTATGACCGCTATAACATACTTTGAAATCATCAAAATCTGTGTGCACCATGTTTGGTGGTGCCCTTGTAAGTAATGACAGCCTAAGTAGCCATTACCAAGTATATCTGTTAATGTCTCACTACAACAGTATATTTCAAAATAAAAATAATTCCATGAATTTAATAAAGAAGATTACGATATAATATAGAAGAAGAATATAATGTAGAGGAATAGAGAAATCTTAAAAGCATTAAAGTGTGATTATGGAGTGCACTGTGTTCTAGCTCTATTAATAAAAAAAAATAAATAAAAAAATATTACATGCAAATAACCCAGAAATGTCACATGAAGCATTTTAAAATTTAAATTATATTGATTCCTTCAATCTCCATCTTGATTGTAAAATGTATATCAGACACAGTCAAGTTTGCTGGTCTGAAGTATTACACAAATTCAAAAATTAAATACAAAAATTAAGGATGAAAGTTCACCAAATAAGAGAAAAATCAAACTCAAATCATCTATCATTAAAGTTTAATAAAAATTTTGATGATCTTTGACATGATCCTGAAATTCTTATAGCTTATATATTCTCAAGAGGATACAAGAATTTAAATGAATCTACAGGGTGATTCATAAAAGATGGGCAGAACTTTAAGGGGTTATAGTACACTTAAAGACAAATAATATTAAATAGGAGACTAAGGGTCCCAGACGTATTCCCAAGGAGATAGGGGGCATTAAAGTTTAGGGTCCGAAATTTCAAATGATTATAAAAAATGGAAAAATTGGTCGATTCGTTTGCGGTTTTTGCAAAAAATTTTCTTTATGCCAGTATTTTCTTGAAATAAAATTTTAAAGTTCAATTTCAAAAAATGCCGATAGGGGGCGCTTTAGAGTTTGGAGTAACAAACAACTATTTTTTAACGTTATTTTTTGTATTTCTTTAAATGATTTCGAAAGCTTAGACTTAAACTTAAATTTTGATCTAAAAATCTGAGTCCTAATGAGTAGTTAAGTAGCGTAAACTGAAATTTGAAACCCTTCTCCCCCCCCCAGAACAAAAATCAGTTATTCCTGATCTTTGTGTCGTAGATTAGGCTCTAACTACTGCCGCGTTTTGCTAAAATTATTCTTTATGTCAGTATTTTCTTGAAAATAAATTTTAAAGAAAATTTTCAAAAAATTCCGATAGAGGGCGCTTTAGACTTTGGAGTAACGAACAACTATTTTATACCGTTATTTTTTGTGTCTCATTAAATGCTTTCTAAAGCTTAGACTTAAATTTTCAGCCCAAAATCTGAATCGTTAGACGTGGTTAAGTTTCTGGGGAGAGGGGTTTGAAATTTCTACTCCTGAGCACAGTTCAGTTTACCATGTCTCCACACATTGTGTGCTGTGATACGAGGTAAAAAGACACAAATTAGGATTATGTTACCAAAGCATATTTATTAACATGTAATTACAATAAATGTTCAAAATTGTGACCACCAGAGGTTATGCACGCAGAACAACGGCGAAGAATGGAACGGCGAACATTCGCGAAAACATCAGGCTTTTCGAGCACTTCCCCTACAGCGGCGGAAAGTCTGGCGACCAGTTCCTCGGGGGATTCAATGGGTGTCTCATACATAAGAGCCTTCAATTGTCCCCAAAAAAAGAAATCGAGGGGTGAAAGATCTGGTGAGCGAGCAGGCCAAGCAACAGGACCACCTCGACCAATCCATCTGTTCGGAAATGTGATGTCCAGATAGTTGCGGACGTCTCGTACGTAATGGGCTGGCGCTCCATCGTGCTGGAACCACATGACCCGCCGGATGCGTGGAGGAACAACGTTTAACAGGTCTGGCAGCACATGTTGCAGAAATGTGAGGTATGTTTTACCGTTGAGGCGTTCAGGAAGAAGGTAAGGTCCGATTAGGTGGTCTCCGAGGATTCCTGCCCAAACATTGATGGAAAAGCGTCTCTGATGAGCATGTGGATACGTAGCATGTGGATTGACATCCGCCCATACATGTGCATTGTGTGTGTTAAATGTACCTTCACGTGTGAAGGTACATTCATCGGTGAAAAACACAGTTCGTCCAAAATGTGGATTTAGCGCGTTCTGCTGCAGAAACCAGCGGGCGAATTCAATACGATTTGGATAATCCCCTGGAGACAGTTTCTGGACTCGTTGCACATGAAACGGGAGCAAATGTTCATCCTTCAGTACCCTCCAAGTCATGGACTGTGAGGTATCCACCTGCCTAGCCACTGTTCGTGTACTTGTACTTGGCTGCGCCGCTACTACATCCAGAATGGCTTCTGCAACAACTACTGATTCGTCCTTTTTTGCACGACCTGCATTCGACCGGGAAGCGAGAAATGATCCCGTCTCACACAACTGTCTGTGCAAGCGCTCGAAAGTTTTGCGGTTAGGCAACCGCCTGTTGGGAAATCACTCTCCGTACATTCGTTGTGCCTCTGCACCATTTCCATCTGCCGCTCCGTAAATTAAATGCATCTCAGCCTTCTCCTTATTCGTGAAGGGTACCATCGTCTGATTCATTACTAGAGCGACTTACACTTGACTCACCGTTCAGTGGTTTTTATGCCTGAATCGTGTCGAAATTTTGCATACGTGTTCTTCTTCTTCCCCATTTGACAATTGCATACTTTCTGTCTCCTTCTTCACCCGGTGACTAGCGTCAGGAATGGAGCTTTAACGTTTGCATGAGCGACGTTTCCAACTGTGCCAGTGCCTTTATGAGTGAATTCCGACTATGCAGTCCTTGACGAAAGTTGTATTTTTGCCTCGTATCACAGCACAGAATCGTTGGGCATGGTTAAGTAGTGCAAACTGAACTATGTTCAGAAGTTGAAATTTGAACCCCCTCCCCTCGCTACTGAACCACGCTCAGCGATTCAGATTTTGAGCTGAAAATTTAAGTCTAAGCTTTAGAAAGCATTTAATGAGACACAAAAAATAACAGTATAAAATAGTTGTTCGTTACTCCAAAGTCTAAAGCGCCCTCTATCGGAATTTTTTGAAAATTTTCTTTAAAATTTATTTTCAAGAAAATACTGACATAAAGAATAATTTTAGCAAAACGCGGCAGTAGTTAGAGCCTAATCTACGACACAAAGATCGGGAATAACTGATTTTTGTTCTGGGGGAGAAGGGTTTCAAATTTCAAATTTCAGTTTACGCTACTTAACTACTCATTAGGACTCAGATTTTTAGATCAAAATTTAAGTTTAAGTCTAAGCTTTCGAAATCATTTAAAGAAATACAAAAAATAACGTTAAAAAATAGTTCTTTGTTACTCCAAAGTCTAAAGCGCCCCCTATCGGCATTTTTTGAAATTGAACTTTAAAATTTTATTTCAAGAAAATACTGGCATAAAGAAAATTTTTTGCAAAAACCGCAAACGAATCGACCAATTTTTCCATTTTTTATAATCATTTGAAATTTCGGACCCTAAACTTTAATGCCCCCTATCTCCTTGGGAATACGTCTGGGACCCTTAGTCTCCTATTTAATATTATTTGTCTTTAAGTGTACTATAACCCCTTAAAGTTCTGCCCATCTTTTATGAATCACCCTGTATTTTACATTTATTAGAAATTAACTTAATAAAAATTAAAGGCAAGATTAGAAAGATAAAAAATACTCTAGAAAATAATTGTGCTGCCTAATAAACTTTGTTTATGAAAAATAGGCACTGCATGAAATAACAACAAAAATTAGGAAGGCACAATTGTTTACCATAATTAAAAACGTATGTATAAATGATTTTCACTATTTTTATAAGAATTATATTTTGTTACAAGATCATTAGGTAATGAGTTATGAAAGTGAATATGAGTTAACCAGAAATTTATCATGTGCACTTTAATTCCTCCAAATATTATTTAATTACTTTTTTAAAATAACCTTTCTACAGTTATCACACACAATTCAATTAATTGAAAAGGATAATTATCAAAACCAACAATTGATAAAAAGAAGGTGCACAATTTCCATTTACCAAGTGTCAATTATTCAATTGTCATTCCAATCAATCGATTGTCATGGTACACAAAAACAAAGCATGTTATTTATTATTCAATTAAATTCAGATTTGATGGACAATATACAATTTCTACAATTAATTAATCCAAAAATTCTGTGTCAAGAAATTTACTCTTACAGACAAAACAAATTGCAAAAAAAAGAAAAAAAAAAAACCAAAGATCACGATTTGTAAACAAACTGCCTCAAATATTAAAAAAAGAGGCTTTAAGTGTTCATTAGGTATTTATTTTAGACTATAGGTATTAAAACACGACACTATCTGTTTTCTATATGTCTCAATCCAGTTTAAAAATCTGAAGTGCAAACATGTTTGATGCATCAGTGCAACAAATGCTAATTATCAAATATGTATAACTCAGTCCAGAAGCACATAGGACAACATATACTGAAGCAAAATCTACTTCTCCAAGATTCTCTTGCTTCTTGTAGCAAACATAATTTTGTATTTCTTGTTTTGTGTAGTTGAAATTAACTATGGTTTTATCATAAGACATGTATACACAAGCTTTAATTTTTAGCATTAGAAAGTCAACATAGATTTAATAAGTAAATTTGCTGATCCTGGTACATTTTCAAAATCAGGATAGGACTATATGAACAATTTACGGTTCTAAGCAATATTCTTTTAAAATTTATGCAGTAAATGAATATATCAAATAAATAAAGTAACAGTATGCACAGCATTATTTTAATAGAATTTTGCATTTATCAATAAATTTAAAAGTCAAGTAATTTTTGAAAACTTTTTTAAAAACATTTTTTTAAAATAAACAATACAATTAAGGTAAAACAATTGGTAAAAATCGCTATTTCTCTTTCATGGGCAACTAAGATTGAATTATGATGCAAGGCTATCCTGGAAAGAAAGAACAGCATAGATTAGGACACAAATTGAGGCCACTTATTTCAATTTTAAGCATTGCCAACTTGCAGAAGGAAAAATATGTTTCTATTATAGTGATTTTTGATTTTAACAAACAGTGGGTCTTCTGTGATATTTAATATAGACCCAAGTCCATTTTCTGATTTATTGATCATTATATTAATGATTCATGAAAATGAATACTGCATCTAAGCTGCCAAAATATTGAGAAAGGCTGGACAACAGAAACTCCTGTTTTACTGTATTAACAATTTATAAAAATGAACACAGTACATGTCAAAGGTTCATTTCGAAAAACTGACCAGCAAAGTGGATGAAGTTCTGCTAATATTACAAATATAACAAGAGAAAATATGAATGGCAAAACTACATAATATAATATAATGTATGATATAAAATTTGCGCATCAAAAATCTAAATGATTACAATGATTTAACATTGCACTCCAGAAAAGCATGCTTTCTTTGTATGTTATAAAGCACACTTATATAAAAGTACAATTTTCAAAGATATATGCAAAAGCAAAGTTTTTATACCTCCAATCGTCTTTCTAAAATTTTTTGGCCACCTTCACTGCCATAATCAGCTTCGTATGGAAAACTCCAATCCCTTACTAGAAACAGCAATTTCTAAAGAACAAATAAAAGGAATATTACAAGCTTAAGATAAAAATTCAAAAGAAGAGCATAAAAGAAAACTAGCTAAATGAAATAGTTTATTGAAATAAAATACATGCAAAATAAGAGTAATAATTGAATAAATAAAATAGAAAATTCTGGGATAAGAATTTATACTTAATGATTTATAAAAATTTAAAAATATTTATTCTTTGTCTTTTATTTTATTTTTTATTTTATTTTATTTTTTTTTTTTTTTTTTTTTGTCCTTTTTATGATGCCACCTTTAGTCTCTAAAAAATTATTAAACCTGTATTTCAGAATATAATAAATTGAAATTAACAATTTTTAAAATGTCTAATCACTTAAAGGTAAAGAAATCTAAAATTAAAGTAGCTATTTCTCATTCCTAAGTTTCAAGAAAAATTATATATAAAATATATATACAGACGAATAAAACATTTAATTATTGAAATTATTTAACAGTTATTTTTAAAATGAGTTCATAACAAATGTGTAGTTTCAACAAAATGTTTATCTATTGATTTACTTTCTATGTGTATCTTTTGTGAGAAATTTTTTTATAATTTTCATTATCTTCCAAAAAAAGTAACAGTTTACTGAGCCTCGGTAGTTACTATGTTGTTAGACACAAAATAAGAAGCTCATGAGGACTAATTTTTGGAAGCTCAAAATCAACATGATCTCAGGCAGCGTGTGAATGTGTAAGGTTACAGGAGTTTCTTTATACAAAAATGACAGTCCAGGTCACTTTCCCTTCAAAAGTCTTTCTTGAAGCCAATTATCCAACAACAATATGAACAATTCTGGCCAATGCTTACAAAAATTGTATAAAAATGTGAAGTTAAGAATAGAGATGTAAATTTTCTGGAAAAATATAAGTGGCAGAAAAAAAACTGGTTTTTTACCAGTTTTTTTCGGAAAAAACAGAAAAATTGATTTTTCATGATCGTTCCTCCCAAATAAATAATATTTTCTTAGAAAATATTAAATAATAAACATTTTTTTCCATTTATTTGTACCAAAAGAAAATTATTTTCACTTTATATTACAAAATAAAAAGAAAGAAGCAAAGCCTGGTTTTAAAAGTTTAGTGTTTTTTATACAGCCTAAGAATTTTTATTAAATGCTATTGTTTGTTATATCATATCTCTGTTGAAATGATTTTTCAGTTACATGTTTAACTACCAATTGACCTAATTTAAAAACCTGAGCCAATATCTCTGCAGTTTGGAATGAAATAAATTATGCATCCCATTTACATAAGTCTAGTTTTTAAGTAAATGATACTAGTTTAAAGAAATAAATTATTGCAGCTTTGTCATTATTATGAATGTCAGTATTCAAAAATTCCATTGTTTGTTTAAAAAATGTATATTTTTACAATATTACATTTTTATCTTACAATCATAATTTTATTTCCTTTAAAAAATTTGTTTAGTTCTTGTATAGCCTTCCATTATCAACTCAAAAAAGTTTTGATTTAGTTTTATAATCTAAATTCAAACAAAACTAAGTTTTAGTTTGGCTTACTCAGGTCTGCAACTAAAAAACAGTATATAATTTATTGACTGTTAGATTTTTACTCACTGAAACCACATATTTTTTTTCTTTTTATCCTGAAATCTGGTATTTCTCTCTTGAGTAAGAAACCATACTCAAAAATGTTTCCATATGGTAATTTCATATTTCTAAGAGTGGAACTGAAAAGTTATGAAAACTATAAACTAACTACAAATAGAAAATACTCTCTTTTTGAGGAATTAACAAAAGTAGTTACACACAGAGATAAACTTCTACTGTACTTTAAAAAACTACTAAAATTCAAAGTTTAATCAAGAAGAAAATTATAATTTGGAACATAGTTATTCGTAATAAAATATGGATTTTTTTTTCCATCGCAATTGTACTTTTCTAATGCAAACTGCCCATGTTATGCAACATTACTGTATATTATGGAGGTAAACTGGAGGTCAATTTTAGATTCAACACCTTGAAAAAACATTCAATTAATCAGCTATAACGAAATCTTGAAAAATGCAGCATAGTAGTGCCACCTATAGTGCAATTTATACTAAAAACTAAACAACATTAATATATATCAGGAACTGGCTGAATCTGTAGTTTGATGAAAAATCGTCCTTTAGTTCTTGAGATAGAGCTATTGCGATAATCATGAATAATACAGCATAGCAGCACCACCGGTTGGGCGACATACACCAATAACTAAACATCTCGAGTTTATATAAAGGTGTAACTGAATCTAAAGTTTTGTGAAATTATGTGCATCAGTTCTTGAGATATAGTGCCCATAAAATTTTTGTCACATAGATTCACAAAGTGACAGATTTTTCCAAAAACCACCAAATCGTGTTCAGGACCTTCTAAAACATTTAAATACACCAAAAACTAGAAGTCAAAATTTTCACGAATTCAATACTTACTTCTTGTAAAGATAGAAGAAAGTAATAAATGCACGCTTCAAATTTTATGTTAAATTTTTAATTTTATCATTTCCATTAATCAGCATATTATTGAAATAATTTTGCACATGAATTAATTTTTAAAAAGAAAAGTTGCATTTAAGATTTAAGATATCTAGATTTTTTTCATGTAATCCTGTTTTTGTGAAATTGTGAACTTCTTGTATATACTTGAACAAAATATAATCAGAATTTGTGAATTAGAAATTATTACTATATTTAGGTTCCTATTTAGACATTTTTTTATAAGTTTATTCATACATATATAGAACTTTATAAGATTCAGCTGCTATATGGCATGAGATTTTTTTTCTTCAATCACTGCATTTGTGAAAGATTCAATTTGCAGCTTAAATTTTTTTCTGAAATCTCTATTTTCAAGAGAAATTTTGCGAAGGGTCTTGTGTTTCAAAGTAGAAAAAAATGAAAAGGATCCTTTTAAGTCTTCTCAAATAGAATTCTGTTCAAAGATCAGATTATCCACTTTAAAGTTTTCATGTGGGACACTCAACATAAAAATAAATAAAATTAAGAGTATGAGAATATAGCTATTACAAAATTTTCAATACATTATTTTACAAATGAAATTTCAATTTTTCCAGTTCGGAAAAATTGAAAAACAAGCCTTCGGGAAAAAACTGAAAAACCGGTTTTTTTCCCAACTTTTCCGAGCATTCCCATTTCTAGTCAAGAATAGATAAAATGACAAAATATTTATTCATTAATTGAAAGTTTGGAATTTTTTAAAGAGAAAATTTAAAAAAAAAAACATTCAATGGGATATATGAAAAAACCTAAAAATAATTTCCCTATTCTGAACTTTTATTAGTCTTATTTTACTATAGGTAGAAATCTCAACATCAGATTTGAATGTCATAATCTTTAAATTAATTAGGAAATATTAATACCTGAAAAGGTTTGTCATCACTCTCTTCAAGAGCTAATCTACCATATTCAGTAAATAGCTGCAAAAAAGAATAAATGATAAATTATATGCAGAATGGTCAGATGAATAAAGCAAAAATATTAATACAGTAGACTGCCTAAAATCTGCACAGCTTGGGACCAGAGGTTATGCGGGTTTTCGAATTTTGAAGATTTCTGGTCATTGCTTTGTTTATGTTTTAAAAACAATAATTAATAATGCAGTCGAAAATATAATGTATGCTTACAATATAATAAAATATTAAAATAAGTAATAAAATAAAATAAAAATTTAGTCAAGTTTTAAAATGATTAAAATATTAAAAGCAAAAGGTCAAATTAATAATCAATACAGTAGACTCCCTCAAATCTGCACTCCTAAAATCCACACATAATTTACAGATGTAAACAATGAAATGTTCAGTTTAAATGTAGGTGCAAAATTTGACTTTTTTAGTTTTATATCAATTCCATATATTTTTTAATTTGTAATTTTTGTTAAAGTTATTGAATTCATGTTTTTTCATCTAGAAAGAATTTATTTCTGAAAAAATCAAGGTATTGCTGATATCATTGGCAATCACAATCTTACCAAATATATTTATATGTATTAATCAAGCTTTGTTTTTCATGATCCTGATGTGAATTAGTAATATACCTTTATGAGGCAAGTTTCATTGAATTAGGAAAAACACATTTCGTATTTATAATGAATATTTAACTGTACATTATTGATTATTAGTTTGACCTTTGCTTTTAGTATTTTTAATCATTTTTAAAATTATCTAAATTTTTATTATTTTAGTTTATTACTTATTTTAATATTTTAGTATATTGTAAGCATTCATTTATACTTTTGATTTCATAATTACATTCAAATTACTTTTTAAAAAATATAAACAAAACAATGACCCGAAATCTGTAAAATTCTAAAATCCGCACAACCTCTGGTCCCAACCCGTGCAGACTTGAGGGAGTTTACTGTAATGCATGATTAAGTGTTCATTATAAAGATGAAATGTATTTTTCCAAAATTATTCAGTGAAACTTACCTCATAAAGGTACATTACTAATTCATGTCAAAACTATAAAATGAGGAAGTTTTTTTTTTCAGGTTTTGCCACACTTAATAATGAAAGAAGCTTCATTAATGCATAAATATATTTGGTAAGAAGATTGTGATTACCAATGATATCAGCAATACAGTAGACTCCCTAAAATCCGCACAGCTTGGGACCGTAGGTTTTGCGGATTTCTGGTCATTGCTTTGTTTGCATATTTTAAACAGTAATTTGAATGCAATTACTAATGCAATCTAAACTATAATGAATGCTTATAATATAATAAAATATTAAAACAAATAATAAATTAAAATAATAAAAATTTAAATAATTTTTTAAATGATTAAAATGTTAAAAGACGGTCAAGTTAATGATCAATAATGTATGATTAAATATTCATTATAAAGATGAAATGTATTTTTCCTAAACTATTCACTGAATTTTGCCTCATAAAAGTACATTACTAATTCATATCAAAATCATAAAATAAGGAAGTATTTCAGGTTTAATCAGACTTAATATAAAAAAAAAACTTGATTAATAGATAAATATATTTGGTAAGAAGATTGTGATTACCTATGATAACAGCAATATCTTGCATTTTTTCAGAAATAAATTTATTTTACCTTCATGAAAAAACTTGAATACAATAATGTTAATAAAATTTATGAATTAAAATATATATGTAATTGATATAAAACTAAAAACAATCCAATTTTCTCTCTATATCTGAACTGCATGTTTCATTGTTTACATCCATAAATTATGTGTGGATTTTAGAGAGTTGCGGATTTTAGGAGTGCGAATTTGAGGGAGTCTACTGTACATCTATTCTTCCTTCATGAAAAAACATGAATTTAATAATATTAACAAAAGTACAAATTAAAATACATTTGGAATTGATATAAAAAAAGTCAAATTTTGACCGAATATCTGAATTGACTGTTTCATTGTTTACATCTGCAAATTATGTGTGGATTTGAGGGAATCTACTGCATTCAAAATATCTAAGTAATCAAATATGTTTATAATTTGTTTAAATCAGTCTTAGCAAAATTTGATAAAAACTATAAAATAAAATTAAAATTACTTCAAGGTGTTGTAGATCATCTTCTTGAATATTTTGAGACAGGTTATACACCTAAAAGAGGAAAAAAAAAGGCATTTCAATACAACTAATAAAAAAACAACTTGTAAATGGTCTTACCAAGAGAGAAGTAGATAACTTAGGTGATAAATTATTTAATATTACAATCTATATTAATAAAAAATAGTTTTGCTCTGTCTACATGGTGTGTCCATTATGACTAATAAAATCTATTGCACATAACAGTCTGAAAATTTGCATGAGGAGTCCAAAACACAGATAGTCGTATAGAAACTCAGAATTTTATTTTGACGTGACAACGTCTTGTAAATTGGTTTGCCGGGAGACACTTCAAGAAACTGCGTTACGTTACGCTCCGCTCACGATACGCGCTCACTTTTCTCTTAACTTTTTCCGGTCACTTGTGGGACCATTTTCTGAACGTGAATGTGAATTCGCTGCAAGGAAGGGGCGGTGCTTAATAGGAATTTTAGATAGTATCAAACTAAGACGGAATACGTTATGTATTAGTTATTAGTATAAAGTACAAAGAAAATAAGTGTAGTTTATTTCATAATTCGGTGGTATATTATGGAAAACTAATGATATGTGATTAGTGAAAGCCATTTTACTTTAGTTATATTCTGCTCATTGAAAAATTCTTTAATATGCTGTTTACAAAATTCAACATTTGACATCAATAAACATGAAGTAAAATGTGTTTAACAAACACAGTGTATTGCAAGTTAGTGTATGTATATTTGTATATAAATACGTATGTATGTGTAAAGGTAAAAATAAAATTTTGTTAATATGAAATTCAGTGCGAGATTCTTTGTATAAATTAATGTTTTAAATATAATTCTTTGTATAAATAAATGTTTTAAATTGTTACTATTATTTCATCCTTCTTCCTACTATACGAATGAATATTCACATTAAAATTATTTTACAACTCAAAGTCGTTGTCACGTAAAACTTTCGCCCGTATACCGACTTTACAGGCAACCAATTTTTTTTTATTTTTTTTATTTATTTATTTATTTATTTATTTTTTTTTTGATAATTAGCTGAGATATTAATTAAAACTCATCAAAAAGTCCAATTAAAAGAATATGTGATATTTTGTAAAACCACAAAAGAGACTGATTAAAGCATCAACACCTGCTTCAATTGTTGAGAGCAGAAAAAATTTATTAGGTAAATATGAGTCAGAGATTTTTGGATACATTCAAAATGAGAATAAGAAAAAGAAATTTATTCTTAAATAAAACGGTAGTCAGAAATCATAAGGTATATCAAAATTTCCTAAACTATTTCAGGTAGGACTTGAAAATTGGCATATAATAGAAAATAAGATTCTATATAAGATTTTTTTTTTTTTTAAATCAACCGTTAACATTTTAAAATTCACATAAAAAAGCACAAATAAATTTACTAAAATTTCTTGTAGGAGCATACATATAAAATTATTTAAAATACATTAGAAATATCTTTAAAACATCACATTAGAAATACTAAATGCTTTCAGCCATCACATGGCCATCATCAGTGGATATTTAAATGTTATTACTTTTCTTTATGATTATTCGAGAATCATCTAGAAGATTTTCAATTGTAATTTATCCATTGTATTTTAAAGGTTGTATGGCACATAAAATGCCAGATTTTCAAATTTTCAATTAAAAAAAAAACTTTTAATCTAGAATGCAGCAATTCTTCCTAAACTCCATGAATATCATATGATAGTATATCATTACAAACTATATCTTTATTAATAATTATTTCAATAGCTTCTCTTATAATGGTTTCCTGTTAATTACTTGTATGAAAGATAATTTATTAAAATCTATTATTATAGGTTGAGTTTTAGCTAACTTGATAACACAATATAAGGTCTATTTAATCTGAGATCTGCTTCATGTTGTTTAATTCTAACACTAAATTTTCTCATTATCATACCTACAAAAAAAAAAAATTCTCTTTTTTTGCTCAAAATTGAAAAGTTTGTTGCTATGTACATAACATTTTAAGCCATAGAGCAAAAGCAAATTTTTGCTCAAAAATTTTAGCAATTAAATTTAACTGATAAACCTAACATTGCCTAGGTCCATGACAACAAAGTACTGCAGTAGTCTTAATTTGTCATTTGTCAAAGTACACTTTCATTTACTTTTACCTGAATGAATTTTACCTTAAAACTCAGACTTCTATTTCTCGTATCCTTTTGAAATTAATTTCAAATTACATTAATATCTTAATTATCACCTCTAACAGTCTTAATGTTAATTTATGAATAGTGGTTACTACTATTTCTGAAAGGCGAAAGTACAGGTCCCACTCTTTGTACTGCAATAGACTTAGTCACTTGTTGAAAAGCACTTGCATTTCCTTCCCCCTCCAACTTTTATGGACTTTTGCTTAACTGAGCCCTATCTTAATAACTCAACTTCTATCACTCATACGTCATACTTCTCAGAAACTAACTCCAAATTCCATTAATATCTTAATTATCACTTCTCACAGTCTTAACGTTAATTTATGAATAGTGATTATTACTATTTCCAAATAGTAATTCAGCAAACTTTTAAGTTCCTGGCTCATATACCAGTCAAAATTTTTGACCAAGGACTATTTGTCAAAAAAACTTTACATCTCACCCCACCTTTTAATCTCTAATTCCTCAGTTAATATATTTCTAGATTTTTGTGTTAATAGAGGTTTGTTTAGTACAGAGTTTTTTTTTATTTTTTTATTTAACCTTTTAAAAATCTTTATTACTTTTATAAATATGAATATTTTTGCTTTCCACGTTAATTAGAATATACTATATAAAACTGTGCATGGAATTTTACATTTAATGTATTTTTTTTTTATGTTGTGTACATTAAAAAAATTAAGGAAGTTCAACAAACTCTCATTAACATTATAAACTTGACTGTTAAATACATGCACAAAAATATTAAATGCACCATGGAGAACAAGTAGAAAAAAACTCAAACCTCTACCTAAATTAGCAAAAAAGTCTTAATGTTTACTGAACAAGCAAGTTATAAAAATAGGAACAGGGAGAAAAATTAGTTTAAAAGTTTTCATTTATATGAGTAATTATGCAGGATCTATTAATAAAATTTACAATATCTCATTATATAACTAACAAACAGGTAAAAATGAGGTGTCAAGATTTTTACAATTAAAAAAGCTTTCAGTTAATATTTTTTTTAAATCAATAATGTCCCCTTAAAAGAAGATGGAGGGGGGGGGGGGGCAAAGTGGTCTAGATTATATTATATTTTATATCAGTTGAAATGAAGATTCTCATCTCCCTGTTTACTTCTTTAATTTGTAAATTAATAATAAAAAGTTTTTAATATTTTTCTTTTTTTTTTTTTATCTTGATTATAAACTTTTTTCTGTGCTTTGGAAAAGGGATCTGAATTTAATCTGAAATCTGAATTTTACATCATAATTTAAATTATTAATCTCAAATAGTATAAAATATGCATATAGAAATTTAAATATGCAACTTTTAAAATGATTAAAAAGTAACAAATTAATAATAACCTGAATAGAACTCAACATTGTGCTCAAAGCAAATACTGTAGCACATTCTTTAACAGTGGAGGAACTATCAAATGCCCCTTGAGTATCCATTAACAAAACAGCAACCTATTAAATAAATATGAAACTTATATCATTTAAGTGACAAATAATCAGCTATATTTAAATTTAATATTAAATACAAAACAAAAACATCTATTTTAAATTTTAAAAATATCATTGTAGAAAAAGATTGACAATTTGTTGATGTGTATAATGGTTTATCAGGGTTCTATAAATGACATACCTGGCATTTTCAGAAAATGGCAAAGTATAAAACAACACTTAAAAAATATTAATGCCTTTTTTTAATCGATATGATTATAAGACTTGTGTAGCCTATTTTTTAAGTAATACACAAACAACATAATTACAGTTCATAACAGATGAATATTATGAAATACAATTATGTTACCTTATACACTACAATAATAAAGATAGTTTCCAGAGAAAAACATAAAAAACAATGTAACACTCATAGAGACATATGAAAAAAAGTATGCATATGTCTTTAAAATGTAATTTTGATTAATTTCAGAAATTACAAAAATGTCTTGTAAGAAACTTTAACTTAAAAATTATATTTGTCTTAAATTACAAGCAATGTGAAACTAAATTACTTAAAATGTGACAAAGAAATATTTTTAAAAAGATAAAGGTAGGGGAATCACTGAATACTGTACACTTGTATTATCTTCTTTCCTAAGCCACCCATACTTGAATTACAGAAAATATCTGACACTGACACACACTCACATTATTGAAAACTTTTTTTTCCTTTACTTTTTCACATTTTATATTCTTTCACTTTCCCATAAATTCCCTTTTCTTTCACATTCCCCAATTTTCCACCTTCACTGAATCTTTGATATTTCAATCTAAATTCCATGACTTATCCAGTTTTCAAATTTTTGTGACTTTTACAAGTTTTATTTTAACTGAGCTCTGACAACAATGTTGAATTATTTTGTACAAGAATAGTTTTTGAACATTTATATTTGGACCACAAGCAATTTGTAATTGTGATTCTGACCAGTGTTGTAGTTCTAAAAAAAAAGCAGGGAATATATGCCAACATCATGAACGTTCATAAGATAGGATATAGGTTAATGTTTTATTTGACAAACAGAGGGTATATGGAGCTTCTTTAAAAAATCCAGACAGCAAATGGCTTATATCCATGTATATCCTCCATTACATTGCTGATTCTGTCCGATAATCAACTCTAACAATGAACAAATATTTTGAATCTTTAATATTAAACAGCTCAAAAACATTTTTGCAAAAGTTAAAATTAAGAACTCGCAAAATTTACAAATATCAAATATTTACATTGTAATCAAAAACATAAATAACAAATAATTCATTTTATAACTTTAAAAATGATACTATACCTCTTCACCTGATTTTAAAGTTATGTTATACACTTTACTCCATAATAGAATGCCTGTAGTATCTCTTTCAGATCCTCCACGCCATGAGAAACCTTTTAAAGGCTGGTTTTCATCTCCTAGCCATCCAGATGCACCCTTAAAAAAAAAAAAACAAGTTTAAAGATATTAAATCTTATTTATCTATAAATTCATTAATTCTTTTCTGTTTTACAAAACATACACCATTTAAATTTAAAAAAAAATTAATTAGTTAATCTTTTATTACAATACTATTTTAGTTATCAGAATTCTATCTTTGTGTGCTCGTTAAATTTGTGTTAAAGTATGTGATAGGACAATGTACTTTATCTTGCAAAATTAATGCTTTAGGTATTTTATTTTTCTGCATTATTGTAAAATATCATTTATTCATTTATTTTATTGGGTTTTCTTTCTCATATTTTAAGTGAAAAAAATCCATAAAAATCACAGTACATGTGTTTGATGAACTACATATAAAAGACTAAAAAAAAGTGGTAAATAATCTGCCACCCCTGGAAAAAGTTTTTGCCTTACCTGGCAATATGGTCTAGTTACGGGCCTGCACCCAGCCCTACTATTGGTGTTCTTTTTTATAATTTTGTGATGCTTTTCATTTGTTTACTTCTTTTGAAGGATCATTCTGAAATCTTTAGTTAAAATTTATCTTCACTTCTTTCCATTGTTAAGTCTCTCTGAACTTTTTGTCAATAACCACGAATGGTTGGAGTGAAAAGGGAGATAAATGCTCTTGAAAGCAAATATTTGAAGGGGAAAAAATGGGATAAATGTCACAGACAGATTACTTATTTGTAAATCAGAAATCCAAAATCGATAATTAAAGTTTATTTTTGGTTTGGGTTTAAAAAGTACATTATAAACAGATTAAAGGTTTTATAGAGTCCGTTAAAAATGAAATTGTTAATCACTACTTACATAAGATTTCATTCAGGACCAAGCATCTGAGTACATTATATGCGAAACTATGTTATATCCCAGGTATAATATAACCAGTATCAACTGTACTTATTTGCAGTTTCTATTAATTCTGTAACTAATCACTCTTTCATCTAGGTAATTTTTAACAAAACATTTATTTAAAAAAAAAACTTCAAATTCCACAATATTTCTAAATCTATGTGCCCAAGACCTTGCAAAAATGACAGAATTTAAGAAAAAATAAATAAATTGAAACAAATTAATCTTCCCACTGCCGCGACCGGATATATCCATTCACTAGGCTGCAGGTTTCACTGCAATTGAAACTTTATTTAAAATTATATAATTCTACAAATGAAATCCTGTTTTATGAAATTTAAGTTATGATTGATACTTTCAAGGCTTACAAGCCTATACATAACAAAAACAATTATACAATGATAGAAAATCCCTCTTTTATTAACATTTAAAGTAAACCGCAGAGAAAAAAACATTACAATTTTGCCCTTTTGCTTGGCAGTCAGGGGGTTAATTGTATTTTTCAACAGCTAATTAAAAAAAAATTTTAAATTAATGACACTTATTATCATAGAACCAAGAAACTATATACATATATACATTTATAAAATATCAAAACACTTTACTAAAATATTTCCTCATAAAATAGTGTCCTTTTTTGGAACTAGCATCCTGCCCTTTTTCTTTCTAGAATTAACATTAAACTAGCAAAAGCCATGCTTTGTCTGGATTCGCGAAGCATTATTTCATTAGATAATTATTTGAAAGTAACAATTTTTTTTTAACATTATTTGATAATACTTGATTATTCCAACGACCAAAAAAGTACTGCCAAACTAAAAGATTAAATGCCAATGATGAGATAAAGAATGTCACATTCACTCGTATCAAGTGCTCGTTACCCCATCAAGTGATTTTTGATTTCAAATTTTATTTGTTCTTTCGTTATTTAAAATAAAAAGTAAATTTGTTAATTTGGACAATAGTTTAGCGGTTTGTATAATTTGTGAAATTGGTGGACGGGATAACCAAGCAGTATTTATTATTTTTGCATCTTTACTAAGCAAAAATGTGATTTTATGTTTTAGTGTATTTTAACCCGTGAGTAGTAGCGACTTTTTCCACAACGTCATTAGTCGCGCTCGGTCTTTTCGCCGCTGGCTCCCCGATACCAAATATGTGAAATAAGAAATATTTTTCATTTAATATATGAATATAACATTTCAATGAATATATAAATTTGCAGTTTTCTTAAATTATGCATTTTATTCATGAGATATGGAGTAATTCGAAAAAGTAAAAATGAACTGATATTAGTGATTGTTACGTAGACTTTTTCGCCAATTTCAACTTTGTTTCTAAAAATGTACCTGAAAGAAAAACAGAGGTGCCGTGTTACTTCACTAAGGTGTTCGAGAAACCTTCAAAGTCAGCTACATGGTAGATCTCCGTTGTATTTGTAATCTGATACAACTTAGGAGAAGATAAGTTATACGGGCGGCGAAAAGACCGACACGCGACTACTGACGGGTTAATTTTAGAAAAGTAAATTCAGTCAAATCACTAAGAATTTCCTTGGAATTTTTTATTTTTGATATAAGACTGGTATAAATATACCGGGTGATCCAAAAGTTAGGACGAACTTTAAAAACGAATAATTCGAAAATGAATCAAGATACAAAGATACGGTTAGCACCAAACGGATGGAAAAGAAACCAAGTTTTGTGTGGCTACAGAAAAAAAGTTCTATTGACAACAAACAGATGACGCTGTCGGATTTCTGAATTGCAAGTGTGACAGGCACTCTAAACAGTCACCTTTATGCAAGATGAAGCACCACTTCATATTGCTCTGCCTGTGTAACGCCTGCTACTCTCAATATTTGGGGGATGATCACATTATCAGTCGCTAATTTAATCATCAGGGTTGGCAAGTTTCTTCCGCAGTGGAAAAAACCACGGAAAAAACCATGCAAAAAACCGGCCGGAAGAAATAGGTTTCTTCCAAGTGGAAGAAATGGAAGAAACTGTTTTTCTTCTAGAATGTACCATATACTTCCAATTTTATAAAATTATAATAAATATCTTCTTCCCATAATCTTATATGAATTAATTCTATTGGACCAAAACAAATTTAATTAAATATATATGCTAATTTAATAATTACATCAGTTTTTTTATAGCAAGATCACACACAATGTCTGTCTAAAGATCTTCAACTACTGGCTAAATGAAAAGAAATTTTATCCAAAATTAAAATACACAAAATTATTTAAATGTTATTCATTTCAATTTAACCAACGTATTTTTTTAATTATTTAAATTTCTGAAACTATCAGTAAAGAGTAGGGATTCTTTATCAATGGTAGAATGAAACCCATTTAAATAAAAACTTTTAATTTACATCAATTTTATTAATGTAAGTGATATACAATAATTACTCTAATATTAAAAGCTTAATATTAAAATTTTAATATTACTGTATTAAACAGAGATCGATTAAAAATATGGTTTCATTTTCGGCCCAAAATCCAAGTTTTGCCAAAAACGTAATTGAAAATTCAGCTTGACTGAAACTCTCAGTATTCCAAAATTCTTGTTTCTTCTTTCGGAAATTTTCAACATTAGTCATTGATTTGAGCTGTATCAGCTTTAATGAGTGTATTGCAATGAACTTCGTTGTTTATAATTATCAGTCATGAATTAGTAATCATCTTATAGAAAATTTTTTGTTTAAACTGCATTAGTGTTTCAAATATTCTTTGAGAAAGTTCTAGAATAATAAATGATCATTTACAAAAATCATTATAGAAGAAAAATCAAAATGTGTATACTTAAAACTAAAATATTTTTTTATTAAGTGAAATTCATATAATTAGAAAATCTTCCTGTGTCATTGAATTGTGTTTTATTGTATATGAAAATAAAGTTTTTGAACAGTTAACAGTTGTGCAGAATTAATAAATACTATACATATAATTAATTTATATTTATGTATATGTATGTATTAATTATTTTAAAACATACAATTTAATTACTTAAATTGTTTTTGGATGTTTTCATTTTTGGCTGAAACTTTGCATTTTCTGAAAATTGGTTTTGGCATTAGAAACCTGTATTGTTCAATACTTGTATTTTTTTAAGAAAATTAATAAAATTCTAATTTTTCTTAGTACAATGCAGCATAGTATAGCAAAAAAGTTTTTTAGCAGTAGGATGCTGCAATGAGTTTTTCAACTTAAATTTGATGAATGCAAAAAATGAAGATTATTATTTTTTTTTTTTCCAAGTCCTACACTTCAAGATAGTTTAAAAGCATTTTGACATACCCATAGATATTTTCAGAACACTACAGCATTGAGATATTCATGCTAGATGCTAGTATAAATAATTACAAATTTATTTATTTATTTACTGTGTTGCACAGTTTAAAAAAAGACATTTTTATATAAAAATATATTTTTATATGAAAAATAAACAATTCGTAGGTGGTTTTTTTTTTCTCTCTTTTTACATAAATAGCTTAATTAATAATAAAGAAAAACATCCCTCTACCTCTAGAGTAGTAAAAATCAATAATCTGAAAATGTCTGCTGAACCTGAAGTTTGTTATTAAAAAAATAGCTTATCTTTGCAAAAAAAAAATTATAATTAATTTTTTCAAATTAGATTTCATGTAATTATACTTTAATTCTTTTATAAAGTTAATATACTTTAACCTTGAGCATTTGTTTTGGTTTCTGGTAGTTTCTTCCATTTCTTCCGGTTTTTTCCAGTTTCTTCCAGTGTCCTGAAAGAAATAGGTTTCTTCCGGAAGAAACCCAACCCTGTTAATCATCCTCCAAGATCTTCAGATCTGACACCCTGGGATTTTTGGCTGTGAATATTGAGGTTTATAAATGCACCGTGACCAACTGGCATCACTAACAGTACAGAAAGATGCCATCTGCCAAAATGTGTCTGCCATAACGCAAGAAATTTTACTCGAAGATGTGAAAGGTGAGGTGCCTTGCTCACAGCTGTACATCTGAATGATGGACAGTACATTAAAAATTTACTGTAGTACTAAGTAACAGTAATGAAGTTGATTTGTTGTGAACATTTTTTTCATTGGTAAATCATCTTTTGGTGCATTAAATCACTATAGCGCCATCTATTGGTCGCCAACAGAACTATTTTTTTCGTTGCCACACAAACCCCGTTTTTTTTACATCTGTTTGGTGCAAACCGTATCTTTGTATCTTGATTTGTTTTCAAATGATCCCCCGGTATATATTTTCAAAACAAAAATTGACATTTCTGAAAATATTTTCAACTAAAAGCTCTTTTTAAAAAATTTTTTACATTATACATTTTGTTTTCTAACAAAAATGGGCACTACTTGGTTATCCTGTTGACCAATTTCGTCAAATAATACAAAACGCCAAATTATTAGCCAAATTGTACAAATTGACGCATTTTTTAAAATAACGAAAAAACAAACAAATTAGTACAGGGCTTGAATTTTGGGGGCGGGATTCATGCCCAAAATTTTGAAACCCCGCCAAAATAAATAATGCGATCGATTAATAAATAATGCGATCGATTGACAAGTATCATACTTTTTTCCGCAGCGGAAAAAAGGTGGTTCTGTCCCAAATTCCGTCCCCCCCCCCCCCCCCCCCCAATTTAAAAAAAAAAAAAAATTAACGCATTCAATTCCAAAATGTATGAAAAAACAGTTTTCAGATCGAAAATTCGGACTTACAAAAATCGCGTATTTTGTAAAATGGTCGCCGAAAAAAGCAATTTTGCCGCCAAACATTAGTATAAAATAACTAATTTCGCCAAATGATCTTAGGAAAGAAAAAAAAAAAAAAAAAAAACATCAATTTTGTTAAAAGAGGGCAGAAAAAACACAAATTCGGTCAAATGGAAAAAAGCAAATTTTTTTAAAGAATCGTGGGGAAAATGCCAAATTTCTCAGAGATGATGATTAGCAAAAAATAAAAAAATAAATTTGAAATTCACAGCATTTTCTGAAACTTTTTTTTTAGCAGAGTGTGTGTGAAGAGGGAAAAATCCAGTTATGACGCTGTGTTTTTTTTTCCGCGGCCCTTTGACGAAATTTGTGGGTTTTTCGATATTTTTGAGGAAATTTACAGATTTTTCACAATTTTTGGACAAAATGTTCGGATTTATCGCAATTATTTAACAAAATTTGGGGACTTTTTGCATTTTTTGATGAAATTTGCAGTTTTTCGTGATCTTTTGACGAAATAAGCGGTTTTACCGCGATTGTTTGCGTTTTCACGATTCTTTAAAGATTTTTTTGTTTTTTCTGTGAAACTTGAAAGAAATTCACATTTTTCTCGATCCTTTGATGAAATTTGTGGATTTTTTTTTCACACTATTTTTTAACAAAATTTGTGTTCTCCCCTCCCCCCTACAATCTTTTGAAAAAATTTGCGTTTTTCTCACGATCTTCTGACAAAATTTTCGTTTTTCAAGCGATCCTCGGTAAAGAGCTGAGTTTTTCCCGCGATCCTCTGATGAAATTTGCGATTTTTCTGAGAGTGATTTACAAAACTGATTTTTTTCGGCGACCATTTAAGGAAAGATTTTTTTTCTTTTCACTTTCGGAACCAAATACATCAAATTTTTTGGAAATTCAGAACCGAATCCCCCCCTGTGTCGCTTAATAAATATGAATTTCGTCTCAGGACCGTGAAAAAAGGCAAATTTCGCCAGTGTTGCAAAATAAATATGTGGATTTCACGAAAAATTTGCGAATTTTTTCATGGTCTTGTGGATTAAACGCGAATTTATTCAAAGAGCCACTAAAAAGTGTGAATTTTGTCAAAGAATCGTGAAGAAGACATGAATTTTGTCAGAGTCGCAGAATAAATGTGAATTTATTCAAAAGCGTGCTAAAAAATGCAAATTTCGCCAAAAAATCGGGTCGTAGAAAATGCAGCCATCTCTTTAGAAAATGGCAAATACACAAACATATATATTTATTATTGTATGTATAGTTTTTAATCGGAAATAAAATTAAACTAACTTTTATAAAATTGAGATTAACCCGAACCCAACTTGCAGGAATCTACTCTCAATCTAAAATCATGCCGAACCAAAAACAGAGTTTATTATGCCCGTAACAAAAATTATTAGCACTTGGGATGGGGGGGGGGGGGGGGAGAGAGAGAGAGAGAGGGAATTTACAATCTGAGTTGTTGATAAAAATTGCTTCAGTGGTATTTTGTCATGTCTGTATTCCTGTAATTGTTTTAATAACACATAAAATAATAATGGGTTTTAAAGATTTTTTTATTCCCTCCCAAACAATTAAACTCCCCTCCATTTATAAATGTTGGTAGGGAGACTCCCCTCCTTTGAAAATTTGAATTTCAAGCCCTGTAGTAATACATTAATAAAAACTCAAATGAAAAGTCGAATTGGGATGTGGACCAGGATCCATATTATTAGCTACAAAAAAATATTTAGTTCATTATTCAGGGCTTGAATTTCAGGGCGGGATGGCGGGATTCGCACCAGAAATTTTGAATCGCACCCAAAAAAATATAGGCGGAAGGCTCCCGCCCAAAATAAATCACGAATTTTCCGAAAAAATTTGAATATTGAAACTACGATTAACTCTCACAATCTTTTTGCGAATTTTGTGATACTTTCATGTGAGTTTTTTACTGCGAAAAATCATTGGAACTCCGATATTTTTACGAAACCAATCGTCAAATTTCACATTTTTTCCCGCGATCGATTGACAAGTTTTGTGCGATTTTTCATCGCGAGAACGGAGTAATTCTGTTTTGAATTCTCTAAAAAATTAACACACTCGATTCCAAAAGTTATGAAACATCGTTTATCAGCGGATAGTTATGGATAATTATGTCCAAATTTCCGGGCTAATAACCAATTTTTCACAGCTTTTGAGCCGAGCTGAATTGCATATTTTCACAATCAATTTCATCAACATCAATCGTTCGTAGAAAATGGAAACGCAGACAATTTCTTTAGATTATCCTGATAGAAATACCAATTTTCTCAAAAAATCGCAAAAAAGTCTGACTTTCCACTTATTTGTCATTTTCTGTATTTTCGATTTTTTATATCTTCAAGGATCACGAAAAAAAGGCCATTTTAATCAAAATATTGCGGAATAAAAACGCAATTTTCGTCGGAAGGTCGCAACAAAAATAAAAATTGCTATTTTAGCCGAAAGATCGCAAAAAAAATGCAATTTTCATTTAAAAATAGGGATGCACCGGATACTGATTTTGCCGGATATCGGATATCCGATGCCTGCCGGATTCAGATATCCGGCCAGATATCTGGTACTGAATATGTTTTTAGTTATGGTGAATGTTTGTTTATTTCTTTATGCAATGCCATCTCAAATAGTAAATTGCAAACATGTTTCACACACCATTACAACTTTTAAACGTATTGGAATATAATTTACAGAAACTATATATCTTTGACTATCAGGGCTTAAAATTCAGGTTTTCACAGGCAGAGAGAGTTTTCCTCATAACATTTGTAAATGCAGGGGTGTTAAACTATATGAGAAGGAAAAAAATAACAAAAAAAAAAAAAAACACTTATTTTTTACATGCCATTTAAATATTTAATTTGTACCAGCATGAAAAAATTCCATTAAAATAATTTAAATCAACAACTCAAGATAATTATCCAAAGGTCTATTTTAATTAAAACAAACAAAAAGAATCAAACCTTATATATATCATATCTATTTTTCAATTTTCATTCAGTGTTATGAACAATTAATAATTGAGTTGCTAAATGAATATTTTAATTTAGATTTTATTCGATTTTGTGTGGTTTAGAATCTTTTGTAAGTTACACTTTTTTATTTATTTATTTATTTATTTTTATTTTATTTATTTTATTTTTTTTTATTATATCTGATAGGCATTCATTTCTAATTTACCTGCAAGAATAATACATTTAGATGATTGTATTGTCAATATCCTGTGGTTATTGCATACCACTTAGTGGAATTATCGTCAATACTGTAATTTCTGACATTTTAGCTAATTGAATTATGTTCTTCTAAGCAATGGAATTTTAAACCCATATGAAATTCTGAAAAGCGCATAATCAGTAGGTTTCTTCTATTCCATGAGAAATAGTTTATTTAAAAAGGTCATGTCCTAATTTCTGTGAACATGCACATAAACTATTTATTGTTTCTAAATGTGTTTCCTTAAAGTTTGCCATTTTTTTTTCAATCATTTGGAAAGCGGTTGATGTTATCGGTTTAGAATGGGCCTTGTGGTGTCTGCATTTTATTTTGTTTATTATTGGTCCAGGAAATCCATGACATATGTAGTATGTGACTCTTATTACATGAGTCATGTTTTGATCATTATAAAAATAATGTTTTTACTGATTTTCATTAACTCAATGGGAAACATTAAAACATCTTGCTTTGGACAATGGATGTCCTCATTTTATTTATTTATTTATTATTTTTTTACGAAATTCTTTAAATTTAGAAGAATTTTTATTTGAATAGGAAATCAAAATGTCATTTTTAATAAAGAAGAAAATAAAAAGTTACAAAATGGGCAGATGCAAATTATCAGATATGGAAAAAAAAGCGAATCCAAACAGAAACATCGTATGAAAGATTATCTTTTAAATGAAAAAAGAAGTATGATTATTAAGCACATTGATTACAAAATGTGCGATGATTTCGAAAATGAAAAAAAAATCTAATGCTGAACCATTGATTGTAAAAAAAAAAAAACATTTTTTTTCCAATGTGCAACACAAGATCTAATCTCATTTTGTTTAATGCTGATTCCAGGCTAATTAGATAGAGCTCAGACTCTAGTGACCGTTACTGCCCTTTTAGAAATTTCTTGTTTCGGCAAAAGAGACAAATTAGAAAAAGAAACTCACAAAATACGGAAATCGGCCATAGAAAAAATATCGCTGATTTTGTCCACCATGGCAAAAATAAATTTTTAAAAATAGTCAATCGGTCTGAAAAAAATTTAAGTTTGAGGGAGCTTGGGCAGTGGGAAAATATAGCAAAATTCATTAGTCATTTATAGTAAAATATTGTGAAATTTGTTAGCCTATCACAAGCAAATATAATGAAAATCATCAGCAGGTAACAGAGAAAAAACACAAATTTTTCAGGTGAACTCACAGGAAAATAATTATTAATTTCAGCAGAGTGTCACTAAAACAAAAAGGGAAATTTTCTAATCAGTCGCAGAATAAAATAGCTAAATTTGTCACATTCAGTTGAGAGAAAAAAATTGTGAAATTTGGCAATCGGTCTCGAGAAAAAAGTTGCAAAAGTTTGCGAGGCGAGCAAGCGAGAAAATTGTGAGAAAAATTACAAAGTTTTTCAATCAAATGCAAAAAACCAATCATGAATTTTGTATAATTGCTGTAAGAGAAAACTGTGAGATTTGCCAATTGACAGCAGAAAATATCACAAAAATAGTCAGTCAGTCCTGAGATTTGATCGCCATTTAACAAAAGAAAAAAAAAATTCAAAAACGGATTTTTAGCCTCCGATGCTATTTCTTTCAGGCAAGTTAAAAATGTTGTGTCATCAGCCCTGAATTTTCTACTGAACCGATTTTGATAATTATTTTTTTAAATGAAAGCTATTTTTTTGTAGTTGTGCCCATTTTAGCTATTTTTTAATTTATTTTCATTTTTATATTTTATTTTTAACTTTAAATGCTTTTTTACGATATTTCTTTAAAATGGTGGCAACTTAGTTTAGCTTTTCTCTCGATAATAAAAATTTATTTTTCATTATTACTTTCCACAAGTCAGAAACTTTATTTCATCAGTGAACATGTCCTCGCTTTTTAAAGAAAAAAACTAATTGTTTTCGTAAAATTTAACCACAATAAAATGATTGCATATAATTATGCACTAATTGAGGTAAAAAAAAATATATTTACTGAGAAATAATATTAATAATGTAAATAAAATAACAGAAAATAATTTATGATAAAAATTAATGTCTAAAGCAAAGTAAGAAATATTTCAATTGAGGAAAATGATGGCATTCAGCAACCAGATAAAATGAATTTACATTATTACGGACGCCTTTTTCACATTACTAATAACAGTAACTTTTAAATAAATTTGAAGAGAAAATGACGTCACTATTTAAAACATCGCATTTTTACTCATAACGATATTACATTTCAATATTTCTTTTCATTATGGACACTGAGATTGAAATTTTACTTTCAGATGACTTCAGTTACTAAAAATAATGTCATAGTAAAAATTTTTTTTTTTTTTTTTTTTTTTTAAATAAATCTATTTTTCTGTAGTGCATATAAAATAAAATTTCTGGATTTCGCCGGCACTCAGATTACAATTTTAACTGAAGATGTGCAAATATTTGCATGCAAAATTGTAACTGGAAAACTTGACATTAAGTTTGGAAATATATTTATTATATATTGATTCAATAATGTAATTACTTTTGCTTTTTTTTTTTTTTAAGCCAAATCGATCGGGTCTTTTAAACATTTCATTCGTCGAGTTTAACGGGATTCCACTCGTTTTATTGTTAAAATGCATTTCCTTTTTCCCAAAGTCTATAAAAAAGCATTTAAACTAAAGAAAAAATCCGTTTTTGATGAATCTAGTCAATGAAGAAGTAGCACGTCAAATTGTATCTCTTTATTATTCCGCAATTCCAAAGTCTCAGAGAGAAATCGCTAATCAACTGGGTATTTCACGCCGTTCTGTTTGCTATTGTATTGATAAACACAAGAAAAATGAAGTTAGTTCATTGCATTCTAAACGGGGTCACCCTTCTACAAAATCTCGATCGATTTTTTTTTTTTCCCCTAATCGGAGGCGAAACTGAATTCTGCAATGGCAGTATCTACATTCAACTTGTTTTTTTTTTTTTTTTTTTGGAAACAGGAATGTCTTGGCCATAAGATTTTTTAAGGCATGAATCCAGCCATCCCATGCCAAAGTTCAAGCCCTGTATGTGTATATTAATAATATTGAATAAAAAATGTACTTCAAACATTTAAGTATCTGCTTATTTGTCAATGAAACGCTGATAATGGCTAATAATTACAATGAAATGCTGATAATTGCTAATAATTTGTACAATGAAATGCAGATAATTTATAGAACAAATTTTACACATTTATCAATATGTTTATTTTATAATTGTAAAGTAATTTCACAAAGAAATACATAGCTTCCATTTATAATGTAAACATAAAAAGGCTTACGAATATACCACTGGTTGAAGAGTTATTTCCAAACATGGGTTTACTTAATGATTTTTTTCATGTTTTAATTATTTAATACTGTTTTACCTTAAGCTACATTTAATTTTACTTTAAGTTAAATCACTTTCAAATTTATAAGCAAAAAAAAAAAAACTTTTAATTTTAAATATTTATAATGAAATCATGAAAATAACTAGTTGGATGCACCAATCCCAAAACTCTCTTCTATTCCATATATCTGAATGTTTCAAAAAATATTTACAAATACAGTCGAGTCTCTATATAACGAAATCCATCGTTCAGTCAAAAATTTCGTTGAATAGAAAACGGCAAAAAAAAAAATTGTACTTTATAAGAAAGCATTATGCTTTCCCAAAGGAGTTTTTATGTAGATGCAGTAGAAGATAACACCAGCATAGATGACGTTTAGTAACAATTTTTCATTCAAATGATCTCTCACAACAAAAAATGTTCCAAGTCGTCAAACAACAAACAAACTCTAAACGTAAAGAGAGTTAGTTTAGATAGATGAAAACCTGCTGAAAAAAACAACCTTTTCTGCAATTGCCCCCTCACCCCTTCCTTATTGCTGACTTACTATCCAAACCAAGAAATAAACACCATTTTCAAGACAATAATGGAATAGTTTTATCTTTTAGGATGCTTTGTGATTATTGCAAATCGTTCCAATAGCAAGCAAATGTTTCACTCTTTTCCAAGAACGCAAGCTCACCTTGGCTAAAACAAAGTCAAGTATAACCATGCAAAAATAATGTTTTTTTTTTTGGGGGGGGGGGGGGGTTTGAATGCCTTTTTTTAGACATAAGGAATAAGGTAGAGGATGCTATGTAGCTATGACTTATAAACGAGAAATCAATGAAAAAAATTTACTCAACAAATAATTTGAAGCGTTTTCAGAACATATAAAAGAACATTTTTGAAAAAATTCGTTAAATGGAGATATATGTTTCGCTATATGTAGATTATCTTTAATGTAATCATGAAAAAAATTGACCGTTCCTACAAAAAAATTGTTAAATAGAGAAATTTGCTGGATAGAGTTTCGTCGTAGAGAGAGTCAACTGTACTAATACTATTTCAATATTGTTAGTTCAGTACTATACCAATTTTTATTTTCATCCAGAATTTTTGCTGCAGTCAGTTAATTAGATTAAGAATGAGTTAATCTCTATCATGATATTTATTAAAATCAATATTCTTTTCTGTTCTGCTATACATCAGTTGTTTGCGAATAGCCAATTTTAGAAAGATACGAAGTTCGCATCGCTGCACGAACCGCCAATTCTCTGTAAGGATTATGAAAAATCAAAATTATTTTACAAAAATCATTATTACAGTACCATCTTTGGGCAAACTATTTTCAAATTGAAGGAAGACCAGACAGTCATTCCCAGAAATGTATCCAAAGAAATTTGGTTCAATTCTATGCATAACTTCATACAGTATTTGTTGGTAGAACAATGAAAATGGCACAAAAATTGCAATTACAGCACCACCTTACAGCGAAATGTTTCCATATTGAAGAAGAACCTGCTGGTTACAGTCAAAAATATGCACAAAATATTTGGATCATTCTATGCATAACTTCATACACTTTTTGATAGTATGATGGCGACACTGGGACAGACAGATGTTTTAAATAAACATGCTTTTGGGGATATTTGATCCCTAAAACACACAAATTTGTCAAAAAAAAATTGAGTACAATAATTTCTTCTTTGAAAGATAGAAGAAATTAAAAATAGGTTTGTTTAGTTGTGTAACTTAAAAACCAATTAACCCATTGTTTAAAGTAAAAGAAAGAAAGAAAATCAGTAAAATCACAGTTTAATAAACAACTTCAAATTTTATGAAGATAGAAAACCAACATTTAGAAATGCATATATGGTAGCAAACAGCTGTTTCGAATCTATTACCATTTGCTCCCGTGATAGGCATATGCTTCCCTGTGCTTCCCTGTCGCTTTGCTCAGCTTAACTTTTTCTAGCATGCTGAGTCTTATACTGATGAAGAATCTCGATAGTAGATTCGAAACTGCTGTTTTCTATTCTTTTCATGCATTATTTGTGCATTTCTCAATGTTGTTTTTTTATCTTTATACATTTTTGCACAAAAGCTTCATTTGCTATTTTGACTTCAAATTTTGTTTTACAATCTGAAAGTAGATACAATTTTCTAAAAGATATAAACGTAAACTTTTAAATTTGTTACAGAGTTTAAATATAAATAGTTGGAAAGCTGGCAATTCTTTAAACTTTTGAGAATTACCTTTTATTCATCGATAGGGAACTTATAATAATATTTCATCTTTTGCATTATAAACAAAAGTTTTTCGCATTGTTTGGGATCAAACAATTACTGTTATTAATATATATTTGATTTGTTGCATTCTGCCGGATATCCGATAGAGAAGTCGGATATCCGGTGATTGTGATTCAGATATCCGATGATATTTCGGATATTGAAAAATCAGCCAGATATGCCGGATATCGGACGGATATCTGTTGTATCCCTATTTAAAAAAAAAAAAAAAAGTGAGACAAACAGAGCAAATATCGTGAAAAAAAAAAAACATGGATTCCGTAAAAATATCGTAAGAATAACGCAGACTCAGTCAAAATATCATGTAAAAAATGCAGATTGTGTCAAAAGATTGCAAAAAAAAAAAAAAAAAAAATGCAATTTTCGTCAAAATATTACGGAATAAAAATACGATTTTCATCGAAAAATCGTGTGAAAAAAAGCCATTTTCGTCAAAAGATCGCAAAAAAATGCTATTTTCGTCAAAATATCCCGAGATGACGCAGATTTCATCAAAATGCTGCGAGAAAAATGCAGTTTTCGTTAAAACATTGCAAGAGAAATGCAGGTTCCGTCAAAACATCGCGAGAAATACGCAGATTCCTTCAAAATATCACAAGAAAAACGCAGATTTCATCATAAGATCGCGAGAAAACCGTGATTTTTGCCAAAAGATCGCGATAAACTGTGATTTTCATCAAAAGAACGTGAGAAAACCGTGATTTTCGTCAAAAGATCACGAGAAAACACGATTTTCCGCAAAAGATCGCAGAAAAGATACTAATTTCATGACAGAATTTCAAAAAATTTGCTGTAATATTGTTATCAGCAACATTTTTGCAAATTAAACATTAGCTTGCCATGTTTGTTAATTGATGTTTTAAGTGAAAACATGTTAAAATTTAAATTGGACAACTAGCTAAGATTGCTGTGTAAAACATTGTGTCAGAAGTATGAACTTAAAATAGAAACTTTAATTTCAGAACTACATATAATATCTGCATAAATGGATTCACTCTGACCTCTTCTCCCCCTCCCCCCCCCCAAAAAAATAAAATTAAACAGGGTTTAAACAAAAGTATCGACAATTTTTTTGTGAATAAAATAAGCTTCTTAATTGTCTTACACATGTGTTATTTAAAATAGTTTCTCATTTTCTGGTTTACATGCTTTTCCTCTTAACTTTTTGAAATCTTATGCCTGTTATTCTGAGATATTGATAAAAATTGCTTCAGTGATATTTTGTCTGTATTCGTGTAACTCTTTAAATAGCACATAAAATAACAGTAGGTTTTAAAGATTTTTTTTCTCCCTCCCAAACAGCTCAACTCCCCTCCATTTATAAATGTTGGGAGGGAGACTCCCTTCTTCTGGAAAATTGAATTTCATGCCCTGTTATTTATTATTACATTTATGACAAGACTTATAAGATCCGTCATATAGAATATGCATGCCAAACCAACGACGATGACAAATTTTACAAAACTATAATTTTAGGGAAGAGTTTCACATCTTGTTCTGATTTTTGTGGTTACCTAATAAATCATTTTTTTAGTGATAAAAGTTTCAAAGTGTTGCTGCGATCTTTAGCATTTGAGGCTACATATTGTTTATATGCATACATATCGTATATAACTTAAAAATATATGTTTATAAAAATTTTAAAA
The DNA here is from genome assembly GCA_964019185.1 of Maratus speculifer. Taxonomy (NCBI): domain Eukaryota; kingdom Metazoa; phylum Arthropoda; class Arachnida; order Araneae; family Salticidae; genus Maratus; species Maratus speculifer. The sequence continues at coordinate 11,264,703 of OZ025300.1, read as the reverse complement.
AAATGTTTTTTGTCATTTTGAAAAGTTTGGTAAGATGCTAAAATGGCATTTTGGCGTCATTTTCGATTCTTTCACTAATCGCACCAACCAGAGCAGGATATGGAACTCATCCCTAATTAAAAATTTTTTTGTGCAGGTTCGAAATTAAAAGCATTTTTAAGAGCACATGCATTCTCTGTCAGAAGAGATTCAACATGTCGTCGTTTTGACGCAGATGTCATGCGCATCACATTGACACTAGTTTTTTTTCAGACGCTAATGTCATATATGCACCGGGGTCCTTAACTGGCGACGAAGTGTCGTTATTTTGCCTAACAGGGTAACCCGGATGTTGTTTATTTATTAATAAATTGCTTATTTACTTTTATTTTCTTTTTAAAATCATATAGATTGTTTTTTTCTATAAATATTAAACTTTATTAAATTTATCATTATTTCCTTTTTAAAAATACATATGGTAACTGGTATCCGAAAACGAAATTTTTGCCAAATTGGCATTAGAAAAAATCGCGCTAATGTGGTGTGTATATGATATATTTGCTGTCGTTTTTTACCCTGATATGAAGCCTCTTGGCCTTAAAGCTATATCGTATTCATGTTTTTTTCAACTAGTAAGTGTACATTATTTTTGCATTTTTTATAATAGAACAAATACATTCCATAAATTGTTTGTAAACGGCAAACTATTTAAAGATAAGGCACTTACGTGTTAATGCCACCGCAGTTATCTTTTGGATTTCTTGTTGCCTTGTTTTTTGCCAATTTTTTATGCCATTTTTTAATGTTTTAGTGCATTTTTTTTGCTCATTCTTGACACCATTATTTTTGTGCACAGGCGAACAACAAGATTGCTCTTTATTGGCTTATTAGCACAAGTTCTGCTGCGGTGATGTTAATACGTAAGTACCAAAAATAATACCACATACACCAAAATAATAATATATATGTTTCATTTGGTTTAGTTTTCATCCTTTGAATTCAAATAACTCTTTATATAACAAATTTAACAATTAATTTTATTTGTTTGCAATCTTTTTGTTGCCACTTTACAGAAAAAAAATTAAATATAATTCATTTAATATGCGTATCATCAGCGTAAATGAGTTTGTCGGAATAAAGAAAATACATTTTATTTATTTAATTAATCATGATTCTATCTATACTTACTGACTCCATTATTTATTTTATCTTCTGAAAATGTACGTGTTTCATTTTTTATTTCCAATAATGCGTCCGTAATGGAAAAAGATGTAAAATAAATTAATTAAAATAATAATTTTTTAAAGGTTATTCTGAAAAAAAAATAATAATACTGCGCAAATTTACAGATCATAATTTATTTTTGTGTTTAACATTCAAGTCAAAATACTGAATAGCAGGGGTGCAGAAAATGTTTCTACTCTCAATATTTCCCCCAATCCGCATGAAAATTTCCCCAAAATTTTGCGGTGTTATAAGTAAATGCTGCATTACCATAGGTATAGAAAATTTATTCTTCCAGTATTTCTCAACTTATGCGTGAGTATATATAGCAAGGGCAATTCTGAGTTAAAATAAAAATTTAAAAAAAATTCTGAAGATTACAGCAAATTTATGGAAAGGTTGCAGCAGAGTAAGGAAAAATGTGGTGGTGGTGGTGGGGGGGGGGGGGGGGGAAGAGGAATCCACTCCTAGCTCTAACAACGTGGTTTTTTTTCGTGGTTCTTTGACAAAATTAGCAGTTGGTTTGCTTTTATTTGATAAAATTTGCGGTTTTGTGGTGATTTGGCGAAAGCTGTATATTTTAAAGTAGAGTTTTTTATATTTTAACAAAAATTCAGGCTATTTTGCCCATTTTAACCCGGAATTACACGTGCAGGGTATGACATACCCAGGGTGAGCACGGTTATTACATTACTCACCATAAATTTTAAGTAATTTTCAAATGATTTTATTGCAAAATTTATGAGCAATGCCAATCATTAATTAAGATGGGGATTTTTGCTTGAATTTATTGGTGCCAAAATATAAATCGTATATATCCTAGATATGTGCGAGCATTCCCGGGTTAACGAAGTTTGCAGTTGTTTCGCGATCTTTTGGCTAAACTTGCGTTCATTTCGCGATCTTTTGACGAAACTTGCATTCGTTTTCCCATAAAATCGCGATTATTTCGCCCCTTTTGACAAAATTTGTGGTTGTTTTGCAATATTTTGATGAAATGTGCATTTATTTTGTGATGTTTTGACAAAATTAGAGTTCATTTTGTGTTCTTTTGAGGTAAATTGCGGTTCATTTGCAACATTTTAACAAAACTTGTCATTTACTGCGATCTTTTGATGAAGTTTGCAGTTATTTTGGGATATTTTGACAAAATTCATGGATTTTTCGCCTTTTTGTGACTAAATTTGTGGTATTTTGCGATCTTGTGATGAAATTTGAGTTTTTACCGCAATTCTTGAGTAAAATTCCCAGTATTTTTATGTCTTTATTTTCAGATTAATGACTTATTAATTTGATAGACTTATTATTTTTTAAGATTACCGTATTTTCGGGCGTATGAGCCGCGGCGCATACGAGTTTAAAAGTATAAAATATTGTAGGTGCGGCTCTTACGCCGGGGCGGCGGGTACGATGATTTTTTTTTTTTTTTTTGTCAAATGATTTTGACACTTTTTTTTCGTTTAATCAACAATTATATGCTCTCAAATTGGTATCAAAACATTTGAAAACGTCTCTCAACCGCAGGTGTCCGTGATGCGTTAGTTGTTTATTTTTAAACAATCAACATTATTCAAAAATAATGTTGGTCTCACCGGTTCTCATGTTAAAAATTATTATATTTTCCCCTCATCTATTAATGATTTTACCTGTAGGATATTGGAATGTACAGCTGTCACATTTTTTTCTTCTAATGATCCTCCTTCCAGTTAGAAAATAAAACTGCCCAAAGAGAGCTCAAATCCCGGTATAGAACTCTTTTGAAATAGACTTCCTATACATAGTAAAAACTTTAGAGAGCAAGATTTTTCTTTATTTTTTTCAATAACTCACTCTTTTTCTATCCGGCAAAAATAATCCAAACTTTGAAACCGGTCGAATCAGCAAGTTTTTTTCCCCCCAAATGAGTTAATTCAGGTGATAAACAACAAAAACGGGCCTGGCGAATAATAAAAAAATAATAAAAGGCCGACTTCCGTGATAAACATTTAAAAGAAGCCAATAGAATATAAACAATTTTCAATGCATATGACTTTGCAAGAATAAGTTTAAATGTGCTACACGAGTCGATGTTAACTTGGCAACTTTAAGGGCTATTTCACCCACGTGCAAACATCGGCTAACTAATGTTAATCTCAAAGAAAAAAAAAGTGTCATTCTCATTCCATTATTTTTAAATGATATTTTTTGCTTTGGATAACGGAAGTCAATCTCCACAAAGAGTCTTTACTTTTTCGATTTTGTTTACAGGTTTTTTTATTAGTATACTTTCACTTTCGAAACTGGTTCTAAAAGTCAAAGTATACCACTAAAAACATCTGTAAACGAAATCGAAAAGGTGTCTTCTTAGGGATCAACATCTCAGATATAAAATACAAAGAAATCATTTAAGCATATTGAAATGCAAACGCATTTGAAAAAAAAAAAAAAAAAAAAAAAAAAAAATCCATAGGATTAACATTAGCGAGTAGATGTTTTTACTTGAGTGAAGCAGTCCGATCTATAGGGGGGGGGGGGGGGGGGGGGGATCAGCTCGGTCCGGCCCATATAAAATAATAATAATAATTAATAAATAAAAATAACAATCCGGCACCCGGAAAATTTAAAATATCCGCATCATCCAAGTGAATTTTTTCAATAGATTAATTTTTACTATGATATGGTTAAAAATTGTTTCGTACGAAAAGTTCTGAACAAAACTACTTATTTTATCCTTTTTTTTCCTTTTACTATGTTTATTTTTAAAGAAGTGCCTAATAAAAGCACTCAAGTAAGTATTTATAACTATAAAGCAAACGTGCAATTTTGTTATCTCTTGTTTCTGCTAATAAAAAAAAAAAAGAGAGAGAGACACTGGTTATTTAAAGTCACCTTTTCTCCTCATCCTCTTCATGACTCAATGTGCGGACATGTTGCCCTTTGACCTTGATGCGTAAGTCGGCTAATATCGCATTGCTTCTGTTTTGTTTCTTTGAATACAGTAGAAAAAAAAAGAACGAAAATAGTTTTTTTTTACGCTAAGTGGATTTGTGGATTTTTTTTTTCTTTTCTTAATTTATATCTACATAATATAATCATCGAAATAACTTAAGATGAATATAAAGTCTAAATTTGAGCAAGAAATATTTAAACTTACAAAATTTTTGTAAATGAACAAGGATAGATGCGTATGTACCAAATAAAAAATAAACTAATCTACCACAAAAGGAATCATTAAATCAATTATCAATAGTTAAAATATTAAATAAAGATATGCAGGTATATATTTATATAAAGGAATTTGTAGTGCTGTAAGCTATTTAAGAATCGATTTTTTGCCGCAGGCATGATAAACAATTGTGGATTGTATTCGCTGTGGATAATGATTTGTAGTATTATACAATGGTTATATATATATTTATTAATCAATTGTGGTTTAACATGTGTAATTTAATTTTAGCATATGTGCTGTGTTTCAATGTAATTCGTATTTTATTATTTACTTCACCAATTTACTTGATCGTCATTTCTTTACACTGAGGAAAAAGTTGCTTTTTTTTGGGGGGGGGGGGGCATGATATTGTTTTAAAATTATTTTTTAACAGATCTCGAAAATACGGTATCGCCGTGATCCCGCTGATTCTAAAATGTTGAGGTTCAACTGTATCATATTTTCGTTAAGAGGCTACTTCAGTCAAGCGACCCGCTCGTTAATGCTAATCCTATGGGAAACATTTATAAAGATATTTCGTTTGAATTTAAATATTTTTAAATGATTTTTGCATTGATTAACTCTGATAGATTTATAGAAAGAACATTTTTCGCTTTTTGCTTACAGGTATTTTTCAATGAGGGCACTTTCATTTTGGGAGTCGGTTTCGAAAGTGAAAACAATCTTCAAAATCGAAAAAGTATAAAACGATCTGCATATAGATGGACTTGAACTATCCAATGCCCAAAAATCATTTAAAAATATTGAAATGCAAACACGATATCTTTATAAATTTCATCCATAGGATTAGCATTAAGGAGGTCTTTGTGTGTGACTGAAATAATATCTTAACTTAAAAAAAAAAAAAAAAAAAAAAAAAATCCTACACTAAAATTAATTTGAAAAAGTCTTTGATCGAAAATCTGACGGATTTTTGCTGGAAAGAACTAGAACTTTGTGGTGTTAATAGTGTTATTTATGACGGCCGATTATCTGCAGGAGGGATATAGGCCCTAGGATAAGTGCCCTCCGTGGGGGGTCTTTCTAAGGGAACCTAAACCGCATTTACACAAGGATGACCAAGATTCGAAGAAAAGTTTAGAACTTTGTGGAAAGAACTAGAAGTCTGTGGAAAGAGCACTTAGAATTGAACGCTACTAGGAAAAGATGCTAGGGAGGAAGCTAGCATCCTGCTGCGCTCCTCTCATTGGCGCAAGTAATTGCGCCTATTTCCGATTGGATTTTAATTGCGTACTACAAACACGTTTTTTTTTTTCTTTTTAGCTGAGAATTATTTTACGGTACTGTTCTGCTCTTTTTGTCTGACGCTCTTATTTAAGCAATTTATTTTTTTTTTTTCAAGTGAAAATGGCTCCCAAAAAGTTAAAAAGTTACACCGCCGCTTTCAAGCTTGCTGTGGTTGATAAGGCAGAGCTAATAGGTAATCGTGCTGCAGGACGAGAATATGGAGTTGATGAGCGTTGCGTAAGGAGATGGAGAGCTGAAAAATCTATTTTGAAGGAAATGCCAAAATCTAAGAGGGCACGAAGAAGTGGCGTTGTTTGGCCAAATCTGGAGAGAAATTTAGCCAAGTGGGTAAAGGAGCAAAGGGAAAAAGGAATGCCCGTTTCAACTGTTCAGATACGGTTTCAAGCGAGGATTATGGCATCGAACATGGGATTTACAAATTTTAAAGGTAGTCCCAACTGGTGCTTTAGGTTCATGTCGAGAAATAATTTGTCTGTAAGAACCAGGACAACTGTGGGACAAGAACTGCCTGCAGATTGGGAAAAGACAAAAGCATCTTTTTTAAAGTATGTCGCTGAAAAAATCAAGGAAAACAACTTTTCAACAGCACAGATTATTAATATGGATGAAGTTCCATTAACTTTTGATTGCCCCCCCAGTAGAACTGTTAACACCATTGGGGAAAAAACAATCGGCATCGTAACAACTGGTAATGAGCGAACCTCATTTACCTGTGTTTTAGCTTGCGCTGCGAATGGAGACAAATTAAAACCACTAATTATTTTCAAGCGCAAAACTATGCCTAAGGCAAATTTTCCTTCCGACGTCGTAATACGGTGTAACGAAAAGGGATGGATGTCAGAGGAAATCATGTATGAGTGGCTGGCGGAAGTGTGGAGGAAAAGAAAAAATTCTTTTTTTCAGCCTAGTGGGCTTCTTATTATGGACTCAATGAGTGCCCACAAAGGTGATTCCGTAAAAACTGCTTTGAAAAAAGTCTCAGCCGAGCCAGCAATAATCCCTGGCGGATTAACTAAAGTTTTACAGCCTCTTGACTTGGCTGTGAATAAATCTTTCAAGTCCAAAGTAAGAAAACTGTGGGAAAAATGGATGATGGAAGGGCTACATTCATTTACAAATTCTGGAAAAATGCGCAAAGCCACTTACGAAGAAGTAGCGTCATGGGTTTCATCGGCATGGAAAGACATTAGTGCTAAAACTATTATGTCGGGCTTCAAAGCAGCCAATATCATAGAAAATACAGTTAGTGATGATTCATCTGAATCTGATGATAGTGAAGATGAAAATTGTGACGTATTAACTGATAAACAATTTTTAGAACTATTTAATTCCGACAGTGAAAATTCCGATTTTGATGGATTTGAAGATTTTTAAACATGTTGATAAAATCTTGTATATATTTTTTTCTATATTTTCACTTCATTCCAATAATAATTTTTCATATTTTAAAGATATTTTGAAGTAGTGTTCTCTTATTATATGTAATCCAATATTTTTTTAGAAAATTTTATAAATATTACAAAAAATTGAAATCTTAATATTAAAATTACATACCTGCTATTTATAACGGATCAGTGATAGGAAACGTTATTAAATTGAAAAACAAATACATAATAATAATAAATCAACAGTCAAGGGAAAAATGATTCTGCAATATTTACAGGTAAGATTATAATATTATAAATAAGTTTCTGATATTTATTATATTTTTCTCTGTTTGTTATTGATCCAGTGACAAAATGTTGCTTTTTTTGCAGTAATCTGAGGAGTTAACATAAACTAGTATGCATTTAAAAAATATTTTCTTATAGCAATACGCTTTATTACATCACATTTTTCAGTAATATTTTTACTACAGTTTTTAAGGCATTTGCATACATTAAATCTAAGTGTCTTTCGTCCAATGATTTTTTTCTTCAACAGCTTATTTTATTTATTTTATTTTTTTCGTCAGTGTCTCTATACGATATTTCTTTACATTTTAAATATATTTTTTAGGCACTTAAGTGAAAAAAAAATTTTTTTTTTTAACTGTTCAAGTGAAAATATTTTATATACTGTAACAGTCTCTAAAATCTGGAAACCTCAAATACAGATAGCATAAATGATCATCAAATGTTTTATATTTATATAGTTCAGTTATCCTATCTTATCGACAGATGGCAGCACCAAAAATGTATTTAACTTTTTAGTATAATCTAGATTATATTCTGCATTTTGCCGACAGATGGCCGTACCAATCATTTCTTCTAATTCATTTCCAAGTTTATTTATCTTGATATAGTAAAATAAGAAAACAAAGAAATATCAACAGAAAAATTCATAAACAGTTTATATAAAATATTAGGCCTGGAACAAAGGAATTTTATTACAGAGATTGAGCTAATATCATTGTAATTGGGGAAAAAGTAATGACCAGTAGGCCTAAATTAAAGCAACTAAATACTAACATATAAATAAAATCGTAATCGTGAAAATGCTCTGTGTATATTTAATTTTAATAAGATTAAATGCTTGGCTTTGCTGTTAAATAACTTAATGTGCCATTTATGATTTTTTTTTATAAATATGTGATTTTTTTTCTTTTTTAATGATGATTTTCAATAATTTTTACTTACATTTTAAAGTTGTTTTTTGAAGATCACTAAAATTCGGAAATAACTAAAAGCCGCGTCTACGAACGATTTCGGAATTTAGAGATTTATACTGTATAAATATCAGCAGCTTGGGTGCGGCGCTTACGATGGTGCGGCGCTTACGTCGATGTACTTTTTTTTTTTAACAGATTGTCATTGGTGCGGCGCTTACGGTGGGTGCGGCGGGTATTCCCGAAAATACGGTAATTTCGAAACCGAATGCTTTAAATTTTCGGAAAATTCAGAACAGAATCACCCCTGATATACGTTACATATTATTCTGAGATCGATTTTGTGAAGGTCGCCATGCATATCTTTTTTATTTGTAGGGAAATTTTTCTATCTCAAAAAACTATGGAATTCGTTGTTAAAATCGAAACCAATTGTATATATTTCTGGAAAATTTCCCCGAGCAGTTAAAATTTCTCCCGATCCTAGATCGCCGGATCGGACATATTCTGCACCCCTGCTGAATAGTTTTTTTTTGTAAAGTGTACAACAAAATGTAATTTGAATGGCCTAGTAGGGAATTCGCTTCACTCATCCTAATTATTCATTATTTTACTAATTAAATCATAAAAATGTACATTATATTCCTAATTATATGTTAATTTAACAATTATTAGTTTTAAGTGTGTTAAACAATTTAATATTAAATGCAATTATTAATAATTTTAGTAAATATAAATATCACTAGCATTTAATGTAGTTTTACACATTACAAAATATCAGTGCATATAACATTACTGTATACTACTAACTAATGAAATTATTAATTAACAGTTTTTATAATTTATGTAATTACTAACTGATAATTGTAATTTGGCCAGTAAGTAAATTAATTTTGACCTAAGATAGCATTTGCCATTAAATTTATGTTGTGAGAAATGTATTTATACTTTAACTGGACTTTCCGACAAAAATAACCTTTTTTTTATTTTTCCTAATATGCCTTTATTTAAACATACTGAATGCTATGATTCTAAGATGGTGGTGCAGACAGGTAACACTTCAGCGGTTCAAAACAATTATGCACTAGTTTGAAAAGCACATTAATAAAAAAGTCACCAAATACCCTTGCTTTATGATTACACATCTGTTCCATTAAGATTTATTTAGTGTATTTCATCATGGTAATTTTAAAAGCTTATACATTTTAAGAAAATAATCAGAAATAAAATTGGAAAAAATAAAAAGATACAGAAAATTCACTCCAATAATCTTGCTGAAATAAAGAATAAAGGAAATATAAACTAAGTTTTAATTACCTCAGCTTCCAAATATCGTAGCATGAAATTCAACAAAAACGATTTTCCTTTCCGAAAAGCTCCAGCCACTGATACCACCACAACTTTCTTATCTTTAATATCATTCCGTAGCAATATCTCATTCAGAACATCTTCATTTAATTCAAAAGTATGATCCTCTGCAGTAACAATTGTCACTGCTTCAGCAAAATTTTCTTCCATATTAAAATTCAACCTACAAAAAGTCAAACTACATAAATGAATAGCACAACTAAGTATGACTATAATTTACATAAATAATTTAAATTACCGACTACATTAAAAGACAATTTACTAACGGAAGTGTGTACTTAAGGCACAATCGCAACGATTTATAAAATAATTGCAAAAATATAGCAAGATAATTACTTGAAATGTCATTAACAAAGAGAACGCAATAATTAAGTAAAGAGCGATTAATGAGGAAGAAGGAAAATTCATAAACAAAACCTATTTCATACCTACAGGTTAACGGATGTTTCTCAATGTCAGATTATAAATTCTAATCAACAAATTTAATAAGCGACTGTAAAATCATGTAGTATAAATTCGATTATGTAATATTATTCGATTAAATTATTTTTAGAATAAAATTATAATTATATTTATAAAATTTTAACAGTCACTTAAAACATCAACATCTCACGTGCATTTGTTTGACTCCGTCAGCATTTTAAGGTACGTCACTTCCCACTCGTAAACAAGGTGCAGAACTACTGTTATAAACAGGAATTCTGACAACAAGAGGAACTAAAGGTTCATTGATATAAAATAAAACAATAAATAGAACGCTAAAATTTAATATTTTTCCTCACCTAACAGCTTTAAAAATAAAAACCGAAAATAGGAAATCCCAACATGCAACTCTCTCAATAACAAAACTACCTCCGATAATTTTGCTGATGTACGTTGTTTACCCAGAGTTGAGAAAAAAGGTAAATAGCGAGTTTTAAGTAAAAATACTATTAATATTGAAAAAAGATATTAGTAATAACAAAAATAGGTTATTTAACACCAATTTGTAAAAATAAACACCTATGAAAATTTCAACCTCATTTTAAACTACAAAAAATAATAAATTAGGTAATATTCAATGCACATTTTTAGTCAATTTAAAGAACTCTTTCGAATTGAAAAAAGAAATTACAATATCTATTTTTAATAAATAAGATATTTAAAACATAATAAAAACACAAATTGACCAATTAGATGAAATCTAAAAAGTTAACTGCATTTCTGAATTTACCGCAGAATATGGGGGAATAGCTTTATGACGTCATAATGATTATTTCCCGAAAGAAATATTAAAATGATTAAATATTTAAGTTATTATATTTTGCAAGATTCTTTTTAACTTATTTTATTGAAATATTTTTTATCTTTCTATTTCAAGTATTTTATTGCGTATTTACCAAACGCACGACCTTGGAACTAATTTTTGTATCATCTTAATGTTGATGCTCATCAACTTAGCTTCATGGAGGTTGACAACATTAATAAAATCTCGATTTGTAAAATATTTTCTTCCTGTAGACAAAAATCAAGCGATTTAAAAGTAAGTGAAAAGGCAAAGTTTGTTTACTTTTCTTCACAATATTATAATTTATCTTGTTTTGATGCGTAGATTTTGTTTCAATTTAGTAGTTTTGGTATCTCCAGCGCTGTTGTTTTGATGAGATACAATATTTACATATAAATATTTTGTCACCTTGGTTCACATAAAAATGCATTTCAGCTTTTTTTATTAAAGTTGTCAAAATTATTTATTGTTTATTTAATTATAGATTGAATGAATTTACTTAAAAAACATTTTATTTATTTATATAATCGCTTATTAACCAAACTGGATATTTTCATTATGCGATGCTTTGCCAGATAGTGAATTGTTGATATGTTTTATTTACTTTTTTTTTATTTACATCTACGGATTTATGTATTTATACATACATTGCTAATTAGGGAATATTTATTAAGAGATTTATTTAGATTTTGCTTTGTAGTAATAGATGTTTTTACAATTACTTTATATTATTATTTAATAATTGCAGAAAGTTTAAAATTTTCATAAAATTGTAGTTGATTTAGTGCTTAAGTCAACCTGCTTAATTTTTGCGACATTTTAAAAGAAAAAAAATATTGTGTCAATGATAATTTTGTTAGCATTGAAGTAATGCATGTATTTCAGTTATTATTTTAATGTTAGTAATTTTGTATTTCGACGTTGCATAACAGTTGTATTCAATTAAAAATAAAATCTTAACGCTGCTCTTTTATTGTTAAAATATAGAAGTTAAAAAACCTGACATTAATAACAAAAAAAGAAAAGAAATTATGTGAATTTCTAATTATTTGAATAGATTTTGTCAAAAAAAGAAGAAAAATCGGTGTGAACAACATGAAGTCACAGTGCTATTAATTTCATTATTTCTTTAAATTAGCCATTAGGTTACATCATAATCAAAGGATATTAATATGATTCATTTAAATGGCAGCTGTTACCTAACAATCTTAATAGATGTTCAAAATTTTGTGCTGTAGTTGATTTTTCATCTCACACTTTCATGTGTATGTTAATAATAAGTTTTCCCCCTTAAACAGCAAACAAGGAATGTGTGTTTACTTAAAATTTTATGAGTTAGTCTATTGCAAAAAATCATGCATTAGCTTATAACAAAATGATGGAAAATAAAATATGTAGAATTTTTGACATGCTCCCCACATAATATTGTGTGCTGTAATTGCCGCTTGAAAATACCACAAATAAAAAAATAATAATGGTGTTTTTATACTTTTTATTCCTTTAAAAGTTTTAAACTGTGAAAAACATGTGATAGTTTTGTTACACATACTCAAAGGCATCAAAACTAATGAGTTTTTTTAAGATAAGTCATGTTAAAATAGTTTTAAGTTTTGAAATATAAGAAAATTGAAAAGTCATTCTATGTCAAATCAACCAAAAAAAAAATTCAATATTCAACCTTATCATTTCAGTTTTGAATGAAACTGCCAGGATGAAATAAATTATGATTATATAAATTAGACCATATTTTAATTTTTTATTTATCACTTTAAATTTTCATACAATTAATTATTTAAATTTAAAAAAATCATCATTTTTTGACTTCCATAAATATTTTCAATTTTGAATTTCTCAAGTTCTATCAAACATAGAAAATTTTATGACCACTCATTTTAAAGTGGAGTTTATAAGGTTTAATTTGATATGCAAGTTGACTATGTATAGTTAAAAAATATAAAATGTAAACTTTTTTAAAGTTTAAAATTTTTTAGATAATCATTTTTAAAAATTTTGAAAAAAAAAAAAAAAAAAAAAAAAGATGTTTCTTGTAATATTTGTTGTCGCTTAGAATTCTGAAATTTTTAGTGTGGGATCTCAATGGAATCAGAAGCTTTGAAGGGGAAAAAAAAAGCTGGAAATTACCATGCAAATTATAAATAAATAACAAAATAGATAGAACTAAATTGTTACTTTAATGGTAATTTTTAGCTTTTATTTCATAACGCCTGATCCCATTGAGATCCCACTGTAAAATTTTCAGAATTTTAAGCTTATAATATTATAACAAACATACATTTTTTTTTTTCAAAATTTTTAAAAATGACTATCTAAAGATTTTAAAATTTTAAATTTAAAATAAAAAAATAATTTTGATTTTTAACTGTCAATTTGCATATCAAATTATAAACTCTTCTTTAAAATAAGTGATCATAAAATTTTCTACATTTGATAGAACTTGAGAAATTCAAAATTAAAAACATGTAAACAAGCCAAAAAATGATGATTTTTCAAAATTTAAATAAACTGTATGAAATTTTGATGAAAAAAAAATTATGTGCATATTTTCTCATTTATATCATCAGACAGAACAATCAGAGGCATAGCTAGGAAGTGGGGGGGGGGGCATCCACCCCGGGTGTCACCTAATCTTATTTGTAAATATATACACATAATCTTATGAGATTTTGGAAAAAAGTTCTGGAAAAAAATAAAATTTCTAGTGACAATGTATCAGAGTTAATTTCCTTCTCTTTGAGAATGTGAAAAATACAGAATAGGGTGCCTGAATAAGATATGCACCAGGGAACAAAAACCAATCTATCCAACGAGTGAATAGTGAAAAGCAAACTTTAAAAGAATTTTTATATATAGACGCTGCATTGACTTATGAGGACTATGGGATGAGTGATGAGTCGCTCATATGTATTTTTTTTTAATGCAGGAGGACAAAAAGCAAATTCAGAATGATATGGTCATTTTTTATAATAATGTAGATTTGTGATTGAAAAAATATGACAGATTTGGGGAGAAGGAGGAGTGACACTATTTATAACCATCTGGGTGTCACCCATCCTAGCTACGCCATTGAGAATGATTCCTGAGAGTTTCATCGAAATCTGAAATGAGTCACTGGTTGATTTGGCATGGAATGATCCTGAAATAAAGCCAGTATATTTTATAAATTCAGGTTGCAATTGTAAGACTCTTTCTCTTCTACTTCAGACACTAAAAACCCTCTTTTTTTGCAAGAATTGAGGCCAGAGTTATTACATTTAAAATATTTTGTTTAAAACAGCTCTTTAAAAAATTGCATTTAAAACAATCTTTGAAACACGTTTATCTAAGGATAAATGTATCTCTAAATAATGTATGCATCATTTTTTGAATGCAATACTTTCAAATGAAATTTCCGTTTTGCAATTTTCGATACTGGAAATTTTTAAACTTCTAGACATTGCATGCTTTGAATCTTTGCACCACTGTATAGCGAAAAAAATGTACTTTTAAATACAATTTGTTAGAAACTCTATCTCAATTTGTTTTTGATATATTAATTTTTTGTAGGGGTTTTTTTTTTTTCTATTTCTTAAATGGTGGTCACTTGAGTACTGCATTTTTGTTGGAAGTAAATGGAAAATAGCACATTTCTTTATATTTTTGCTGCCACTTTCTCGTAACAATTGGGAAAAAAAAAAAAAAAAAAAAAAAAAAAAATACCTGATATGTCCAAATTATTATTGATTATAAAACCCGGTGAATGTTGGTTTTATTTTGTTTTTATCAATAAATTAAATTATTTTTAGTTTTGTTTATTTGCAAATTTATTTTTCAAAAGATACATCAATTTCTCTTTACAAAAATCTATTTAAAAGAATATTTGTACATGTCTTAGGTTTTAGCATTTACTTAGTTGATTTTAAAAACTGAAAGAAACAATGCACTTTTATTAATCTGTGTGAAAAAATGTTTTCCAAATTTTGAAAATTATAAATGAGCGATTTCTTATAACACATTGAGCTACTATAAACTAAGGTGTAAAAAAATCATGATATATATATAAATACTTTTATGAATACAACCTGCCCATTGCGCCGAAGACATTGCCAAATTAGGAAAATGTGAATTATCTCACGAACTACTGGATTTAAACGAATTTGCTTAGTACCATTCGATTCAGAATGAAAAAATGCACCAAAATATGTTATCAGTTGAAAAATATCTACAAAAGCCGATTTTAAAAGTTCGCTCTTTTTTCTACTCTTCTTAGGGGTGGAATTTTCGAAAATCCCTTCTTAGCGGCACTCGATGTTATAAGAAGTATTTTTACCCCAATTTTCAAGATTTTTGGTTCGGTATATTTTTTTGTGCTGTGATTAATACGAAATCCAGACTTTCTTTTATATATATAGATAAGCATTGAAAATTTCAGGTTTTTGTGCCGAAGACATTGCCAAATTAGGAAAATGTGAATTATCTCATGAACTACTGCATTTAAACGAATTTGCTTAGTACCATTCGATTCAGAATGAAAAAATACACTAAAATATGTTATCAGTTGAAAAATATCTACAAAAGCCAATTTTAAAGGAATTTTTTTAAAGTTCGTTCATTTTTTTACCCTCCTCAGGGGGGGGATTTCTGAAAATCCCTTCTTAGCGGCACTCGATGTTATAAGAAGTATTTTCACCCCAATTTTCAAGATTTTTGGTTCGGTAGATTTTTTTTGTGCTGTGATTAATACGAAATAAAGATTTTCTTTTATATTTATAGCACTTTTAATTAGCAAAAAATCACTAACTATTAGTTTTTGCCTAATTACTAAAAAAGTACTGAATCAATTTCGATGAAATGTGAATCTAAACCATTCTCAAATCTACTGGAACGCACACACAAAATTTCATTAAAATCGGTCCAGTCGTTTAGGAGGAGTTCAGTTACATACACACGCACAGAAGATTTTTATATATAAAGATATATATATATACACATATATATATATTTATTTAATTAATAAAAAAAGATGTTTTTATTTAAGAGATTTTTTTTAATTTAAATTGGATTTTTATGATTTTTTTTCCCAGTGTTAAAATAATGAATGTATATGTACCAAGAATTTTGTTACCAGAACAATTAAATTATAATTTTTTAATAATATACTGTTTTTTCTCAAGAAATGAAGTTCTATCATGTTTGTGAAATCTTGGACACGTGTATTTAAAAAAAGTTTCAGACAAATTTCACTACTTTTAAAAAAAGCAGGGTGCATTTTGTCAATTTCAAAAGGAGCAAAACTGTTAATTACCTAAATCTAAACTTACAGTGGATGTGCAAATAAGTTAAACAAAGAAATTATGAAAATAAGTTGCAACCATTCATCCTTTACCTACAGAATAAATGAATAGAATAGCTAGTTATGTCAGAAATCCTCAAAATATTGAACAGCAGCATTATTACCTGTAAGTGGAGTTCTCTTGCTCTGCTTAACATTTTTATGCCTTTACAAACTTACTGTTTGATGTTTTACAATACCCGGGAGCAGAATCGGCGCAACACTGAGACGCACGTCACAGACTCTTGGGGAGGTCTGCATACTATTTTTCAACTGTTAAAAATTTAGCAAAATTTTGGCCCTAAATCCAAAAGTTTGGACACAAAATGTATCGCAAATTTCGACAAATAGTCTTCAAAAAGAAATCAATTTTGTCATACATCGTGAAAAATATGCGAATTTCATCCAAAAATCGCAAAAAAACAGCAAATTTTGTCAAAAATCATGAAAAAAATGGCAAATTTCTTCAAAAGATTGCAAAAAAGGCAAGTTTCTTAAAAACATCGCAAAAAGACGGCAAAATTCCTCTAAAGATCACAAAAAACGGCAGTTTTAGTCAAAAAATCACAAAAAAATGGCAAGTTTTCTAAATAAATTGCAAAAAAATGGCAAATTTCTTCAAAAAATCGTGAAAAAACGACAAATTTCTTCAAAAGATCGTGCGAAAAAACGGCAGTTTTCATGAAAAGATCGTGAGCAAATGACAGTTTTCGTGAAAAGAACGTGAGCAAAACAGCAGTTTTCATAAAAAGATCACGATAAAAAGGCAACCTTCTTCAAAAAATCACAAAAAAGGACATATTTCATCAAAAAATCATGAAAAAAAAACAAATATTTCTTCAAAAAATCACGAAAAAACGGCAAATTTCTGTAAATTGTGAAAAAAAAGGCAGTTTTCATTTTAAAAAATCAAGAAAAAACTACTAATTTCTTCAGAAAATCACACAAAAACCGCAAATTTCTTCAAAATATCGCAAAAAAATGGCACGTTTCTTAAAAACATCGCAAAAAGACAGCAAAATTCCTCTAAAGATCACGAAAAAATGGCAGTTTTCATCAAAAAAATCATGAAAAAACGGCAAGTTTTCTCAATAAATTGCAAAAAAAAATGGCATATTTCTTCAAAAAATCACAAAAGTAGCAATTTTTGCAAAAAAAAAAAAAAATCACGAAAAAACAGCAAATTTCTTTTAAAAATCGTGAAAAAACTGCAAATTTCTTCAATATATCATGAAAAAAACGGCAATTTTCATGAAAAGATCGTGAGCAAATGGCAGTTTTCGTGAAAAGATCGTGAGCAAACGGCAGTTTTCGTAAAAAGATCACGATAAAAAGGCGAATTTCTTCAAAAAATCACAAAAAAAGGCATATTTCATCAAAAAATCACAAAAAAATGGCAAATTTCTGTAAAAGTTCGCGAAAAATGGCAGTTTTCATTAAAAGAATCACGAAAAAACTAGTAATTTCTTCAGAAAATCACAGAAAAACGGCAAATTTCTTCAAGAAATCGCGAAAAACGGCAGTTTTTGTCAAAAGATCATGACAAAACGGCATTTTTCATCAAAAGATCTCGACAAAATGGCAGTTTTCGTCAAAAGATCACGATAAATTGTAAAATTTCTTAAAAAGATTGCAAAAAACAGCAGTTTTCGTCCAAAGATTAGGAAAAATGTCAAATCTTGTCAAAAGGCACAAAAAATGCAGATTTCGTCAAAAGATCGCGAAAAATGACATCTCGTCAAAAGATCAAGAAAAAGTTGCAAATTTTGTCAAAGGGGAGTCCCCCTTTTTCTTTCGGACAAAATATGATGTTAAAAATTATGAGAGCAAAAGCAATTTCTTTTTAAAAGTATACTTTCCTTTTATGTCTATCACAAATACTTGGGAGGTTTGAGTGCATATAATGTAATGTGAGAGATTGGTCTGTAGACTATTTTTTAAGTTTTTACTTGTGTTGCAGATTGCAGAAAAAAATTCTGCTTCTGGGCTCAGGAATTAAGGCGGCTCAGGGGTTGATCGATACGGAAAAACATGTAAACAGAGCTCTCTCTTTGAGTCCATTTAAAAACAAAAGTATTCAATGTAATTAATTTAAACTTTCTGATATTTTAAAGGTATGTTTGTAGTCTTATAAAATGAAGTACTTCAATGTAAGATAATAAGAAATGTAGCAAAATTTATGTAACACAATTTTCGAAAAAAAAATTATGTGTTATATCACATAATTTATATACACAAAAATTTATATACATTTGTATTATATCACAACACCAAAATATCTTAACGTTGAATTGACTTAAGAACCTGATTTTTGCTTTAAAAGGATCAGGAAACTTTACACTATAGAATGAATTAAGGATATAACAATCACTCGAAAAAAAATTATTAAAAAAACTCTCAAACTTAAAAATTAAAAAAAACCCTAAAAAATACAACTTTTTTTGCATTAAAAATACTCAAAATATTAAATTTATCTAAACTATATTAATTCATTCTCTAGATAATGATATTATATGCATGCAAAAAAAAATTTAAGCCATTCCATCAAATAGTTTTTTAAAAATATTGGTGTTAGTCGTCAAAAATCAAGTTTTGAGAAAACGCGACTTAAAGTTGAAATTATATCGTTGCGACTATGAAAGTGTTGATACATAAATACTTATAACTCCATTAAAAATGCAAATATTTTTATGCAGTTTTTTGCATTGAGTTAAGAATTAATTGAATAATCAAACTAGATCATAAAAAAAAAATCGATTTTTTGAAAAGTTTTCAACCTCTGAGCCCTCTTAAGCGTAGAAACATTTATTTAAAGATTTTTTCCCCATTTATTCACAAGACAAAATACCTGTAGAAACATTCCAAATTATATTAATCTTAGATTTTGATACTTTTTATGTCATTCAGAATTTTTTTTTATTTTAATCAATGATTAAGAAAAATCAATTGATTAAACTCACAATTTAATCTCTGATTTAAATCAATTGATTAAAATCATAATTTAATCACTGATTTAAATTGATTAAAATCACAATTTAATCACTGATTTAAATCAATTGATTAAAATCATCGATATTCTATTATAAGCAAATGACATATGAATCATTAGATAATCGATTTGTCAAGCCAAGTTTCTTAAATAACAACATTGCTTCTTATTGGGTTTCTGTGTTTTTCCGAGATAGTGAACATCACATACATACTTTTCTATACATGTTTTTCAAAACTGAATTATTAGTAAAATGCTTTGGCAGATGCAAATGATGTAATTTTATATAAAAAAAAGTATGTGTTTAATTTTTAAAACTGAAATAAGTTTTGTAGAATTTATAAGAAATTTTGGAATATTTTGCAGTAACTTTCTAGCAACAACAATTTTTTAGTTCTTTCTGCTACCTGTCACCAATGGGAGGAAAAAAAATCTTTCTTAACTGTAACTACACCCAAAAAAGTGAAGAAATTCAGCAGTCGCAATTTGGCGAGTCTGATTGTTCATTTACTCGCCAAATGAAGCATTTTCATGCAATGACGAGAACCCTGCACTCCATACAAACCACGTTCATTCCAGATTTTGAGATGACCAAAGACACTATTTAAGTCATATTGCAGCATATATATGAGCCATATTTTCTTGGAGGCATGATTTACTAGATTGCTGAATTTTCCAATTACTTAAGCTAGTTCAGTTGTAGCTGAATGTTTGAATGTGCCATTTTAATGTGACTCAAATAACCACCTCCATGTTTATTTGTCTGTATGCTATAAACTACAAGTTGAGTTTGTCATATTTTACAAATTTGTCTATATATAAATATATGTACTAATGAGAAACTTTAAGCAAATTTGAAACATTTAATTTTATTGTTTAAAGATTTACTTTTAAACTGTTTAATTAAATTGTCTGTATTTTCATATTTGTTTTTGAAATTCTTGTATGTTTCCTATACTATTTTTTGCTGCATTCTTAAAATAGCATATTTGTTTATTTTTATTTTAGGTATCAATGGTGACTGGTGGAAACTGGCACTGGACAAATGATCATAAAGTAATGAAACATGTAAAAAACATTTGTCTTGAATACCCTTCTTCAAATGAAGAGTGGAATAACCCGTGGGCAGCTTCTGCTTCTCTTCGTACCAACCATGTAATTTCATCACTGATATTACATGGTAAAAGTGCGATATAGAATGTCTACTGGTGGGTTTCAGACTATTTCAATTCCTACTCCCACCACCCCTGGAACACCATCCAACTGTCTGGAAAGCTCTAGTTCTGATCCTGACATTCTTGCTTCTCAAGATATATCATCACCTCAATTTGAGTCCAACATGCTCTTGAAAAGAGAGAACTCTCCTGAGAGTCCTGGCTTTATTGTTGATCCTCCAAGTAGCCAGACACAGACTACTGTTCTTTCACACACAATTGATAATGACTATAACTCAAATTCTTTTAATTTTTCATATGGTAATTTTTTTTACGTATTCTTTATGGATTATTTAAAAAATTATTTTTGGTAGTTTTCGGTTCACTGGAGGCCAGTGTTACATATAACTAATATACACACACAGTGTAATGCATATACAAATATAACGACATGTATACTGATATAATTACATTGCATGCATATATATATGTGTAATACATAACATTGGTGCCTGACTAACTGAAAAGTATCTTAAATTAATTGTAAAATTTTGGTGCAGTAAAATTTGCTGAAATATCACAAAAGATTGAAATTATTTCTAGGGTTGCACCAAAGGTACTCTGCCATTTACTACTCGACCGAGTACACACATGTATACATGTATATAAACATAGTTCTTGAGCATTTAATCATATATTTTATAATTAATTTTTTAAAAAATTTAAAATTAATTAAATATAAAATTTAATTACAGTACAGAACCATTTATCCGGAATGGTTGGGGTCAAATGCATTCCGAATAACTGGTTTTTCCGGTTAACTGGTTGGTCATTAAAGCAGCATCCATTTGATAAGTTTTATGGAATATATGTGGTTGTGGTATTACTTCTAATCTTAAATTAATTATTAGATTACTTGAATTAAAAATAAGATTCAAGTAAGATTAAAAAATAAAATTTGATAGAATGTAATTTATGGGAATGCTTTAGAAACAAAAGTTCTTGTTTCCTCTGGATGAAAATAGAAAACATCTAAAGTATAACTAAATACATTTCCATCTCATACTAGATGCAATCATCAAATTATACAATTGTTTCAAGCAATATTTATGTAAAATTAGATGTGTATGACACTTTTTTCTGCAAAGATTCCATCATCATAGATTAGAAATATCATTCCGGATAACTGGTTTTCCGGTTAACTGGTTTCCGGATAAATGGTTCCATACTGTATACACTTTTTAAAGACAATTTTAGAAAATTCAAAAAAATTAAGACAATAGTATTATTTAAAAATTTCGAAAGTTATATTGATACACAAAGTAAAATTAACTTAATGTGAAAGTAAAACTGATTATTCAATTTATCTGATTCATTCTGATACTCATCTATTAAAGATGGTTAATGGTTGTTGTAATTTTGAATAATGCAAATTGTCATTGAGTAATGCAAACAGCTGATGTTAAAAGTATAACTTGCAATAATCACACTGTGCAGCTTATAATAAAATTGAGTTTAACATCTCAACATGCTATTTCTGACATGTTATCTTTAGCTAAAAACATTGCATGCTCAAATTTTAGAAAGGTTCTGTTGCATGTCTGAATAAAAAATAATTTTTAGAGTAAATATTAACTGCGATTAATCATAACATGAAACTCAAAATATAGCATGTTGAAAAGAATGCACTGATTAAAGCGGCTTCTTTGCCTTTACGCTGCTGAAATTGAGATAAAAAATTCAATTGCAGTTCAGTATTACAATTACTGAGAATTAAAATGAAATTGTTATAGCCATTCCTTGCAATCATAACATTGATGATCTCAAATTAGTAGATCATAGTAGAACTAATGCCAATTAAATTAATGCTATGTTTTTAGAATAACCAATCAGTTTGGTTGTTGTACAGTGAAAGGACATTAAAGTAAACTGGAATAATGATCCACATTTGTGAAAAATTAAAACAAGGCAAATGATAATCAGCAGGATGCTATTAAAACAGATATCTAAGAACATTTTCATTATTTTATTGCAAATGTTATTGTCAATTTAAATTGACTTTTTTCACTGTAAAATAGACTATAGAATTGAAAAAGATTTTTTAAAAATAAAGCTGTAGTTCAACAGCTTTAATTTTACATTTTTTAAATCACGATATCATCTTTTTTATTTAGGAGAAAAAGAGGGTACAGCTGAAGTTTTTTTTTTTTTTTTTTTTTTTTATGAGACTGATAAAGAATAAGATAATAATTATGATACTAAACCAGATCAGAAATAAGTAAAGAGAAACAGTTGAAGAAGAGAGAGACATCAACATAGAGGAAAAATATATAGTATAGTAGAACTTTTCTCATTACATGCAAACTTAAAAGAAAATTATTTTCTGCACCTTCAAGCAGTGCTTACAGCAAATGCATTTTTCCTGGTGCTGACAAAATTTACAATAATTAAAAATTCCATATGTCCTGAAAACATAAAACAAATTGTTGTCTTTGCAGTAAAATTTATAATATAACGAATTTAGTTATTAAAATATTTTTTATTCATTTATAATATTTTCTGTTTTTACACAATATATTTGTATCCAAATTCATTGTTTTTTAATTTAAAAATGACACATTTTCTTTTGTATATTTAAACTCAGGGATAAGATTCTTCAGACTTTAGTCTGAATTTCAGACTTTTCTTCAATTTTTAAAGAAATTTCACCAATTAAATTTTTGGGAAAATTTTATATTTTTTCCTTAGTTTTTTACTTTTGTTTTTGTACTTTGATATAAAAGTCCATTTTTTCTGAATTTCTTTTAATGTTTTCTGTAATATTACTAATTTGTCTTTTAAATAACACTTTAAAAATTTCTATTTTTATTATTTTTCCTTAAATCTTCATTCTTAGTGATTGGCTTGCTTAACCTTTAACAATCAATTATGATCAATGTTTTATCATATTCTTAATGTGGTTGCAATTATTTTGATTTGCTGTTTCAAGAAAAATATCTACTATTTTTAAAATTACAATTAAAAAATATTCATGTCAGTGGTTTTATTAATGTTCTGTATCTTGGTAAAATAGACTTTTCTCTGCAGTAAGTAAATAATTTCTGCCAAATTCTTTCTTACAGTTTCTCTTTAATTTGCTTAAAGCTAAATTGTATGTAATATATAAATTTTAATAGCAATTATAATATATATTCCTCTTGAAATTCATAAGTATTATTGCTCAAATGACGTTCGCGTAGTTTTCAGATTTTTTACTTTTTTGTCAATCTCATCCCTGAAACTAAATTTTATACTGCATTGTTTTTAATATTTTGTAGACATATTTTTATAAAATAAGTAATTTTTATGAATAATTCTTTGTGTTATGCACAAGGGGATATATTTAAGTATAGTTAAAAAATTAGTTTGTGATTATTAAAAAATGTTACAGAATTTTTAATTTTTATTACATGTAAACGATAACTTTGCTTTGAGTAAATTTTACCAGTATTTTCTATTAAAATATGAAACTTGAAGAGCTGTTAAAATTAGTGATGCAATGAATAATGTTTTGGCCAAATAACTGAATAACCAAATATTCACTATTCCTTTCAGTATTACTTTTGATAATGATGCTTTAAATAAAGGAAATAAAGTTACTATTGCCTTTCTGTGTTCTACATCCCATTGCAGCCAAAACATTTAGTCCTTCAAGAAATAAATAAATAAACAACAAAAAAATCATTGTGTATCAGAAAAAAATATATTTCTTATGTCACTTTTTAAAAATGTTTATAATATATCAGTTATGTAACATAAAAACGATTGCACATTTCTACAAATTCATTAGAAACGTTGCTCTCTTGCTGTTTCAGAGAAGTTAATTAGAAATTTTTCTTACATTCTGTTTCATAAGTAGCCTTTAAAAATGTCATTCACATGCTATTTTATAAACATTCATTAAAAATGTGATTCACATATTGTTTTACACATTTGAATTTTCTCAGGTTGGCAGGTATGCATTTAACCTTTTTTTAAGGAGATCAGATAGCATCAGAGAAAAGGATAGTCTGATGGTCTTCTGACACTTTCATCTTAAAATAGGGATGAAAAATTCTGGAGCGAAAGAGAGTTGAGATTTTTGCAATAAAAGTGTCAAATCTGTAAATAATGACTTTGTACTACAATATAGTATCTCAAAAAATTGTCCTTTCAATTGCATGTCAGTTATGTTAGTATTTTTTTTTTTTTTCTTCTTATGTTAACAGCGATTTTCCTTATTTTCTGTATTTAGGTCATTCTAAAAAAATGTGTACATTTTACATTTCAACAATTTTTTTCCCAAAATCATAAAATCTAAGTAGATGTCAAATGTCAGAAATGGTTTGAATTTATCTGTATTCTAAAAATTAATTTTCTTAACTTAATGCACAATTTTTATAGCTCTTTGATTGGTAGTGAGAGATTTTGTCCACTTTGATACATAACTAAACATTGCATTAAATTATGTAAATTAACTTCCATTTTTGAAACTTTTTTGTGCAACATAGTCAAATAATCATTTATTTCATATGAACATAATAAAAAGTTTTGATAAAATGTTAATTTATTTTGTATTTGCTATTTCTCATATTCTTTAACACAAAATTTTAAAATACTGTATGTAAAAAGTAAATATTCAAATCAATCAAAACTATTTAAAAGCAGAATCATAACATTCTGGGTACACATTTCATGGTGTAGTCACTTAACAAAAATTTCAGTTGAAAATATTTTACTTTTTTTCTTTGAAATCAAGAAAAAACCTTTTTGTGTCAGAATGAACATAGTTGTAACAGAGTGGACAAAGCTGTAAGACTGAATAAATATATAACAATTATTCAAGAAAAATAAATAGTATTTTACTTTTGTAAATTTTATATTTAACTATTTAGAAAATTAACTTAAGATTTTTTAAATACATCTTCGACATATGAGAATTCCTGATAAAATAACCACTTTTCATTTTGAACTATGTTTCTAATAAGATTTTCAAAATCTTATTTAAATTATCATAAAATTTACTCATCAACTGTTATAATTGATTTTATTGATTAATTTATTGCTCCCATTCATTAGTCATTCCTTTAATTTCCCATTTTTCTTCAATATCATTGTGAAACACAACAGCATACCCAAAAGTAAAATTTCTTCTTTCCCATGGTTTGCTTAAAAAAAGTTCCATGTTCTCACACATGAAATATTTCAATATGTATTTAGCAAATAAATAAAAATTCTTTTCCTGTTTGTAATAAGTGAAGGGTCATCACAGATAAAATAAACTATTTTAACTGTATGTTAAATTTTTATTGTTTTTAGAACAAGTTATAAATGAGCAAAGATAGGTACAGGCCCATGCTTCATATTTAAAGATTACAAAATGAAATTTAATTCTCCTGTTCTGTTACATGCAACACTTAATTATGTAACTTATGAAATAATTCAGAGTTTATTGACCAAAATTTATATTTTAAAAAATAATATCTTAGTTCAAGTGCCTATTATATTGCAATACTCTCTGCTCTGTTACACATGCAGCATAATAGAGTGGACAATTAAATCTAAAAAAAAAAAAATTATAATCATTAAATAAAAAGTAATAAATAAAAAACTAATCTAATCTGAAGAAATAGCTCTTAAATTCGTATTCACTAACTGATTTTAAGTAAGAACATTATATATCATAATGGACATTGACTAACATAAATTTATTATATACTTTTAAAATAGTAAAAATTAATTTTGCATAATTTATGTTAAATTTTAGAGTTTTAAATAAATCATATACTATATTGTGTAAAAATAATGTTTACTAAACTATGTTTTAGCTAAAATATTATTGCAATATTGTCCACTCTGTTACACATTCCGGGTAACAGAGAAAGCATCAAAGCCTAAAAAAAATTTCTGTTAAAGCTAAACAAATGTTAATGAATACAAAACTAATTTAATCTGAAAAATTAATTCTTAAATTAGAGTCCAGTAAGTAATTTTAAATAAAAACATTATTTTTAATAATTAATATAAATTTAACATAGTAGGCATTCACTAACAAATTAACTATCAAAGAAACAGAATGTGCCTTACTTACCTGTTGCTTTTATAACTTTTCTTTCTGCATACTTTCGAAGTTTAGTAAAAAAAAATGCAAATTTTTTTGGACAGGAACAAATAATGATGATTTTATTAATTTATCTATTTCTATGAAAGTTTCCTGGCAGAATTTGGCAAGAGAGTTTATTTAGCATCATTCATAATTTGTCTTCAGAGAGAAATTCATTGCCTTAAAAGGCACTAAAGGGATTATAAGCTTAAAAATTTCCAGAATACAAAAAAAAAAAAAAAAAAAAAAAAATCTAAGTTTAGAAGTTTGATGAAAAATGTGCTCTCCAGAATCATTTTTTGAATAAAACCTTCTTCCAGCAAATCCCCCCCCCCCCCAAAAAAAAAAAAAAAATTGATTACCCAAGATGGGAATTCAACTGGGATGATCTCTAAATGGAGGTAAAATTAGTATTGAGCCTATGAGAATAAATTTTGTTACATGAAAAAAATGCCATTCAGGGAGGTGGTTATACAAGTAGGTTTCACTGTGATACACTCCTAAAAACAATTAAAGGATATTTGAAGTTTTATATAAAATAAAGATATAAACGACATTTTTTTTTGCCGAAAATAGAAGAAGAGAATCACAAATGCAAATTTTTCTGGTTTTCAAACTGTGGAGTATGCAAATTTTGAGTTCGACGTCAAAAACGTCGCTTCAGTGGCAGCGATTGAAATTTGACTTTCAACTAGATAAAAGAGAATGAAGACAAGGATGATCAGCATTCAGTGATTGCTTTGTTTCAATGAGTACGATGTCTCAGCGAAGTCATTTGACAGATTCAGAAGCTTGGAGAATTGTTGGTAGGTTAGAAGGGGGCTGAACTCAAGCCGAAGTAGCGCAAGCCATTGGAGTGTCACAAAGTGTCATTTCCAGAATCTGGAACCTTTTTTTGGAGAGTGGATGTGCAGGCCGAAGACCAGGGCAAGGTCGTAGACGGGCAACAACGCCCAATGAAGATCGGTATTTAGCGTTAACAGCTCGGAGACACCGAAACATGAACGCTACTCTTCTCCAACAACACCTTCGCTCAGCTACAGGCACCACGATTTCAACTCAGACTGTCCGAAACCAGCTCCATGCTGTAGGTCTGTATGCTCGCCGACCGATGGTATGTGTCAGATTAACATCAAGGCATTGTCGCGACCGCAAGGAGTGGGCAACCGAGCATGTCAACTGGAGGAGAAATGAATGGAGCAATATTCTGTTTTCTGATGAGTCCCATTTTTCTGTGCATCTGGATAATAGGCGTATTTTCATCTGGAGGGACCGTGGCAGTAGGAATAATCCTGCGTTCGTGCTCGAAAGTGTCAGATTTGGCGGTGGAGGAGTGTTGGTGTATGGTGGCATCTCCATTGACTGTCGCACTGACCTCTACATCATTCGAGATGGAGCTCTGACTGGTCGCCGATATAGGGATGAGATCCTCAGACCTATTGTAGTCCCTTACGATGCAGCAATCGGAGATAACTTCATTTTAATGGATGATAACTGTAGGCCACATCGTGCAAACCTGGTGGAGGATTTCCTTTTCGAGGAAGGAATTGTTCGAATGGAATGGCCAGCGTGTTCTCCAGACATGAACCCAATCGAGCACGTTTGGGACGCTCTAGGAAGATGAGTTTCTGGTTGCCAACAACCCCCACAAACTCTCCAAGAACTGTAAAGAGCTCTTCTGGAAGAGTGGGGCAGAATACACCAACTCGTCATTAATAGCCTCATTGAGTCCATGCCTCAAAGGTGTTCAACGTTGCTGGCCACCCGTGGAAACCATACCCCCTACTGAAAATGATTTTCTTTGAAGAAAACACCTTTTCTTATTCTTTTTTTCTCATATGCACAAATTGTGTTTTTTTTCTTTTGTACACAAATGCGCAATAAAATACATTTTTTTCTGCCAAACATGTGTAATTTATTCTCATAAAACCTACTATGTCTGTCGACCATGTATCAATCAGCTAAAAAGTTTTTCAGATACAAAATCCACCTAAAACTGCAATATCCTTTAATTGTTTTGAGCAGTGTATCTCAGTGATATCTCAATTAACAAAGACTAACATGGTAACAAATTGCATTCACATCACCTTTCAAATTGATGATAAATTATGTTTAGTCAAACAAAAATTTTGGGTAACATTACATGAAGAGCAAAACAATTATATTGTTATGATGAACATATGCATGAAAAGCAAAACAATTATATTGTTATGATGAACATATGCATGAAAAGCAAAACAATTATATTGTTATGATGAACATATGCATGAATATGAAAAATATAGTTAATTATTAAATTTTAAAACATGAAGAAAATAAATTAACATGTGTTCTGTGTGAAAAAACACCTGTTAAAATTCTCACTTTACTATCTTTATCAAAAAGTGTTTTTTTAATTATCTAATAGAATATGAAAATTTCTGGGGAGTATTATAAAAGGATCTGTACTGGGTGACTTTTTCTTTACTTTCTTGCTCATTTTTCCTTTTAAAAGTGGTTTTCCCATGCTAAAGCACTTCAAAAGGTTTTTTGAATTCAAGGGGAAAAAAAAAAAAAACTTGAATGAAAAAAAAAATTTAAACAAGATAGCATGCCATTGATTTATGACCAGGGTTGCCGGCTTTTAACCAAGCCAAAATTTCAACCACTTAAAAAAAAGCTGGCTTTTATTTTTTTTAAAGTTAATTTACAGCTAATTCATATTAAATTTGGGTTAATTTATTTTTGATACATTTATAAATATTTTCTATTAAAGAAGTTATAAATTTCTATTATTTTTTTCAAATAAATAAGTCTTCATAACTTCTAGAAGTCAACTGTAAAGGCATTATGTTCTAAAAAAAATTATAAATATTTAAAAGAATATAAATTATACTTCAAAAATGTGTTTAAATTTTATATTATATAGCTCCATGTATATTATAAATTCTAAAGAATAATATTTAATTGAAATGTGACAAAATGTTCTGAACAGTGTTAACAATTTAATATTAAATGCAGTTAATAATTTCAATAAATGTAAATATCACTAATATTAAATATTGTTTTGCATAATTATTACAAAATTGTTGTATGCTACTAATGAAACTACTAATTTGCAATTTTTATAATTTCTGTAGTAAATAATGATTATAATTGTATTAATTAAAGTGCAAAAACTAGGATAATTACCAATTAAAGGTTTAATTGTTTTGATAACATAAAACTTCTGGTAACTATTTAGTATTTGAACATTGGGAGGGGGGGATCAATTTTTTGATTTAAAAAAAAAATTATGATTTTTTTTTTTTCACCCTAATTTACAGAAATATTCATACTTGTCGTCAATATGAAAAGATTAAGTCACAGAATGAACAATGTTGAAAGAGAAATTAGAAAGCATTCACTATTTGAGGAGAGTTTAGTATATATGTATATAAAATAAAGGAGCAATTAAACAAAAAAAAAAAAAGTTCTCCAAATAAAATTTGTTAAATTAAAATTTTAGAAAGCTCCTTGCTACTTAAAAGAATACATATATGCACTCTTGCATGAATATATTCATGCATACATTTACTCTATGAATGAATATATTCATGCATATGCTAATTCATAATACTGAAATATATTATTAACTATGCATAATTCATAATAGTATTTTTAATAGCGATGAATTGTATTTTTATTACATGACTTTAAATATTTAAGATAATTATAAAAAGACATATTAATGGCTCTTAAAATTAGTTAAGTAATAAAACGTACTGTAACTAAGTAACCATTGTCCTCTTTAATTTTATAAAACAGTAAAAATGAAAAAACAAGTGTGTGATTACAGGTCAATGTAAATTTTTAAAAAAGTTCTTGGTATGGCCATTTTAT
The DNA here is from genome assembly GCA_964019185.1 of Maratus speculifer. Classification (NCBI taxonomy): domain Eukaryota; kingdom Metazoa; phylum Arthropoda; class Arachnida; order Araneae; family Salticidae; genus Maratus; species Maratus speculifer. Next base: position 11,234,368 of record OZ025300.1, on the reverse strand, counting down.
AATTTAGCTGACATATTTGCAATTCGGACTATAAACCACTAGAAACTTCATCAATGTGTTATTCTAGCATTAATATCTACATTATTGAGAAATTGGGTTAAAATCCAATATCTCATAATGAATCATAATTAAAATCCCAATTTTTCCTTTTGATAAATAAATTTAACTCAAAGGCAATTAAATATCATTAAAACTATTTTAGAAACACTTAAAAATGTTTAACTTTTAATTAAAATACTTCACTGTGTAAAAGCCAGTTAAAACCGATAAAAGCTACCGGCCTGGCTTTTTTTTAATTTTAGCTGGCTTTTTTTAACCCTGTTTATGATTCTTAAATTAAACAAATTGCTATGCAGAGAACATTATTGCAATTTTGAATTTAACACATGCTGGAATTATATATTTTTAAGAATTTTTTAATTTATTGTTATTGTATAAGTCTTTTATAAATTTTCAGATGGAAGTTTTTCATTGTCACCTCAACAAACTGTAGTGGACATGAAGGAACTTGAAAAAGGTGAAGCTGCCAGTGTTATCTTGTCTAGCCAACCTTTGAGTAATTCTTCATTGTCTGGTTCAAATACAAGTCCAAAAAATTTCATGGCTCTTAGTATAAATGAAACCAAAAATGATAAAATGATCTCTGGTTTTGACAGCAGAAATGATGGACTGTCACCTCTATCAGTAATTGCTGTATCAGCATACCAAGATATTGGTCACCCTAGTCCTAATTTACAAAACAGTCTTCTCCATCGGACTCATGTGTTGCGTTATAACCCTGGCAGTGATACTATGCTGAGTGCTCTAAATTATAATGAAAGTGATATGTTACAAGAAGGTGGTTTTGATGTGTCATCAACACACTCATTCACTTTAGATGGCCTTTTGGGCACTGGTGGTGCTCCAGGAATGGATTTATTAGATGGAGACATAAATCAAGATACTTACATGGAAACTGGTCAAGATTTACAGTTGTCACCTCAATCATTTCCCAAAATTGGTGATGTTTTTACTGTTAGAGAAAATTCTCCATTAACAGGGATAAATGATTCTACTCATATTAAAACTGGTAATTGTTTCTCTTTTTATATCATTGCTATTTTATATGGTTTATATGTCTTGAAAAAAATCTGAAAATCAAGAAAATTGTTCTTGTCCTAAAATGTCAGGGGGAAAATGCACAGAAAGTAAAAAAGAAAAGAGTTGTGCTAATGTGCTTAAAACTTCATTAAGTATAATGATGCAAATTTTATGTTCTTCAAATAAGTGTATTATTGTAGAAAGAAATTCAAAAGATTTCAAAACACATAATAACAGGCTGAAAGAGTTCTACCTTTTTAAAAACAATTTTGGCCATTCTTTGGATTGATGCAAAAATGCAAAGAAAATTTTGGAAGGATAATAGGGGGAGGTGGGTGCTTGAAAAATTTTAGTAATCTGACATTCTGTCTGTTTAAATCCTTGGAGTTAGTTCTTGAATTGTTGTACAAAAAGACATGTAAGTATTTCAGGGTGGCTACAGATTCTGGAAGTCATGGAATCAGGGAAAAATCAGGGAACTTTATCAATCTGGAAATATCAGGGAACTTTATAAAGAATGCTCAAAAATCAGGGAAATTTATCTCGCGAAAATATTTCTGTTTTCACCTTACCAACAACATTGATTCATTGCCAAACATAGCACATTTAAACCAATAATAAGATGTGATAGAGACATAAAGCTATATTGCTGCCAAGTGATATCTACCTGCATGAAAGCTAAATTGTCCCATAAACCCAAATTTTCAAAAGTTAGTTCCAGAGTTTCCCCGAGGTTCAAAAAGGGGCAGGGCGCTACTGTCCTGAAAAGGGCACTTTTTACACTTTTCAGGGCACTTTTTTGATTTTTAAGGGCACTTTTATACAGTTGAATCTAGAATCTCTAGGTTAAAAGATCGTGCAAAAACAGAAATTTGATCAAAAAATCGAGAAGAAATAAAAAATTTCATCAAAAAAATGAAAAAACGAAAAAAAAAAAAGGGTTGGTTTTGCTAAAAAATCACAAAAAAACGACAAATTTCGTGAAAAGATTGCAAAAAATTGCTATTTTTGTTAAAATATCACAAAAAATGCCAAATTTCTTCAAAAGATATCGTTTAACTATTGTTGAAAGGCTGTGTTTTTTTTCAAATGCGGGGCAAGAAGGGTGCTATTTTTTGAATGAGTGACAAGAGGGGCGCTAGTTTCTGGATGAGGGGCGGTATTTTTTAAACTAAAGGGCAGGAGGGGCAGAGCGCCCCTCTGAAACCCTCTGGGGGAAATTCTGTAAGTTCATTTGTGATCTTTTAATGAAATTCATCAATTTCAGCAATATTTTGACAAAATTTGTACATTTTTTGTGATTTTTTTGATGAAATGTACATTTTTTGTGAGTTCTTGAAAAAATTTGCAAGTTTTTCATGATTTTTTGATGAAATCTGCACGTTTTTCCTTTTTTTTTTTTTTTTTTTCCCCTCAAAATTTGTACTTTTTTTGCAATATTTTGACAAAATTCGGACATTTTTCTCAATCTTTTGATGACATTTGCATGTTTTTTTGCAATCTTTTGACGAAATTTGCATTTTTGTTTTTCTTTTTTTTTCTATGCATTTTGTGCATTTTTCACGATCTTTAGATGAAATTTGCATGTTTTTTGTTTGTATCAAAAAATGGATAAACCCATTCAATTGCACATTTTCTGAATAAAAATACCTGCTAATCTTATGCATTTCTGATAAGAAATGAATTTAGATAAGTGTCAGAAAGTAGCTCCTTTGAATTTGGGAAAATTTTTAATAAAATGATATAGAAATATTTCCATAAATCTATTGTTACTATACAGATTCAAAGGTTACGATGTTTTTAACTTTCTTTTTTTCTTTTATTCTAATCATGTTATTTTTTTAATGAATCTTTATATGATTGTTGAAAATCTAAGAATCGAAGTAATTATTAATCATGCTAATGTTTATTTTCAGTAAAATATACTGTAAAATCATCCCATAGACAAGTATGGAGTATTCTTTAAAAGAATCTCAATTATATGATAAAAATCTGAATTTTTCAGAAATAGTAGAAATTGTGACGGGGAGGGCGTAGAAATGTAAAAATATGAATGGGTTGGAATGGGCCTAAAAATGTAAAAATATGAACGGCTGGGCCTGGAAATTCTGGCCTGTGCAGACCTCTAATTTGTTTCAAAAATTTAAAAAAAAAAATGCTTAATAACTACATTTTTGCATAATGAATATTACTGTAATACTTGAAATGTAACATTTATTTTTCTTTTATATAGAAATAAAAACAACAAAGCCTAATGAAAATACCAGCAACGCATTGATAGTTGACAAATTAAAAGTGAAAAGCACTCGTCCTGTGAAAGCTACTTCACCAAATCGTCCCGGCACACAACCATGCCCAACTTGTGGCAAAGTTTTCAGTAATTCTAGTGCCCTGACGAAGCATAAGTTGACTCATAGTGATGAGCGAAAATATGTGTGCCAGTTATGTGCCAAAGCATTTAAAAGACAAGATCACTTGTAAGTATTTAATTTTGTTGTTTTACCCTTTTTAGTCATTTGTTAATAAGAAAAAATATGAAACCTGTTAAGTTCAGTTATTTCTAGTGTTAATATATAATAATATATGTGTGCATTCATTTTTTTAATTTATTTATTTACAGAAATGGGCATATGCTCACTCACAGAAATAAAAAACCATTCGAGTGTGATGCTGAAGGTTGTGGGAAAAGTTACTGTGATGCAAGATCATTAAGAAGGCATAAAGAAAATCATCATTCCAGTGCATCATCAAATCTGCCTTCTTCTTTAAGTAGCCAAGTGTCTGTGATACCTGGTTTAGCTCACTTAGGCTTTAATTCTCTTCAGACTTCATTTCCAGCTAGTGTTATCACCAGCAATTCTGGGCCTGCTTTCTCTGAATCTTCCTTGAGTAACAGAATACAGTACGCACCTCCTCCAGCCACCACTCTCTCTGGTCATGTATCATCTGCTAACAGTGAGAATTTATCCAGGACAGTCAGTAATTCTGTGGTTAGCTCTGTGATATCAACTGCTGCATCCCATCTGCAATTTCTTACATTCCAACAGCAGCCTTCATCCAAGGCTCAGCAGCAAGTATCTTCTTCATCCGTAAAAAACACCAGGTCTGAAAGTAGCACTGTTCTTTCTTCATGGCAACGTCAGACAATCAATCCTGGTGCTTTGCTCCTCGCACAAAATTTTGGAGCTTCCCAGTCTCAGTCAACTCAGTTAATCTCTAGGAGCTTTGAAACTTCTGAACAAGGGAACTCTTCTGGCTCCGAACTGTCCCAGACTCAGTTGCTGAGTCTCAAGCAAGATTCAAAGAAAGCTGATATTTTATCTCAGGATACAAGAGAACAAACTATTTTAGAACAACCTGTTTTGTCAGAGGCCTGTTTTGAAGTAGTTAACTCATCATCAGGAACAAAACAAATAGTTGCTCTAACATCCCAAGGCTCAGTTAATCTGCAGTTTGAATCAGGAACTAATACAGTAGTGAGGCTCCAAGATGCTAATGGAGATTCTTTATATGCCCGGCAAATTGTAAAAATTGAACCTTCTGATCAAAGTAATAATTCATCTGTTCCCACCACACCTACTACTAAAGAACCAACTAATTGTAATCAGATTGAGAGCCCACTTCTACAGCAACTCCTTAATCAGCAGCAAAATTCAGATACAAATAATTCTGGCTTAACAAATTCAAGTTCAGAACAATCATTTTTGACATCACTTCAAGAACAACAAAAATCAGCTTCACAGTCTTCAGTTTTAATATCCCCTTGGTCTCAGGTTTGAATTTTCAATTCTTTATTTATTCATTGTTTTTTATTTCATTGTACAAAATCCTTTATTAAATTAGGTTATATTTTTTTCTTACATTTGTTCATTCATTCTTTGCTAATTAGAGTTGTGTATTACTACATCTTAAAGATGTTGAGAGTTTATTTTTTTATTTACTTTTAGGTCTCATATGCAGCAGTGCCTAATTCAGCTCCCACCTCACGATTCGGGTATGAATAAAATTTTCTTTATTATTGTTATCTGTATTATAAAAAAAAGAAAGTTGTGTGTCTGTTTGCAGTGACTAGAAAAATTCATTACAAAAAGGAATAAAAAAGTTTAGATGAAGATGAACAAAGGCAGGCCCAAATGCATCTGAATTCAGATTTATTATTTTATGTTACATATATTAATTAAAAAACCATAATGAACATCAGAAAATAGCGCACTGTTTCAGGTCTTTGGGCTAAAACCATGTTTCTGAAGATCTTGAGACAGAGAAGAAAGAAGCAGGGTGAAAAACATTTTATTTTTCCTGCATTTTGAAACTGCTGCATCTGTTGTTCAGGCTGAAATACAAAATAACAAAAATACTCTCTTATCCTGTATACTTTCTCGATCCTCATGGTGTTACTAGTTAGAATAGTTGTTATTAGAACACATTAACATTTCAGAAAGATATTTTCCAAACATCGAATTAATTTTCTCCCTTCATATTTACAAGCTCATATTTGCTTTCCTGATTATAATACAAAAAATGTGTATATCCACTTATCCAAATATCTTTCTTTCGAAATATTGCTTTCGTGTTTTCGATTTTTCTGCAATTATAAAAATCTGTAATTTTTTTTTTTTTTTACTGGTTAAGGGGGAAAAAAAGAAAAATACTTATTGATTATATTTTTCTCATTCTAACAACATTCTGGTTAAAAAAAAAATAATAATAATAATATTTGCTGATTGAAATTGTTGTTCTTCAGATTAAAATATGGAAAAACCAAAGAATTCTTTCATAAATTTCTGAGACTTTTTTTTTTTTTTCTTAGTGCTTGCCCATGTATCAATTTTGTTTTTGCAACTTTATTGTATTTGCAAATGCATTTTGCAACTTTATTGTATTTGCATTTTATAAAAGAAAGAGAGATTTTTTTTTACATTATTTATAGGTTATTTTTTTTTTTTTTTCTTTTTGGACAGTTTGGTTAAAATTGAAAGTTTAACAATTCAAATTCGAAAATAAATAATATAAAATTTAGATCCATTTGGAAAGATTTTCATTTAATATTATAAAATCATTTGACACTGATTTTAGATATATTTAAATACTAGTTGACTCCCTTCTTAGAAGATTTTAGTGATTTTTTTCTTTCATTCCACTTTTGTTTTTTCTATACTCGTCAAAAGAATTGAATTTCAGTCTATCATAGTAAATTTTGTCCTTTAAAAATTTTGAAGTCTTTTTGATTTTTAATTAGATTTTCAATGCTATTAATTTTTAATATTTGTTTGCTTTTTACGGCAATCTTTTTACTTTCATAGTAGTTGATTTAACAATTTTCAATGAGATTTTTAGCATTTTTTTACATTCATAAAAGAATTCTGCTTACAGTGTAGCCCACTGTGCTAAATTTCATGATCTGTAAATTTTTATACTCTATATTCAAGCTAGTATTTTTTTTTATTTTTTTTTATCGTTATGTATATTTATTATTATATATACTGTATTCCCCCACATTATCTGGCATGCTGCAAAATTCGAGGGAGACCAGATTTTTAAATAGGAGTCCTTGGTCTTTCCTGGCATGCTGGAAAAAGTGAGGGACTTCGAAAATGGAAAGCAGTGAGGTTCATTAGCTGCATTCAGTAGCAGTGGCTAGTCTGTTGAGAAGGAAGAGTAATATAGAGTTTTTTCCCCCACTTTTTGAATTATTTAATTTACCATTTTTACATAAAGAGAATAAAAACATGTTTCATGTATCACATACCATTTCACAAAAAGCTCTTTTCCAGCACCCATCCAATATTTACAATGTAAAAATAGATTATCTCATAAATTATTAGATGAAAAGAAATATTCTTATTATATATATAAAAAAGAAATGTGTGCTTATGCTTATCTTATATCAAAAAAGTAATTTTGTGTGATATTTAATTAACTTGTCATCCTAGAGTAGAAACATTATCTGTGCATATTTTGCATAATAATGAGATAAATAAAACCTAATCACTTAAATATTAATTAATATATACAGAAAGAGAGAAAGACAAAAGAAAAAAAAATAAGTATTGAAGTTTTTCTTTAAACTGAAAAATGTTGTTAGAAAAACCACAATAAATCAGCCTCCATCCCCCAATAGCCAAACCTCATATTTTCCAGCATACTGGGTAATGCGGGAGAATATGGTATTTTGTTACACATTTATGTGTTTCAATTTTTTTGAAAATGAGTAATGGAGCCTGCTATTATGTGCTAGCTTTCTAATCAACTTAATCTATAACTTACACAGAAATCTAGTCTGTAGCATCTATATCAAGGTATGAGTGTTCATTCAGTATCTTATTCCATATATATATATATATATATATTTCTTTAACTGGGCAGAATGTTGCACCTGAGTTTTTTAATTAAAGGATGCTTCCTTGCTGGCAAAAAAGTTACTATATTAGCAATATTCAGGACTCTGTTTCAATTTAAAAGTATGCATAGTCTGTGATATTATTATTATTTGTTTAAAACTTTTTTCTGAATTATTATGCATACACAAACATACATATGCATTTTCACTCTCTTTTATGACTTTATTTAGTCAAGATCCAAAGCCTGTTGAATGCAGTCTGTGCCAAAGAAAATTTAAGAATATACCTGCTTTAAATGGACATATGAGACTTCATGGAGGATACTTTAAAAAGGTTCCTGCTATTTCTTTATTTATTGAAAACTTTTTATTTTTTAAATTACAACATTAATGTATTTAAAATCTTTTCTCGTGTGCTAATATTATTTTTATATTTATATTTGATCCCCTCTTTTTTTATCACAAAAGTTTATTATAAAACTTTTTAAGTCTCTTCTGCTTCTAAATCTGATTTTTTTTTTTTTTTTTTTTTAAGTTTTAAAAAGATTTATATGTGTACATTAATTAAAAGACATAGTGTAACATGTTTATAATGTGTGAATTATACATTGGAGATCCTGTGGGTAGAGTATTGTATCATGGGACAATTTTTATATTTTAATTTTTTACTTCAATAATTATAATCAGATTTAAATTTTAAAGCACCATTTCAATACGCCAACATATTTCTCTATATAGTATATATTTTTTAAATTCAGGCAGTTTGAAAATTTAAAAAAAATGCCTCTGATTTAAAAATAGGGATGACAAACTGTCCCAGTGTATAAATTGGGGCAAGTTTCATAATTCATCAATAATCACAAACTTAAACTAATTTTGTGTAAACAAATGAAAACATTTTTTTTTTTTCTTCTTCAATAAAATATACAGTGAATAGAATAGCAAATGTCCTGATTATTTAACATGCAGAAATGTTTGCTAAATGGTGCTCTAGGCTGCAACATTGGTGCCCAACTTAATGTTGGTTCAGTTCGAGATCTGCATATAAATTAGAGATTCGTTCAAGAAAAGAACCCTGCAGTGCCTGCTATACTGTGCCGTAGGCTGCAGGGACCCAATTCAAGGTTTGTTATTTTCAATTAAATTAGAGATTCATTTGCAAGGAGTGGCACAGCAGAGCACACATATTATGCCTTATATATGTTGTCATAAGCAGTGGGATTTAGTTTGCTGTTCGTTTGGTTCAAGATTTTCGTATAAATTAGAGGTTCGTTTGAAAGGAAGGGCCCTTGTTATATGGTGCCAAAGGCAGCAAGGACCCAGTTCGAGCTTTTGTTTGATTCAAGATTTGCTTATAAATTAGAGATTCATTTGAAAGGAGATATACTAGTGATCGTATAAGTGAACCCAGGGAGAGAAATCGAGAGCGCATAGAAGATGAAGAACACTCCAACATATTGTAGACAGAATAAGGTGTTTATTTAGATGAACGATGGAAGGTTTACAATACTAAGACGCTAGCAATACGGGAAATCACATCATGTGCCCGAAGGCACGGCATTAGCCGGAGAGGGGCACAGCGCCCCTTTTTGCGTGATGTTACATGGCCAATGGTCTGAGTCGAAGTGAGTGACTGCAGCAGGGAAGATGTACAGCGTCAAGGTTATCAGAAACCGTTAAAATGCTTAGTAACAGAAAAAATGCTATCGTTGGTGTAATACTGAAGTCCTGTGGTTTTTAAGGAGTGTCGATTGCATACGCACGTGTGCTTCCAGATACTGAAAGAATTACATGCCGAATGATTCATGACATCTGGGAGATTTTAAAGATTAGCTGAGTGCATGAGAATGTTAACGGATAAACTTATTATAAACCACAACTGGATCTATTTAACAAGGGAAAAATGCAGAAATGTGCAGATCTAAGGAAGACTGACATTCGGTTAACTTTTATTGTGACGAGAAAAGAATTAACAGATCTTTTTCAAAGTGATGAAAATCCAAACAAAGAGTGGGAATGAAATGGTGTTTTTTTTTATCATATGAAAGAGAGTTTGTAAAGGAATTAATTTCACCTACAAAGTTATAAAAGGGAAAATAACAAAGTACTGCATTATAACCTTAAATGTAAGAATATTAACTTTAAGTATTTATTTAAAAGGGGTAATTTCCAGTTAAAATTTTGAAGTTTCGATTTTTATTGTTTAGTTTTTAAAATGGGAGAAGACAAGATAATATGTGATAGAAACGCTGTCACAGGAGAGGCAGGAGTGCATGTACAACCTGTCTGCTATATGGTGCAATAGGCAGCTGAGACCCGGTTCTAGGTTCGTTCAGTTTGAGATTTGCATATAAATTAGATATTCGTCTGAAAGAGAAAGAGCCCTGCAGTGCTTGCGCAACATGCCTGCTATACAGTGATGTAGGCAGCAGGGACCTGGTTTGATATTCATTTACTTCTAGATTTCATATGGTATAAAATGGATTTAAATAATTATTAGAAACCCCAATAAAAGGGGAAGTCTGCTAGTGGGTGAAGCCAGCTTGTTTAACATTATATGGTGTAAAGTCAACTTGGAAAATCAGTTGTGTGATTTGTCATTCTGATTCACGCCTTTGGAAATTGGATGTGGGAATTTACACTCAATATCTGATGAGCAAACATCATGAAATCATCAGTTGCATGAGGAAATTTGTTGCTATCCCTTGTGCACTTTAAAACTTTTGCTTGAAATTCATCATTGCAAATACACCAACTATTTCAGATACATAGACGTGAATGATTTTTTTTCCTGAATATTTTTGTAAGAAGGTAATCACCTTTTTTAATCTCTTCGAACAACACATATGTGGTCTGATCATAATCAACATTGCCATCATCACTAATAGAAGAGATGGGGGATGAATGGGACATTTTCACAAAAATATTTATCTTAAAAAATTTTAAAGCTATTATCAGTATTATGTATCAAATTTCATACGTTAAATATTTGACTACAACTATGCAGAATATTTAGTCTAGATTATTATTATAATACAATAAAATATTATCAAATAATAATTTAAAAAAAATCTCCTTTCTGTTCCATTTATCCTCACAGCAGGAATGAATGAGACACTAATAGATGAGATACAAATATTTTCCTCCATGCATTGAACATTGAATTTTTCCAAAATTCAATGTTACCTAACTAAAATTTATATTTATAAATCTATGTAATTATATTTGTAATATGGGTCATTTTCAAAAAACTTATACATTTGGGAAATTTTTCACAAAAAAAAAAAATAAAATAAAATAAAAAAAATAAATAAATAAATAAATAAAAATTAAAAAAAAATTAAATAAAACTTATAAAAATATTAAATGATACTAAAACATTTCTTGTATATAAAACTGAAAATAGCAGTTCATTTTTTGATTTTGAACTTGCAACAGTAAAATGTTCCCCTCTGTTACCAACAGTCAAAAATTTTTATTTAAAAAAATAAAACACCTAAAACAGTAAATGTCACATTTTCTTTAATTACATGATTGCTACTTTCAGAAAATCCTAACTGTTGTTTTGTTATGATTTTTTTTTTTTTTTTTTTTTTTTTTTTTTTTGTAAAATACAAAGGATTTCCTCTCTGTTACTTTCGTGGAAAAGTCATAAGTTTCAATTAAATGTACATTCACTTTTTTCAGTTAAATTTTACATAAATAATATTAGAAAAAAAAAATATTACATAAATAAAATATTAGTTAAAGTTACACAATTAATTATTCAAAATGATGATTAATAATTTTTTTTAGTCAAATAAACCAGCTTAAATTGACAGTAACAGAGTGAGGAAAAAGTAACCGAAGGGAACGCTGAATGATAGTGGAGTGACATTTGATTTGGCATACTTTTTTTATAAGTTTATATCATGTATTGTATACAATCTTAATGTTTCAAACATATCCCGCAAGAATTTAAGATTTTTACAAAAATTACTATTGGAAAATAGTGGTATTTGGCAAGGCATTCTCTTTTGTAAATTTATATCATGTGCTATTACAAACGCACTGCTTAGTTTTTAAAAAAATCTCATCATATATTAGTCGAGGTAGTGGTGCTTTAAAGCAAGAATTTAAGATTTTTACAAAAAATACTATTCAAAAATATTGGGATTAGACCAGGCAATTTTTTATAGAACTTTTTACTATGTGTTATAAGCTACTGTGAAGTTTCAATGTTTCAAACAGATCAAGGCAGAATTTAAGATATTTGCAAAAAACTACTATTCAAAAATACTGGTATTTCATGTGGCATTGTTTTTATAAATTTTTATCACATGTTATAATCTGTGTTTCAATTTCAAACAGCTCACCTTAGATTTTCAAGTTTAAACAAATTCGCATGCCAACTGGAGTCGAACCTGGAAACTTGGCTTAACTTAACAGGCTTAGCTTAACAGATAAAGCATTGGCCTTGTAAGCCAAGATTCCGGGTTCGATTCCCGGCCTGGGCAATTTTTCGCTCAGTTGGAAATATTCAAATTTATGTGATAAGTTTACCAATCAGTTAGATTGTGTTAAAATAATAGTATATCTACATATCCATCATTCTATGGAGTTCCATTACGTGCGGTATATTCTGTCGAGCTGTGTAAATGACAGACCAGATGTTATGGCCAATAAGGTTATCTGAGCGAAAAATCCCAGCCGGTTATCACCCGGCTAGCTTAACAGGTAAAGCATTAGCCTTGTAAGCCAAGGTTACGGGTTCGATTCCCAGCCTGGGCAATTTTTCGCTCAGTTGGAGATTTTCAAATTCGTATGATAACTTTACCAATGAGTTAGATTTTGTTAAAATAATAGTATTGTCTGACCGAGTTAAGAAAAACCCTGAGTAGGTTCCCTGCTTTCGAAGGTTCTAAAACTTGTAGAGAGGGAACTTCATCCATAGGACAGAAAAGACTGCTTAATTCACAGAATGATCGGTTGAATGGGAGAAAAGGAAATGTCGGACTTCCCTAAAATAAAGTCGACTGACCAGTTACCATAGCAACGGAACGGATCTGAGATCGGTCCTAGTCTTTCTTAGAGGAGCCAGACAGTATATCTATGTATCCATCGTTCTATGGAGTTCCATTACCTACGGTATATTCTGCCGAGCTGTCTAAATGACAGACCAGATGTTACAGCCAATAAGATTATCTGAGCGAAAAATCCCTGCCGGTTATCACCCGGTTAGCTTAACAGGTAAAGCATTGGCCTTGTAAGCCAAGGTTCCGGGTTCGATTCCCGGCCTGGGCAATTTTTCACTCAGTTGGAAATATTCAAATTCGTATAACTTTACCAATCAGTTAGATTGTGTTAAAATAATAGTGTATCTGTTACAAATCACGTGTGAAGCAACCCAAGGCGCCGTGCGGTCGCCAAAGGGAAAGCCACCTGTGGCGCAATGTTTTTGTTTTAAAACGTAGAAGTTATTACGAATTCTCGATGCAAGGAAGAATATTTTACTTCCCCGTAAAAAATATGTATCTTTTTATGTAAATATTAGTGTTAGTGTCTGTTCAACTATATATGTGTGTGTCGTGGAAATAAAATGAAAAAATGCCAAGTGGAATATTTTTTAAAGAAAGAAAACACGAACTTATATAACTCGAATCTTCTAGGATTAAAAACTGTTCTCTAGAAATGAGCAGTGTCATTATGGCGCCGATACCCGGCAAATGGAATTAATATGGATTAAACATAGATTTCCCGATCCGGAAGTGTGATTTCAAGATTACCGAAACGAAGCTCGAATCTCGGCATAAAAAAGGTACTGTAATTTTTATTTCTAAGCATGAATCTTGAAAAATTAAAGGCTAAGCGTAAAGTTATGAAAACGACCGTAACTAAATTTATAACAAAGGTCGAGTCGTTTATTGAAGATATTGATTTTGAAAATAAAGATAATATTGATAAGCTTTCGGAATTTTTGATAAATTTGGAGGAAAAACAATTAGAATTAAAGGAAATTAATTTGAAAATTGAAGAATTGATCACGGATAATACGAATTTAGAAACGGAAGTTCAAAATAGTATCGATTATAATGATACTATTAATGAAACGAAATTTAAAATAAAAACAAATTTGAAGAAATTTAAAAATGATGTTGAATCGAGAAACGCTAGTTCGTTGTCAAACGCTAGTACGGTTCTTTATGTTAGTACACGATTGCCTACTGTAAATTTGCCAAAATTAAATATTCCGAATTTTAAAGGCGTTCCTAATACATTTCTTGAATTTATCAATAGTTTTAAAAATACTATTGATGTTAATGATAATTTGACAAAAATTGAAAAATTAATATATTTGAAATCATTTTTGTCTGGTGAAGCTTATAAAACGGTATCTGGATTAGCCCTAACAGAAAGTAATTACGATCACTCGCTAGATTTACTAGAAAAAAGATATGGTAAAACGGAAATTTTAATTAGCGGTTTTATAAATAAATTATTAGAAATCAAACCGATCAGGTCATGCTCGAATACGAAAATGTTGAGAGATTTGTATGATGAATGCGAAATAAGCATTAGAAATTTGCAGGCGATAGGAGTAGCTACGGACAATTTTGGGTATTTACTAATCCCTATCATTTTAAGGCAATTACCTCATAATTTGGTAATTGAATTTCAAAGGAAAAAGGATAACGAAAAGCCAGGGGATGTTAATGAATTAATGAAATTTATAAAATTTGAGATTGATTCAAGGGAAGCGGCAACTGTTATATCAGGAAATTCCTTAAAAAGTCCAGAAAAATCTCGATGGGAAAAAAATGCTCCTACCAGAACAAAGAGTAATTTTCCCACTTCAGTTGCGCTGAACACGGTCGTAAAAAATGTTTGTGTATTCTGTAATTCGAATCATAATAGTTTAAAATGTAAGGAAATGACGGATGAACAAAAGCGTTATAAGTTAAAAAAAGAAGGAAGATGTTACCGATGTTTTTATAAGAACCACCTATTATCTCTATATAAAGCTAAAATACAACCGTGTGAGTTATGCAAGAGTTTTCAACATAATTATTTGTTTTGCCCCGCTAAGAAATCCTCTGAAATTAGTCCCGTTGAGAATACTAAAAAATCAGAAATTGTACAAAATCAAGAAAATCAAGCGGTTGTCTCATCTGTTATTAAAACTCAAAATTTTCCAGAAAAATATTCGACAATTTTGCAAACGGCGTGCGTACAGGTAATGGGTGATTCCAATAAATTAAATACAAGACTATTATATGACTCTGCATCTTCGCACACATTTATTGCAAAGAATTTAGCAACTGCTTTAAAACTAAAGCCAGTAAAAAGAGAGAAATTGCTAGTTTATACTTTCGTGAATCGTAACGCCATAGAACAAGAGTATGATTTAGTGGATATTACTATAATTAGTCGCCATCCTCCGCATGAAAGGATTAAAGTTCAGGTGCTCGTATCAGAAATAATTAGTGCGACTCAAGTAAAATCGCACATTGATTCGCAGCTCATAAATAAATTCCGTTTAGATGAAAATGAGTTTGCTGACAGATTTATTAATGAAAAGACCGTACAAATATTATTGGGATGTGATTATATGTTTGCAACAATCACGGGAGGGGTAGAGAAAATCAATAAATATTTATTTATTCAACCAACAATATTTGGAAAAACTTTAATTGGACGAATGCATAGCAATAATGTAAATGGAGCTTCTTGTTTTAAGGTCATTTGTACATCAACAGACAATGGTTTAAGAAAATTGTGGGATGTGGATAATTTTTTATCCTTTCCTACTGATATTCAAAACGACGAAAAATATGAGGTGGTTACGCAATTTCAGAGGGAAATAATTTTCGAGAATCAAAGGTATATCGCGCCACTTTTATGGTCTTCTAAAATAAACAAACAAAGTTTATCAAATAATTACGATGTTGCGAAACAGAGATTTGTGGGTCTGGAAAAGAGATTAAGGGGTAATAAATCTTTATTTCAGAAATATAACGAAATTATGAAAGAACAATTAAGTGAAGGTATTATTCAAAAGTGCGATACTAATTGCTTTATTGGTTACGTAATGCCACACCAAATCATTTTTAGACCAGATTCTTCTAGTACGAAATCAAGAATTGTTTATGATGCTAGCAGTAAAAGAAATAATGAAAAAAGTCTAAATGATTGCCTTTTCGCTGGAGAAAATTTAAATCCTAATTTAATTGACATAATATTAAATTTCAGGTCTCATAAAATTGCTTTTTTGGGCGATATTGCTAGAGCATTCTTGCAAATAGAAGTGTCTAACGAGGACAGGAATTATTTGTGTTTTTTATACTTTGATGATTGTGACATAGATAAACCTGTGACTTTATATCATTTTAACCGACATTGTTTTGGAGTCATGAGCTCCCCGTACGTGTTGGCTAACTAAGAAACATATTAGAAAGTACAAAGAAATTAATCCTATTGCTTATAATATGTTAGATAATTTTTTTATACGTGGACGATTTGGCATATGGGGCTCCGACAGTCCAAGAAGCTTTCAATTTATCAGCTTCTGCTGTCTCAATACTTAAGGATGCGAATATGAACTTGAGAAAGTTTAATACAAATTCTTTAGAATTAAGGGAATTATGGAAGAATGGTAACCCAGTTATAGAAACAGACGAAAGTCATTCAAAATGAAAAATTCTGGGACTTAATTGGGATAATATAAATGACGTCCTGTCAATAGATTTTAAGGCATTTATGTCAGATGGTGATAATTTGGAATACACCAAAAGACATGTTTTGCACAGCGCTGCCAAAATATTCGATCCTATCGGATTCATATCGCCATTCTTAATTAAAATTAAATTACTTCTTCAAGAGTTATGGGAACGTGGTTTAGAATGGGACGACACACTTCCTAAAGAATTTAAAGAAAAATACGAAAAATGGTATAGCGAAATAAAACTGTTAGAAAAGATTCAGATACCCAGGTATTATTTTAATACAGATAATATTTTAGATGATAAAGTTCAACTTCATCTTTTTTCTGATGCTTCGTTAAAATCTTACGGGCAGGGATGTAAGACCTGCGCCAATTGCGCCAGACTGCGCCGAAACCGCTTTCCTGCGCCAAACTGCTACAAAACAGCTATTTTTTTAAATTTTGCGCCAAAGCTGCGCCAAAAGGCACTTAGTGCCAAAACGAAATTTATCGCGATTTCGTCGATCCAGGAAACAACAAATAACTTTTTTTAGCCTGTTAATTTCGTCATAAAAAGAAAGAAACATTGCAAAAGATCTCGAAAAACGCGCAAATTCGCCGAAAAATTGCGAAAAACATGCGCATTCGGTCACGAAAAACACGCGATGTTGTGGAGTTTTATCGTGGCTCCGCAAACGATCGCAAGTTTTTTTTCCCTCGAGTCATCCTACGTTCATTTTCATCGCAGCTGATTGCAGAGTTCGGAGCGGGACGTCATGTGACGTGTACTGCGCATGTTGGGGGAGACGAATTAAAGCTGCCATAATATGTTTATTCCCAATTAATGGGAGTTCACCTCTTATGTCAGGGGTGATTCTTGTCCGAAATTTCCGAAAATTTAAGACATCCTCTTCCGAAAATTTGAAATTGGGTTATCAGTTCCACATAGTTGCCAACTTTTACGATTTTGTGCGCGGAAAAAACAATCGCGGAGAAATGCAAATTTCGTGAAAGGATCGCCGAAAAAGCACACATTTCGTAAATATTTCGTGGAAAAACGACGATTTCATCAATGTTTTTGTCAACGAACTTTGTCAAAAGATCGCTGAAAAACGCGAATTTCCTCTGCGGATCGCGAAAAACGACAATTTCACCAAATATCTTAGATAAAACGCTCATTTGGTGTGAAGACTGCGGGAAAACGTCGATTTCGTCTAAAGATTGCGGATATAGCGCCGATTTCGTTAAGAAATCGCGGGAAAAAACGCAGTCTTCGATAAAAGATCGCTTAAAAATATTTTGCCAAAAAATCATTGAAAAAAAACTGCCGATTTCATAAAAAGATCACGGGAAAAACGCCGATTTCGTCAGAAGATCGCGGGAATAAAACGTCGTTTTTGAGAAAAGATCGCGTCAAAATGACAATTTTGTTTAAAGATCGCTGTTTGTTGAAAAAAAACGCAAATTTCATTTTAAAAAAAACACGGAAAAACGCCGATTTCGTCAAAAGGTCACGAAAAAACCGCCGATTTCGTCTGAAGATCGCAAATACCCCCCTTGTGGGGGGGGGGTATAACTCGTAGTATTCCCCCTTTCTCCCTCCACCGATTTCCAAAAATAAAATTTCACCCAGAATCGCCCCTGTCTTATGTATTGTACATATTGTCTGTAAATTAAGTATTCTGTAAATTAAGTGTCTTTCCCGTGTCAGTGGTTAATTATTTCGCTCCTCGGCGAATCCTGCCGATAGACGGCAAAACCGAAAACAGAATGAAAGCGCGTACGAAAATCTGCTACATGTTTGTCAAACAATTACCAAAAAAAAAAATAGAATTTTATTCAAAAAAAATGCTATTTTATCAAAATATGAACAAAATGAAGTCAAAGGAAAACAGTATCGAATTCAGACGCATTTTTCCGGGAGGGACTTCTTTAGCTCCGCGGGGGATATAATAGAGTTCGGGAGGGGGATTTTACTTTTTGACCATTGAAAACCCAAAATTTCCATGGGGGGGATGTCCCACCGGGCCACCACCTGAATTCAACACTGAAGGAAAAGAACGTAAATCTCGGCAAAAAATCAGGGCAAATGCTCGAATTTCGTCAAAAAAATCGCGGAAAAATTAGTTTTTTTTTAACTTTTTCACGATTTTGGATTATTGTCGAAGCATGTCAAAAAACATACGCGAATTTTGTCAAACGATCTCGAAATAATAAAACGTGAATTTTATCAAAGAATCGCTAATTTCGTCACTCGAATTTCATCAGTAGATCGTGAAAAACACTCTAATTTCATTAATAGATCATGAAAAATTTGTCTGTAGATCGCGAAAAGTTTGCACATTTTATCGAAAAATCACGAAAAACACTCGAATTTCATCAAAAGATCCCGAGAAAAACGTGAGTTTTGCTAAAGGATCGTTATTATCATAAAAAAAGTGAACAAAACACAGCCAAAAGATTGTGAAAAAAACGTTCATTTCCGGAAAAGATCGCGAAAAAAAACACAAATTTCTTTAAAGGATTCCAAAAAACAAGCGTATTTTGTCAAAAGTTCACAAAAAAACCACGCGAATTTTGTCAAAAAATCGCGATAAACACGCAAATTTTTATTGAAAGATCGCGAAGAGTACGTGAATTTCGTCAATATATCGCGTAAAAAACTCAAATTTCACCAATAGATCGTGAAAAACACTCGAATTTCATCAATAGATCGCGAAAAAGACGCGAATTTCGACAATAGCAGGGCTCCCAAATGGTCCCCTTTTTCCCGCGAAAGTCCGCTTTTTAGAAAAAGGTCCGCTTTGGTCCGCTTTTATGCGTTTTGGTCCGCTTAGTCCGCTTTCAATGACTAAAAAACAAAGAAATCATTCATTTAAAAAAATAAATAAATAATTTAGAAAACGGCAAAACTGCGGTGCATGCTGATGTTTCATGCTCCTTCAATGTCTAAATTCACACTTTCTTTAAGGCTTGAAAATAAAGTAAAGGACACTTCCACCCCCCTCCCTAGTAAGCAATCAATTAGCGTTTTGAAGTCAAATGGAACCGGCCACTCATATTATGGTTTCATTAATCCCCCTTTTCTTGTGATTGGAATCGTTACCGTTTCATCCCAATGTGTTCACGTGACCCCGTTCGCAGGTGCTTTTACTTTTTTAAGCACTTATTTCAGTAACAATAGGCTGCAGTTGGATTAATTAATCTCATAGATTCTTATTGCTGATGGAAGAGAAAAAAAAAGAAAAAAAGAAGAAAAAGCGTGATCAAAGTACGTATTGTTTTTCTTTATTTAATAAATTATACTAAATATTGTAATTTGACAGGTATATTCCTTAAATAAACAAAATAAACTATGCCGATCGTACTTTCTTTTTCCATATTTGCATCCAGGGCCGTAGCTAAGGGGGCGCTATGGGCGGCTCAGCCCCCCCTAAAATACTTTGAGCCCCCCCCCCCCTGGAAAAAGTTTCAAGGTCACTAAATGTTCCGAAAATTCAAATGAAATTCTAAAATCTCTAATTTCAAAAATCTAAATTAGTTTTGAGACCCTTTCACAGTTTTGCAAAGTTACTAAATTGTATCTAAAATACGTGTTTCAACACTCCCTCATCCTATTGGTACATATGAAGCTAACAGGATGTTTAATTTTGCACCAGTCATACATTCAAAATTTTCATCATCATATACTTTCCTTAGCATAAAATGAAGTTATTACAACAGTTTAATGAGAAACATAGTACCTACAATGTGAATATGCACTAATTTATCTTTCTGCATTAGAGAGAGAACAAAAAAAATATGAGCCCCCCCCCTACATTCCCTTGAGCCCCCCTTATCGTACACTTCTAGCTACGGCCCTGTTTGCATCGTAAGATGTAGGTACCCCTCTTGAGAGAGACAAAGGGATACCTTTTTAATTTTTGCGAAATAACTATTTTACTTTCGCGAAAGTCCGTTTTTATTCTTTTTAAGATTAAAAAAAATATTTTCTAACTATAACAATTCCATAAGAGTAGTAAATTAAACTTTTAAAGATACATTGCTTGTAGAGTTATTTTGATTTTCTCCTATCTGGGGGGGGGGGGGGGGACACGGGAGTTGCGTTTATCTGTTTTTCTTTAGGGGTGTGGAAAAACATTCACATTTTCTTTCAAAAAATGGAATGTTCGCTAAGTTATAGCTGTCTGCTATTAGGTTTTAAACTCGGCAACCAATCAAAAAGATAACACTTAAAAATAATAAAAACGAAAGTAGGTATTTCAGGGTTTATATATATAAAGTAAATAAAAAAAATAGCCAATGCCTCAAATTTTAGATAACAAACTTAATTTTTCTTTGTGCATTTTACACTGAACATGGCAGTTATTTTACGCAGCTTCATCAATTTCGATTTTTCAACGATAACCTTTCTCTTTTATTCTATAAACGGACTTCCGTTTCTGTCCTGTGGGTTTTTTTTTTCTTTTTCCCCTCCCTAAATCGTTAGCTAAAAAGAAATAATAAATCTATCCATTATTACTTTGCATGGCAAAACATATTACCCACCTGAAGAAAATGATCCGATTGCGTTAACATTCGACTTCGGATTTCACTTAATGAGGTGGGGAAAAAAAAAAAAAAAAACGAAAACAAATCACAAATGGTTATTTTTTTCTTGCCAGGTTCTGTTAATTGGGCATTTTCAGCAGGCGTTGTAACTTTTTATTAACTTGTTATATTTTAATAAAATTTTTTTATACCTAATTTACTATTATTACAACTTGTTGAAAATTTGAAAGAAATCTGTCAATTCATTTAGAAAATATGGATTTTTTTTAAAAAAAAAGCTGTAATGGGGGGGGGGGGGAAGGGAGGGGGAGAGTTGGTTTTTTATTCCATTTTTTGTTTTGTTTGCTTTCAACTAACTTAAAAGATTTTCTTTTTTTTTCTGCACTTAAGCAAAGTACATTTGTTAACACATTAACGGAGTCTTTTATATATTTAAAAGAATAAAATTTGAATAGTTAAATAAGACAAAAATAATAGTTGTGAATCATCACAGCCGCATTGATGCGGGTGTCGCGCAATGTTGAATTCCGACTTTTTTGTCGAAATTTCTGCGACTCTGGGGGGAGGGGGGCTTGTACTTTTTGACTATTCAAAACATAAACTCAAATCTGCCAGTGGGGAAATTTCATTGTTCTGAACAGGAAAGCCCCCCCCCCCCCACACACACACACACACACATGAATTCAACACTGGATCGCGGGCATTACGGAAGAACAGATCGTTAGATCATTTTGCCGAAAGCAGACATGTGGTATGAAAAAAGTATGAATATCTTTATTCTTTAAAAATAATTTTAAGAGTAGAGAAGTTTTAGAACCGGCTTTAAAAATTCCTAATTTAAAATGTTTTTTTTTATGTATATTTAAAAAAAATAATAATACAAATAATTGGCGAAACGTCCGGACTTTGTTTGATTAGGCCCCTGTCCTCGCTCGAGGAAACGCTCGCAAGCTGTTATTCCTATGGGGAAGCATTTTTCTAATAACTCTTTCGCATTTTGACATTTTTGAATAATTTTTTTGCATTGGATAGCTGAGGTGCATTCCGACAGCGCACCTTTTTTACTTTTTCGATTTTGGTTGCAGATATTTTTTACAAAGTTAGTTTCATTTTCAAAACCGGTTTCGAAACTAAATGTACTTTTAAAAAAAATCTGCAACCAAAATTGAAAAAGTAAAAAAGGTGCGCTGTCGGCATGCATCTCAGCTATCCAATGCAGAAAAATTACTCAAAAATGTTAAAATGCGAAAGAGTTATTAGAAAAATGCTTCCCCATAGGAATAGCATTAGCTCGCGAGCGTTTCCTCGAGCGAGGACAGGGTCCTTAACTTTGTTCTGTGCATTTGAAACTCAAAACTCCGGGCATTCAAATTCCGGAAATCTCTAAAATCCGGACATTTTGTCAATTTCAATTTTATTAACTTTAAATTTTATCAAATGCAGTTAAATTCTTTTAACTAACTAGACATTATGTATATCGATGTATTCTGGTGTAATTTTACATAATGATTGACGGTTAATTAAAGATTTTAATTATTAAAAAAACTGGAAAGTAAAAAAAAAAGGGGGGGAGAGGAGTTGACGTGATATGTTTATGACTCGAAGCTTCATATATTTTAATTCTAATAAAATCACTAAAGTACACATTTATAACAAAAGAAGCAAACATGAAACTTGGTTTTCTTTTGATTGAAGTAAAAGATAACCACACATGATAATCACTCTATTAACACCTGCTCTTTCTCCAAAAGAATGATCAATCTAGTGGCACATTGCCCTTTAACCTTAACGCGCACATTTGACGAGGTTGATATGTTTGTTTTGTTTCTTTAAGATCCTGAAATTCCCGTTTTTTTTTTTTTTTTTTTTTTTCCTTTTTACAATTTTTTGCAAAATTTGTCCCCCCCCCCCTTTCAGTTCAAGACCTTTTAACAGAATTAGCAATTTTTTTTGCGATTATTATTATTATTATTATTATTATTATTATTTATTATTTTTTTATATTATGGGGGGAGGGCGATTATTTATCGAAATTTTTGATATTTTGACTGATAAAACACACTGTTTCTCTCTCTATATATATATATATATATTTATTGTCAGAAGAATCATGCAGTTTTACACCTTATCTCAAAGAACGCTCCTCGCCCCTTCAAGAAACTCTAGAAATGGCAGTAAACCTTTTCAGATAAAGAATATGTGATATAACTATGCGATTTCACTCAAATTTAAAATGTATTAAGATTATATGTTAAGAAGTTTGTTTACTTTTCCAGATTATTATTATTTTTTTTCTCTGGGGATTTTTTATGTCCGATTTTTTGGACTGATAGCTATTTTTAATTTTCGGAACTGAATGAAAAAAATAAAAAATAATAAGTAAATATAGCATGTAATATATATATCTTAAAAATGCGCTTAAAATTTTTTTTATATAGTTTTACTATTGTTTGTATAAATTTAGTTTGTTTATTTACACTTC
Organism: Maratus speculifer; assembly: GCA_964019185.1. Classification (NCBI taxonomy): domain Eukaryota; kingdom Metazoa; phylum Arthropoda; class Arachnida; order Araneae; family Salticidae; genus Maratus; species Maratus speculifer. The sequence continues at coordinate 11,211,235 of OZ025300.1, read as the reverse complement.
TGAAAAATATATTTTAAAGATTTTTAATTCTTTCCCATCCAAATCAAGTCTATGTTTTTTTTATTTTATTTTCAAATTTCATAATAGTAATTAATTAAAAAAGAAATAAAAAACTTCACATTTCATTCTTTATTCAGAGGGTTTCAGGGGGGCGCGCCGCCCCTCCTGGCTTTTAGTTTGAAAAATAGCGCCCTTCTTGCCTCACATTAGAAAAAACGCAGATCTTCAGCGATGATGCGGACGCGCTATAGGCGTAAATTACGCAAAAAATCGGCGACGGAACGCAAAAAATAGCTCTTACGCGCCCGACGGAACGCGTAATTTCGTCAAAGAATCGCGAAAAAACTATAAATTTCATTAAAAAATCGCGAAATGACGAATAATTTCCGGCATGATTCATGAAAAAATGGCTACTTTTGTCACAAAATTCCGAAAAAATGGCAGATTTCCTTAAAAGATCATGAAAAACGAAAAATTTTGTCCAAAAATCACGATAAAACGGAAAATTTTGTCAAAAGATTCGCGAAAAACGGCAAATTTCACAAAAAAGATTACGAAAAATGACAACTTTCATAAAAAAAATCGCGATAAAATGGAAGATTTCGTCAAAAGATTTGCAAAAAAAAAAAGGCAATTTTGGCAAAAGGCAAACAAACAAACAAAAAAAATTGCTAACATATTTAGTAATTCTATGTAGCAGATGGATTCATTTTTAATGAAAAATAAATGGTCCCCCAAGACCCCCCTTTTTAAAAAAAAAATTCCCCCCAAAGTCCCCTTTTTTTAAAAAAAAATGGTCCCCCAAAGTCCCCCTTTTTAAAAAAAAATGGTCCCCCAAAGTCCCCTTTTTTTAAAAAAATGGTCCCCCAAAGTCCCCTTTTTAAAGAAAAATGGTCCCCTTTCCCCCTTTTTGCGAACTAAAATGTGTTGGGAGCCCTGCAATAGATAATGCAAATTTTGACTATAGATTGCGAAAAACACGCAAATTTTATTGGAAAATACCGAAACACACTCGAATTTCATCAAAGCATCGCGAGAAAACCTGAATTTTGCTAAAGAATCGTTAATATCATAAAAAAGGTAATAAAACATAGTCAAAAGATCGTGAAAAAACATTTATTTCTGTCGAAGATGGCAAAAAAACCCGCAAATTTCTCTAAAGGATTCTGAAAAACAAACGTATTTCGTCAAAAAATCACAAAAAACATGCGAATTTTGTCAAAGAAAATATCTAATTTCGTCATAAAAAGAACAAAACAGGGTCAAAAAATCGTGAAATTAAAAAAAAAAGTTACTTTCTTTAAAAGATCGTGTGAAAAAAACCCGAAAATTTCATTAAAGGGATCGTAAAATTCTCAAAAGATCTCAGAAAACTTACAAATTTCATCAAAAAGTCATAACCCCCCCCCCCCCCCCCCACCCACAAATCTAGTTAAAAAACGAACAAACAGGGTCAAAAGATTGTGAAAAAGCATGAATTATATTAAAAGATCGCGAATAAACGCAAATTTCATCAAAAGGTCTAAAACGTGTGGAGAAATTTCATCTGAGTATTTATTCTTTCAAATGTAAAAATATTTTTCAAGATGGCAGTTATTGTAATTATTATGAGTTTATTAGCATCAGAATATTTCAATGTGCTCCTAAAACAGCTTTTAATGCTACAAAATTATATTTTTGCTGCTACAAAATCTGATTTTTGCTGCTACAAAAATAGATTTTACTGCTCCAAAATTAGATTTTCGCTGCTCCAAAGCTGCTACAAAATGGCTTTAATGCACTTTCATCCCTGTACGGGGCAGTGGGCTACTTCAGATACCAGACTTCTGAGGGCTTTTCTAAAACTTGTTTTGTAATTTCTAAAGCTCGTGTGGCCCCTTTAAAAAGAATCACTTTGCCGAGATTAGAGCTTCTAGGTGCATTAATAGCTGCCAGAATAGCCAGCCATCTAAAAAATGTTTTCAGTAATATTCAAAAAGTAGTATTCTGGACGGACTCCACAATAACGTTAAACTGGATCAAAAATTCTGCTGCCAAATGGAAGCCCTTTGTTGCGAATAGGGTGGCAGAAATACAAGAAAATTCTGATCCCAGTGCATGGAGGCATGTCAGCAGTAAAGATAATCCAGCTGATATGCTCACTAGAGGACTCTCCTCCAGAGAATTAGCCAGTAATAAGCACTGGTGGCATGGCCCGGATTGGCTAAGTAAATCCGAAAATTTTTGGCCAAAACTTGATAACGTAAAATCTTCTTTTTCTAACATTGAAATGGAATCCAGAGATAAAATCGTCGTGAACTTTGTTATTACTCGTGAAAGAATCATCGACATTAATAGATATTCTAATTTAAATAAATTGTTGAGAATAACAGCCTATGTATTGCGTTTCATAAATTTGACTAGGCATAAACAAGATAATCTGGAATGTCTACTTTAACAATGGAAGAACTCCAGGAAGCGGAAAATTATTGGATACGACAAATTCAAAATGAAAAATACTTTGTAGAAATTAAATGTTTGGAAAAGGCAAAGCCCCTTCCTAGAGATTCTAGTCTCATAAAATTAAATCCTTTTATGGATGCTGAGGGCATCTTACGTGTATCAGGGCGACTTTCAAAATCTAACATCTTGCTAGAAAATGAAAAGTATCCGATTATTCTGCCGCCCAAAACTAAATTAGCTGAGTTAATTATTTGGAATGCACATGAGAAAGTGTATCATTCTTCAGTGACACATACGCTTGTTGAAATCAGAGAAAGGTTCTGGCTTCTAAAAGCCAGAAAAACGATAAAGGATCTACTCAAAAAAATGTGTTGTCTGCAAACGATTTTCTGCGAATTCAGGAGACCAGACAGTAGCTCCGTTGCCACCTGATCGTATTGAACAGTCTCCACTATTTAATATTCTAGGATGTGACTTCGCAGGTCCCTTATTCGTAAAGGATAAGACAAATAAACAATATCTTTTACTTTTTACCTGTGCTGTTACAAGAAATGTTCATTTAGAACTCGTAGACAGTTTATCTACGCAAGCCTTCTTACTCGCATTTAGAAGGTTCATCGCTAGACGGGGTTTATGCTCCTTAATTTATTCCGACAATGCACGTACATTTAAACGTGCTGAACTAGAATTTAAGAAACTCTGGACCTTAGTAGCTCATCCAGAGGTGAAAGAATTTTTTGCTTCCCATAAAATAAAATGGAAATATATAGTAGAAAAAGCCGCCTGGTGGGGTGGCTTTTACGAAAGGATGGTGCGAAGTGTTAAAACAGCCCTACGAAAAACGCTAGGCAAAGCTTCATTAACTTATAACGAACTGTCCACCATAGTAGCTGAAATAGACCCATCACTTACATGAGTGAGGAAAGCCAGGACCCCGTACCATTGTGCCCAGCACATTTTTTGATAGGGAGAAGAATAACTTCTCTCCCTCCAGCACGCCTGCACCTTGACTCGAATTTCTCTTCCAGGAAAGAATTGCTTAAATCTTATAATTATCGCGAAAAATTGATGAGATTGTTTTGGTCCCGATGGAAGGAAGAGTATTTATTAAATTTGAGATCAGCCCACCAAAGTATAAACAAAACTAATATTCCCCAATTTAAAATAAACGATATTGTCTTAATAAAAGACGATAGTTTACCCAGAAATTTCTGGAGTTTAGGTAAAATTATAGAAACCTTTCCTGGAAGAGACGGCAAGGTGAGGGCCTGCAAAATAAAAACTCAAAAATCTGTTTTGAGAAGACCAGTGCAATTACTCTATAATTTGGAACTCAATAACAATTGACTGTTTTTAGTGAAATTTGCATTGTAATCTTTTCTTTTATTATTCTAGTTGAAGTGTATGTCCAGAATTCTTAAAGTGTTTAAAGTATGTATATTCTTATTATATTTTGAAATTTGTATTTGATTTAATGTATCGTATTGCAACATGTATTGTGATGAACCCCATAGGTTCATGGGGGGGGCAAGCTGTTACAAATCACGTGTGAAGCAACCCAAGGCGCCGTGCGGTCGCCAAAGGGAAAGCCACCTGTTGCGCAATGTTTTTGTTTTAAAACGTAGAAGTTATTACGAATTCTCGATGCGAGGAAGAATATTTTACTTCCCCATAAAAAATATGTATCTTTTTATGTAAATATTAGTGTTAGTGTCTGTTCAACTATATATGTGTGTGTCGTGGAAATAAAATGAAAAAATGCCAAGTGGAATATTTTTTAAAGAAAGAAAACACGAACTTATATAACTCGAATCTTCTAGGATTAAAAACTGTTCTCTAGAAATGAGCAGTGTCATTATGTATCTACATATCCATCGTTCTATGGAGTTCCATTACCTGCGGTATATTCTGCCGAGCAGTCTAAATGACAGACCTGATGTTACGTACAGCCAATAAGGTTATCTGAGTGAAAAATCCCAGCCGGTTATCGCCCGGTTAGCTTAACAGGTAAAGCATTGGCCTTGTAAGCCAAGGTTCCGGGTTCGATTCCCGGCCTGGGCAATTTTTTGCTCAGTTGGAAATATTCAAATTCGTATGATAACTTTACCAGTGAGTTAGATTGTGTTAAAATAATAGTATAAACAAAAGATCCCTATTTCCATTAGGTTATTGTTTGTGTCCCAAGGTACAACGATCTCCCCTACAAGCTGAGATCATATTTGTTAGAAGGAGATTTGTTTTTCTCGATTAATAAAATAATTTAAAATTTTTCTATTCTCTACAGTTTGTAGATTATCACTGTAAAAAGATCTGCTTAAATATTATGTTTGAAATCAAAAGTCATTTTGTAGTTACACAATTTTTTTAATGCAGTGCATCCTCTAGTTTAAAAGTTTTGGAACTTGATCTTACACAGTACCTCAACCAAAATTCCTATATTCATGAGCTCATATATTCAGTCTAAGAATCACATAAAGAGGTTAAATAAAATATAAATTTTCTTTTAAACCTTATTTTTTTACAAAATTATGTTCTTTATTTAAACATTATCTTTCTTGGTTATCAATTTTGCATGTATACATAGAGAAGGAAAGGAAGAATTAGCTTTTGTATATGTGGGAGTTTGCAATAAAGAAACGGAGAGTTGTATTGGTCTCTTTATTTATTAATAAATAAATAAATATGGTGTGATGATGTTTGCAGAGTTATCATTGTTTAAAACAAATTGGAAATTATATATATGAAACTCTAATGCAGATCATATGACATATTTAACTTTAAATATTCTTTTTATTCTTTAATGGTTTTTATTTCAGTTAATGGTATACCAGATAAATGTGTCATGAAATTATCCTGGAAATTTGAAAAATCTGTATCACTTACATTTTGTACCCTGCTGTTTTCTCATAATGCTGGAATGTATTTTATAATTGATGAATATGCATATTTTTTCTTTTTTTATGTTGTCTACAATTTGAATTGAAAGCTTGTTTAAATTGTGTAATTATTGTAATAGTTGAATTATTTTTCCTTTTCAACAGGAAAATGAAGCAAAAAAAAGTGATAAGAAAGCTAATGGTGCTCATCATCCTCCCTTACAAACTGCTAGTACAAATGTCAGAGCTCTAATTGAAGAAAAAATAAACCAAAAAAGAAACTTTATGCCACAGACAACAACAGTTCAGAGTTCTATTGCATTAGAAACTAATACTCAGCCACAAGGACAAACTTTCAATTTTCAAGCCAGTCAAGCATCTAATCAGCCACAAAATTCCAATTTCATTACCCAAGTTTCACCCATTCTTAGTCCAGTATCTCAGGAAACTCCCATTTTTAACAGTTTTCCTCCAACTAGTCAGTCTTCTGATCTCGACTCTCTCACCAATAATAATTTTGATGCCCAGTCATGTGATATTCTAAAGAAACTAGATCTTAAAGAACACTTCCGTGTACCTCATCCTCCTGTTGAAAAACACAGGCGTCATTCTGATTCTGATCATTTTATTCATCCTAAACGTCCTTGCACAACATTTACTAGCAGTGCCCTGGCTGATCTATTGCGAAGCCGAGTGGTTGCCAAACGCACATGTCGCACAGGTTCTGATCCTGGAGAGTCATTAAGTCTTGATACTCCTGCATTTACTGACTTCACTGATTCTTTATCATCTGTATCTGTTAATGACCTCCCTAAATTTTCATCATTAGTACCATCATCTCTTGGTAATGCTATGGATGATACATCATCTGATTTACCACAACATGATCTTACTGCCATAACTCCAGAAGATGCAGCGTTACCTGTTTTGTCTGCTGAAGACATCCCAGAAGCACAACCTATGATTATGGGTATGAGAGATATTTCTGAGCTAGATACACAATGTTTGGAGCGTAATGTGTTCTTTGATACTTCAAATAATGATTTAGGGGTCAGTCAAACCTTTCCTGAGATCTCAGTAAGTGAACTAGAAATGATGCAGTTTACTTCGGTACCAACTTCTTCAGCCCCTACTTCTTCTGAAGCAAAACCAGTTAATGGTGAAAAGGCTCGTGGTGGCGAAGACAGCAATGATGATGATGTGTTCTTAAGCCCTACTAGTCTTCCAACAAGTCCTATGAAACTCAAGAAAAAGCGAAGACCTGAAGTAAATATTTGCTTTATTAATTTAAAGTAATATTTAATTTTATATAGATTATTTGCTATTATTCTTATTACTGTTTTAATTTTTAAAAATCTATGAAAACTTAATTAAAAATTACAAAAAAATTTTTAGTTATTTCATAGCAGAATCTTAGTAATATAAAATTTTTGACTTTATGTGAATACAACAAAAAAGTTTCTGCAAAAATGTACTGTACATTGTTGGCACCAGTATATGTACTCACCATGGTTCGTTGATATATATCACAATATATATTTGATATTTATTTTCAAAATATCAAGATTTTTAATTATTTCAGATACTTAATATTTATTTTCAAAATATCAATATATTTTATACTTATTTTCAAAATAATGTACAAGATATTTTTACTCAAAACAATTGTAAATAAAATTTTCAACTATTATTAACTGCGTCATTCTATAAATACAGAACTTTTATTTCTGACAGTCATTTTTTAGCTACAGAAGATAAATATCTTTTTCAATCTTTAGATTTGAAGCTTTTATTTTAAAAACATCCTCTGTAATAAAAAGCTATGTGTTGCTGATGATTGGCCTTTTCGCTGATTGTTGCATAGATTAATCTCAGAAAATGAAACATTTGAAGTTATTGAAAAAATTAATAGCTCAAAAAGTATTTGTCTTAAAAGTGTTAGACAAACCATATTAAAAAGGTAAAAGAACAGTAAAATGCATTTATTTTCTTGATATAAATTTCATATCTAATGATCATGCCCTTTTTCAAGTATTGAATTAAAAAAATTATCAAATTTCATAGTGAAGAATTTCGTACATAATGAAAACTTCAAAGTTATGTATTTTAAATGAAATGGGTTAAAGATTTTTATTTGAAGTGAAATAATGCAATATAAATGATGTCAATGGGAGCACAATTTTGGCGATTTATCCATCGCCAAGTGAATGTAAAAGTATTCTATTTTCTGAGTATTCCAAAAACATAGTTTTTATTTTATTTATTTATTTTTTTTTTTTTTTTTTAGGTTTGTATGTTTAATTTATTTTGGAAAAGTTGATTTAATGAAAAATTAATCCATTTTTCCTCTTTTTTTGCAAACTTATTTACTTCTCAACATCACAGAATTTGAAATTTTACGCTGTTGAATAGTTTTAAATTTTACGCTGTTGTTGTGTATACTTTTAAATAAAAATGTCTAAAAACTGCATTTTAATCCATTTGATACCATCGGTGCATATATGAACCCTCAAAGTTCTTGCAATGCTTGAGTTTGATACAAGTAAAAAAGAAATGTAAAATTGATTTTATTTAATTATAAAATTTTAATGATTTATAAAGTTAAATTAAATATTTAACAAAAAGTAGTGCCAACGAATAAAATTAGTATAAAAGATGCTGGTCCTGAAAAGGTTAATTTACTGACTTTTTATTTTTTTTAAACCAAATAGGTTGATTACCGAATAATAGTACATGAATATTTTTATCAATTATTTCAAATTTTAAGGAAAAACCAGGATGGGCATTTACACTTGTAGAACTAATAATTATGTAGGACATAATGAAGAACAGCCATCTTAAGATAAACTGTCTAATTTAAATAATCAGTTATGCACAAATACATTAGAAATGAATCGTTTCTAGCTTTGGTTCATTTGATTTGGCATATCAATGTATTAAGAAAAAAGAATTAAGACTTTTATGGTTAAATTAAAAAAATTTTAGAATTTTTTTTTAATTCAAAAATCTATTTTGAATTTTTAAATTTTGTTTTATAAGTTTCTCATTTTTCAATACTTGAAAGTAAATCCTGTAGTTATTAAAGTATATAATCAAATTGTTTCTGTCATCAATTAGTTGATCTTCAATTTTGTTCTAAGTGGAAAAAAAGGGGAAGGGGAGGAGATATACATTTTTAGAAGAATGTTTGAATAAGTTTTCATGTTAAGTGCAATGTTTTTTATTTTCTAATTTATACTATGCATAGACTATTTTAAAAATATCTGACATATGTAAAAAATATTGGATGCATATCAAAATATCAGATTTTTTTTACATTTATGAACCCTATTCTCTCTCTCACACACACATGAGTAAGTTTTTTCTGTAAATTTATGAAACATTTATTTCTTTTCTCATTAGCTGTAAAAACTCGATCCCATAAAAATTATTTATTTAGTCAGAAAATGAACAAATACAAGTTATAGAATACTGATCATGTTGCTTTTGCCATTTAATTAGCATTTAATTATTTTGACTTGTTGTCTTATTGCAGCTAGAAATGTAATTTTGGAGACATCTAACGATATTTCATTGTTTTTTAATCAATTAACTTGCCACAATTTTTCATTTTACATGTGTATCACAATTGTTTATTTATTTTTTAAATAAAGTCCCATGTCAGGTCATTAATACACTTTTCTTTCTTTCTTTCTTTCTTTCTTTCTTTTTTTTTTTTTTTTTTTTTTTTTTCTTTCTCCCCAAAAATGTGAAAAACATTTTGAAAAATAGTAGTTAATTAATATTTTTTCATAACAAAGACTAAATTGGTTTAGCCACAGAATAAATAAAAATGAGATTTATACATGTACTAGCGCACCCGACAGACATTGCCCTGTCACCGACAGACGTTATCCTTCTTGGCACCGACTCCAGAAAATCAAATAAATGTACGTAAATATGGTAATACGCACGATAAACACTACGCTCTTAATTTAATTTCTTATTACAATTATGTAAGGAAATTATTTTTTACTCTTCATTGGTTTTTGAAGTCGGTTCAATTTTTGATAGAAAAGTTTATTTTTCTCTTTTTAGTTAAAAGTTAACGATTGTCTGAAGTCGGTAAATCAAAATTATAATACAGGAAATATTATTGTAAAGCATACATGTTTGTCAGCAGTTGGGTTAGAACACGCGATCTCTTTCTTCAAGAAGCTGAGCTTAAATCTGGCGCTTTAGACCGCTCCGAGATTCCGTCCGCACTCCATTCATCGAACTTATTCAACACTTTTAATTAGCGAAAATTCACTAACTATTAGTTTTTGCCTAATTACTAAAAAAGTACTGAATCAATTTCGACGAAATGTGAATCTAAACCATTCTCGAATCTACTGGAACGCACACACAAAATTTCATCAAAATCGATCCAGTCGTTTAGGAGGAGTTCAATTACATACACACGCACAGAAGATTTTTATATATAAAGATGGCTGTGCAGTGCTGCAGTTAATAACAATGACATCATGTCACACTTATGCATTAGTGGAATTAAATTGCATTGTTTGTCAGTAAATTTTGTATTTCATAAATGATCAACAAGGAAATAAATACTGTGCTATTTATTTGTAGATCATTTAAAATAGATTAAAAAATTATTTAAAAAATACAGATCCACTGATAGAAGAAATTATTTTTTTCTTTTGGATTGTTTATTGATTATTGAAAATAAGCAAAATCTCTAATGTTATCTTTATGAGCCAAATGCTTATGAATTAGCTGATAGAAGAATATTAATTCTATGATTACTTCTGATTATGATTCTTAGTATGCATGCATCTATACTAATAAAATAACAAATCGCTCTGTCTGCGTGTGTGTGTGTGTGTGTGTGTGTGTGTGTGTGTGTCTGCGATGGCTAGCAAAATCTATGGGACGTACGAAGCTCAAAATTTTTATGAGAGTAGCCCAATATCTCTCCTGATGCACCTGAGCTTCAGAATTTCGAAATTCTATTTATTAACTGAGTAATTAATTAAATTCCAAAGATCACTCTCATAAAAAATCGCCTTTTTTCTTCTTTTTTTCTCTTCATTCAGTTATGGTTGGTTGGTTGCATAAAATTTTCGCATAAATAATTAAAAAAGCTGGGAATAGACCTTTAAAATTCATAGACTGGCAAACTGTCAGTTTAAATGATGATTTTTTATCACAGCGGTTGTAAACCATGGAGGAAAAAGATAGGTGGTGGTGAAGTGAACCGAAAAAAGGGTTGCAATATTAAATCATTTATCGCTCAAATTTTAATGTCCCAAACAAAAGCATGTGAAGTGATTTTGTATTAATAAGACGAATTGAAAGAAATGAATTACAGCCGAAGCGTATTTTATGAAGAAATAGTAATTTTTTAAAATGGTCTTTTTTCTATTATATTATTTATTTTTAAAAAAATGTTTGCTTTTAAAATAATTGAAATTGATAAATTCGAAATAATTAAATGTCAAAATAAAATAAAATAAAATATTGAAAACATTTAATTTGAACTAAAAATTGTATTACTAAAAGGTTTCTTTTTTTTTTCAGAACTTTTTAATACTTTATAACGTAGATGAAAATATGGTTTTAATATAACAACATATTAATAACTCTATATCAATATATAAAATATATTTATGAAAACATTCTTTTAAAATCATGCGCGAAAACTTAAATAACAAATATTAGTCTAAAATCTAGATTTCAGAGTGCAGACGATTTTAAGACATTAACGAAAGAATGCTAACTTTTCAAGCAAAATCTTAAATGATGCTTCTATATTGATATTTCAAAGTGACGGCTAGGTTACATTTATGTTATATTTAAGTTACGGTAGGGTAATGTTAAGTCGCAGTTAGGTTACAGACAGATTATGGTTATGGTACAAAAGTTTACGGTTAGGAATTTGTCCACAGAGTCAACATTACGCATGCTTTGATTAAAAATATGCACTTTTGTTAAATGGCTCTGAAATTATAATACTATATACCAATCTTTTATCATCGCGTATCGATTCATTCAAGGTATAGTCGGATTTAAGAATGATATAATTAGTTTGAAATTCAAAATATTTCACTTGGGATTTCTATGTGAAAAAAATAATTAGTTACGTGATTTAACAGTGATTTTTACGGGTAAATATCAACACTTTAACACGAAACTAACGCAATCGTTGGATACATGTTCCCTCCCGTGTTTCTCATTGCTCATTTTAAGTATTTTTAGAGCTTAATATTAGTTGTTGTTTTTAAAACCGATTTTTCACAAAGTCAGCTGCAACGTATTTCAGACAATGCATTTCTGCATGCTTCCAGTTATTGATAAAATCATACAAATTTCAAGTTCGTTTAATATTGTTAATACGGACCCGGGCAACGCCGGGCGGGTCAGCTAGTATAGTATAAACACTTAGTATGTAGTACAATTCAAATTTTCAGGGACAAGTTGTAAAAAACATTTCCCTGAATAGTTCACAGCACCGAAGCATATCCACCTTCAAAGTAGTCACCTTGATTGACAATACACTTCTGGAAGACATTTTTCGCAACTCCTGCGATGTTGTGTTCATCTCATCTGATGACTAAAAACCACATCCCTGTAAATATTTTTCCATTGATGGGAACAGGTAAAAGTCACACGCAGCTATATACTGTTGACAGTGGGGAGATGTAGGAGCACATTAATGAAAGTTTTGACAAGGAATTGTTTTACCAGTTAGTATTTATGTGCTGGTGTGTTATCAAGCAGAAGGTATTGGTGAATAGCCTCAGCGAAAGTTGTCCAACTCATTTATCATCTTTGATGGATTCTTGGCCTTCTTTAAAATGTCAATGCCATTTATAAACCTTGAGTTTCACCATGGTCGATTCATTGTACACATTTCAAAGTCTCCATTGGTGTTTTACCTAAACATTAACAGAATTTAATGCTGCAACACTGTTCAAGAAAAGCCAACTGTCTTATATCATGGGGCAAAGGTAACTAACTTTGGAAGATAACAGCTGCATGTGTGGTTTGGTCACATGACATAGGCTAAACCAACATGAGCTAGTAGGGGAGGGTTGTGAAAATACATTTCAAACAGTTTTACTTTAAACACTTGCTTTCATTGTCAAGAATTGCTGCAGTCCCAAATTTTTGGATCGTACTACGTATATATTCTCTTAGTTTTGTTTGTATTCTTTGACTAAATAGTATAGGTGTAATTTAAAATGATGTAGAAGGCAATGTAGAAAATAAAGTGTCATGGAGTGAAGTTCCATAACATTTTCTATTCAAGAGAAGATATATGAATAACAGTTCCTTCATTTTATTTTTTAAAAAATGGTATTTTAGTCAATTCTATTTAGACTTCAGAGCCGTCCTTAGGGGTGTGCGACAGGTGCGGCAGCACAGGGCCTTGCACCTAAAAAAGCGAGCATATAATAAAAGCCTAAGTCATGTGACTTTCAACACTTCCGGGCTTACCCACTTCACTCTCTATATGCTAAGCAGCCAATTTCATGTCAGCCAGCGCAGGTGATAAGTCGCCAATCTATATTATCCCAGGTCTCCCCACTTCACATTTTTATATGCATGATTGCCATTTTGGTGCTTTTATGCTAGCCGAGTGCAGGTTTGCCAAATTTTATGCCATATGCCAATTTCATTTAAAACATAAAATTATAACTTATTTCATTTAAAATACATAACTTTTATTTATAACACAGATTAAAAAATATGTATATCAGATTCATTCATCTCATTTAAAATACAACACTAAATGTATTTTTCCAGCATAGGTAATTGGCAAAAAAAAGTGAGTTCTTGGCGAGAAAAGAAATTTAACAAAATCTTTTCTCTCAACCTTTTTATTTTTTCATATGCACAATCACATACATAAATAATTAATAGTATTAATAATAACCTAAACCAAAATAATTTATTGCAACATAAAAGCATTGTTTCTAATTTACACTTTTAAAAAAGTATGCATATTTTGAGATAACACCCACTGAATTTAAATTGACATTCATAGTTTAATATCGCATTCCTAAAAAATAAATAAGCTGTAAAGATTCATTCAATCACGAACGGGAAAAAAATAATCATGGAGGTTCGTAAAGCAAGTTTTTCAACAATAAATGGACAATATTCTTATGACATCATTGTAGATAATGACGTGACAGTTTTGTTATGTCTTAAGACATCATACTAGGTAAAATTGCAGCGTTGTTTACAATTTGAATTCACATTTCTTTATTGTCATATTTATGAACTCAGAAATGAAATTAATTAAAAAAAGCATGCTTATTATTAAATTGTGAAATAATAAATTATGAAATGCTACCATGATTGCAAACAGTTCTTAATTTCTCTGGTCGGAATCTTCCGATTTGGATAATGATTGAAGAAGTAAATTAACACCCTCTCTATCCTCTCTTCTTTTTCCTCTTTTGATAAGTTGGCTACATTGATTTGCGAAAAAATAAGCTGTCAATCTATGATTTATGTAATTTGTTTTTTCATATTTCAGCCTCTGTATATCCCACCATATGTTAATACATGCGGATTCACAAGCAGACTTCGTTCTCCTCGATTATGGGATCCTTCTAATCCTGATCATAAAAAATTAAGTCCACCTCCTTATACACCTCCTCCAATGCTGAGTCCTGTTCGTAGTGGCTCTGGCTTATTTTGGCATATTATTAGTGGCTCTGGTAGTTTAACTCCTAAGTCAGCTCCCATAACTCCAAGTTTTGGACTAGGTCGAAAAGGTAAACTTACTTGTTTATTATTATTTAAAAAGTCCTTATTGCATTTTTTTTTTTTTTTTTTTTTTTTTTTTTTTTAGTGGAAAGAGAAGTTTTATTTAACAATAAAATTTTAATCTTCCATCATCAGTAATTTCTGTAAAATAAGTTTTTTTTTTTTTTTTTTTTGGGGGGGGGGGTGGATTTATCATTGTTTATTTAATATTTTCAGTCTTATTTTCAGTAAATTTTGTTTTAAGCAATGATCACAAAAAAAAACGGCAATTTTTGTCAGACGATCGCGAAATAGTACTGCAATTTTCTTCAGACGATTGTGAAATGAAACAACAATTTTCGTCAAATGATTGTGAAATTAAATGACATTTTTCTCATACGATTGAGAAATAAAAAGGAAATTTTCGTCAAACAATTGTGAAATAAAACAGCAATTTCCATCAAATGATTGCAAAATAACGTATCAATTTTCAGCAAATGATCACGAAATAAAATGGCAATTTTCATCGAACAATGATGAAATAAAGCGGCTATTTTCATCTAACGATTGCAAAAATAATTTTTTCAAGCAATCGTAAAGAAAAAAAAAGGTAAAATTTTTCTATTTGCACGGGAATAAAACAATGCAGTGCTTCAATTTCTTGCAGAAAAATTGTGAATTTCATCAATTGGTGGTTTAAAAATTTGCAAAAAATAAATGAAAGTTTTTCTTAATTTTTTAAAGAAAGGTAGTTAAAAAATAGTTTATTTATAAATTTTATTGGGTACTTCTCTGTTATCTCGTCGACCAATTTCGCCAAATTATACATATTGACATAATTTTTATTTTAAATAATGAAAAACAAATAATTAGTAGAATATTAATAAAAATACAAATAAAAAGTCGAAATAAAAATCACTTAATGACATTTTAAACACGTGAATCGTATTTAATGTCATTGAATGTTACATTCACGATCATCCGTTATTGACATTTATTCTTACTGTTTGGCGATAACTTTTTGGTCGATGGGATAACCTAGTAGTACCTTCTATTGTTTATAATTTAGTTAGTTTATTATAAATAATATAATTTATGAAATTCGTGTATAAATGCTGTGAAAAATGTCATAAATTATATTTTACATGTAATTTTCTCTTTTTTATTATTTTCTAAGTGGCATCCCTATAAAAAAGCTTCATCAAAATGTGTGTGATAAAAGCTTTTTTATCATATTTTGTTCTGATGATTTAAGCATTAAAGATGCATCAGAAAAAACAGTAAGATAATATATATATATATATTAATCTTTTCAAATTTTTATTACATAATCATGAATTGTTGTAGAAGTTCTATATAATCAAAATTAAGGATGAAAATTTTTATTTGAGAATGCTTAGGAGCATGAATTTAATATTATTTACAAAAACTGCAAAGATTTACTGACTAGCCCAATATGTTATTCGACTTCTAACGTTTAGACATATTTAATGTAGTTATTACATGATATCATTAAAAAAATAAATAAATAAACTAATGCCCATAATTGTAGCAGACAAACTTGTTTTCCAGTCTAGTTCTTAAGTCAAATATTTTAAGTATTTATTTTTTGTTTTTCTTTGAAATTGAATAAATTCTGTTTATTAGTTTTATGCTGTGTTGCATCGATTTAAATCATTAACTTGGGAAATTTGACAAGTAAGGTTCATCATGTATCTCTTATTAATAAATATAGATCCATGTAGCTTCACACGTACACAGCTCTTAATAAATGTTTTTAAAATATGTAACCAGATTTTATCCAATTTTTTTCACTGTTTAATTTTTTTTTTTTTTTTTTTTTTAATTCAAAGATTTGTTTATTCACACAAAACAATAAATCTTCATAAAGTAGTAAAAGGCTTTAGAAGTAACACTTAAATAAAGTTTTAATTTGGATTCTTGATTAAATCTGATATTTCTTTTAAAATTTGCTAGATAGACATAGCATTCTATAAATGTAAAAAAAATTCTTCACAAACTTGTACTTGAAGTTTTTTTTACATTCCAAGACAATATTGAATTGCTATTTTGAATATATGTTAGCATTAAAAACATTTAATAATCTATTTCAGAAAGACTGCATGCTATGGTAATTCTTTATTATCTGTTCTGTATTATTTTTTTAGTTATTAATAAATATTTTAAAAACAATCTTGTACATTAATTTTTAAATGAGTAATTGTTTTTTTTTTATATATATATATATATATATAGCTAGCACTGGTGGTGAAAGTACTCCTGAAACCGAAGAAGAATTAACTGAAGTACCTGAATCTGATATTCTTCCGTAAGCATTTTATTTTAAAATCTACTAGTAGCCTTTAGTTTTTAACTTTCCTAACTTTTTTAAGTTGCTATTGGAACTATAAACTATTATTTACTCAACAAAATTAAAATAAAATCAAGTGACTACCACATAGAAACATATAACACATTTATCTAAATTTTCTAATTCAAAATGTGCTAAACTAATGAGTACATATATGTCAGTTTCTCTACTTAAGAGCCCACAATAGTCACAGAAAAAGTACGCAAAAAGACCCGGATGATTATGTAAAGTCTATGGAAGCGTTCTTTTCTAATATCTTGCTCAAATTTTAATATTTTTACATGATTTTTTTTTGCATAGGCTAGCTTAGGAACGATCTACAACCAGGCTAGTTTTTACTTTTTCGATTTTGCTCATATATTTTTTATATTATGATAGTTTCAATTTCAGAACCGGTTTAAACCGGTTTTGAAAGTTAAAATATTTTTTTTTTTTAAATCTGAAACCAAAATCAAAAAAGTAAAAACTAGCCCGGTTGTAGATCGTCCTAAGCTAGCCTATGCAAAAAAAATCATGTAAAAACATTAAAATTTGAGCGAGATATTAGAAAAGAACGCTCCCATAGACTTTACATAATCATCCGGGTCTTTTTGCGTCTATGACTATTGTGGGCTCTTAAAGGAACCTGTTGTATGTGGCAGTCCTAAAACTTTCTTCTATCTCATGCATGTTAATGCTTCAAAAGTTGCTACCACAGTGCAGAAATTAAATGACAATCTATGTTCATCTTTAGGAATCTAAAGACATGAAATTCTATGCATAAATTCTTGAAATAGGACTATTGAGAATATCGGGGAAAATGTAACATAAAAGTGCCATTTATTGGGCGATTTATACTAAAATATAAACAACAATAATATTTATCAACCTATATCTGAAGTTTCATGAAAAAACTTGTGCATTAGTACTTGAGATAGAACTATTGCATGAATCGGAAAAATTCAGCATAGTAGTGCCATCTGTTGGGCGATATTGACAAAACTTAAAAAAAAAAAAAAAAAAAAAAAACTTTTTTAATATCATGGATTTACCAAATCTGAAGTTTTATTAAAATATTTGCATTATTTGTTGAGATAAAGTTATTGCAGAAATCGTGAAAAATGCAGCATAGCAGCAACACTTGTTGAGCAATTTCCGCCAAAAACTAATCACCATCTATGTATATCAGAACTACCTGAATATAAATTTTTATTAAAATCTGTGCATTAGTTCTTGAGATATAACTATTGCAAAAATCCTGAAAAATACAGCATAGAGCACCCATCTCTTGGGCAATTTACACAAAATTTAAACAGCATCAATTCATGTCAAAGACTAACTAAATCTAAAGTTGATGAAAATCTGTGCATTAGTTATTGAGATATAGCTATTGCATAAATCGTAAAAAAAAATACAGTATAGCATTGCCATCTGTTAAACAATTTACACCAAAAACTAACCAACATCAATTTATGTCAGAGACTACCTGAATGTAATTTTTTTATTAAATTCTGTACATTAATTTTTGGGATAGAGTACCCACAAAATTTATGTTGCATGCAGACAGAGTCACAGAAAGGCATTTTCTAAAAACATATTTTTTGCAATCTCTGATCCCTAAAATATATAAATCCATCAAAAACCAGAATTAAAAAATTTTCATTAATCTAATACTTTCTGCTTGTAAAGATAGAAGAAAGTAAAAAAAATTAAACTATAAATTTAACTGCAGATTGCTCTTCACAGTCGCATTAAAATATGGATTAATTTTCTTTAATCAAGTGTGCAAAAGTTACCAAAATGTCAATTAATGCAATTAGCTCTTTTAAATATATAAAAGGAGAGAAAAGCAATTTTAGTTTGATTAAATCTCAAATCATTCATCCCAAACAAATCAAGCATAAGGAACCTTTTATTGGATGGAAAATTCAATATTGGCAAAATTTAGGAATCATCTACAATAGGGTTACAAACATTAAGTTGGTGACATGAATTGGATTTGAAAAGGCATATTTATATAGACAAGGTGGAACCCATGAAATTTTGACGAAAGTAAATGTAAAAGGAGCTGTTTTATTGATTTATAATAAATCTACGAAATTAACTACTGTAAAAAATTACAACGGTCAGTCTAATTCCCAAACAAATATTATTTAAAGCGAAAATTAAGGAGAAAAAATACTATTTCTATGAAACTCAGTTGTCCAAATTATTAAAATTAAACTTTAATCGCATATGTAAAAATTTAATAATAAAGCAAAATATAATAAAGATCAGTTATTAAGATGAAGATATCACTCTTATGTTTGGCATAAATACTATGAAAAAAAAATTCGAATTGACCCGATCTTAGCATTTCACGCGAAATCTAAACCCGTCAAAATTTACATGCGCGCATTTCAATTTTTATCAATTTTAAGAGAAAATGGCGTATTTCTGTCATCACAATTACAAAATTCATACTGAAAACTATAAAAAAATTTATATGTCAAGAATAAATCGAGATATAGTTTTCAAATAAATTGCATTTAAAAGTACATATTTTTCTCTATACGATGGTGTAAAAATTGAAATTGTGCAATGCTAGAAGTATAAAATTTGGAGCACCGAAAATTGCAAAAGCGAAATTTCATGGGAAAGTGTTGCCATTTGCAAAATGACATATGCGTTACGCACAGATACGTTTGGCCTTTATAATATAGATGTTTGCAAAAGGTGATTTCTTTATTTATTTTTATTTTATTAATTATTTGTTTATTTGAAAGACAAGTGAAAATATCATTTTGCTTGCCTGTTGTTGATTTGCTGTTTTAAAATTTGTGAGTTGTATTTAGTGAATTTTCTGCAATTTATTTGTAAAATGTGAGTAAATGCAAACTCGGATAGCATTTGTTTAGAGATGGTAATAACACAATAACGATAGAAAAAAATACACTTCAATCAGTAAATATGTTTCACTGATTGGTTCATAAAAATCCTACTTCTTACTCATTGTAAAATTAATATTTAATAAACTTATAGTCATGCCATTAGAAATGAAGGCATAAGTATTTTAAAATAATTTCTTGTCAATTTTTATGAGTAAATATTTTTTCTTTATTTTATTTTTCATCACTTAAATTTTATTAGTGGAGATTTTTTTAAACAATTTATTGATTAAAATGTAATGTCTGGATCAAACTGTTTAAAATATTTTATATTTCAATAATTTTATTATTGTTATAAAATATAACGTCTGTCTGTCTGATTAACCCAATATCCATTTTATGAAGTGATTTATCTTATCTTTTTTAAGCAAGCTTGACAATATTTTCTGTTGTATATTTAATGCATAAACAATATATATTTTAATCTGTGTTTATGTTTACAGCCATGTGAATATTGGCTCAAATTATCAAGCAAAGATACCACCATTCAATCGTAAGTAATAGTTTTTTTCATACCTATTAATTCTCAGTAACTTATAAATATTGGGAAATACATATTAAAATGATTGATGATAATAAATGATAAGATTTGTGAATATATAATAAAATTTAATTTCAATAAATCAATTATCACTATTCCAATCACTTTTCAATAAATCAATCAATCACTATTTCATATATTTCAAGAAAAGCAATAAAAAGGCTTTTTTAAATTGCATCAAGGCTGGAAATTCTAGGTAGTATATGACAGATTTTGAATTCCAAACTTTTGAAATTTCACCCAAGAAAATTTTGCATACTTGCAATCTCCTGTCTTGCAAAGTTTGTTTTGGTACAGTGGTCAAATGGAAGAAACAATGCAATGATCACTTTGAAATTAAAACCACAAAAATTGAGTGCATTATTAAGTGTGCATATCATTTGATTGAAATTGAAAAATAGATTATAAAGCTTTATTTTAGAAAAAAAAATTACATATTTGGCAATTTTATTTTAAATTGTTGCCGTAAATTATTTCAGTTATATTCTGCAAATGCTTATAGTTAATTTATTAGTATGTGTGAAAATGACATAATCTTCTCTCCTTCACAAACAGTTCTTTTCCCTACTAGAGTCTGAGAAATCCAAAAATTCAAATCCAAGCTTACAAAATAATTTTCTGTGATTCCAAATCTAACATATTTCAAACCACACCTGAACAAAGCCTGAAATGACAGAATATAAATAATCTTTTAATACAATTGTGAAAAGTAATTAGCAATTTCATCTCTAATACTAATTTTATCTATGTTCTTTAATATTCAATATAATAAAATCTCTGAATAGTGACCATCTTGAGATCATTAAATCAAATTATACATTGGCACAGGTTGTCCCTAATTTCCTAATTTTCTTTTTTTCCTCAGGTAAAACCTAGTTTTCTTTCTGCGGGTCAGTTTCACACTAGAATAATTCTTAATGGTCCATATTTAGGTTTTTTACAAGTCGGTTTGTTAGAACTTTCATAAGAAGCTCAAGCACAGCTATATTCCAGATAATAAATACATATTTAAATATGAATTAGCACATATACGATTTATTGCATGAAAAATAAAATGCATACAATAAATATTATCCTAGATTATTCTTTCTTTAAGAAACATTTTTTGTCCTTTCAAAATATAAAAAATATTACCATCTTTTTTTTATATATAGAAACAAAAACACATATTGTATTTGTGTTACGTAATGCATACATATACATGCTATGTATATATTGATTCAAAGATGCCCATTATTCAGAAGTATAAATATACAAATATATAAATGTTAGAAATTGAATAAGTGTTTGTTTGCAAAATAGAAGAGTCTGCTTTTCAAAAATGTACATTTTGATGGTCTTATTGTATATACATAAAAGTTTTTAACCTAAAAAAAATATTTTAGATATTGTTTTGAAATACTAGATCTATCCAAACCCAACCTGCAATTAAAAAAAAGGGAAAGTCAAGCTGACCTGCAGCAAAAAAAAGTGTACAAAGCTATCTTGAGAAACAGAGAATATACAGTGCTCTTTGAAAAAATGCAGAAGGTATATGCTGTATATCCACATATACTGTACTCTACATTCCTGCTACTGAACTGCAGATTGGGTGCATGGAACCCATCTTGATGAATCAATTGTGTTATATGTTTTCTAAGTGAACTAAATTTTTGCATATTATGTAGTATAGATACATATCTGTAGATCATATAGAGGACTGTACCAAACACTTTGGGTAATTTGTCAACAATAAATGGAATTATTGAAATTGACTTTTTTATTGCATTATGTATTTTCTAAATATATCTCTAAATACATATTCTCTGAGCAGTTTGCCCAAATTTCTCTGTTTCACAAAAACCACTTTAATCTGTTCTACACAAAAATATTTTTATCAGAATTGTATTTCAAAATGTATATCAAATAAAGATGCATCAAGTGTATTTTAGAAAAAAAACACGGAAAGAAATTTTTAATTAACATTATTTTTATAAGCAATTTTATGTGAAAATGCAATAAAACCCTCAAGATGCTTGGTGGGTTAAACATTCACTTAGGCATAATTTGTCATGTTATAAAACAGTGAAGTTTCATTAAATTATTCTGAGTCTGTTGGAAAATGTTTTAAAATCAATGTTTCATGCATGATTTTTTTTTCTTATTTTTGTTTTTAAAATTATTTACACAAACTTACATTGTTAAAATTCATTTCACAGATATTATTCTTATTTTATTTTTAATAGCTAATTTTAAAGATGCCCTACTAGTTGAGCACAAAGCAGATAAAGTTTGGGATCCATTAATTATGGATTCAACATCAGAAGAAGAAGGTAATTTTTAATTGTATTTGCATTTCAAATATTAGTTTTGAATAAAATTATATGTGCAATCTTTAAACTCATTTTAAAAGGCATAGTTTGATTTTGACTCTTCATCCTTTTAAAGGGGAGTGGGCAGGGGGTCTGTAACAAAAAGAAATTATACAATGTTTGATGCTGATACTGGCAACTCTCAAAATTTTAATTTATTAATTTATTTTTTAATTGCTGTATTTGATTAATTTATTTTCATTAAAAGTAAACTTTATAACGATAAATCTAAAAGATGGTATTTTTTGCTGTCCATATTTGCTTGTACAGAGTGGAAAATAAGAAACAATTTTCATTTAACTCATTTGCAATGATTATATTTCATGAAATTTTTAATCTTTTCCCACTGGTATTTCTAAATTCGAATTTTAATTTAATCACAGGATGATTATATAAAGCAAAATTTACTGGAATGAATAATCAAATATCCTGACATTCTATATGTGACATGCATAATGTTCATCATGAAGAGGTTAATATGTGAATATTACTTTTCAATAAAGTTATAAAACTGCAGTTTTCTAATGTTTAAAAAATTAAAAAAAAAAAAAAAAAAAAAAAAAAAGGAAAAATGAACTGATGCTAGTAACCATGCTGTTGACTATTTGTTGAATTTAACCTTTGCAAGCAGAAATATACTATGATATCAATATCATATATTAAGCTATTTTCCCTTATCATACCTTTATTCACCTTTTTCATCAGGTAATAACTTAAATAAAACCCCTTTTCCAATTCAAATAATATATTGCCTATCCAATATAAATGTAATTGTATTCAAAGATAATGAAAATTTTTATCTTTTTCAGTGAAAATACATTCCTTATCTTTATTGTTGCAATTTATATGAGATCCCTTCTAAGTTAGCCGTTAGAAGCCATCTGCCATAATTTTCAGTTTCATTACATGTCGATATCATTCCATGACCATATATAGAATTGCAGATAGCCTCCCTTTCTCTTTTAGCATTTGCTAACTGCGCAAAAATATAAACGTTTCCTTATTTGGCTCGCTATACCGCAATCATGAAATTCCAGTAGAACCCATATCCCCTTTGTATTGTCTTCAATTAAAAATCCATTTCCATATATCTCATATTCAAACTTGCGCGTTAATTATGCCAAAATAGTACAGTTCATACAAAACAAACTTTTCAGAGAATGCGCCAAATGTAACCATTTTGGCGGATATATTGGCGATATCAACTTAATGCGCATGTATCGTGTAAGCATGTCAGACTCTCGCTAGCTTCCTGCAAGTCTAATATGACTTCTCTGAATGGGGGCCTCCTATTATCGAAAAGGAATTCAATAAAACATTTACTTAAATCAAAAGAACCTGGTGTTATTAATCTTCACGGCTGTATGTGTGTATTCTGCCTTCTGCATCCTTTAGAATTTTATCATCTTTAAAATTATCTCTACAAATCGTTGGTGTTATATTATAAGAAAATGAAATCAACAGTATATATGCCTTGGGGGGAAAAGCAGGAATATCGTGTAACTTTAATTTTGGTGGTGAAGAAATACTTAAAATCATCTACATAAAATTTCTTCATTGTATTTCTAAGAAGAGATAAATTAAGGAAAGATAACTAATATAGAAAGAAAAAAAAAATAGATGGCTATTGCTGTGTTAATTTAAGTCAGTATCATCTGTTCTGTGAAATTGTAGTTAATTACACTTCTACACCTGCACTCCTGCATGCACTTAGGTTAACTATGGTTTTCCTTTTACAGTTAATATGTATCTTGATTTGTCGTGCTGTGCTGTGATTCCTGGAGGAGGAAGGAATAAGGAATATGCCCTTCACTTATTCCAGATTTGTAAAGGAAATATTAAAGTAAGTTCTACATTTAAGTTGATTGCATTGCTCAAATTTAATTTAATCAATATAAGCAAATGTCCAGTAAGTGCCTTAGATTTCAGCCAGAAGCGTCTTATGATTGTACAATATTCATTAAATCAGGGCTGTCCAACCTTTCAATAAGCAGGGGCGCACTTCAGCTCTTGGCACTCAATGACAGGTGCCATTTGTCACATGACTAAAAACATGTAGCAAAATTATCGCACAGTATTAATATATATGCACGTCTTAACGTAATACAAATAAATCTTACAGCTGTAGACAAAAGGCCCCTACTTTTCTGAAGTTGCATGGATCAAATTTTAAATTATGCATTTTTTTTTTTTTTTTTTTTTTTTTTTTTTTTTTTTTTTATGAGAGATTTACCTCAAAAATGTTTGTAGGGTAAGATGCCAGAAACTTTAATCGCACCTATAATAACAACAGTAATAATAATTAAATAAAAAAAATTAAATCAGAGATATTGCTAGGTTTCTTTTAAGATTTTAAAATACGTTTTCACTTATTTTGAAGGCATGAATTTATAAAGAGTACAAAAACAAAGACAGTCATGATAGTAACCTATCCATATGATTGATTCCAGACAAACAGATTACCAGGAAGTGCTTTCATAGATGGAAATCATTCTTTTGTTAAACACTAAAATTTCAAAAATCAAGAAAGAAAAATTACGCCCCTATATCCCTTGAATAAAACGGCTAATGGGCCAGTATGACAGCAGCAAAAAGAAAATAAAAAGAATATCCCCAGTTAAACTGATGGCATTGAGCTCACAGGCTACACATACTAATTGTACATTACAGCCTTATATTTTCAAGGGTTAATTCTGTTCGAAAAAAAAATTAAGGGGAAACAGCTCTCCCCTTTACCCTTTTTTATACTTAATCATTGAACCTCCTAAACTATCAAGTACATGCTTTATCATATAAAAAATCTATATCCAAAATTCAGAGCAAATCGGATAATTTATAAAGAGACACTTTCATACTTAACCATTAAACTTCCAAAACTATTCAGAGATTCGAACGAAATCTGACAATTCTGCTTGAAAAACCCATTTATATAAATTAAGGAGAGGGGCATTAGAACCCCTGTTTATACTTATTCAATGAACACCTAATAACAGAATCGCCTCATCAGAATGATCCTATATCTAAATTTTGAACGAAAACTTAATTCTGCATGAAAAACCCATTTATATCAATGAAGGGGAGGAGCATGAGCCCCCCGTTCCCCCTATTATACATATCGAATGATCTCCAAAAACTAATCAGGGAAGCGCCTTGTCAAGATTTACCTATATACAAATTTTCAAATGGATCGGATATTTTTATCATGAGTTATTGCGTTACGCACGAACGAACATACATACAGAACGGACGGGCACATAAGCTCTCAGGCTATGATAGCCTGTGAGCTAAAAAGTTAAACTTTTATGCACATGGGTCTTCAAAGGGCTCAGATAAGATGAGAAACATGGATTTTTATCTTTATTCTTGAGTATTAAAAATATCTATTTCCAGTTTTTAACAAATTTAACCAATGATACTTTAAAAACGATAACTACAAATCAAGAAAATATGCATGATTAAATTTTCAAAGCATGTTTATGATTTCTAACCCATTCGGAACAGGTGGCTTTTACATAAATTACAGGTGCCAAGAAAATCTACATTCAGGTTCGAACCGAATATTTTATTCAGTTGGCACCACTTGCCAACCGAATTTGCCTTTGTGCCAAAAACAAATTCTGTGTACTTTTTTTTTAAGGTGCATATATGCACCCATGGTCCCGAATGGGTTAACGTGTTTTTTACAGGTTTTGAAAATATCTCTGATACAAATACTCATCATTTTTTTAAAAATATTCTATTAAAAGAATTTTATTTCTAAAAACTAATAACAGGAAACCTTCAAAAGGGTGCCATGGCATCCCCAAGCACCGCGGGTCACAGCCTTGCCCTAAATGATTTGCATTTTTTTTTTTTTTGAGAAAGAACCTATTAGGTTACCATTTTTTTTCACCTGCAAAGTTAGTAATGCAGATTTTATAACAATATTCTTGTATTATTGGAAAGTGTTTTGTAATGTGTTTATGATGTAATATTGTACAGCTTTCTGTTCTTGATAACACAGTATTTTAATATTTTCAGAAGTTAATTATCAATAAATAGATTAATTTCAATTAAATTTTGGCTGTTTGTTTAAAAAGCAATTATATTTTTTCAAATAAAGGTTTTTAGGAATTTTTTTTCGTGCAAAATAACAATAAACATTAGCTTGCTATAATAACTTAAAGTAACACTTACAGTAATATAAATAAACATGCAAAACTAAAGAGAAAGTGTCAACATTACCACCAATGGCAGTTTATTGTTTAAGCTTGGCTGGGTTGTTTTTACCTTCTGTGGTATTTTTAAGTTACACAACAATTATAATATTGAATTATTCTCTTCATTTCTAAAGCTAAAATAATACTATAAATACTCATTTACTTTATCTTTTTAGTTTTTTAACTATCAAAATGACATTATACATGACAGAAAAAAGAACTTTTCATAAATTGATCCTGTGGGACACCAATAATTTAGGATTACAAATAAGGATCTAAAATTATAAATCCCCTTACAATATCAATTTAATTTCCACTAATCTAAATTCATACAATCACAAATTTAAGGCTAGGAATTCCAGGGGTGCAGAAAATGTTTCTACTCCCAACATTTCCCCCAATCCACATGAAAATTTCCCCAAAATTTTACGGTATGTTATAGGCAAATGCTGTATTACCGTAGATATAGGAAATTTATTTTTCAATGTTTCTCAACCTATGTGCGAGTATATATATGGCAAGGCTATTCAATAAGTTAATCTGAAAATTATTTGAAAAGTTAGAGCAGTGTGGGGTAGTGAAGAGAAATCCACTGACAGTATACGAACCATCTCTTTTTCGCGGTCCTTAGACAAAATTTGTGAATTTTAGAGATATTTTGATGAAATTTGTGGTTTTTTCACAGTCTTTTAACGATTTTTGCTTTTATTTCTTCTTCCTTTTGACGAAATTCGCGATTTTTTGCGATCATTTCACGAAATTTGAGCTCCTTTTGTGATATTTTGATGAATTTTTCTGCAGTCTTTTAACAATATTAACGGTTATTTCTTCCTCTTTGACGAAGTGCACGGTTGTTTCGTGATCTTTTGGCAAAACTTGCATTCATTTTGCGATCTTGATAAAATTTGCGTTTGTTTCATGATCTTTTGATGAAACTTACTGTTCTTTCGCAATCTTTTGACAAAATTTGCAATGGTTATTTTGCAATTTTGTGACAAAATTCGCGTTTTTTCAATATTTTGTGATAAAATTCACGTTTTTTTTTTTTTTTTTTTTTTTTCCATATTTTTCGGATAAAATTTGCGGTATTATGTCCGAATTTTCAGATTAAAAGCCGATTTTTTAATTTTCCAAAAATTCGCAACAAATCGATTTTGTGAAGTCACTATACAGATCTTTTTATTTGTAGTGAAATTTCTTATGTAATTATGGAATTCGTAGTTATAATCTAAATCAATTGTATATTTCTCTTCAAAATTTCCCCAGATGGTTAAAATTTCCCCCGATCCTAGATCGCCGGATCGGACATATTCTGCACCCCTGAGGAATTCTTGTTTCCTTAACAGCATATGTTCAAGCTATTAACTCTTCTTATTACTTATTGCTTACTATTAAAAAAAAAAAAATTGTGTTGTGATGACTGAAAATTTGTTCTTGCTAGTTGCTACTAATATAATGAAACTGCATAACAAAATTACTAAATCAAGATACTAGTTTAGTTATAGTACATTATTTTTGTGGGGGAAAAAAAAAACAATAACAACTGAAATGCATATAAATATAGCAGAATGTTTTATTTCACATCTTTCCTTTTTTTCCCCTGAACTTCATTCTATGCATCACTTTACCTTATGAAACATTCTTTTTTTTTTTTTTCCTTTTTGTGAGAACACAAAATTTATTCTTTCTTGTTATTAACACACAGTAAAATGAGATTTTTCTTCTTTCCATGTGTCATTGTTTTTTACTGTGTCTATTGCTGATATGTGAAGGTACATAGCATATGAGTAGTCATAGTTGCTTCAGTGTTTTAATAGGCTTACAAATGCAATGCCATATATATAAACATAAATAAATTATTTTAAAATTAATAAATTAAGGCATTATAATTTGCAAAATTAAACTATCAGCTTTGTAATATAAAAAATTTCAGGACTGATATACTACTGAATAATCTTAACAACGGGCTATTACCAACTATACAGCATACTTGTCAGATCAGCAAGATGCAATATGTTTGCTAGATATCTGTTGCATCCCTTATTTTTATGATGAAAATAATAGTGGTTCAAATAGCAATCCTAGTTCAATCCAAATAGCAAAGAGGTTATAAAATATATTTCAGATTAAAAAGTTAATTGTATGGTTGTATGACAAAATAAAGTAAAAATGACTTTTTTTAATTCACTTTTTTTTTTTTCTCTTCTTAATTCTGGCAAAGGTCATTTAAAATTCTTTAATTCCTAAATATATACTTACAAAGTAAAAACAAAAGAATAAATGGAAGAGTTCAGATGATAAAAGTGATAAGTGACACAATAATCATTATGATAGAAAGAGCTGTAAAGTTCCAAATATATATCTGCATTTATTGTCAAATGCCTCTTTTATCAATTAAAATTTCTGTGGGTATTTTTTTTTTTTTTTTTCGAAAAATAATTTAACAGATGGTACAGAACCATTGATTATCTTCGATTGTATGATGAGCTTAATCCCCCCCCCCCCTCACACACACAGATGCACACACATTTATTTATTCATTTATTTGGAGGGGGTTCACATACTAATTTTATTATGTGAACTCTTAAAATTATAAATTATCTGACATGTAATCTTATGGAATGTGTTACTTTTTATATATTTTGTAATGTAATGTAATTTTTTTTTTTTAGGATGCTATTTTACATTTAATGGACTCTGGGCCAAAACTTCCTCCCAATCATCCATTACTTACTTATCAGTATTCAGGTATTGAATTATCTTTGATAGCTTTACTCTCAATAAATCATCAAATAAACAATTTGAAATTTTCATATAAATATAATATATATGGGCCATTTTCAAATTTCGCTTACATATGCTGTCCCAGAGTAAAAAGAAGAAAATTCAAACATAAATTAATACTTAAAGTATGATTTGAGCTTTGCGTTAGCTAAAGAAGATTATATTGAACATTTCTAACATGAAAAATTAAAAAAATCAATAAAAATTTTTAAGATATAAATCTTTAAAATTTTGATTCTAAGCAAAAATGCCTGTCCCATTCCAAGTTTTATGTTTTAACTGTGTTTTTTAATTTGAGCTAACTTTTTTAAATAAAAAGGTTTAATTATTTTAAATATTAATTGTTAGTGTTCTATATTAATGAAAAAATTATTACAAAAGATATTTTCTTTAAGAAATTACCAGAAATCTTTTGTCCCTCACTTTTTGTCAAGTCCGTTACCTTGTGATTATTTTATTCAAAATAGGTTTTGAATACTGCCTAAAGTTAGCAGCAAATATTCGGCAATATAGTTAAACTATTCATGCAACTACTACTTGCCATTTTTTACTCTTCAATTGTGAACCAATATAATAGTGGCAAGAATTAGCTTTTATCAAGGTTGGTATTTTTTTTTACTGTCACGTTTGTTACCATAAATTTTAATATTAAAATAATGATTTTTGCACTTTTGTAATTAAATATTGTTTATTAAATAATTTCAGAGGGTATGTATATTATTATCTAAGTTAGAAATTATACAAGCTAGTTCATTTCCAATAGTTCTATTTGAAATGTCAAGTCCATTACCATGAAATGTAAGCTCCTAAGTAAGTTTACTAAATAGTTTTAGAAGGTATGTAAATTATTATCTAAGTTAGAAAATATAGAAGCTAGTTCATTTTAATATTTTTTAAGTTTTATTTGAAATGTCAAATGTGTTACTTGTCAAATCCGTTACCATGAAATGTAAGCGATTGGTGAAAATGATCCATATATATATATGTATTTTACTCAATTAATTTAAAATTTTTTTCAGAAAACAATTCGTTTTTAGTGCTTGCTTTTTTAAAAAATTTACATCACTTTTTAAATTGTTTTCAATATCTTTAATTTATGTATATGTAATGAGCCTATAAAACTTTGTTAGTGTTCTTCTAATGTAATATGTAATGCGTTTGCATATAAATTCTATTTTGAATCATAAACATATCTATAATAAAACTAAGTTCAAAATTTACAGTAATTTCACAGCCTGCACTGTTGTTTTGTACATATCTTAATTTCTGTCTTAAGCACAATTTCTGCCTTCACTGCATCAAATAAGAAAATGTACTTTCAAATAAAATTTGCTTGAAAACTGTAACTTTATTTATTTTTTATTTATTTATTTATTTTAATGTTCATTTTAAAAAAATGTAGTTGGTGGAATCGTGGACAATTTTGTTATATCCCATAATTTTTAAAGTCATGTTATGTAATTTTGGTATCTTATCATATCTTTCATTATTTATTAACTTTGGTTTCTTCTTTTAGAAAATGATAGATGGAGTCCTGAAGAAATAGAAGCTTATCATCAGGGCTTACTCAGATGTGATAAAGACTTTTTTAATATTGCCAAAGATGTGAGTTATTCAGTTATGGTACTACATTGTTAATATAATTATATTTTTATGAGCTTTTTTTTTTTTTCCTTCTATGGTATTTTGAGTCATTCTTTCATTAGTCACTAGGTTCTTAAATTTCTATCATTCAACAACTTCAATAAAAAATGAAAGAAATCTCGAAACATCTGTTTAGCTAGGAAAAGGGTAAAATAAAAAAAAAAAATTATGTTTACCACTTAATATAATTAAAATCACTTGCAAGTTTTTAAAGAAAATCCAACATCCTGAAGAAATAGCATGAAATCTTTAACCAACTCTATTGGAAATGTAAACAAAATGATAAAGTTTGATTTAAAGCTAATCAAAACAAAAAAAGTTATGTTCACCACCTAATGTGAAAATGTTTCTCAGCATAAGGTTAAGTGCAGATTTTTGTATGAAAATTATATAGCAGGTAAAAAATGAACTTCTGCAGTTGCAAATTCATAAGGCTTAGATATATTTTTCTAATTGCAATTGAAAAACTAGTCGTTGGGGGCCACCATAATACTTACCCATCATGGATATGTATATGAAAATAAAACATGTGAAACTATTTATACAATGCATTGCAATTCATAAACAAAATTTAAATATTGTTAATATACATAGTAATGCTATATTAAAGAACTGTTGATGTACCACTTTCGACAAATTATGTAAAACGCCAAACTACTCAAGTAATACCGAACTGCGTAAAAGAAACATCTTTATAACTCCAAAAATAATAATTCTATTAACTAACAATTAACTGCGTCGGATTAAGCGTCTCATTTCCAATTAAAATCTGCTTTTG
The DNA here is from genome assembly GCA_964019185.1 of Maratus speculifer. Lineage (NCBI taxonomy): Eukaryota > Metazoa > Arthropoda > Arachnida > Araneae > Salticidae > Maratus > Maratus speculifer. Next base: position 11,179,601 of record OZ025300.1, on the reverse strand, counting down.
AATTGAAATTTGAATGAAATAGAGGGTCATGAAAAATCGAAGAATGTGGAAAACAAGATTATAAATATCTCGGCAACTAATAATCTGATCGACTTCGTTCTATATGCTAAATGTGTGTTATTTTATTGCCTTTTATGTTCATTCCTTAGAACAAAAAAATTCGAAAATTTTTATATACCTTTTATCAGAACGAATTTTTCGAGAGTCCGAAAAAAATAGTTCCGGATAATCGAGGTTGCTGATATTAAATAGGGTTCGTCCCATTCTTACATACTAACTACATACAAAATTTCAAGTCTCTATCTCAATTTGTTCGGGAGATAGAGCGTTTACAGACAGACAGACAAACAGACGGACGGCAGAAATTTTTTTCTAAAAATATGTTTTTCGGAATCTCCACTATCTAAAACGTGTAAATCCGTCAAAATTTTTTTTTCGATTTTCAAAACGATTGCAAGACTTACCCTATACTACGTATGATGGGTAAGTAATACTTGAAATTTTGATTAAGAAGAATGAAAAAAGAAATTTTTTTAAAGGTTTTATGATTATTGCTGGATTCTCTTATAATGGAAAACTTAAAATTAGGAAAGTGGGGGAAAAAATGTCTAAATTATCTGATTACTATCAAAAATATGTTTTAACACCAGTTTTTAAATAAGACATTCTGTCACTTTACCCAGACATTTTTCAACATGTTAAGTTCCATCAGAATAAGACTACCAGCTACACCTCAAAATCTATTGCTTGTTTTTAGAAAATATGAGAAATGAAATTAGAATTGAAGTTATTCCACCAAAATGAATCTTCCCCCCCTTTTTCCAGTTCTCTCAATGTGTGTTTTATGGATTACTGTGCTTTTTTGAACTTTTAAAACAAACAAGTGTCATCCTAAAACATTGGATGGACTCTGGAAAATTGTTGTCAAGGAGTGGAATAAAATTAACTTAAGATTTTAAGAAAAAGTTTTTTATCTTGAAAAGCCAGATGTAATATGACAGTTTAACAAAAAGATTATCAGATTGAGCATATTAGAAAATAAAATGATTTTCTTTTTATATATATTTTGATTTCCAAAATCATTATCAAAAATATGTGAACACCATCTGCATGTAGAGACTTGGGTTTTATTTTTATTTATTGTGTTTGTTTATTTATGTAACCTCATGCATAATTAACCTGGCTGCATTATTAACCTCATCCTGACATTCCTTTAAAACTTATTTATTACAATAAATTTCATCATAATCAAAGATAAATTTTAGTTAACTGCAACTGTTTTTGATTATTAAATAAATTAATAAGTCCCACAAAATAATATCAATCGCACAAAAAATGTTGTACATAACTAACTAAAGAAAGTCTTAACAAATCAGCTATTTTAAACTATACAATGATACTGCTTTTGATTGTAGATTTTTTGAGAAATTCAATGTTGTATATTTTAAAACTTTCATTTTGTTAGTTATCTAATTTCATACCCAAGTAAATATATATGTGTGTGTGTGTGTGTGTGTGTGTAAAGACATCTTGTAGTGACATCAATTATGGATAAAAATTTGATTTGGAAACCTATTGTTGGATTGAACTTATTTATTTTACTGCTCCATCTTATAGCTCTGACATTACACTTAAAATTTTTGAACATGCTTCTTTTGACATTGTATTCTCATATTTTATTTAAACAAATTGCTTTATTTAAAAAAAAACTGCAGTTACTTATAAATTACTAAAATATGTTTCAGAAAATAAATTCAGCGATTGCAGTGTGAAAACCTTGCATGGGTGTACTGGTATGTGTATGAAAACATTAATTTCAAAATTTGCTTTATCCAAAAATTTAAAAATCATATTTTATCTGTCAATCTGTTTTATTGGTAAACCTGCACCACAAAAATAAGCTACAATTTGCAAAAAAAAAAAAAAAAAAAAAAAAAAAAAAGCTTTACCCTGCAATTCTGCCATTGGAAAACTTTGGCTTACAATAAAAACCAATGACTGCAGCTAATCTTTTCACGATTTCCCAAACTTTGATTTTGAATAAAGTGAGTATTGAAACACACATCATCATATATAATAATAATAATTTAATTATAAGGAAATCAACAATATAGAAATGAACTAATTATTATTATCCATTAAATATTGCCCAAAGTTTTGTAACTATGCAAATTAATTCACTTCAATTTCAGAGAGAGAAAATAGTTATTTTGCTTCATATTTTAGGTTTATCTTGTAACTAGAATAATACACTTATTATTAATCTAACAGATTATAATTTTGCTTGTAACTGGACTAAAGGACTTATTTTTAATCTCTATTTATTAGATACCAAGTAAATCCGTTAAACAATGCATACAGTTCTATTACTTATGGAAAAAGGTGTGTCCAGATGAGTACAAGAGGCTTAGGCTAATTAGAAGAAGGAAAGAACAAGAAAGTTTGTATTATAATCTTAGGTCAAAAGAAGAATCTCAAGAAACTGAAGAGAAACCACCTAAAAGAAATGTTTCACCTCCCAGTTCAGTTGCGCGAAGGAATACACCTGAAGTAATTTTTCTTTTCTTTTTAGTTTTAACTCAACTTATGCAAAATTTGAATGTTTAACTTTGTAATACTTCTCAGTTATTATAGATTTAAGAACATGCATATTAGAAGCCTGTACATACCAAAATTTTGTGGACTACATTATCATACAATTAAATTTATTTTTTAAGAATATTCAGGGTTCGTACAGACACCTTGGACTCCTTAGAAATTACTTAGAAATGAAAACGTTCCCAAGTAGTACTTAGAACTACTTATACAAACAAAATACTCCTTAGAAACTCCTTAAATTGTATTGCGTTTTTGCATGCAAGCAGTATTGCTCCCACGGAAAAAAAAAGCGGATTGTAAAATTTTGCATACGGAAAAAACAATCGTGGAGAAATGCAAATTTTGTGAAAGGATCACTGAAAAAGCACACATTTCGTCAATATTTCGTGGGAAAACGACGATTCCGTCAGTGTTTTTGTCAACGAACTTTGTCAAAAGATCGCTGAAAAACGCCAATTTCTTGTGCGAATACCGGTTAAAACGGCAATTTCACCAAATATCGCAGATAAAACGCTAATTTTGTCTGAAAACCGCGCGAAAAGGTCGATTTCATCTAAAGATTGCGGATATAATGCCAATTTCATTAAAAGATCGCGGGGAAAACGCCATTTTCGATAAAAGACGGCCTACAAATATTTTGTCTAAAGATCATTGGAAAAAAAACGCTGATTTCATCAAAAGATCACGGAAAAAACGTCAATTTCGTCAAAAGATTGTGGGGATAAAACAGCGTTTTTTAGAAAAGGTCATGTAAAATGCAAATTTTGTCGAAAAAACATAGATTTCATAAAAAAGAAACACGGGAAAATGCTGATTTCGTCAAAAGATCGCAGAAAAACTGCCGATTTCGACAAAAGATCACAATAAATCGCCGATTTTTCTAAAATATTGCAGATAAATCGCTGATTTTGTCTGAAGATCGCGGGAAAGCACCGATTTGGTCTGAAGATCGTGTATAACCTTCCCCCCTTTTGCGGGAGGTAACTCGCGGAATCTCTGCAGAATTGGGGCTGTGCAAGTGCATGCCACATAAGTAACAACAAAAGTAGCAAGTTCTTAAAAATTTTTGGACTCCTTGGATTTTTTCTTCCCAACTCTGTATGAACCCTGATATTGCTCAAACATTAGACATGCTAATGTGCCTTCTTTTAAAAATGATTACCTGATTATGAAACATTGAGATGATAATATGACAAATATTGGCAATCTTCTGTAACCTGGTGCCATGCTTTTCCATTTGACTGTGGCATTTTTCAGATCCCACATCAACTGCTTTCTATCTTGTTTTAAAATTTTAGTTTAAAATGAATAGGGGGGGGGGAACGGATGAAATACAACAAAAACGCGAGTACAAACCGCTTAAAATTATGCAAATTCCTTCAAAGAATTGCAGGAAAAAACGCAAATTTCTCCAAAAGATCGCAAAAAAACTATAAATTCTTTAACAATCACGGAAACAATACTATTTTCATCAGAGGATAGCGGAAGATGCGATTTCCGTCAAAAAATTGCGGGAAGAGATACGATTTTTGTTAAAGAATCCCGAACAAGATGCAATTTACTTCAAAGGATTGCGGGGAAGCACGATTTTCGTGAACATGTTGCGAAAAATACTCTAATTTCCTCAAAGAATCGTGAAAAATACTTCAATTTTATCGAAAGATCGTGGAAAATATTCGAATTTTGTAGAAAATTGCTGCGAAAGTATGCAGACTTTGTCGAAAGATTGTGGAGAATATGCGAATTTTGTCGAAAAATTGGAGAAAATACACAAATTTTGGCAAAAGATCGGTAAAATACTCAAATTTTGTCAAAAAAATGCGGAAAATAGGCTATTCTTATCGATAGATCGTGAATAAAACGAGAATTTTGACGAAAGATCAAGGAAAGTATGCCATTTTTGTCAAAAGATGGCGAAAAATATGCAATTTTTGTCAAAAGATTGCGGAAAATACGAGAATCTTGACGAAAATCGCAGAAAAAAACATATTTTGTAGAAAGATCGAGGAAAATAAATGTATTTTGTACAAAAACTGCTGAAAATATGCTAATTTTGTCGAAAGATCAGAGAAAAATCGCGAGGTTTCTCCAAAGATCTAAGAAAAAAAGGCATATTTTGACGAAAGATCGCGGAAAATATGTGAATTTTGAAGAAAAATTACTGATAATTTGCGAATTTCGACAAAAGATTGCGGAAAATATGCAAATTTTCACGAAAGATCGCGGAAAATACGCGAATTTTGAAGAAAGATAACTGAAAATATGCGAATTTTGGCGAAAAATCACTGAAAATATGCAAATATTCTGGAAAAATCGCTGAAAATATGCAAATTTTCTGGAAAAATTGTGGAAAATACGCGAATTTTTTATAAACATCGAGGAAAATTGGCGAATTTTCTCGAAAAATTGCAGAAAATACACAAATTTTCTGTAAAGAGAGATAGAAGAACCTTTAATTTTGCTAAAAGATCGTGGATAATTGCAAAATTCATTGAAAAGACTGAAAAAAGTGTGATTTTCATCAAATGGTTGCAGGAAAAAGCTAATTTCATTAATAAATTGCTGAACAACGCAAATTTCATCAAAACACTGCAAAAAAATACAAATTTCATCAAAAGTCTGTGATGCTGTGAAAGTTCAGCTTTTTTCTTGTTGAGCCTGTACCATGTCTGGATATCACAAGGCTTATTTTCAAGATGTAATAATATTCTTTAACTTTTTGTGAGATTAAATTTTGTTTTATTAAAAGTGCTAAAAAACAAACATAAGCGACTAGTTCAAAAAAAAAAAAAAAAAAAAAAAAAAAAAAAAAAATTATGAATGAAGGCGTGAGAAAAAGCTGATCAACAAGATTTTTCTGTGCCTGGTTGACAAAATTCATAATTTTCCCACGTCCAATCGATGAAATTTGTGATTTTTACTGAGCAGATTCATTAAATTAGCTATTTTTTCACACTTGATCAATGAAATTCTTGATCTTTATGAGACTGATCTGCAAAATTTGAGATTTTTCTGTGCTCGATCAATCAAATTCATGATTTTTAACTGAATCTGACGAAATCTGCAGTTTTTTTTTTCTCCTAGCAAATTTATGAAATTCGAGATTTTTTTTCTATAAACTGATGAAATTCACAATTGTTCTGTTGCCGATACAAAATTTTTCAATTTTTCCACACAGCATCAATAAAATCTATGATTTTTTTTCCCTATCAACGAAAGTTGCAGTTTTTTTTTTTTTTTTTTTTTTTTTTTTTTTTTTTTTGTTGCCAATCGACAAAATTTGCATTTTTTACAAAGATGATTGACCATATTTATGATTTTTTCCTTTCCAATCATCAAAATTCTTGACTTTTTCATGCTCAATCAACAAAATTGGCTATCTTTTTGTGACCTATCGACGAAATTCGTGATTTTTTTTCTTTCCCAATCGAAAAAATTCAAGGGTTTTTTTTTGTTCCTGATTGATAAAAATTGTGATTTTTCTGTGCCCAATGAATGAAATTTGCAATTTTTTCGTGTCTTGTTAGCGAAATTCAGTTTTTCATTCCCAATTGACGTAATTTGTGATTTATTTATTTATTTATTTATTTTTTTTTTTCATTTCAGGTCAACAAATTTTGTGGGAATTTTTTTTCTGTTCCTGATCGACAAAATTCGCAATTTGTATCGTTACCAATTGGCAAAATTTGTGAGTTTTTTGTACCAGTCGACAAAATTCCTGACTTTTTAGTGCCGATTGACAAAATTAGTTTTTTTTCGGAGCCAGATAGACAAAATTTAAGATTTTTCATAGCAAGTTGAACAAAACTCGCAACTTTTCCATGTCCAATCAATAATATTTTTGATATTTCCATGCCTGATCAATGAAATTCGGGTTTTTTCGCACTGCAAACAGACAAAAAGGCGGCTTTTCGGCAACCTATAAACAATTTGCAATATTTTTCATGCATAATTAAGAAAACTGACAATTTTTTCTTATCCAATCAATGAAATGTGTGATTTTTCGTGTCCGATTTGACAAAATTTGCAATTTTTCTGCACTTTATTGATAAAATTTACATTTTTCTATGCCTGATTAACGATTTTTTTTTTTTTTTTTTTTTTTCATGCCCAATCAATGAAATTCGCGACTTTCCCATGCATGATAAATAAAATTTACTGTACTTAAGTGACTGACGACATTTTCAATTTTCATATCGCAAATTGATGAAATTTAAATTTTTTTCCTGTGACCTATGCAGAAAAATTGCAATTTTTCCAATTATAAATTGGTGAAATTTGTGGGCCACTCGTTATCCCATCACAGGCCACAGGTTGTGCAAACCTAATGTAGTGAAAGATATAAATACTGTAAAATTTGATTTATTTTTATTTATTAGCCCCTGATATGCTTTTACTTTCGGGCAACAATTAAAGTGGTGTTCCTAAAAAACAATATGTTACATTGGCCAACAATAAAGGAAGCATATGTTTCATTGTACTGTTAAGGAGACAATTTAACTTTTTAACAACTTTGTTTATTTTGTAAAATATGTTTCAAATGGTGAACTCACTGCACTTAGATGTTCAAATAACAATGAAATTAAAAGAAAAAAATTAACTGCATATTTAATAAAAATTAATTTTTTTTAAATGCATTTTTAAAAGTCGCTACTATTTTTTTAAATATTGACTTTTTTGTCCAATGTTTTATTTTAAGATTTTCAAATGTATATCACGTCTGTGTATCATGTCTGCACATAAATTTTCATCTAATACATTCATAAATACATTTAATATATATATATATATTTTTTTTTTTTTACTGATGATGAATTTAACACATTTTCATATATATATATATATTTTTTTATATAAAAAATCTGAAGGTTAATTTTGTGTGTAGCTCTATCACATATATAATAAAGAATATACACAAAAAATTTTAAATCTCCAAAACCTTTTAAATTTTTAATTTGAATGGGTAATTGCATTGGGTTTAAAAAAAAAAAAAAAAAAAAAGATATATATCGAAAATATCATGAATTTATGAACCTCGTGATTTATGGATTTAAGTTGCTTTTTATATATTTTTTAACATTTCATTCTGAATTTAATTTAATAACTAACCCATCATGGTATGCGTCAATAATATTATTCAGACTAGACATATATTTTCTTGTCTACCGCAAACTTTACATTTTCTATTTAAAAAAATTTCTGTATTAAGTTCCTGCATTATTTTTCTGTAATTTTTTTTTTTTTTTAATTTTTGCAAAATCATAATTATCAATTAAATCCTGTTGTGCAAAAATAATTCTTAATGCTCTTAAGTTTTTCATTGTTTTCTTTTAAATTTAATCAGGTAATTATAGTAATTTAGTATATGTATTTTTCCATAGTTAATTTTTTTTTTTTAATTTTTCCTATGTTGTTTTATAGGAAACATCAGAAAAACGAGTTACAGTGAATGGTTCCACTAAGTCATCGGATACTAATAGTACGATACACAGTAGTACATCTCTTATAACTACGTCTACTTATAATGGTTCTGCTGCCTCATCTGCATATGATTTTACAATTGAGCCTATGGAGGAATTTCCATGTAAAATATGCGGGAAGTATGTATTTTGGCATTCCCCCCTCCCCCCTTCCCACTCTGATATCCTCAATAATGACTTTCTAAATTTTTCCATGCTAAAACCTAGATAATTTTTTTTATTTTTATCCTGCATAATTGTTGGTGTTTTATGCAAAAGTTCCTTTAGTACCATACTTGCTGCTTAAATAAGTGTAAGGGTTTTTTAATTTTTGGTATTTTAATGCTAGGAAAGTCTGATCACTGTTTTATATCCTGCAATATTAAAACTAGTCGTTGGGGGCCACCGTAATACTTACCCATCATGGATATATATATGAAAATAAAACATGTGAAAACTATTTATATAATGCATTGCAATTCATAAACAAAATTTAAATATTGTTAATATACATAGTAATGCTTTATTAAAGAACTGCTGATGTAACAATTTCGACAAATTATAGAAAACGCCAAACTACTCAAGTAGTACCGAATTGCGTAAAAGAAACATCCTTATAACTCCAAAAATAATAATTCTATTAACTAACAATTAACTGTGTCGGATTAAGCGTCTCATTTCCAATTAAAATATACCTCTGAATTGAAATTTGAATGAAATACAGGGTCATGAAAAATCGAAGAATGTGGAAAACAGGATTACAAATATCTCGGCAACTGATACTCCGATCGACTTCGTTCTATATGCAAAATGTGTGTTATTTCATTGCCTTTTACGTCCATTCCATAAAAGAAAAAAAATCGAAAAATTTTATATACCTTTCATCAGAACGAATTTTTTGAGGGTCCAAAAAAAATAGTTCCGGATAATCGAGGTTGCTGATATTAAATAGGCTTCGTCCCATTCTTATATACTAACTACATACAAAATTTCAAGTCTCTATCTCAATTTGTTCGGGAGATAGAGCGTTTACAGACAGACAGACGGACGGACGGCAAAATTTTTTTTCTAAAAATATGTTTTTCAGAATCTCCACTATCTAAAACGTGTAAATCCGTCAAAAAAAAATTTTCAATTTTCAAAACGATTGCAAGACTTACCCTATGCTACGTATGATGGGTAAGTAAAAATTACAATTTATAATAACATATCTATCACATTTGTAAAATATATGAAGATACTAATCAAGAAAATTAGGTGTAAAATGAAATAGAGGTAACCACATAATAATAATAATAATAATAATAATACATCAATCTTCATCAAACATTTATTTTTAATGTTTTCTTTTATGTAAAACCTCAAAAGCCTGTTTTAAATATAATTTCTATCAAAATTTATCTACAATGTACCAAAAAAATGTTTTTTGGGGAATGACTTACGTAATTATCACATTCTCGAATATGGTATTCTTTTTTAATCCATAGTTAAAACTAACCTATTTGTATAATACTCAGGAATGATTGTGTTCCAGGTGTATCCTGGATTTTCAGGTCTATGAGATTGTTATGTTTAGTGGAAAATTTGGACATTAAAAAATGAATATCACAAATTTTAAAAAAATGATGAAAATGCAAATTTCATCAAAAAATCCCAGAAAAAACACAAATTTTACCAAAGGATCATGGAAAAAAGCAAATTTCATCAAAGAAACTCTAATTAAAAGGATTTTTGTCAAAAGATCATGGTAAAAAAAAAAAAAAAAAAAAAAATTGTTTAAAGATTGTGAGACAAACTCAGCTAAGGATCGATGAAAAAACAGAAATGTCATCAAAGGATTGCAAGAAAAATGTAAATTTCATTTAAGGATCACCAAAAAAAACATGAATTTCTTTAAAGAATCTCGTTAAAAATGTGAATTTCATCAAAAGACTGCAGAAAAATCATGTTATTAAACTGGGAGAAAAATTTCCCTGCCAAAATTGCTGGAAAAACCTGATTTTTGTCGAAAGATCACAGGAAAAAAATTAAATTTTCATCAAAAGATTGCAGGATAAAATGGGATTTTTGTCAAAAAGTTGCAGGAAAAAATGTAATTTTCGTCAAAAGATCATAGGAAAAGATCAATTTTTATCAAAGGATAGTGTTAAAAATCGTGAAAAGATCATCAGAAAAAAACATGAATTTCTTTAAATAATTCCGGGAAAAGAATGCAAATTTTGCCAAAAGATCACAGGAAAAAAAAAACGTGAATTTCATGAAAGGATCGCAGAGAAAACACATAATTAAGATCTGGAGGGATTCTTTTAATTTTCTTTTATATCATAATGCTTTTCAATGGGAATTCAGGCGATTAAATTTTCTTGGGTGGGAAATTTGTTGCAATGAGATAAAATATTAATATTCCAAATTAAGATCTTAAATTACTTTATTAGTTTGTAATTTTGTTAATACTTGTATCAGAAATTTTAAACTATGTATTTTTTTATGCAATTTTGTGCCTTTTTAAAAAAAAGATATAAAGTATTTTAACATTTCATTAATTTAATATTTTTGCTTTTTATCAATTTCTCTAACCATTACTAAGCAACAGCATTTGTTTAAATAATTCCTTCATGGTTACATTAACGACAATAACAGATTTTGAAAAAAATGTAAATAAAATTAAAAAAAACTGATTAAACAGAATTTTTTTGTGATTGGATCATCAACTAAGTTAGCATTAAGCATGAAAGGTGACAAAGCAATTGTTTTAAAGGGAATGTGAATTCAGTTAAAATACTGTCGCAAAAGCTACTCTGTTGTACCACTCTTGCTGAAATAAGGTTGTTGTTAGTTGACCCAATTATGGAATATTTCATAATAAGTTTAAGCATTTATACATAAATAGACATGCCCCAATGCAGGTAGACAATTTAGTGTATCACTGCCAAAATGAATATGTTAAGGAGTTTTTGGCAAGTTCTTAATTGTAAAACTGAAATACATATCATGAAAAGATATACAAAATGTATCTACGATGAAAGTATTCTTGCCATTAATACTGGATTCTCCTCATTGGAGTGAAGTAACCTGATTGAATTGAATTGAATTTTGTGAACTGAATGTGCAGGGATTTGTTTCTTTATTAAAAGAGGTTTGTATTTCATTTGATAAGGGGTTTTTAAAAATAATAATAATCATCCAATCTGTTTTTAATTTGATAAAATCTCATATGGAGATTGAATTTTATAAGTATTTTTTTTACATAAAATTTCATTCATTTACAAATTACATTCAATTATTCAAAAATTTCAATTTTTTACAGTTGACAGGTATGTTGGTATTTTATTACTTTTTTCAGAACAATGATCTTGTTTATTGTAATAATGTATAGTTTAAAACACACTTATAGATATAATATGAACTTGGAACTAGCACAATTATTGGCAAATAAAACATAAATTTAATGCAACAATAGGGGATTCATGGGGGGAAGGAGTATTATCATTCTAAAAAATTAAAATAATAAGCAGAAAAAAAAATAGAATAATAAATTAAAATATTAAGTTGAAGAGTATAATTGCATAGAATCATGTTTAATATAACAGTTTTTAAAAATTAGATTTTCTCAATCTTTGAGAAAGTTTTATATGCTTAAAACTATATATATATAGTCTGACATTATTAAAAAATGAATTGAAAGATGTTAAATATTGTGTAAAGTGGGATAAAAACTAAAATGTCTTGAAATGAATGTGAATATTTTATACAAAAGATTTATTTTTTAAATGCATTTTCTAAAGTGTATCATATATTATGTATAATACAAGCAAATATCTTTGTGTGCATGTATAGAGATGTAAATTTTCTGGAAAAATTGAAGTGGTGGAAAAAAAAACAGTTTTTTTACCAGTTTTTTTTTTTTTTTTTTTTTTTTTTTTTTATGAAAAAGTTGGAAAAATTGATTTTTTATAATTGTTACTCTCAAATAAATTATATTTTCTTGGAGAATATGAAATAAACATTTTTTTTTTTTCATTTATTTGTATTAAAAGAAAATTACTTTCACTTTATATGACTATATTACGAAATAAAAATTTTAAAAAAGCAAAGCCTGCTTTTAAAAGTTTAGTTTTTTTTTTTCTTTTTTCCAGCCTCAGAATTTTTATAGTACATTCAGGCTTTATTTACTGATATTGTTTGTTGTATCCTTTCTATGTTGAAATGATTTTTCAGTTATATGTTTAATTACCAATTAACCTAATGTAAAAACTTGAGCCAATATCTCTGCAGTTTGGAATGAAATGAATTATACAGGATGTTTCAGTTAAACGTTTGAGAACTCTTAAGAGAGGAAGGGTGCATCCTGATGACTCGAAATCATATAGCAATGTGGGTTCGAAAATGCTTTCTTGAAGCAATCATTTACACAGAAGCACCATAAAGAAAAGACACCGTAAGTGAAAAATCATTTTATTAATACATTTAAAAAAGCAAAAGGTACATGGGTCAAAGTAAGTGTTCGAAATTTCTGCCACCGATTACAATTCACACCTCACATCTCTGGCACATGGAAATCCGAACATTCTTGAATATTCCAGGCATATCTTGAATTTCTCCGGTAGCTACTGCGATTCTTGCAACCAGCTCCTCAGCATTGTCAACAAGGGTGTTATAAACCAGTGTTTTCATATGACCCCAGAAATAAAAATCAAGACATGATAGGTCGGGTGATGATTCCCTGCATGAAAGCTCGGAACTTATGCACAACGCCATCTAGCGCATCGGGAAAGCATTTCTAACCCCGCAATGCTATATGATTTTGATTTGTCAGGATGCACTCTACACCTCTTAGGAATTCTGAAACGTTTAACTGAAACACCCTGTATATATCCCATTTACATAAGTGTTGTTTTTAAGTAAATGATACTAGTTTAAAGAAACAAATTATTACAGTTTTGTCATTATTATGAATATCAGTATTCAAATCTTCCATTGTTTAAAAATGTATTTTTACAATATTACATTTTTTTTTCTTACAATTTTATTTCCTTTAAAAAATATGCTTAGTTTTGGTACAGCTTTTTAATCTCAACTCAAAAAAGTTTTGATTTATTTTTATAATCTAAATTTAAACAAAACTAAGTTTTAGTTTGGCTTACTCCGGTCTGCAACTAAAAAACAGTATAGAATTTATTGACTGTTAGATTTTTACTCACTGAAACCAGAAAAATATTTAAAAAAAATTTTAATTAAAAGTATAATTGCTCTTTTGATCTTAAAATCTGGTATCCTGTTCTTGAGTAAGAAACCAAATTCAATGATGTTTTTATATGGTAATTTCATATTTCTAAGAGTGGAACTCAGAAGTTATGAAAAGAGAACACTACAAATAGAAAATATGAGAAATTTGAGGAATGAACAAAATCAGTTACACACAGATATAAACTTCTACTATGCTTCAGACAACTACTAAAATTCAAAGTTTAATCAAGAAGGAAAGTATAATCTGAAACATAGTTACTTGTGATAAAATAGGATTTTTTTCATTGCAGTTGTAATTTTCTAATGCAAAGTACCCATGTTTTGTAACATTACTCTATGTTATGAAAGGAAATGGAGGTCGTTTTTTTTCCCAACTTTTCCGGGGTTTTTTTAGCATTCCCATCTCTATGCATGTATAATTTGTCAAAGCCTAAAGTCTGTGAAGTTGGGCAGCAAATCTTGTGATTTGAAAAAGCTTATGAAAGAAGTTTAACCCTTTAAGCATCCTAACCAGCTTTTTTCATCACATAACTTTTGGAATCAAAGGCAGATTTAACACAAAACTTATATAAAAACTATTTTTTTGAAGTGAAAATACAGATAAATATATAAAATTACCAAATAAAAATTCTTATGCCAATACTTTTCATAGCTACTATTTTATGAATTGTTAAACATGAATGGAAAGTTTTGCAGGACGCTTAAAAGATTAAGTTTGTGCTCAAATTTCATGTTTCCTATTGTACAGTGCAGACTGCTTTGAGCTACAATAATTGTGCTTCCTGTTGTATTGTGAAGACTACTCAGGATTACCAGAATTATATCTGTTAGAGACCCTGTGAAGAAGAAGTTTTTAACTTTCAGCAGTAAGGGGTATATTGTTGAATAAGTTATATCATCCAGAATAACCATAATATATAGATATAGCCGCAAAGCTAATCTTAATCAAGTGTATATAAGTCTTCTCTCACTTTTTCACTTAGATTGATAAAAGTATCTTAGTTTGGAAATTTGTCAATATGTGTTATCTGAATTTCGCATTACATATTTATCCTAGCATTTGTTTTCATTTTCTACAATATTTTTCTTTTTTTTTTAGAGTTTTCTCAAAGGTTAAAAGTAGAAGTGCTCATATGAAAAGTCACAAACAAGACAATGAAAAAAAGAACATGATTTGACGTTAAGAAAAAAAAAAGAAAGAAAAGTGGGCAAAGTGTTTTAATAATGGAGATGTTTTTAAAGTCTCTGGAAATTTTCTTTCCAAACTTCCTGCGAAACCCAATGTTGAATATTTGCTCATTTTGTAACTTTGCTGAGATTTTAAAGTACTGCAGGTTTGGGGCTGTGCTCAGATCAAAAACAAACTTGCCTTCATTTGCCTCAATACCTTTGTTCTGTCTACAGTATGTATTTTGTTACAGGAGATATTTTTAAGTATTTAAAGCAAGTTTTTAATTATTACTCATTCATTAATATTCATGTGTAGCTTACAATGTATTCTTTTATATGTAAAAACATTCTAATAAGTTGCTAGAGTCATTCATAAAGAAATATATTGTTTTGCTTAGAAATGTTGATTTCAAGCTTATAAGCTTGAACCGTCCTCATAATTTGGTGCCAAATTTATTTCAAGTCTGTTCGCAATTAATAATAATCTGCATTCTAGATTAATTATCAGTTATAACAGTGATATAAAATATCAGCGAATTCTGTCTTATGCTTTTTGTTATGAATTAGTTTCCTTTTTCCTTTCTATATCATCAGTGCCAATTTTAGTTTCCCATTAGTTATGTTTAATGTAAATCAAAAATTTTGTTAATTGTTTGTTATCTTAAAAGTTAAATTTTAATATTAATTATAAAAGTCTCATTAATTAGTCTTGTCATTCAAGGCTGCTAACATTAAATTTTAAAAAAGTTTATTCAATGAACTATCTTTTGTTGTAATTGCTAAATGTGATCTTAATCTGAAACTGTTAATGTTATCTAATTTATTATAAAGACCATAAATAGTGATATATTAAAATAATTTTTGTTATTGATTCATTTATTTTTAAATTGTAAAAAATATACTATTATCAGAGATGGGTAAGTGAGATATTAAATTTAAGTGATAGAAAAACCAATTAAGCAATGAGTCTGTCACAAATTTAAAAAAAGTTTGCAAACTCTTTAAATCTTTCAATGCATAAGTTTGTGTAATTGAAAATGTAACATTATAAAAATAAGCATTTGGTTTACATTTAAATTTTATTTGCTATTTTATTTTTGCAGTTTGAACCATAATATGTATTACAATTAAAGATTTATAATGAAAATATCTAGAATTTGCACAGTAAAAAGAAAAAATAATAAATAGACATTAAATTTTATTTCTATAGTTTAAAAATGTAATTATTCTGTATCATTCTAATTACCATTAGAATATGGTTAAAAATTCATATTAAATAGAGTGATAATTCTTTTATATGCTTTATTTTTTTAGAATAATTTGTATTGATCTTTTATTCATTACACATATGGAAAGCATTAAAAAATAATCTATCTAGTGCAAGTTTTACTCGTGTACAAAGAGTATATATAACAAAGACTTTGTACAATGTTTAAACTTAGCATTGTGCCGAACACTTTGGAAGGAAGTTGCAATGCTGCCTTGGTCTGTGCAAGTTTTCTAGATAGGTTTTTAATTAATATTGGTTAATTTCTGACTTTTTTTCAAAAATCATTATTGAAATTTTTGGACGATTGTATCGATAGGTATTTTGAGTATCCATCAATTTTATTTTGTAAAGCAGAAACATGTGCTTCTCTCAAAAATAAATTACGATAATCACTACAGTTTTCATGCAAGATTTAAATAAACCGCTACTACCTGTAATTTTTAAATAATTTTAGTTACAGTAAATTCAGAAATAGGTGGTATTTGGTGGAGCATATTTTTACAGTGCATTTTCACTGATATTTCTGGAAATATAATACCTAACATTAAAAGAAATATATTTATTGGTGCTATGAGGTATTTTGAACAGTTACCTACACAACTTATTAAAAAAAAAAAAAAAACTAAAGTAATTTTATTAATTTTCTAAATATTTCCTAAAATTATTGTGAATGGCTAAAAGTCCATAAATGTGTGGTTTCAATTGTCTTTAGAACTCTGTCAAGTTTGAAATTTCTATGTTCAATAATTTACAAGATAAACAACTGTGACATCGCTCATCAGCTGTATTACCTTTCCTTTTTTTTTTTTTTTTTTTTAATTAACTGCCAAAAGTTTGTGCATTTTCACTAACTGTTGTAGTGCTGTTAATTGGTGGAAAATATGCAATTTTTTTATCCTTTAAGATAAGGTCTACCCATTCAAGTATCTCTTTAAGATTTAAGTTTTGTCCTTTATAAGACCTTTCACATGCCTCACCTCACCTCCCTCCGCTTTTAGTTTTAATTAAACTTTTCTCAGAATTTTTTATCTTAAAAAAGAGATTCTTAATAAAACTGTATCATCTCTAAAAATACACTTTTTAGAAATCATCTTGAAAAATCAGACTTGTCAGGAAACAGCTGGAGTCACCAAAGAACCTATTATGCAGCTTTATGTACAGAGTAAATCTGTAGACTTGTAAATCTATATATTTAATGCATTTGTATAAATTTATTCATTAAAGCATAATCTTATTAAAAATTTTAAAACGGAGACTTTAATATAATGCTGATCATAAAATAATGATAGTTTTCACAAATAGTTATTATGGTTTTCACAAGTATTTAAAAAAGAAGAAAAGGATCCTGTAAAAAATTGTGTTATTATTTTAATGCCACTGTTAATTATTTTTCTTTTCATTTATTTCTTTTTATAAATTAATTTTAAATTTTTATACATCTTTACATGTTTTAATAAGTAAATATTTTGTTGTTCAGAGTGTTTCAAGCCTTATTCTTTAATCTGTTTATTTCAATTTTATTATTTTTTGTAATATGTAGCATACTGTATGTAAAATTTTGTTCTAAGTTACTGTTTAATGGCAGGCTTGAATTTTCTCATTCTACTTGAAATTAAATGCAAGTTATGTTTGAAAATTCAGTTTTCGGAGTTGATTTTTTACCCATCTCTGGTTAAGGAGAAAAAAATATAAATAAATGTTTGTTAAAGAGATTAAAATTATATTTTCACACAAATAGTTTTTTTATATATATTTTTTTAATATATTTGTCTGAGTTGGCTTAAAAATTGTTATTATATAATTAATTATCCTTTTTAGTTATTTAGAATAACTTATGAATTAATTAAAATTTAAAAATATTTAAAATTATTTTTTTTAATATATTAAAATATTTTTATGTATTTATAAAAATTTTTATTTAATAAAAATTTGAAAAAGACCTATTAATGAGATCTTAATATATTTATTGTACATATTGAAATTGTTTATATTAAAAAAATGGCTATCGGCAATTTTTTTGTCATTTTAGTTGCTTATTGTTAAAAAAATAAATACATTTAATTATTACACAAATTCAAAATCAGAAGCAAATTTATTTATTGTATTTTGACTAAATACTTTGTTGTAGCTTTGACAATCTTTCTATATATATAGAAATCTTTTGCTAATTACAATGAGCTGTATATTGGTATGACTATTCAGTCAGAATATATATATTTAAGGACACTTTTTCATTGAGTTATAACATTCTTTATTGTTTTTCTGCATTTGTTAATAATCGCATTTTTTATCTTGTTAAAATCAAAGCTTAAATATTTTTAAAAATTGTTTTACTTCATATTGCATTTTTTCCTCTATATTATGTTGTTTTTCTTGGACTATAAAATTTTATTAATGATGTTTTTAACCACAACTGTTATTTGTTTCATATGAAATTAATCACTATTTTGATCAAATGTTAGTTTCTAAATTTTTTACCTGTAATTGAATCTTATTTCCTATGAATGACCAAAGTTATTGCAGTGTATTTTCAATTATTCAAAATTTGAAATACAAAAGAATATATTAAGGACTGACTTTTTTTTTTTTTACATATTTTGTATTATTCAATAAATTATCTTTAAAATATAACTTGAATGGTAAAATGTGAATTTATAATAAAATGATAATAATCATTTTTAAGGGTAATGTAAATTAAAAAAAGAAATACTGTGTCAAAGTTTACAAACATATCTCGTATTGCTTAAAATAAATATATAATATTTAAAAATTTTAGCTCATTTGACCATCAAATTTTTATAACGGGTTAAATTTTAAAGTAATGTGCTTATTGCATTTGAAAGTGATTTTTATAATGCATTAAGTACTATATTTCAGGTTTAAATTTTCATTTAAATTTTGCCTACTAAAAGTATGCAATGAAATTGCACTGTAGTTAACTCTCTTTATTTTTTAAAATTTTGAATTAAAATCTCTTAGAATTGGTGAAGTTTCCTTTTCTATGTCCAGGGTAGAGGTGAGACAAGCTTTTATTTTTAAAAATGGCATGTGTATATAATTTGTTCATGCGTTTAAAATGTTATTAAACTAATTTCTGATTTTTTTCTCCAAAAAAATAATTTAGACTCTTGGTGAAATATGACATGAAGCATTTAATGCATTTATGAAACATACATATGATGCCATTTCTTCAACTTAATGATATGAAAACATTAGATAATTTTATGTCTGTGTGATTTAAGTAAAACATAATTTGTTTTGAATAAAGTATGGTCAGAACTAATGGAAGTGATACTTTCACGTCATTATTACTGAACTAAGCCTGACCTCACCTCTATTGCGGAGCACATTAAACTTAAGAGCCAGTGAGTATATGTGCAAGAAGAAAATCTGTTGTATCTCTATTCTTCCATGTGTAATACCGGTGAATATTATTCAGTGACTTGTATTGTTTTATCTAAAGAATTTTTTTTTTTTAATATGCTGTGATGCTTTTAGTTTTTTAGTTTATAATGAATGTGATACTTATATTCCAAAGAATTATCATACATAGAAAATAACTCCAGCTTTTAGTAACTATGATATCTCTTTCTTTGTTATTACCTACTCCATTTTTCTTTACACATGTACTTTTATTGCTATAAAACTGCCAAGTTTTTTTTTTTTTTTTTTTTTCCTGGAAATTTTAAATGTTTGTGTTAACAGACACAAATGTTAAAATTACACATTGCTTTCAAATTAAATTCCTGTCAAACTCTATTAGCAATGCTAAGAACAATTATAATATACATATTTTGCTTTGAAATATTCAGAAAACAAGTAAAATTTTTCAGAAAATAACTGTCAGGTGTAAAAGTAGATTGTGAAAGTTTATAGTGTTTTAATCTTATCGTTATTTAAATGAAAAATGCATTTTTCAAACATTATTTAAACTGTGTGATCTCCTTATTGAATTATCAATAAGCCTAATATATGTTAGCTGCTTTATAAGTCTTTTTGTGCTTTTCTATAGCTAAAGAAATTCTATTACATTTATATTATGTGCCAATCTTCTGAAATTTCAAGCATATACTTAGTTTTTACCCATTAATTTTTTCTGTGAATATGCAATTTTCTGCATATTTAATCATTTTTGCTTCAATTATTTCATATATATAGACATTTCTTTTAATGCTGCATTTTCTGTTATTGTACATCATGACTGCTGATATCTATCTAGTTATGCTGACTGCTATCTACTGTTGCCTGGATCCACAGGAAAGAACTGTCTGTCCATTAGTATACTTTTTCCTTTCTTTTTCTTATGTTAAATCTCTATAAGGGCAACATAGATGACTATTTTAAGTTGAAAAAAATTGAAAAGTGTGAAAATTACCTTTTATTTTTTATAGTAGTTATTTTTATTATTTTAAATGAAAGCTATTATTGCTGAGAATGAAAAGACCCTTCTGTGTGTGTGTGTTTATCTTGCCAACGTAGATGGGAAATGCTGTTTAAATTTAACTATACTATTGAAATATTACAATTGGAAAGTGCACATACTGAGCAATTCAAAATAGATATTATGTTGATCATTTTCTAAACAGCTAATGATAAAAATAAACTTTCAGTTAGAAAATGTATCCATATCAAGTATATTTGTTTTGCAAAAAACTGTAGGGGAGACTAGGGATAGTTGACCATAAGGAAGGCTTGACCCAACTGTCCATTTTCATATTTAAATGCGTTTCAGATTTTTGTTGCTATATGGTAACCAAACGTAATGGAATGATCAAACAACAACCTTCGTTTTATTCAGATAATTGAAACAAGTATGTAGACAGAATCAGTTGCGAAGAGTTTTCAACATAAAAGATGAGTTTTTTTAGAAATATTTTGTAAGATTTTCTCAGATAAAATATGTCATAGAAATTAAAGTAAGTAAACTTTAATTATTGCAGAAATATTGAGTTTTAATTCTAAGTGTGAAGTTTCCACAATAAATAAGGCTTAAAATAATTATGTGCTATTCATTGGAAAATGGGTATATGGGGAGGCTTGACTCGGTCAATGTAAGGGAGGGTTCACCATGGTCAAAGCTTCTTTATAAGTGTTTTTGAAAATATTTTTGTCACACTCGGTATATATAAAGGGTTAATGTTTATATTTGTAAAAAAAATAAATAAAAATTCTGTAAAGCCACATAAAATAGAAGCGATACATAGGAAAGTTCTTAAAATTAATCTTTAACTGATGAGACAAAAATTGGTACATAATTACTGTGAAGCAGTCTGTCAGAGGAAAGATGAATAAAAGGAGAGACTAACTTATAAGATGATAATTTTCATACAGGGCTGCTATAATTAAAATGCATCTATCGAAATGTCTCTTGTGCTAACACTAAAATTCCAAGTTAAACAACATTTTGGTAGTATTTTTTATTAAACTGAAAAAAAGCAGCAGTCTGTGAGACCGGTAACATCAATTAAATGGTAAAGATATTCTGGGTTTCTTAAACTTATTCTATTTCTTTAAAACTTGTAGTTTAAAGGTATTCTGCATTTCTAAAACTTATTTTATTTCTGTATTTGTTTATTATTGCCAATATTTAATATAAAATTCAGTGGGTCAAACCTCCCTTATCTGGAGAGCCTTGGTCCATTATTTTTTAATGATTAAAATCAATCCTTTTTTAAATTTCTTATATATTGGACTTACGTTGCAATTTTATTCTGATAGCTGGTTGTATAGTGAATAAAATGATATATAAAACTTTGTTCTAGGTTCAATATTTAAAAAGTTAAAAATCATTTAGTAAAAAGTGGGTTAACCATCCCTAGTCTCCCCTATAGATATTAGAATTTAAAAAGATTTAAAAACTGGCCTTTTTTAATGCTGGAAGTTTCAAAATGTCACTGTAACATAACTCAGTGAATTTTGGTCAAAGAAGAATGGAATTTTTATTGTTGTACATGTCAGAATATATCAGAGCACAGAGAAACATTTTCAAACTAGAATTACTAAGCCTCAGAGATCGTATAAAAATTTAATTGTGTTATTTTAATATATTCGCAATGCTTCACAAAACAAAAGCCATTCTTTATTTGCATATTTTTTGCAATTGAAAATTTCCTTCAGCGGTTTAGGAGATAATCAACATAATATCTATTAGTAGATAATCAACATAATATCTATTTTGAATCACAGAGTATAAAATAGATCCCCTTTGTTTTACTTATTGTTCTATTAATGTTGTTATACTAATTTTAATTTTTTATTCATTTTATTGAGAATTCTTATTTTTATTCTTTAAGTTCCAATTCGAAATAAAGAAGAGGGGGAGGGATCTCTTTATAAAATTGCTTTTTTAAATTTTAATCTGAGTGCTATGGCTCCAATGAAAATTTTTATAAATAAACAACAGTTAAAATCTTATTCTCGTAGCTAGAGAATTGCAAAACTGAACTGTTAAATGGGATTAAACTGTACTCAAATTCAATATTTTCTTTCAGGAATTTGGTAAATGGGGAAAAAATGACAGAATTAGAAGAAAAATCCTTGGTAGCCATATAAGAGATGGGCTTTTTTGAAACAAAATTTTTCTTATTGCAGTGCCAAATGGAATAAGGGTGTCTTAAAATGAGTTCTAGTTCCAGTGACAGAAATATTATTGGTTGAGTTATTTAAGTTATGTTTAGGTTAAGCACTCTATAACAAGCAGGGATGGATTATTCAGATTTTGTGTTCCAGGTTTCTCATCCAATAGAAGTAGTCCCTATTTTTTCAAATTTCAGTTTTTACGCTGAATTTTTAAGCTTTCATTTTTATAATTGGTATATAATATGTGCATGTAATTTTTAATCAATTTTATTGTTTTAAAAATGTGTGTTATATGCTGAAGTGTATACATACAGTATATTAAATAGTATGTATTTTTAATAAGCTTTGAAATACTTGTGATATTTAGCTCTATATATAAGGATTACTATTTTACTTTTTTACAAAAGAAAACAAAGATTTCAAATAGATATATTGATTGAAATGCATTTATGAGTTTTACTATTTATTATTTTCAAAATTAATTCATTTCCTCTTCCTCTCCCCCTCCCCCTCCCCTTTTTGAGTGTGTGTATGTGTGTTTAAGAGAGAGATTTTTAGTTTTTTTTTTTTTCAAATGAAGTAAATTTAATTTACAGATCTTTAAATCTATGAAAATTAAAAAATTTTTATTGTATATATCGTTATTTTGTTAAAATGTTACTATGAGGCTATATTAAATTCTTAACAAGTCAAAAATAAATATTTATTTTTTTAGCTATCAGTTTAAGCAAATTGGGTTATATTTTAGACCTTAGAAGAAATATTAAAACATATTTTGTCATATAAAATATACAGATCCATTTTACCAAATAATATTAAAAAAAATATTGATCTTCTTTCTTTCTTTGATTATTAAAGAAAAAAAAAAAACTTGGCAGGCTATATATTTTTTTTCTGTGTGTAATTAAAGTCTATTTTATTGCTTGAGTGTATTTACAACTTTGAAAATAACCCTTTTAAAATTAAATTTAATCTTAATTAATCCTTTGATTGCGGGCTAGAACTAGTGACTATTTTTATATTCAATCATACCACAGTTTACATTTTTTTTTTTTTTCCCTATCTATATCCTAGTATAAATGTATAGCAGATTATTTTTCAAAATGTGGTATGAGTACAATAATAGAATAGTCCACTGGGGCTTGTATGTCCCTACCCGTAGTCAAAGGTTTAAAATAAAAATGTGAATGTGTTCTTGAATGCCACAAAAATGCTTTTTGTCATGTATATAAAATTGTATGTTGAAAAGATTGTGACATTGTTGTAAATGTTTTAAATGTACTGCCTATTTTCCTGTATAGTAATTGAAAATGTAAAGGTGCATTAAGTTTGAGATATTTTCTTTTTGATCCACACCTCAGATAAATGTGCAATAGTATCATCTTTGCACTAAATTTTGTGTAAATAATGTTGTTAAAAGTTATGTAAGATTTGTGCTGATATGTATATATATTTACTTGTTATTTTATAGGAGATTTGTGTTTATTTTCTCTGTTTTGGCGATATTTTGAAATTTACTTGCTATCTTCTTTTAACTTCAACATATTAATGTTATACATCAAAAAGATTTCCATATTAATTGTAAATTAAAGTTGCATGATGATAAACATTCTTTTTATATGACATTCATTCTATTTGTAAAATATTATATACTTTGTTGAATTTGTACTAAAAAGTCTCTATTTTAAAAATTTTAAAACCGATTGTGATTCGATAAGTATGTATAAAGCTGTAAATATTCTTAAGGTATATGAATGTTTAATATAAAAAAAGTTATTCAGATATATTAATGTTGAATCATAAACTCAAAGCATTGTTTTGCTACTTAAATCTGCATGACTTCATGTAGGATTTTTTAGCATTTCTTGTGCAATAACGTGTGCACAAAATTTCTATTGTTATTATTTTTATTATGTTTTCATTATAACATTTTAGCTTCTCAAGAAGAATATTCATTGCATGTTTCCGATTGTGTATAAAACTATTGTTGTATTTGTTTAAATTGGAAAATTATACTCATTATTGGATATAGATTACTTTTTTTTTAAGGTAAGTTATTTGAAATTTTAATTATTTCAAAATAAATGCACATAAATTTTGTTTAAAAAAATAAACATTTAGATAAATTCCTTAAGCAGTTCTACTGTGTACTTCAACACAGATACAGCTTATTATGAAACAAGAAATCTTATGTGAAAAACAAAATTGTGAAACTCCTTTTGTGGTTTTTAAATTTTATTTATTTATTTATTGTGTATGTGTGTGTGTTGCAAGTAATTATATATTTTAATGGCATAAATGACTCAGGGGCTGATGTATGAGATTGTTTGCATTAAGATTTATTTATGTTCTTAATTTGTCATTCGTTTTTCTTTGGTCTAAATTGTTAGTTAAATGTGTCTTAAATTAAGGCAAAGGTTATAAATACTATGCTTTATTTTGTTTGTTTTCTTGCATTCATTTTTACCACTTTGATTCCAATGTGTTAGAATTATTATTTCAAAATATATTTGTGCAAAAGGATATTTAAATGAACATGTGTTCCATTAACTGTTTAAGTAGCAAAATATTGCTTTAAAATTTTTAAAGTATTAGGTTTTGTTCACATGTGACCAAAATTTGACTTTTCTAAATAAAAAATTCTTTTTATTCCAACTTGCAAAAACGATTTCTTTTTATTTATCATACAAAATTAAAATACAATTCAATTTATAAATGTATTAATTCATTTACTTGTAGCTGAAACTGGTATAATTCAAATGACAATTTGTATTAGGGGAGAAAAATGTGGTATGGATAATTTTAAAGCTATATGCATTATTAAATCAAAACTGAAATTCAACCAAAAGCTTATGTATGCAATTTTTATGAAATTGCTAAATGTGACTGAATCCTTTAATGCTTGTTGTATTACATACTGATGTACCAGCTTTGTAAGGTCTTCACTTGGTAGAATGCCAAGCCGATTCCATTCAGACTTTGGGGGTAATAGCCTATCAGGCCGAGAAATGATATTAAATATTGTTCTCTATTTTTTGTTCCGAGTGAAATTTTATTTTAAAATAAATAGATTGTGGATCTATTAGTAGTTCTCGGAATAACCTTTCCAAAATATATATATTTCTCCTACATTTTTGTGAATTTTAATAAAAACATGTCTTTTTTTTTTACATTTATATTTATGGCTAAAATGCAGTTTTAACGACTGCTTGGCATCTGTCTTGGCGGCTATGCAAGAAATTCGCCAATTCTAACAACCTAAATATTCAGGGCACTTGTGTGTCATATACTCACTGGGATTTACTTGGCGCCAGAATGGCGTTATTTTGCCTAATATGGCAACCCTGATAGTGTTTATTTTTTGATAAATTGTTTATTTACTTTAATTTTTTTTAGTTATATAAAATGTTTTTTGCTCTATTGTTATTTGTTTTTTAAATTTATTATATTTAAAAATTGTTTTATTTATTGTTAATTTTTTTAATAATAAAAAATAATTTTAAAATGTATATTTAACCAGCATTCGAAAATGAGGTTTTCGCCAAATTGACGTTAGAAATTTTTTTTTACCAAACCTTGCGCGTATATGATATCTGCGTCATTTCTCATTTTCATATCCAATGTATGCAAATAATATAAATAAATAATGTACACAATAATGTAGCGAAATAATTTTAAAAAATTGCTAATCTGGCAAGTTTTAAAATCACACCATTCAGGCGTTAATTCTAAAAAGATTAAGTTACGCTATATTGCGAGGGGAAAAGTTATAACCATACCTTTAAATCATCTTTTTTATTATATTTGTCTTTTTTTTTTTTTTTTTTTTACTTATTTTAGTGTAACTGAATTACAATGTAATGTTTAGAAACAGATAATTGAATTAGAGAAACAAAAAGGTATTCGCCAAAAAAATTTGACATATCTAGGATGTTTAATAAATAAACTCATCTCGAGATGGTACTAACTTCCCCATTTTTGACATGGACTCGCTCTTTTCGCCCATGCGCAGTTCTGTCCAGGTTCCTCTCAAACGTGGTTCATCAGTATATGCGTTCATATATCAAGATTTTTTTTTCCCTTTTAATCCACAGTTCTCAATTTTTCATACTTTTCTTACATTTTCGATTTTTAGCATTTTTCTGTAATTTTTTTGCTCTTTCACATTGCAGCTGTTTTTATTCCTGGTATACAATTACAAATAAATGAATTGCATATCTTAAATATTCTGTTTATTTTCTTGAAGAAAAAGTTATAAATGTTACTATTGATTAAGTAATTTTAAAAAAATGTAAAAAGTCAAACCATTTTGCATTGTTTTCTTAAGGGTGTTCTCAACTGATCCACTCAACAAGCGAAAAACGTTTTGACACATTTACAAATTCATTTTTTGACAGAAAGTTATAAAATTTTAATGCCTGACTGTGAAAGCGATTTCGAATTGAACTTATTTTTCCATTTTATGATCATTAAATTATTTATCGAGTTATAAGCTATTTCAATGACGCAATCACCCGTTTTTCTCCTCC
This sequence comes from Maratus speculifer, assembly GCA_964019185.1. Taxonomy (NCBI): domain Eukaryota; kingdom Metazoa; phylum Arthropoda; class Arachnida; order Araneae; family Salticidae; genus Maratus; species Maratus speculifer. The sequence continues at coordinate 11,152,749 of OZ025300.1, read as the reverse complement.
TTTTCGTCTCCTTTCTGCTTTCTTCGGGAAATATGCTCAAAAGTGTCAACTTTGAAGGCTTGTTATGAAAAATCTATTGTGTTTTTTAAAAAATAAAAGAATGAGTGCAATTAGACAGTTTCTGAATAATAACATCTGCTACTTTCATGCATTTCCGAACAAAAATAAATTAATGCATGTGTCACAAAGTTTCCCTTTTTGATTTAAGAACAACCTTAACATGTATCTAAAAGTTTTTTATTTGCATATTTTTAGTATTTTTTAAATGAATGCTTGGTATCATTTTAACGTGTTCAGAATTTATTCTATGGCCTCAATTTCAATATACATGATATAACAAGTAAATAATTGTCATTTTGACATAATCTTTTTTATAAATAACATTTACATTTCTTGTTAGATGTTCCTTCATTTTTAAATGCAGAAGAATTACATATATATAAAGATTTAGCTTTGAAATTTTGTTTACTTAAATGGGAACATCTTCAAATATCATATATTATCACCAAAATTTTGAATCAGGAGATGTTTTGTTGATTCTGTTTTTCCGGTTTTATTTATTTATTTATTTTTTCATGTGATCATATTACTTATTTAAAATGCTTTTATTTCTGTGATTTAAAAAAATGAGGCTTGAATTTAATTGCCAAGTGGACTGCTTTCTTTATGCAGGTACCATGTATTTAACATTTTACTGTAAGTTATGAAATGGTAAAAGCTGTCTTAGGAAAAGGATCTCGCTATATAAAATTCAAATGTAAACTAACACTACCAACCTAACCATTTAATCTTAACGGATTTTTTTTAAGGATTATTATTTTAGTCAATTTTAATATTATTAAAACAGATAAATGTTTTTTCTACCACTGATATATTCATATTTTCCTTTTGTGTGGCATGTAATTAAATATTTTAAATACCAAATATATAATGTAATAATGGTTTGACCACTTTTGTGCTTTTTACTATTGATTCAAAGTTCTTTATCACAGTTATAAGTTTTATTTCTAAAGTGATGAGTAATTACAACAAAACTTCAAATTTAAATCATTAACAGTTTCTTTCTTTTTTTTATGCTGTTCAAGACTGGAAACAAGAAAATACGATTGAAAATTAAAAAGTCTAAAAAAACCATATCCTTTCTCGTTTTTTTTTTTTTTTTTTTTTTTTTTTTTTTTTTTTTTCAGCACAATATTTTCTGATTTTTTTTTTTTTTTTTTTTTTACTTAAGATAAAATTTATTAAAAAAACTAATATAGGAGTGAGCAGTACATTAAAATTTATTTTAAACATTGTTGTATTCTGGATAACTATTCATAGATTTTTGGTGCTGTGCTTTTCTCAGTAGGTGTTTCAAGTTTTATTGTATATTCATTGACATGTATTTTCAAATTTATTTTTAGGCAATTTATTTCAAAATAGTGGAAGGTTTTTTTATTAAATTAATTACAATCTTCCTAATCTACAATCAAATTTCTGTCCTTTTTTGTTATTTCAAATTTTTTAAATTTAGGCTGAAACATTCGTTGACTTTTTGTTATTGTTACTCATCACTTTTTCATTTAATAGTGTTATTTAAATCTTTTTTTAAACTCTTAATAGACGGATTACTGGAATGCATTTAAGACATAATATTAATGTCGGATTTCTGTACTCCTTACAGTGAGGTCTTTTAGGTCTGGATTCCAAGTCAATATGAAAATGCTTACTGTGTAGGCATTTGTTAAATGTATATAACTGCAGTGTGTTCTCTTTGAGCTTTTTTATCATGAGATAAATTTGTGATATTACAATGTGTCATTTTAACATACTTTTGCCATATCAATAAATAATTATTTTACTACTTTTTTTCCTTTTCAGTGAAATAAAATATGTATTATCAATTTTTTCTCCTTCCTTGTTTAGATATTTTAAATCTCTGGTTAAGCAAGTCGAAATATTTGTATCAAAAAATAATTTATTACAATGCAATAGCCTTTAAACTTATTCTACAGCATGAATTGTAAATCTTGATTTTTAAAGCTATTTTTCATATTCGTGTGGAAGGTTATGGGGAAGCTGATTGTCATTAGTGTATAAAGATGGTAATATGGCTTTGGTCGTAACTGACTTCAAACAAAGCAGATTACACAACTTGTTTGTATACTTTCTAACTTTTTATAGCATAAAGAACGTATTGTATTTATGATAAAAATCAGACTGTGGAAATATTGATATTTTTTTACATTTTGCAGTTCCTTGAACTTATTTTTACTATATGTAGAATGATTATGTATGCTCTTATTTTGTTACATTTTCATGTCCCCAAACTTTTGTTTTATATTTTTATAATAATGCATGTGTATGTGTTTATGTACACGTGAGTAAAAATGATGGTACACAACTATGCTTTCGATTGAGCTCATATTTGGTGAGTACGTTACGGGCCACTGTCATAAGAAATGTGTTGATTTCCATGTACGCATTGCACAACAGGTTTAACATATAAACAATTTTAAGACTAAAGAAAACAATATTTTATTTTTTAATTCAAAGAAATGAATACTATATTCATACTCATCTTATGTTACTATAACTACATGTTTCACAAAAACTTGACTTAATTTTATAAAACATTTTTTTTTTCTTCAAAAGCAAAGAAAAGATATGTTGCAGCTAATTTTATTTGTCTGATATAGCATTAAAAAAAAATAAGTATTGCATATTGTGGAAAAATTGTGAGCTATCTATATTCAGAATAACCTAAAACTCCCATTAGCTTATAATTCTATATGACTCCCATTAGCTTATAATCCTAATGACTCCATAAATTCAATTTTAATTTATAGACCTGAATTTTTATGCAGCTGAATGAAAATTTATTAAAAACTATGTCATAGTTTTAGATTGACTGTGCATCTTTTTTAGAAAATAAGATCATTATCACCAGCAGAAATATTTCTCCTTTGTAAAATTCAAATTTAAGTTCTTGTATCTAAATTAATTTAGATGTAAAGTGGCCTATATAGTAGAATCACTCATTATTATTCTAATGTATGTACACACATAGCTTTTGAACATAAACTTTTTTTTAAATCCCTTTTTATTATGATAGTCCCATATAGATTACATGATGATTCAAAAACAGCATGTTTGTTTGCTTGTCTGCATTTTTTACTAAAATTACAAACAATATCAATTAAATTTGAATATGTTGTTAAAGTACACAATACTACTATCATAAAATACCGTTAATCCGTCCCCCCAAACATGACGAAAAATTGAAAAATATTCAGAGGATTTGATGACACGTGATTTTTCCGGAATCTTTTTACAAAATTTGCAGGGGTTCCCCCCCCCCCCCCAGATATTTAATGAATTTTGTGGGTTTTTTTTTTTTTTTTTCATGATATTTGATGAAATTTGCTGAGTTTTTTGCGATGTTTAACAAGATTTGTAATTTTTTAGCGATATTTGACAAAATTTGCATTTTTTTCACAATTCTTTAATGAAAATCTTATTTTTCCACAATCTTTTGATGAAAGTCGTGTTTTTCCACAAGTTGCTTTCATGATCCTTTGATGAAATGGGCTTTTTCCCCCTCAATTTTTTATTTAAATTCAAAATTTTTTTTTTTGGGGGGGGGGGGGGAGGCAATTCTTTTTAACAAAACTTTTTTTTTTTCCACAGGATTCACCATTTTTTTTTTTTTTTTCAGATTTTTTAACAGAGTTTGCCTTTTTTCATGATCTTTTGATATAATTTATGTTTTCCAGCAATCTTTTGACGAAATTAGCATTTTTCTGCAATCGTTTGACTTAATTTGCATTTTTAGCATGATCTTATGACATTCACATTTTTTATCACGATCCTTTAACTGTGTTTTCTTTGTGAATCTGACATATTCATGTTTTTTTTTCCTGCAATCTTTTGACAAAAGTGTGTTTTTTGACGATCCTTCAAGAAATTCACAATTTTTTTGCAATCTTTTTGACATAATTCACATTTATTTTTAGAGATTTTTTACATAATTTGTATTTTTCACCGATCCTTTGACAGCATTTTTTTTTTTTTAGAATTGTTATTATTTACATTTTTTTTCTTGTAATCTTTTCATGAAATGTTCCTTTTTTGTCTACCCTTTGATTAAAATCAACAAATTTTTAGCAATCATTTGAAAAAATTAGCTTTTTTTTTTTTTTACAATTTGCGTTTTTATCAGCAATTATAGGTAGAATGTCTTTTGCAGTTTTTTGATGTATTTTTCAGTTTTTAGCGATCTATCTACATAATTTACGTTTTTTTAGCGATTTTTAATCAAGGAAGGGAGAGGGTGTGCTTTCTTGGGATTTTTTGAAATTTTCAATTTTGTTAAAAGTTAGGGGAGGGAGTTTGATTGGGAAGGGTGGATTAATGGATTTTGCAGTGTATATTTTTGAAATAATCAACATATTATATTTGAAGTTCTCCCCCCCCCCCCCTCCCCTCACAAACAAATTAAAAATTGTAATGTATGATTGTCCAGATTTATTATTTTAATGCATGTACACACATAGCTTTTGAGTATATACCTTTTTTTATCGTTTTTTTATGATGATATTTATATAAATTGCTTGATGATTCAAAAACAGCAAGTTTGTTTGCTTGTCTGCAAGCTGTTGTATGTCAAACATTATCAGTTTTAACAACAGTTTAACCTCTTCGCTACTGGTGATTATTACAGTATTTTTAATTATTACTGAATTATTTCTTCTCTCGTTTGACTTCAGAGCGAGGTTTTTGTTTTATTTTCATTAGCTCGAATCTTAGAATTCGAAACATATTATTCTTATATCGAAATTTCATTTACATTTGAGTATCATTAATAAAATGGGACAAAACTGATGTACCCATTTGGGTACATCAGTTAATATAAACATCTAAAATATATTGCCTTGCATAAATAAAGAAATAGGTACTGAAAGTCATATACAAATGAACATAAAATGTTTCTGCGTGGTTTTTGGATTAATATAATTGTGATGCTGTACTAAACTTATTGGATTATTTTTAATAATAGTACCTTTTCTTTTATTAAAGTTGCAATCTTCAAGTGTAAAATTGTAATACAGTAGACTCTCTCAAATCTGCAAACCAGAAAACTGCAACTCTCTAAAATCCACACATATTTTATGGATGAAACTTTGTGACGGATTTACACGTTTTAGATAGTGGAGATTCCGAAAAACATATTTTTAGAAAAAAAAATTTGCCGTCCGTCTGTCTGTCTGTCAGTCTGTCTGTAAATGCTCAATCTCCCAAACGAATTGAGATAGAGACTTGAAATTTTGTATGTAGTTAGTATGTAAGAATGGAACGAACCCTATTTAATATCAGCAACCTCGATTATCCGGAACTATTTTTTTCGGGCTCTCGAAAAATTCGTTCTGTTGAAAGGTATATAAAAATTTTCGAATTTTTTTGTTCTAAGGAATGGACGTAAAAGTCAATAAAATAACACACATTTTGCATACAGAACGAAGTCAATCGGATTATTAGTTGCCGAGATATTTGTAATCCTGTTTTCCACATTCTTCGATTTTTCATGACCCTGTATTTCATTCAAATTTCAATTCAAAGGTATATTTTAATTGGAAAAGAGACGCTTAATCCGATGCAGTTAATTGTTAGTTAATAGAGTTATTATTTTTGGAGTTATAAGGATGTTTCTTCTACGCAGTTCGGTACTACTTGAGTAGTTTGGCGTTTTATATAATTTGTCGATATCGGTAATCAGCAGTTCTTTAATAGAGCATTACTATGTATATTAACAGTATTTAAATTTTGTTTATGAATTGCAATGCATTGTATAAATAGTTTTCACATGTTTTATTTTCATATACATATCTGTGATGGGTAAGTATTACGGTGGCCCCCAACGACTAGTTTTTTTTTTTTTTTTTTTTTTTTTTTTTTTTTTTTTTTTCATATTGTTTTTATGTAATAAAGATATGACTCTTATACATGGTTATAATATTCATTTATTACAATTAATTATTTGTTTTTCCTTTGTCTCTGAAGTATTAAATATTGTGCATGACAATTATTTTTCATGAGCCATAGAACTTGTTAGCCTCTTTTTTCTGAAGCTATGCACTTTTTTTATATATTAGTGCAAAATAATAATAACTAAATATAAATTGCAAGATGGAAAACTGTTTAAAAATTTAAATCCCATATTTTTTTTAATAAATGTATTTGGTGTCTAAATTAATCTGTACCTGTTTTGAAAATTTTTTAAAGAGGAAATTATGTGAGTTATAGTTTAAAAATATAGTTCTCAAGTAATAACAAAAGAAAATACTTTTTGTTTGTATAGTTCCAATTGCAAAAGTGTTTCAAATGTTGTTCTTCATTACATAAAAATAAATGTTTTTGTAAAAATTTCAAAATTTAAATTTTTATAGTGATTCTGGTGTTTTCGGGTACTAAAACAATTTTTTTCCTTTTTTAGTACAAGAAAATGCTGAAAGTTCATAAATTCAAAGTATCTTAACCCATTAAGTTTTGGTCGTATAAAAATCAATTTTTTATTGTTTTACTTATTTAGGACATAAAAGTTTTTTCTAAATATAACCTTTTGGGACCTAGGGACCATATAAAACTTTTAATTTTCAGACTTTTACAAAAATATTTATTTTGACATAGATGGCTTTTTATATGATGCCGAATAATCTTTAAAAACATTTTTACATTTGGTGCTATATATCTAAAGCTTTGGATTAGGAATAAGCTATTAGACAACAACAAGAAAAAACACCCTGTATCTAAAATTTCAATAAATTTTATTTATTATATTATTTTAATCATTTTCACATGATTCTTGCTAACCAGAGATTTCTGTAATGCATATTTTAATGTGTCAAACTTAAGAAAACTGTTTGCAAGCTTAGTAATTGATGGCTTTAGTTAGCCTAATTTATGCAGCCTAGCAGTAAATGTTTGGTTTGATTGTTGAATTATGTCTGTATGTATGATTGTATATATGTGTGTATGAATGGATATGCGTTTTTTCAGTTTTCATCATAAATGTTTAATCTATTAATGTTAAAAAGTATTCTGAGAGTTTATTTTTTGATGAGACCATTGTGTTCTTTATTTATTATGGTGTAGCCATAAAAAGAAAAAAAAAAGAAGTAGAAATAATATAGGAGGTGCTTATTATAGTTATTGTGCATGCTGTACCTATTTGTGTATGTATGTATGCATTGGTGTTTAGTTATACATGCAATATATGCTACTTGTAGAGATGCCTTTTACTTTGTTTGCTTTATTTTTAAAGAAAGGGTGGAATACTGGATTATGATAAAATTTATATTTAGAAAATTAAAAATAAGAATTGGCTTTATTTTCAGGTTAATTTTTGGGGCACTTTTTCTGAAGTTCTTATTTTGTAATTGAGAAAAAAAAAATTGGATTTTGATGTGTTTTTACTTTGTTAAACAAATTATTGATTGTAGTTTTAAGTGAGTTATATTCAAATTATGAATATTTTTTTTAAATAAAAAAAGCATGTTTCTTTATTGCTCCAAAAAGTAAAACTGTAATACCCATGTAATTTTCTTATTTAAGTCCTATTAGATATGTTATTACATGAGATTTAGTGTAAGCTCCTTATCTTCAATCATTGAAATTGTACTTATTGGAGGCTCTTAAGGATGAAAGGTAAAAGAGGTAATGCTAAATAACCTAGAAATTATAAATAAAAAAGTTACATCTGCTTATCCTGAATGAAAAATTATTTGGACTGTATCATAAAAGCATATACAATATTGTCAATCTTCATCATTGATATTAATGTTAGTGATTTTAGAATCACTACATTTTTTCAGAGATGACAGCTTACACTAAAGTTTTTATTGTAATATATCTGATATATGTTTAGTATTTTTTAAGTGTAATATTTTACATAAACTTTAAGAGCTTATTTAAATTGTAAATACCTTTAAAGTATTTATTACTGAGAGGGAAAAAGGAATTAATTTTTAAAAGTATTTTATTATCTAAATGAATGCTCAATCTTTGATGGTTCAAACTTATCAAATTTTATTCTAATTAAAGACAATCTTGTTAAATCTAGAAAATTATAGTTTTGCATTGTATAAAAATAGAAGAATTTTGATGAATACATTTTTCTCCAAAATAAATTTTGTAAACGAACAGAAACATGAAATCAGAAATTTTACATTTTTGCAGTATGAAAAGTTTTTTCTTCGAATATTTAAGATTAGTTTATATTAATGGTTATTTCATATGTGAATATTGCTAAACTTTTTTAGTCAATTATTAATCTTTAAAAATATTACCAGACAAACTGTGTTAAATTTTTTAAAAACTGATTTTTTTTTTTTTTCCTTTTAAGGCATCTCTTAAGAAAAAGTACATATTGAATGTGTTAACTATCTTGGATATACAAAAATCATAAAGGGTGCATTTATTGTACTTTTATTTCCTTTACTGAAACGTTTAATAACTTGATCATGCTCACAAGATCTTGTATCTCTGTACAAATATTTTTGTATGTGCATTTGCAGCCTTTAATGCATGGAGGCATTTTTATTATGTATTGTTCTTGTATGTACATGTACTGTTCTCTGTCTAATTTTAGATTACTTGCTTTTGGTAGTGTACTGAAGTCCATTTAATGTTTATATGATGATGAGGCTAATATAAACATGTTAACCTTGTAATGTATTTGTAAAGTTCTCTTGTATATATATATAAAAGGGTCCTATTTTTCTTGTAAAATTGTAACTTTATTGATATAAAGTTGTACAGTGTGAAGTAAAGTCTGACAATGTTTTGTTTTAATAAATGCCTTTTTACTGTTCCTGTATGTTTCCAAATATGTACAGATATTTCCTAAGTGACAAATGTATTTTAATACTAAAGTCTATTGCTGTTTTCCCCCTCTGTCACCTCCCTTGGCACCATGTTTGGTGTTAATGTCATTGCCATTGTATTATTGTTGTATTGTTGTTAGGTTCAGCTACCAAAATGTTTCTCTTTTGTTTTATATGACAGTGTGATACAGTTCAAAAATTCATGTTTTAAATGAATGCCATAAGTTGTACATTTTTTCAGATCATCAAATGTTTTTTGGATTGTTGGACCTACTGATATGTAGATGATTAAATTCATTGTCTCTTTATTGCTCTGTTTTCTTTATTCATAACAACATTATTACTTAAATGATACATATTGCTTGTACTGTCTATACTACATAATTTTTAATTGAAATATTTAAAAGTGTCGGTAAGAGAAACTAAGTGACTATTTTAAAATCTTACTTTTCAGATTTTGTTTTGTTTTCTCCAATGATTGAAGTAAATATTTAAACAGAACTAGAGTCCGCTGTTGGTCAGATATCACCTATCCCAAATCAGAAAATTATATTTAAACTCAAGCAAAGAAAGAAAATCATTGATCTGCTAACGAATAATTTTTAATTTGAAAACAAAAGTCAGATAAAATTTATCCATAATTTAATGTAATTATGAAAAAAAAAATAGTCTAATTATTTCTCTATCAATTTTATCTTTTATGTAGGATTCTTTTAATAAATGTATGTAGGATTCTTTTGATATCTTTTAATAAAAGATATCAAAAGATTCATTCCTTTTCAGATTTGTAGGTTTTTTTTTTTTTTTTTTTTTTAAACAATATTCTGGATTTTATTTTGAAAAATCAGGTTTACCCAAGTTCAGCCAGCAATGAAAAAATTAGTGCCAACCTATATTGTGAATCAGGTTAGCTTACCTGACCCTATTTAGTACTTATAGCCCAGTAAATTTAGACCAAAAAAGGGGTCGATAGCTAAGAAATTTATAATGAGCTAAAATTTTCAGGATTAGCTCCTGGATATGTATAAAATGGATTCTGAAAAGTCTCAAAAAATTCGATGTCGGCTTCTTGTTAGCGATAATTAGCATAACATGTTAATTGCATGAGTACGCCCTCATCAGTTTTACTAAAACAGTTATGTAATAGAAAAAAGCCAGGTAAGATTGACTTACCTTCAATTAGTTTTCATCTCAAAGCAGGCTGTCCAGTTTCTGGTATCCATATTTTGTATCCACTTTTAAATGTATGAAGATATAATCACATATTAGTAATCACACTGTAAATAAAAACACTGGTGCATTTAGAAAACTAATATTGTATTTTACTTGATTAGGTATATGCGGAGCTCTGACAAACAGCTCCTTTCTCTACTACAACATATTCATATCTGTAAAAAATACAAGAAAAATTATTATTATGTTACAATGAAAAACAAAATTTATTATTTGAATGTTTATATCGTGAAAGTAATTTAATGTTTTTGAAATTAATGAGTTTTTGATGACAATGTCCTTGATAGTTAATTATCACTTATTTACTATAAATCAATTTCATTATTTGCAGATTATACTCCTTTTTGTAAACAACTGAAGGTTATGTTGCGTATGATGACAGTTCTTTCACTTTCGATAAAAGAAAATTGTTCTTGCTAAAATCATTTCCTGGTTGCTCTTTAAATTATGCGATGATGGATGGAAAACAATTTAAGTCTTTTGTTTATTGTTTTCTGTAATCTTCATTTAGAGTTTACATTATAATGTTTTTAACAAACCCCCCCTTAAACTCTCAATGGAGATTATCCAGTAGTTTGAGTTTGTTTCTATTTTCTATGTATTCAGGTTTGGGTTCCGGTTTTGTAAGGATGTCGGCAATCATTGATTTGCTTGGACAATAATGTAGCTGGATTATTCCGTTTTCTTTAAGCTGTTTAATTACATGATACTTGATATCAATGTGCTTTGTTCTGTTGGAATATTTTCCAGATTCTGTCATCTTTATGCAAGAGATGTTATCTTCGAAAATAGTAATTGGCAATTGTTGTGGTACGCCAAGATCTTCTAATAATTTTAATAACCACGTCAATTCTTGCGTAGCACTGGCCGCTGCTACAAACTCTGCTTCTGCAGAAGATTGTGCAATGCAGGTCTGCCTTTTCGTGATCCACATTATAGGATTTTTTCCTAGTAAGAACAAATTTCCTGTAGTTGACCTTCTTGTCTTTAAATCACCCCCCCAATCCGAATCACTATATATTTCCAAGATCGGTGGTTCTTGTGTGCTGATAACCAAATTTAGGTTTTTTGTTGAATTTAGGTATCGTATAAGTCTTTTGACTCCTTTCCAGTCCGATTCGGAGGGGGTTTCGTTTTTTCTGCTTAAAATGTTTACAGCTACAAGTATGTCTGGTCTTGATATTGTGGCGATGTATAACAATGCACCTATTGCTTGACGGTATTTCGTGTTGTTTGGCATTTGTTTACCTTCATCATTTAATCGCTGAAATCCTACCTCCATTGGAGTGCTGTATGGTTTAGATTCTGTTAAGTTGAATTTTTTTGCTACTTCTTCTATCTTTGCAGTTTGATTCAGTTTGAATCCATTCTGCGTTTTTTCTATTTTTATTCCGAGGTAGTTGTTTATTTCTCCTAAATCTTCAAGAGTATATTCTGTTTTCAATTTATTTATTATATCTTTTATCTGGTCATCATTTCCTGCAATGAGTATATCATCGACATACACTATGATGTAAATACTATTTTCCCCTTGTTTTTGTATGAATAAACAAGTGTCTGCTGTACTTTGTGTGAAGTTTAATTCTTTAAGTGTTTGGGTAATTTTTATATACCAAGCTCGTGCTGCTTGTTTTAGGCCATAAATTGCCTTTTCCAATCTACACACTTTGAAAGGTTCTTTTGTGTCTATGTATCCTTCAGGCTGAGACATATATACCTCTTCTTCCAGTTCTCCATGTAGGAAAGCTGTTTTAATGTCAATGTGATGTATTTTTAACTTATGATATGCTGCGGCAGTTAAAAAGCTTCTGAGTGTCGTGTGTGACACCACTGGCGCATATGTTTCGTCATAGTCTATCCCGTATTTTTGTCCGTAACCCTGAGCTACGAGCCTAGCCTTGTATCTTTTTATTTTTCCAAATTCATCATATTTTGCTTTAAATGTCCATTTTGATCCGATTACTTTAGCTCCTTGTGGTGGATGCACTAATGTCCATGTTTTGTTTTCTTTAAGTGAATTTATTTCCTCTCGCGTCGCATCGATCCAGTTCCTTTTTTCGTGTGGGTTCTCAAGATTTATCATTTCTTGCCAACTTTTGGGCTCATATATTGGATTGTGCCGGACTGCATAAGCAAATCTGTCCGGTGGTACTCCTTTATTTTCCCTTTCGGATCTTCTAACGTGTTGTGTTTGTAAAGATGTGGATGGTGTATCTGTATCGATGTTTTCTGGTGTTAGATTTAGTTCCATTACATTTTTTTCTTTCTGCTGAGCCTGTTTTTTGATTTCAGACTTTGAATCATTTGTGTTTGTATTTTCATTAGTGTTTGCGTTATCTATTTTGTTTTCGATAAATTTTACTGATCTAGCTAGTATGACTCTTCCATCACTGGTGTAGATTCTGTACCCTTTAGAGCGATTGTCATATCCGACGAAAGTGCCCTTTTCTGCTCTATTATCAAGTTTTCCTCGTTTAAATTTATGTATATAGGCATATGCGGTACAGCCGAAAACCTTTAAATATTTTATGTTTGGTTTTCTACCTAGCCAAAGTTCATATGGTGTGGTGTTGATGGATTTAGAAGGCAGTCGATTTTGCAAATGGTTTGCGGTACATATGGCCTCTCCCCATAATTTATGTGGGAGATTTGCTTCGTTTAGCATGCTCCTAGTCATATCCAGAAGCGACCTGTTTTTTCTTTCTGCAACCCCATTCTGACTTGGAGAATATGGGACGGTAAGTTGGTGTTCTATGCCATTATACTTTAGGTACTTTTCAATTTCGTCATTTATATATTCGCCGCCATTGTCGGATCTGATCGCAGTTGGCATTTTACCAAATTTATTTTTAACTGTAGCGATGTATTCTTTTAATTTTTCAAACGCGTCACTCTTATTTGACATTAGGTAAATTATACAAAACCTCGAAAAGTCATCGATGAAAGTGATGAAATATCTTTTCCCCCCTATAGTGGGTGTGTTTGGGCCACATACATCAGTGTGAATTAATTCTAGTCTTTCTTTGGCTCTATATGCTCCTGATTTTGGGAATGGTGTTTCGTTTGTTTTTGATTGAATGCATACCTCACATACATTGTTGTGTTTACATTTATTTATCGTTACACCGCTTACTAATTCTTTAGACACCATGTTTTTTATTGTGTCGTAATTTCTATGGCCCATTCTTCTGTGCCATAAATCTATACAATTTGCATTTGTGCAATTATACGTTACATTTGTGTAGTAGCTACTATTTTCATCTTCGTTTACGTGTATTTCATACAAATTGTTTTTTAATTTACCTTGGAGTATTGTTTCACCTTTGTGTGTAATGTTGCACCTATCCCTTTCAAAATGTACCTGGCATCCGTTTTTTGTTGCCCTGCTAACTGATAACAGATTGGTTTCAATATCTGGTACGAACAGAACATCCCTTAGTGTTACTTGTTTATTATTTTTTCCGGTTTGAATAACAACTTCACCTGATCCATATGAAATCAATTTGCTACCGTTTGCTACAGTGACATTTGTTTCAACATTGTTTGTTATTTTTGTAAACATTTCTTTTGAGTTTACGATATGGCTGGAACTTCCGCTATCTACAATAAAGGTTTTTTTATTATCAGGTTGCTCTGTAAGTAAGGCTACATCATTTTTTTCATATACAGCATTTTTTCTGCCTTCAGTGTTTTCTTCAAAACATAGCGAAGTGGAATGGTTTTTAGTTTTATTTTGCTTGTTTTGAGTGTAAGTGTTATTATTTTTCCCTTTTAGGAACCAACATTCTTTATTTGTGTGGTTTTTCATTTTACAGTGTGAACAATATTTGTTCATTCTTTTATAATCAGGGTTGACAGATTTTCCTTGAGCTTTATATGCTCTGGTGTTATTTTCTGAATTTTCAGAGCTTTCCGTTCGGCGGATATATTCATCCGTTAATTTATTTTTTATAAATAGTACTGTAAGTTCAGGTTCTGGACGGGCCTCAAGAGCCGTTACTAATGTATCGTAAGAAGGGGGAAGTGAACACAATAGTAAGGCGGAAATATGGGAATCTGTGATGTTTTCTCCTATGGCAGATAGTTTATCCACAATTTCTAGAATTTTAGTAATGTGGGCTATCATGTTACCACCTTCATTTAGTTTTGTGCTGTACAGTTTTCTTAATAAGTACAGCTTGCTGGAGAGATTGGATCTCTCATGAATTTGTTTTAGAGTGTCCCATGTTTCCCGCGCCGAATTCAAATTTTTAACGTGTACTATTTGACTATCTTCAATACTGAGATTAATTAACGCTCTGGCTTTCCTGTCTTTTTTGGCCCAGTCTGTGGTTATGGGGGTTGGAACCTCTTCCGTAATAACTTCAATTAAGTCTTCACGAATCAACAGCATTTCAATTTTAAATCGCCAATTTGAGTAATTATTGGCATTTAGTTTTTCAATTGTTGTGCTGTCTTTTACAGTAGCCATGATATTGTTATAGAAAAGTTTTTTTTTTTCTTTAAGTTTGCTAAATTGTTTAATTATGGACTGCCTGACCTGATTGTTTTTATTTCTGTCTCATTAATCAAATTGTTAGCGATAATTAGCATAACATGTTAATTGCATGAGTACGCCCTCATCAGTTTTACTAAAACAGTTATGTAATAGAAAAAAGCCAGGTAAGATTGACTTACCTTCAATTAGTTTTCATCTCAAAGCAGGCTGTCCAGTTTCTGGTATCCATATTTTGTATCCACTTTTAAATGTATGAAGATATAATCACATATTAGTAATCACACTGTAAATAAAAACACTGGTGCATTTAGAAAACTAATATTGTATTTTACTTGATTAGGTATATGCGGAGCTCTGACAAACAGCTCCTTTCTCTACTACAACATATTCATATCTGTAAAAAATACAAGAAAAATTATTATTATGTTACAATGAAAAACAAAATTTATTATTTGAATGTTTATATCGTGAAAGTAATTTAATGTTTATTGAAATTAATGAGTTTTTGATGACAATGTCCTTGATAGTTAATTATCACTTATTTACTATAAATCAATTTCATTATTTGCAGATTATACTCCTTTTTGTAAACAACTGAAGGTTATGTTGCGTATGATGACAGTTCTTTCACTTTCGATAAAAGAAAATTGTTCTTGCTAAAATCATTTCCTGGTTGCTCTTTAAATTATGCGATGATGGATGGAAAACTATTTAAGTCTTTTGTTTATTGTTTTCTGTAATCTTCATTTAGAGTTTACATTATAATGTTTTTAACACTTCTATCCAAAATGGCGGATCAACTGTGGTCGCCAAATAATTGCGCCTTGTTGGATGTTTTTCTGCATATTTAAGTCAAAAGTGAATATTTTTCGCTTCTACAGGAAACCAATGCAGTCAGCAAGTATGCTAATTGGAATATGAGCTAAGGTTTATAAAATAAAGAAATTATAAACAGCGCCGTGCGAAGGGGAGGGGGGGGAGGAGGCAGTCGCCGCAGGCACGGAAATTTAGGGGGCGCCAAATTTACACTACCAATGTCATTTTTTAGCCTATCACAAGAAAAAGTTGGAGGTGTGGGGTGCTAAATAGCAACTTTGGACAGGGCGCATTTTTCTCTTCGCATTCCCCTAATTATAAATGTACGGTAATTCAATTTATTTAAATTGAAATTACTTAAAAAAAATAAAACTCGTTTTTTCCTTTGGAGTTTTCATGTATATTTTCACACAGTCATTTTTAAATCAAAAAATGCAGATGAGAATTAGAATAAAAGATAGTGAATGAGGGAATTTCCTACGCACGTGCTCCATACAGACATTGGGGGGGGGGGGGGTTGGAGAGGAATATGAGTTTGCTGACGCCGGCTCTGTTAATAAGAATAAAAGATAGTGCACCAAAGAATTACCTACGCATGCGCTTTATACAGACATGGGAGGGGGTTGAAGAGTAATGCTGACACCTGCACTGCTCATAGTTTATTGTTTCGGCAAAAGGCTTCACACGTGGTCATTCTTGCTTCTGTTTTTACTCTGTTTAGCTTTTTATAACCGAATATAGTTCAAATGGATTGTGATCCGTTGTGTGTGATTTGTGGTGAAGCACTGAATGTTGGTAAAACAGTTACAGTGACAAGGGGCCTTCAAACCCTTTTCAATGCTAGTAAAAAACGACAGGATGGATTACACGAACATTTTTTGGATGTCAAAAGTTTAACTGTGCATTCAGATTGCAGAAAATATTACACCATGCCATCTTTGATTGCTAAGGAAATTTCACAACGAGACCATGCTACAGTTTGTGAGACACCTACAAAGAGAACTAAAGACACGGGTTTCAATTTTAAAACTCAATGTTTGTTTTGCGGTGAAGAGGCTTCAGTTAAAGTAGAAACAAAAAAAGCAAAGAAGTACAGAAAAGTTGTTCATCAGATAGAGACTTTGGAGTCTTTAAACAGTTTAAAAAAGAAAGCTGAAGAGCGTAAAGACGATAAAGGTGAAACAGTTTTGAGAAGAATTAACAATGTCATTGACTTAGTCGCAGCTAAAGGCAGGTATCATGAAAACTGTTATGCATCTTTTTTGTCAAATCCTGTTACTGATAAAACTGTTGGGAGGCCAGTAAACATAAGGATGAGGTCTGCTTTTGATAAACTTTGTGAATTCATAGATGAGGAAGATGAATGCCAATATTCAGGCCAAGAGCTGTTCTCGAAACTTAAAGAATTAACTGCTGAGGGAGAGGAAATTTATAGCAGCCAACAAATCAAAGATCTTCTTAAAAAAAAGTATGGTGAACGTGTTAACGTTGTCAATGGACGTGAGGGTTTTGGGAAGGATATAGTCTTCACATTCAAGGATGGGTCAAAAAAACTTCTCTATGACGCATGGTACGAAAAGAGGGAACACAACGAGTTTGAGGAAAGAAAGCGGATTATTATGATGACAGCCAAAATTATTAGAGAGGACATCCAGACTCAGGTGTATGACAACCAAACATATCCTCATCCTGAGAACATGTTGGATGATTTATGCTTTCCTGTTCCAGAGACTCTAAAATTATTAATTGGTAATATAACTAAATCTAAAACAATGAGTCACAAAGTACAGAGAAAACGAAGCATGGTTTGTCATTCAATTATTTCAATGACAAGCCCAAAAACTTTTGTATCTCCTCTCCTCCTTGCATGTGGAGTCTACTGCCTGCGCCATTTTGCCTCCCGTTAACTTATAGACATTTTGCACAGTTTGGGAATGTCTGCTAGTTATAATGAGGTTCGACGATTTGAGTTCTCTTGCATGAATGCTGTCCTCCACAGACCGTGTCTCATTTCACACAATGGGTATTTGATAATGCCGATTTCAATATCAGGACCTTAGATGGGCATAATACCTTCCATTGTATGGGTGGTATTCGAATAAGCACATCACCAGAACAGTTAGTTTCTAATACCAGATTCCCAAGGCTGAAAAATCCTTCTGCAGAAACTATAGCTGCACTAGGAAAAATGGACATTCTAACCTGCCCCCCAAAAAGCACTAATGGTCTTTCTCATGTGGTAGTGAAACCGATTCTAATCAACCAACAGAATGTCACAAATCTAGAAATGGCCACGTTCTCCAATAAGTTGTGGTTATGCTTATATCTTGTTAAAAATACAACTGAGCCTATGTGGAATGGGTTTATGAATGCTATCTACAAGAATATTAGCACCATGCAATACGATACTAGTAGTATTGTTCCTGTTCCGTTTTTCATCCACCCTGCTTCTGACATAAATACAATATATTCAACACTGGTTTATGCAGCAAAAGAATGTAAAACACTGGGACAAAACACATGTATAGTGACTTATGATCAACCGCTGTTTTGGAAAGCTATGCAAATCGTTACGGCAGCATAAACAGAAGCTGCTCTGGCAAATGTTGTCGTGAGACTTGGGGGGTTCCATCTTCTCATGTCTTACCTAGGTACTATTGGATACCTAATGGCAGGCAGTGGAATCGAAGAGCTGTGGGAATTGCTGTATTCGAAGCAAACGATTGAGAAAATGATGAATGGGCATGCTTATTCGAGAGCCTTAAGAGCACATTTTCCCACCTACATAGCTCTGAATGAGAAACTTCTTCAACACTATCTGCACGAGTTAGATGACAATACCAAAAGCAAAATTCGAGATGTTATTCATGAACTTATGGTGACAAATGGAAGCCGTATTGAAGATCTTCAAGACAACAACTGCATTAAACAGCTGATCAACACTATTGAAACACCTGCAGGAAATAGAGATTTTTCTAGAACTGGCAAGCTGTGGTTACAGTACATGGAACAGATTGCACTTATTCTTTTCTATATTCAAGCAGATCGAGTTGGGAACTGGGAATTACATTTGTATAGCATTAAATCCATGATGCCTTACTTTCATGCAGCAGGCCACATTTTTTATGCCAAATGCGCCCATTTATATATTCAGCAAATGGAAGAATTGACGGCGAAAATGGAAAGCACTGAATTAAAAAAATTTGTTGATGGTTATTTTACTATTCGCAGAAAAGACAGTGCATGGAGTGAAGTTGCACCAGATATGATAATAGAGCAAAGTCTCATGAAATCCATAAAAGTAGCAGGAGGCTTAACACATGGCCGAGGAATGGAAGATTCTACTTTGTCCAGATGGATTGCTTCTTGCTCAATGAACATGAAAGTATCGGAAGTATTAGAAGAATTTTGTGAAAAAACTTATGTATGCTCAGAACAACACGTTGAATTTCGGCTTTCCAGACAATCAAGAAATGATTCTGATTTGAATAAATTATCTGAATGGTTACTGCTTCACAATCCTTTTGATAATCCATGTCCTAAACATTTGTTGATGAATATAGCTAGTGGATTGGTTGCTGATAATAAAACAAACTGCAACAATGCAAAGAAAGTTGGTGAAAATTTACTGTCTTCAATCACAGGATGTTCATTTGGAGAAATTAAACTTCAACAGAAAAAGAGAGTTATACCAATATCGGCAACAAATAACACATTGATAATAAGGAATTCAACTGTGATATTCAATCCTCTACAGCTGTTTACCAGGATTGCTGCTGTACTCAAATCAAATGAAAATTTACGAGATTACCTCAAATACGAATTGGCTCCTCAACCTCCCTCTTTCTTTGATGAAGTTTCAATGAGGAAGAATGTTAAATCAACTTTAGCTGCTATCATTGAAACAATTGAGCCTTGTGTTGAACCTCCGCCAATTTGCTCGTTTATTGTAGATGGAGGATTTCTTTTGCATGCGTTAGTTTGGAATGAGTCCGACACCTACAGAGATATTTGCCTCAAATATGTTAGATTTGTCCAGAAACATTTTTCTCCATGTGAAGCAGTTGTTTTTGATGGGTGCACTTGTTCCTTATCAACTAAAAGTGTAGAGAGGCAAAGAAAATGGGTGTCGAAAATGTCTGCTACTATTGCTTTTGACGAAAACATGGTGGCCACAACTAAACAAGCTGCTTTTCTACAGAACTCGGAGAACAAGGCTAGGCTTATTCGAATGGTCATGGGCTACTTCCAGGCCGAAGGAATAGCTGCCCTACAGGCGGATGATGATGCTGATGCACTAATCTGCACAACAGCAATTAATTCAAGTATGACCAATTTTAGATTAGTCACAGTAGTTGGATCTGACACAGATTTGCTGACCATTCTCATCGCACGAGGTAACCCAGGAAAACCACTCTTCTTTCTACGACCTCACGTACAAAAATGCTACAACATACTTAAAATTCAAAAATCCCTTGGCCCCATGAAGGATTCCATTCTCTTCCTACATGCAGCAACTGGATGTGATACCACATCAGCAATTTTTAGGAAGAGGAAATCCTCAGCTTTTAAATTGATAAAGAAAAACCATGAACTGCTTTCATTGACTTCCTTATTCAACAGTCCTAAACTTAAACCCCAAAAGGTAATTGAAATTGGGGAGACATTCATGAAGAATCTTTATGGGGGAGAGAAAGTTGACTCCCTAGATGAGTTGCGACATATCTGTTACAATAAAGAAGTAACCAAAAATCTCTCATCAAAATTTAACCTTGCCGTTCTTCCACCAACAAGTGCAGCAACTTCGCAGCATTCTCTTTGGGTTTATCTTCAAGTTCAACAGTGGCTGGGAAACAACCTAGATCCTACTGAATGGGGATGGGTCATGAAGGAAGGCAGATTAAACCCAGCATTACCTTCAGCACTTCCCGCAACGCCCGAAGATCTTCTGCAGCTTATCTCTTGTGATTGCAAAATGACTGCAACAAGGGACTGTGATGAAAGATGTCAGTGCAAGAAGGCAGCTCTCCATTGTTCTAGGTTTTGTTCCTCATGCTTAGGAGAAACATGCACAAATTCAGTTCGTCCAATTAACGGATTTGAAGACGACGATAGCGATTGAATGAGTGGCATTCTGGTACTTTTGTTTTAAGTTTATTTAACATAACATTATTAGCTTATTTATTACAAGCATTTTTTATTGTATTTTTACTTTGGATTTAAATTTTTGTGTCTTGTAATAAATAATTTAAACTTGTTCTAATTTTCTGTCTTTTTTTTACACAGTCTTCCACAGTTCTATTTCTATATAGAAAAATGGAATACAGTAGACTCCCTCAAATCCGCAAACCAGAAATCCGCAACTCTCTAAAATCCGCACATACTTTATGGATGTAAACAATGAAACTTTCAGATTGGATATTTGGACAAAATGTGATTTTTTAAATTTTGTATCAATTCCATATATTTTTTAATTTTTAATTTTCTCAATAATACTCTATTCATGTTTTTTTTTTTTTTTTTTTTTTTTTTTTTTTTTTTTTTTCATGAAGGAAGAAAAATTAAAAAAAAAAAAAAATCAAGATATTGCTGATATCACTGGTAATCACAATTTTCTTACCAAATATATTTATGCATTAATCAAGATTTTTTGGTTACTAAGCCTGGCTAAACTTTAAAAAAAAAATCCTTATTTTATGATTTTGATGTGAATTAGTAATGTACTTTTATGAGGCAAGTTTTGTTGAATAATTTTGGAAAAATATATTTAATTTTTATAATGAATATTTAATCATACACTATTGATCATTAACTTGATCTTTGCTTTTAATATTTTAATCATTTTGAAAATTATCTAAATTTTTATTATTTTAATTTATTACTTATTTTAACATTTTATTATATTGTAAGTATTCATTATAGTCCTGAATGCACTATTAATTGCACTCAAATTACTGTTTAAAAAACGTAAACAAAGCAATGACCAGAAATCCGCAAAATTCTAAAATCCGCACAACCTCTGGTCCCAAGCTGTGCGGATTTGAGGGAGTCTACTGTATCTGTCATTTTTTAAAACAAAATTTCAAAAAAAAATTCTCACAAGTAGGATTACAAACATACAGATGACTTGCCAATAGTTTCTTAAGTACGGCAAAACAGGCTAATGGCCAATGAAATTTTATTAATTTGATGACAAATAAATGAATGTACAACTCATTTGTAGCTTTTATTTTGATAAAAACTAGGTACAGGGCTCGACTAATCGACTGAGGCCTGGGCAGGTATCTCTTTGTGGCACCCCTACAACTTAACGTTCCTTTAGAAGACCATTAAAAAGCCTCAATAGAGAGATTTTTTTAGGAATTTTATTTTTATTTTTCTAGTTTTTTTTTTTATTTAGTTTTTGAGGCTGTTTCTGGCATGGGGGCTCGAGGCACATACCCCGTGTGCCCTTGCTTAGTCAAGCCTTATGTATACATTAAAACAGATGTAAGTAGAGGTCACAGAATTTTTCAGAAGTAAAAAAATATTGATATATGATTTAGAAATAGAAAAAAAGCATTGGACGATGCAAAAAGGTCTTAGCGGCCATCTTTGATTGGCCATTTTGGATAGAAGCACACATGAGAACTTCTGAGACTTTTAAGGTTGTTTTTTACTCGTCATAAGGAGCTAATTCTGAAATTTTCAGCTCATTATGAATTACTTAACTACCAAACCCTAAATTTAGTTTTTGAGGTTGTTTCTAGCCCGGGTGTGCCCTTGCTTTAGTCAAGCCTTATGTATACATTAAAACAGATGTAAGTAGAGGTCACAGAATTTTTCAGAAGTAAAAAAATATTGATATATGATTTAGAAATGGAAAAAGCATTGGACGATGCAAAAAGGTCTTAGCGGCCATCTTTGATCGGCCATTTTGGATAGAAGCACACATGAGAACTTCTGAGACTTTTAAGGTTGCTTTTTACTCGTCATAAGGAGCTAATTCTGAAATTTTCAGCTCATTATAAATTACTTAGCTACCAAACCCTAAATTTACTGGGCTATTAAAGGATTACAAGTTCATGAAAAACTATTTAAAATACTATAGAGAGAGGAGGAGGTGGGGGGGAAAGCAGAAATTTTACATGAATAAAAAATTAATTTTATAAATTGTGACCAAAAAAAAAAATAAATAAATAAAAATATAGCATTGTATTGATTGCAATGCAAATATTAATTTATCTTTATTAATCCCTTCATGACAGGAGCCTAATACAAAATTTTTAATATTTTGTCACCAGTTTTTAAAAACAGAAATTTGTGCCTTATTAAATCAAAAAATGCTCCAATTAAATAAGGTGAACTTTACAGTAAAATTTGACTGGTGGGGATAAATAAGGAGTTTTTAGCCTTTTTTTTTTTTTTTTTTTTTTTTTTTTTTATGCAAGTATATTGTTGCTTGTCCCTAAGGGGTTAAAAATCTTTTTACAACTATTTTTAGGGCTGCTATTTGCTACTTTTCTGAGCTCCAAGAGACTATGGGGACTTTTTTATGTGAAAAAGGGATTTTAAAAAATCTCTCTGTAAAATAGGCAATTATTTTATAGTGTGAGTGAGACTTTTTGAAATTTTTATGCTATCTTTTAATCAATAAATGTTTTCATATCTGCAGAAATTATGAAACACTATTAAAAATTTTTTATATCACTCCAGAACCATTTGATATATTTATTGAGCTGCACTCAGTGGCGTAAGCCAAGATCGATGACATCCAGGGCAGATGTAAATTCATTGTGTCACCCCCCCCCCTGCCAATCCGTCATATTTTTTCAATCGGAATTCTGCATTATTATAACAAATGACCATACCATTCATTATTTATCTTTTGTTCTCCTGCATATATATATTTAAAAAAAAAAAGAGTGACTTTTTATTTAATCTAGCTATAGTCTGCATAAGTCAATGTGCTGTCTATATGTAGAAGAAAATTCTTTCTTTTTAAAGTTTGCTTTTGCAATCTCACTCGTCAGATAGATTGGTTTTTGTTCCCTGTGCATATCTGATTTAGACGCATCATTCTCTATAAAATTTCACATTCTCAAAGAAAAGAAAATTAACTCTATTGCATAGTGCGCTATAAACTTCACTTTATTTCAGAATTCTTTTCCAAAATTTTATAAGATTACATTCATATATATATATATTTATTTGCAAATAGAGCTGTTGCAAACCATACATATTCGTTACTAAGAAACGGGTATTCACTAAGATACGAAATACTGAATCGTTGCTTAGAAATACGACTCGTTAACTGTTACAGGAGTCCATATGCAACTGAACAAAGTGAAACTAACTTCAAACGCTGCCTACGTTTGTATAATTCATGGTTTCTCGCGAGTCTGCCTCAACAAATATGTTAAGGTACATATTAAAAAGAAAAATATTAATTGCGTATTTGAATAGAAATGTCCACTACTTAGTGAAACCATTGAAGCATGCGATAACAAAACCTGTCGATAACGGAAAGTAGCATTAAGCGAGATCTCAAAAACGTTTTCCCCGCTTAACATCGCAAAATTTTTCTAACATATTCATAGACTCAATCTAATGCATAAAATCATAAAATTGGCACTGATGGCAATAGCAGTGATATCAAATCGAATAGCATTTTGTATTGAAGATTAAGTTATTATCTAATACTTTTGGCGCTATGGGGGGCTCAGTCCCCCTAAAATATTTTGAGTTCTTCCTAGAAAGATTCCAAGGTCACTCAATGAATTTCTGTTCCGAAAATCCAAATGAAATTCTGTTTAAAAATCTAATTTAGTTTTGAGACCTTTTCACAGTTATGCAGAGTTACTAAATTGTATCTAAAATAAGTGTTTCAACATTCTCTCATCCTATTTGTACGTATGAAGCTAACATGATGTTTAATTTTGCACCAGTTATACACTCAAAACTTCCATCATCCTATACTTCTCTTAGCATAAAATGAAATTATTATAACAGTTTAATAAGAAACAGAGTAGCAACAGTGTGAATATGCACTAATTTATCTTTCTACACGTCAGAGAGAAAAAAAATTATCAGCCACCCTACATTCTCTTGAGCACCCCCCTATTGCTCACTCCTAGCTGGTCACCCCTGGTTTTAATATTCTATTTGCATAAAAAAAAAAAAAAAAAAAAAAAAAAAAAAAAAAAAAACTTGGAAACTTCTTCAATAAATGTAACTTTTACCGATAGAAGGTAGCACTACTTATACGAATTCTTTCAAAGATTTTTCTATACAATATATGTTGTATGTTTGATGACTGCGAATATTCAATTTCGGAACAGTAACGATACGAATACTTTCTAACGGGTAGAGAATTCAAAATCAAAGTTATCATACGGGTATTCATTTTGTCATTATTTTTACAGCATTATTCGCAAATAAAGATTGGGTGACATCTGGGGCAGACTGCCCCCCACTAGCTACGCCACTGGCTGCACTGCAACATACTTTTCATTAATTTTTCTCTTTACTTAATCTTAATGCTGTCATTTTGTTTTCTGAAGAAAAAATGTGAGAAAAATGAACAGCTTTTGATTTTCTAATTGTACAATACTCCATTTGAGAAATTTAGTGCAAATGTTATTTGAACATTTATTTTAACAGTTTGAATTCTAATTTTTTAGATATTTTACCTATCTACTTTTTTTACCATGTTACTACATGATTAACTACCAGATCTTGAAATTTATAGAAACTGAAGACCAGAAAATTTATAAAAACATTAAACGTTAATAAAAGTTACCTTTTGCTTGATTTAAGAGGGGTAGCCCCCCCCAACCATTCTCCTTTTATACTTAACCAATGAACATTCAAAACTAATCATGGAGGCACTTCATCAGAATGATCATATATCTAAAATTTGAATGAAATCCGATAATTCTGCATGAAAAATCCATTAATCTAAGTTAAGGGAGAGGATTAGGCCCCCATTTCCAAACCTTATACTTATCCAATAAACTCACAAAACTAATCAAGGAAGGGCCTTATCAGAACAAATCTGTATCCAAAATTTCAAGCAAATTATATATTTTTATCACGAGCATTACATACACACATAAATACAGAGACGGGAGGCATATATAGCCTGTCAGCTAAAAAATATTGCCCAGTTAAACTGATGGCATCAAGCTCACAGGCTGTTCACACTTAATTGTGTATTACAGTCTTATTTTTTCAAGGAATAATGCCCCTCAAAAAAACAAAAGGAGAAGGGATTAGCTCCCCCATTTTCTCCCTTTATACTTAATCATTGAATTTCCAAATATACCTTACCCTTAATTAATTGCTATTAATTATGATAAGGGGATGCACCTTATCATAATTAACCTACATCAAAAATTCAAAGCAAATTGGATAATTTTGCATAAAAACCCATTTATTTTTAATTTAAAAGAGGTTATCTCTCATCCTTCCCCCCTTTATACTTAATTATACCCCCAAAACTATTCAGTGTTTGCTTTATCAGAAAGAACCTATATGCAACATTTGAAGCAAATTGGATAACTCTGCATAAAAAACCCACTTATCGAATTAAAGAAAGGTAATTGCCCATTCCCTCCTTAATACTTACAAAAGAACCCCAAAACTAATCAGGGAAGCATTCGAAAAATGTTCTTGGATAGTACTTGAAAGTGCTGTTTTTAAAACTACTTTATCCCATCTGATCCTAGCAATAGATTCAATGCTCATTTTAACCATTCTTTAACATAGCATAAAACAATACCAAATTTGCAGAAGAATTGCAGGACTAACATTATATATTTTTTTCTTTTATAAATCAATTCTTTTTTACGACCAATATCATTGATTAAAAATAAAGCACAACTTAATGTAAAAAGAAGTATTAAAAAATAATATATTTAAAAAGTAATAGATGATTATGTACAATCTTTTTATTTCGCATGTTTGTTTTTTTTTAAAGGGGGGGGGGAGAAGTGAGGGGATTAATTAACATATTGAGCAAGAAATAATAAATATACTTGCTTTAAACTGAAATTTTTAAAAAAAAGAAATCCATTTATTATTAATAGCAATAAGGTTCATTTTGAAAGATTCTTTTCAAAATTTAAAATCCTCAAAATTGAATAGAGGCCCAGGCAACGATGAACAGATCGCACAGAAATACACTGACAAAGCTAGTGGAATCTTCAATCTCAGGTTTGTTTGCAAGAATTTTTATTAAAAATATTAAAATTGTACAAATTCGATCAGGGTCCAGGCAACGTCAGGTGGATCAGATAGTATGCAATTAAAAGAAACAATAATTTAATAACTGCATAGAGCTAAATTTAGGTATGGGACACTTGTTTTTTCTTCGGAGTTAGCAAGTTTCTTCCGCAGTGGAAAAAAAACAGCCAAAAGAAGCTGTTATTTTTTATAAATTTACAATATAACTTTCAACTTTGTAAGATACAATATATGTCTTCTTGCTATAACCTTAAGTAAATTAATTCCATCAGATATATACAAATTTAATTAATTACGTACTAAATTAATAATTACATCCATTTTTAAGACAAGATCTGACACGAGTCTAAAGATCTTCAACCATTGGCTAAATGAAGAAAAGGAATTTGATCTAAAATGTACAAAATCAATTGAATGTTATCCGTTTTAATTTAACTTGCACATTTTTCAATCATTAAAACTTTTGAAATAGCATGGATCATTTACCAACAATTGAATAAAACTCATTTAAATAAAAGATAGTGCTTTGAATTTACATAAAATTTGATTAAGGTAAGTAATGTATTAAAAAAAATTCATTAAAATTTTCGTTTTCCTTACTGTAGCAAAATATTATAATTATTATTATTTTTTTTTTTTTTTTAGTATAGTAGGACCTATTATCCGGAATTCCGAAATGAAAAATATTCTGAAACTTTCTAAATTTGTAAATTTTTACTATAAAATGCTGTAATTTCTGAAATGTTTAAAAAGTTCACAGATTTCTATCTTTTTCAGTCTATTGTTTTATGGTAAAATAACTTATTTCATCGGCGGGGGAACACGTACCCACCCACCCCTCTTCCGAAATTAGGAAAAAAAAAAGGGTCTTTGGTCAAATTTTATTTTTTTTACCTTTTGTTGTTTCCCCCACCTCTTAAATTGTCAGTTGTTTCACTCCGAAAAATATATTATGACAACACCATTGTATTACTTGAATACACATATCATAGGAGAGTTCTGTTTATTTTCTTGTATCCTCCCTCCCTTCTCAGACATACCAGAATGGTCTATCTGCTCACAACTTCTAAATTTTCTCCGACAGGATTCGCAAAAGCGGTTAAAAATCGCATGAAAAAAAGTTTTCCTGCATAATCAACAAAACTATCGAAATTTTACATTAAAAAAACCCATTAAATTGCTGCCTCAGTTGATAAATAATGTGAACACTAATACAAAACAAAAAATTTAAGTGTTGTCAATTTGAAAAAGTAATGTAAGAAAACATTTTGCTGTTTATTTACCTCAATGGGCAATTGACAGTAAAAAAAATAAATAAATAAATAAATAAAAAATCGATAATGTAAGTTAAATATTCAAATCGAGGTTCAAATAATCTTATAATTTTTTCCAAAGAATTTACAGTTGTAATTATGTTGTTATGAAAACTAATCACAACGAATTTACTGATTTCTGTAGATACAGTACAAAGTCCAAAATCCGGAATCCTTTGGACCTCAGCGATTGATTCCGAATCTTAGATCATTTTCAGTTTATTTGTAAAATAAATAAATAAAATAAAATAATCTACCTTCCTCCCTTTATAAAATAAGTGAGGTATAATTTATGTGAAGAACGCATTTTCACTACTAAAAAATGATAACATTAAAACAGATATTAAAAAAAAAATAAATAAATAATAAAAAAAAAAAAAAAAAAAATTAGGAAGCTATCTGCATTGAACACCCCATTTCCCTACGAAATATTTATGTTAGTAACACATTTGCAATATTGAAGGTGCATAAAAATGATAAAAGAATAATTTGAAATGTTTTTTTTTTTTATGAAAGCTAAATATAAATTTTTATAAAAGTATCTTTAGTTCAGGAGTGATTGATTCTGTTTTAATTTTTCGGAAAAATCAAGGTGATAATTTTCCGAAAATTAAAAAAAAATCATTTATAAATCTGAAAATTTTAATATAAAATCTGTCGCTACATTCAACAAATGGTCAATTGTTCAAAAGAAAATTGCCAATATCGTCAAATCGCAGAAAAAATGGGATCAAACTATCGTGAAAAATCACAAACTTCATCCATAGATCATGAAACAAACGGCAAACTTTATCAAAAATAGTGGAAAAAGCACCAAATTTCATCAAAATGGCAAAAAGAAAAAAAAAAGAAACATAGTGCCACCCTAAGTCTCTGTTGCAACCTTTCGGAAAAATTCCTGTAAATTTCAGAAAATATTTTTTCACTAAGAATTGTTCCTTAAAATCACCTCTTACTTAAACAGAGAAAAATAAATAAAAAAAAAAAAGAATCTAGCCATGGTTTCTTTCTGCATAGCCAGGGATGGGGAAATACATAATTTTGCTTGCCATTGGCGAGTGGATTTTCTCACAAGGCGAGTGCATTTTTAGTTTTTGAAAAACTGTAGGCAATAGGCACATTATCAGAAACACTTTTTTAATCTAGATATTTTAACTTTCCAAATTATTACAGTGTAAATATGGCATTAAGTTCTATCTAATATTAATCTTACCTCTGTTATATATAATTCCTAATATTATAGAAAAAAGAATTATGAAAGTGCATTGTGTTAATAGTAATTTTGTCTGTAATCGCGTGCGATTTTGTCATAACTATTTTCAACTGTGTGTGTGTTGCATCTTGCGGGCTGGTGAAATAATTCCTTGGCTATGGAAAAATTCCCCACCCCTGTGCATAGCAAAACATTACCCATCCAAAGTTTTGATGATCTGATGAGTAAACAACAGGATTGTAATTTTCTAAAATCTGGTTGTATTTTAACAAAAATTTATTACACAGTCTAACTTACTATTATTTCAACTTGCTGAAAATTTTAAAGAAATTGGACAACTTACGTAGGTGATATGGCTTTTTTTTTTCTTTTTAACAGTGATGGGGAAAAAAAAAAAAGTTTAGTTTTTCATTGCTATTCCCCCCCCCTCCCCCCTGCATTTAAGCAATGCAAATTGGTTGATACATTCATAGAATCATTTTTATATTTAAAAGGCTTCCAATAGTTAATTCTCTTGCAAATAATAATAATAATAAATTCTAGAATCATTACGGCAAGCCGCAAGAACAGATCGTATGATCATTTTGCCGCTAGTTTTGTGAAATAATATGAATACCTTAGTTGTTTTTTAATTTTTAAATGAATGCAGAGATTTTCGAATCGGTTTTAAGAATTTCAAATTTTTATATCATTTAATATATAAATATATATATATATACTGAAAAAAAAAATGCCAGTTAGCAAAATGTCTAGATTTTGAAGAGTTCAGAATTTTGGACGCCCTGATTTGAGACTTTGTACTGTAGTAAAAGAATCAAAGTTGTAGCGTAGTGTTTTTTCCACAGACTTCTTTTACAACACACGTTTTATTCATATTTTAGATGGCAGTGTTATAATTTTGTTATTGTTTTTAAATTTTCCGATTTTTATTTGAGAGGGGGGTATCTGAATTTCGAAGACCCGAAATCCAGAAAATTCCAAAATCCGGAAAGCCCTTGGTCCTGACGAGTCCGGATAATAGGTCCTCTATTTAGTAGATTGCTGCAATCAGTTTTTTAACTTAGAAGAAAGTTGAAGAAGTTTGAAAGCAAAAGATGAAATTAAAAAAAAATTTCAAGTCCTACAGAAAACTTGGAGTAAATATTTCAACATACTCATAGACATGGGTATAAAAATAAGACATCAGCAGGCAGTCTTTTATCACTAAATTTTATTAGAATTCTTGCAAAACATTTGGATGCGAGATAAGAAATAAATTTAGTAGTGAAAAACTGCTCACTGGTGCTTAGATTTTTATACTCCTGCCTATAGATATTTTCAGAAAAATAGTCTTGCAAATTTGTATATTTACTGTGTTGTACAGTTTTCAATAATGCAATTTTATATGAAAAATAAACATATTTTAGGTAGTTATTTTTTTTCTCTCTCTTTTTACATAAACAGGGTTCATACTCATTTTCCAAGAAAAAATCCCCTGATATCAGGTTGAGTCTAAAGTTTTGACCCTTTTTTTATTTTAATGTTGACAACAAATATTTACAAAAATACAAAACATTAGTGAGGATAGTAATCACCATTAAGTTTGACAATCTTCTGCCAATGTTTTGGCAGTTTTTCAATGCTTTCCTTGAAAAACTCTGGGCTACATGAGTCGAGAAAGAGGTCAACCTCTTTTTTGACCTCTTCTGAAGAATTGAAAATTTCACCACAAAGGTGCAGTT
This sequence comes from Maratus speculifer, assembly GCA_964019185.1. NCBI lineage: Eukaryota > Metazoa > Arthropoda > Arachnida > Araneae > Salticidae > Maratus > Maratus speculifer. Next base: position 11,121,868 of record OZ025300.1, on the reverse strand, counting down.
GCAGATGCGAAAACAGATAGTAGTCGGAAGGTGCCATGTCCGGACTATATGGAGGATGTCGCATTAAGTCCCATTCCAGCTTGTATAAGTTCCAATTCGTCCACGCACTGACGTGTGGCCTGGCATTATCCTGGTGAAACATAACCACCTTGCGTCGGAACTTCTTACTTCGCTTTTCCCTAATTGCTGCATCCATTTTATGCAGCATGCTGCTGTACGACTCACTGTCGATGGTCTGGCCACTTTTTCAGTGCTCCTTGTAGATAATACCGCGACTATCCCAGAAAACACAGAGGAGGATTTTTTTATAGGTCAATGTGCGCCTGGTTACGGTCCTGACCAGTACACCTGGTTCAGACCATCCTCCTTTTCGACTGGTGTTGTTGTAATAAACCCATTTTTCATCACACGTAACAATCCGGTTAAAAAAAATCACCCTTTCGGTGATATTCGAGCAAGTTTACACAGGTCCGTTTTTGTTTTTCTTTGTCATTTTGTGTCAGATCGTGCGGCACCCATCGATTGAATTTGTATGTCAAACCAATGTTTTTTAATGCTCGAATTATGGTTGTTTGAGAAACGAAGTGAGATGCAAGTTCCCGTGATGTAGCATTTTGATCTTCATCGATGGATTTGCACAATTCAGTCTCATCAATCACAGTAGGTCGACCAGCACGTGATTCATCTTCGATGTCGAAATTCTTAATCTTAAAATTTTGATACTATCGTTTGACTGTACTAAGTGATACAATATCCTCATCTAAACGTGCACACATGTTACGGTGACATTCTGTCACTCCGGTGTTGCTACAGAACTCGTAGTAGATGATGGTTCGAAGCTGGATACGTGATAGTTCCATTTTCGAGGCTTCGTGGAGGCTACAGATAATTTTTTTAAACAATAAATACACAGTGTTGTAGCACATGTCTTCTTTCAAAACCAGAAAACCGTATGTAAAAATGTCACTTAACTTGCGAAGTCAGCTGTTTTAGTAGCACTATTCTGCGAAAGGGTTAAAACTTTAGACTCAAGGTAATATATTTTCCGGGATGTACAATTTTTCGGTATCAACAATTAACAACATTTTCATATAACATATGATAATAAAGCATGCAAACAGCAATAATTGCCCTCGATTTCCCAGGGTAGACTCATTTTGGCAGGTTTTCCCAGGTTTGGGAAATTTTTTCATTATCCCCTAAGATTCCCCTGATTTTTACAATCTAAAATTCATCCCCTGATTTCCCCAGGAATCCCATATTCCCCTGATGAGCATGAACCCTGATAAATGGTATATTAATAAATAAAAAAACATCCCTCTCAAGTTATAAAATCAATCACCTGTAAATGTCTACTGAGCATGAAGTTTGTCATTAAAAAAAAATAACCTATTTTCCCAAAAGTAATATTAATTAAATGTTCCAATTTTTAGATTTCATATAATTATACTTTTAGTTTAATTATTTTACATAGTTAATATACTTTAATTTTCAGCTTGTTTTGTCCTCTGTTGGTTTCTTCCACTGTCCTAGAAGGAACCCAATCTTAGTTTTCTTAGTGTTGATTCTAAGCCGTTATAGCAGGGTTCAGCGACCAATAAATACACATTTATTTCTTTAATGCACCCAGCAGCTATTTTAAACATTTCCGATGCACTAAGCGACTCTTTCTAATACTTCATTGCCCCATGGCAATTCAATTATCTTGGGAAAATATTGCAAATTCTAGGGGACTGTAAACAAACCAATTCAAAATACTTTTTGGTGAACAAGATGCAAATATGCAATTTTTGAAAAAATCCTTTTTTTAAAAAATAGTGTTTTCTTTTTGAAAAAATGTACCTCTTCTTAGAAAAGTTCCCCTTTTGAATAAAAATGTACCTTTTTATAGAACAGTATCCTCTCTTTGAAAAAATTCCACCCAGAAGCACTTTTTTTTTTTTTTTAAAGAGTCAACAATATTTTTTTTTGGTGGGAGGCAGTTCAGTTGTTGCAATATTAATAAAAAATTATTTCATTAATCAATAACAAAATCAAGCAACAAAAAAAAATTCCCTTAAAATCAAAATTAAATTAAATTTAAATAACTTAAATTATCCAATTAAAAATAATAATAATTTAACAAAGATCATGATTTTTCATGTTCTCCTTTGCTAGTAGCAATGTTTAACAACATGTGAGTAACAATGGTATCGCATCCAATTCTATCTTTTACAATATCAGAATTACATATTTACTGTTATAGAAAACATCGCTTGTGTGGCTTATTAATGCAAATTCACCCATATTCTCTAATTTCAAATAGCACAGCATAGCTTGCATTGAAACAGGTAAACAAAGGAAAAATGCATTGAAATAGGGATGCACAACATGTAACCGCAGGCCAAAAGTGGCCTGCAAACTTCGATAATTTACAACAATGAAAAATTGCAATTTTTGTTCTTAAGTCGAAAAAAATAAAAGATTTCAACAATTTGCTGCAGGAAAAAATAAAATTTCATCAGTCACTTAAAAATCTCAAATTTCACTGATCAGGTGCAGGAAAACAGCAAATTTTGTCCATCAAGAATGGAAAAATTGCGAATTTTGCCCAAGAAACTCGGCTCATTATCGGCAAATTTTGCCGATAAGGGACGAAAAAATTGCAAATTTCATTTATAATGCACAGAACAGAAAAACATCGAATTCTGCAATGAAAATAATTGCAAATTTCATCTTGCCACATAAAAAAAATGAAGATTTCGTCAAAGTCTATGTTCATTCCAGGCCAATAATCTATCTATATACAAAAATTCAAAGACATTAATCCATCAGTTTTGAAGCCAATTTTATTCCAATTTTTCGGACACACTTTCACATTTATAATATATATAAAATATATATATATACTATAGCATTTTATTGTTTTACATTTTGCTGTTGTTGCGTGGAACATGGGAAAAAAATTATCATACCGTGTCTTGTTCATACGGCAACTCTTCAAAATTTATCCCATCTTGTTTGAGCAAGTATTCCGCCTATACTTTAGACACTTTGAAAGCAAAACAAAAGAAAGAAATGAAATTGTGGGAAGCGAGAATTTACATGAAAATATTATGATAAATTACTTATTGTTACAATAAAGTAAAAAATAGAGCAATACAAGTTTTTAAAAAAATTAAAATACTTGAAAGATTTTAAAGTTTGGGCTTGGAAGGAGGGGCAGGGCAAAAGTTCAGTAGAAGGGAAAGAATTTCTTAATGAAACTAAAATTAAGGACTATGTATAGATTTTGTATAAAAATATGGGCTCAAGGATTAATATAAACCCGTGAAAGGCCTAAATTTACGGCTTCCGTTGCCATGCTGCACTGTTTCTGCTACTGGGGTTGTATAGCAGATAAATTTTGCTTTGCTGCAGATCTGCAACTGGAATTGTCAGGCTCACAAAACTATGCAGATTTCAGAAAACAAAAGAGCATAATCTAATTATAGAAAGAACAATACAATCAAATTTTCTATTTAATACTTAGGAAGAAAAGAAAATACTCTGAACTAATAAGTAACATAATAGCATAACGACAGCGGTCTAAAAAAAAGTCATTGAAAAGGTGTAATGCATTCCTAGGCTTAAAAAAACAGTTTTACATGAATATAGTGCAGAATGTAAATTAATTATAAAAAATTAAAAATAATTTCCGAAAAAACTGAATTTATTGGTTGAATCTTTCATTTAAAAAACTTGCAATTTCTTTAAAGAGGAAATTTCATATATGTATAAAGAGACTATTGTAATATAAAAAAAACATAAATAAACAAAGAGCATTTATTTAAAGCACATTTAATGAGTGCTATTTAATTACAACTGATTATTAACTAATATTCTGACATAATTTCATAACAATTCTTTTAATAAAAGAATACATCTATTGAGTGTAATCCAGAAACTCCTATGCAGAGTCCAGGTTGATTCTTGATAAATAAATGCTTTACTGCTTCGTCAGATGATGTCGCACCACTAAAAAGGGTAAACTGAAGCCACTTCCAAAAAATAATACGAAGTATAAGGTTAACTTGTATTTGTTGGTAATATCAAACGGCAAGTTAGATCCAATAACTCCACCATGATGACCATGGCCTCCACCTCTAAGCAATGCAGATGTAGAAATCTTCCTGGTAGCATTGATTAATCCTCTAAGGGGCAACATTTTTGGCGATAATGAATAAAACAAAAATCTTAAACGCCTAAATTAGAGTGTTGGCTTTGAGTGTTTCAGCCGCAGAAACAGCAAATATTGATCATGAAAATCATTCATTTCATAAGGTCACAGTCACAATTAAAGTTATGGGAATCAAAGAATTTAACCAATAGCTTGTAGTGGAGATAAATGTTCTGTGTTCTGTAGACAGGTTGAGATTAATTTCCACTTCAACCACAAACACAAGAGTAATTACAATCATCAATTTTTTATTTATTGATCATCAACAAGGAAATAAATTATTACAAATTGAACATTTATTTCTGAAGATCATTTCACATTAAATATGAACATTTTTGATGAATTGTGAATGATTTTGGCAAAAACTTTCGGATTTTTATGGATAAAAATCCAATTTTGACTTTTTATGCGTCTTTTATATCGATGACGCATTTCAGAATTTATGTAGTATATCTTTATGCTCGCCAGTGGCATCGATATAATAAATATCGTTACTAGAAAAATTCTTCTGAACGTGCTTTGTTTTCCTAAAAGCTTTTATAATTGGTTTACGATTTTTGCATTTAAATTTATAAGTTTTTTCTTACTCGATCTTTATTTCACTTTTTTGAACCGATTGTTGTATTTGAAGTAAAGTAAATGTTAAATAACTTTAAAATTGATTGATCATTAAATGAGGTGTAGCTGTTGCTTCCATCTGAATGGCTGATTCCTAGCATGGCTTATGTTTCTTATGACTGTAAAAGAGTAATTCATTGGAGACGTGGTCGAGTTAAAGTATTTAAGCTGGAAAATATTTCTTAGGATTATATTTTAAAAGTATATAGATTAAAAAGCAATTAGATTAATATTTATACCTATTACATAATAGTCAACATTGTCCGCATTAGAACGCTGAACTGCGAAATCATCATATTTTGAGAAAATGGCCTGTGCTACTCTGAAAAGAAGTTGTGAATGGGATCCTCTTCAAAGTCCTGGAGGTAGAACCCCTAAACGTCGCCGTTGCACTCCTGTAATGTCTCCTTCCCCTAAGATTTTTAAATCAGCTGTAGAAAATTCATCTCCGTTTGGTGAAGTAGCTTCAAAGCTGACATCTGAACAGATTACTGTGAATCTTAGAGAAGAAATTAAAAAGCTTCATCGAAGACGGCAATTGCGTTTCGATGGTAGCGACAGTTCTGACCATTCTTCATCACCTGTAGCCTCATCTAGCACTGCGACGGGTCTTATGGCTCCTGCTTGTAGAGATCAACCTCTGTTTACATTTAGACAGGTTGGTTTGATATGTGAGCGTATGATAAAAGAAAGAGAAAATCAAATCCGAGATGAGTATGATCGTATCCTTAATACCAAGTTGGCAGAGCAATATGACACGTTTGTTAAATTCACCTATGATCAGATTCAAAAGCGCTATGAAAGTTGCATCCCAAGTTATCTTTCCTAATTTCATGAAAACTTTCTGTATGAAAGTATGTGCACATAAACATGTTACCTAAACTCATACATATATGAATGATACTAAAATGCCAATAAATGTGGCTTTAATATAAATATTCGCATAGAAGTGTTTGATTTCTTTATTATCGTGTTTATTATTTTTGAGTTATGGCTTCATTTGAAGTTGTGCATTGTCAAGACATCAGTTGTGTGTGAATAGTATATTTTCATTTGATTTCTAGGTTTCAGCTGTTTTGAAGCAGTTTCTAGTAATAATCTATTATTTGATCAAAATTGTTAAGTCTTTTTATGTATAAAATTTAAATCATAATTCTTTTTTGAGTAATTTTAATTGATTTGCTTTTTTAAGTAATAGTGGTATTCTTACTTTTTCTAGTTTGAAGTGCCTGATCTTAAATTTATCCACTTTACTTACTATAGGAAAATGTAATTATTGGTATTTTTTATAGCTTGATTTATGTGCTAAGATTTTTGAAAATGGTTCTTTCATACAGTCAGTGACTATTACTGAAAATTGTTTTGAGTGTGTTCCTTTCTTCTGTGTCCTTTATATTAAATAATATAAAACATTTTCATTGATAGTTTTATGATCGTTCACAACATTTGTTTTGTTTTGGTGATGATGATTTTATATTTTAAATGCCACCATTTTAATATAAACCTGATTCATATATTTTTTTCTTTCTTTAATCAGGAATGGATGCCTTAAAATTTGTTTTGTGTTTGTAAAAGAAATTATGGATATTTTCTAAGAAGTGTAATGTATGTTGCGTTATTAGTTTCAAAATAACAAAGTGTCCAATACACATTTGTCTGTCTTATTTAGAATATTTGGTATTGACTGTTTTCCATGTGCTATTTCTGGAGAAAAAAAAAAACTTTAAGGAAGGGGCCAGTGTAAATATAGCTTGTATATGGACGTGCTTAGTATTTGGCCTCCAGTTTATTATTACAGTCGTGTTTTATTTGCTATGTGTGTTTTATAGAACTTGAAAAGTCAAAAGGAAAAACCTCAATATGTTACTGATATTATATTCTAAGTTTCTGTGTTTGTTACCTTTTTTGAATCAGTGAGATTGTATATTTATATAAAATTTAGTATGATATTTATTTCTGATGTGTAATATATTATGTGCACCTTTTTATTTTATGAAGTGAATTATTTATAATCTCCTTCATTTTTTTTCTGTATTAAAGATGCAATCTGAATAATTCAAAATCCAAATAAATCTGCTTTAAAAAATTACTAGCAGTGATAATATGACTCTTCCTTTTTGAAAAAATCATGACTTTATTGGATCCCATTTTCTGAACATATTGGTTGTCTTGATTTAACTGTATATTACTAGTGCATCCATTTGAGCACTTTTTTAAACTGGCAAAATGAATTGTGCCTTTATAAAAAATATGTATATGAAATTGATCTTTTGGTCTCTACAGGGATTTCTTATAAAAATCTTTGTCACAGATGTCATATGAGCACCAAGTTTGGCATGATTTTTTTCTGGTGCCAATTTGGACTCGTTTTCGAATACCTGTTACATGTATATTTAAAAATTTTCTATTTCAAAAAGGAAATAACAATGAATTAAACAGTTTAATTAATAACTATAGAACAGAACAAAACAATTAAAAAAAATTAATGAATAAAAATAATAGCCAAGTTTTTATATCAGGAAAAATAAAGCCATTTTGGTGCCAGTTAATGTGTATATGACATCTGTGCCAAATCTGTATACCTTAATAAAATAAGCATGCCCCTTGCAAAGATTATGGAACTTTATTTTCTTATATGGCTTGTACATTCTGTTTAGACATTAATAACTCCTTAGAAATTACTTGGAATTAATAAAAACTACTTTGAATTCCTCAGATTATTGTAAAGCAAAATTTAATTACAAGTGTACAAGATATGCATTTAGGTACTTGTAATTTACACAATGAATAATACTGCACATAAAATCATCTTTCTTAAGGATGTATGGCGTGAAATTGATTTCATCTTTAAAAGAAAGTAAAATAAAATTCTTAAGTTTAAATGATTATTGCCATTCTATAAAGAAAAAAGGAGTAACCATAATATTTTTTCATGTATGGTATGCCACATGTTTGTTTGTGTCTTGAAAATTTTTGGGTGCATGTAATACATGATGGATATTTGGTTTGAAAAGTCCATAAAATAATTGGCTGGGAATTTTGTGTTAAAATGTATGAAACTAATAAGTACAGTGACCTGAGGTAATTATAGATCAGAAAACAATAAATCTCAAAATCTAAAAAAATACAGAAGTTTTCAAATTTAACATGGAGGTGACTTAGTAGTTGGATTGACATAAAATATTCATTTTATCCAAAATATTTTTAAATGAATTTTATAAGTGACCTATAATCACTCCAGAATTGCGGTCAATATAGGACATTTTTTATGAAACATGCATGTTTTTTTAATAAAATATTTTTTAGGATTTTCAGTGATGCTGCTGGACTTGAAAAATCCTGAATCTTTTTTTTTACAAAAGCGAGTGTTCACTAATAAGTTGTTCATTTGAAAAAGAAAAAAAAATAAATAAATGCAATAATTATTGTTTTAATAATGTATAACTAATTAAAGCCAATATCTTTTTAAAACTATTAAGGGAAATTTTCTTTACTTTTTATAGAAATAAATTTGCAAGATACAAATTAAATTATAAAATGCTTATTTGAGTGTAGAAGATAACAAGTATCACTATTGTTCGCATTTCTTTTAAAAAGGGGCAAAACTGATTTATTCAAAAAGACATTTTTCCTGCAAAAAGAATACTTTTGTTGAGTAAAAGGGTACTTTTTGTTTAATGAATGGGTGTTTTTGAAGTTACATTCACTCAGAAAGATTTGGGTCAATCAAAAATAAATTATGAAGCAGGAAAGTCTGTTTTTGGAGCAGAAAAAAGAAATAATTTGGAAGCAGGGAAGTTAGTTTTTGGAACAGAAAAATTCTATTCTGGCATTACCGTTTTTTTTTTGTGTCCTTTTGACGAAAACTGCGTTTTAAAGAGATTTTCTGACGAAATTTGCCGTTTTTTCGCGATCTTTTGACAGTGTTCCCAGCATCATGTAATTTCAAAGTAGTCAGGGAAAGTCGTGGAAATTTCAAAATATATGAGAAAAGTCGGTGATTTTACAAATATTTTCTAAAAAGTCTTGGAGAAAAAATTAAAAATATGAAAATCATCAAATTGTCTCGGGGGGGGGGGGAAAAATCACAAATTTTTTCAAACAATCGCTAGAAGTAAAGAACTAAAAATTTCAAGAATAATTGCAGAAAAAACATTAGTTTTGACAAAGGATTGTAAAAATAAGCAGAAAATTTCACTGTATTCCCATTTGGTTGAAGAAATTTTTGCGATTTTGTTATGGAAAGTCAGGGCATTCACCAGTCATGTTTTGCTAGGAACCCTGTTTGACAAAACTTGCCATTTTTTCGCAGTTTTTTGACGAAATGTGCTTGTTTTTCGGGATTTTTGGACAAAGTTTGTCGTTTTTCATGATTGTTTGAGGAAATCTGCCTCTTTTTTTTTTTTTCGAGATTTTCGGATCTTTTGACAAAATTTGCCGGAATTTATTCGTTATTTCATGATCTTTTGACGAAATGTGCCGGTTTTTCATGATCATTTGACGAAAGTTACCGTTTTATCATGATTTTTGGTGAAAATTGTCGTTTTTCGTGATCATTTAATGAAAGTTACCATTTTATCATGATATTTTGGTGAAAATTGCCGTTTTTCATAAACCTTTTGACAAAATTTGACATTTTATTACAATTTTTGGATGAAATTTGTAGTTTTTTTCGTTATTTTTTGAGGAAATCTGCCTTTTTTCCAGAATTTTATAACAAAATTAGTCATTTTTTCACAAACTTTTTGCCGGTAATTATTCGTCATTTCACGATTTTTTAATGAAAGTTACCTTTTTTGGTGATTTTTTGATGAAGATTGTACATCCCGCAAAATACGTAAGCTCCATTTTTTTTATTTAATTTTTTTTTTTTTTTTTTGTGTGTCCCGTCACCGATTTTCTTGCGTATTTACGTGCTATAGCACGTCTGCGGCATCTCTGGAATTTTGGAAATTGCTTCTAATGTAAAAATTTCCAACATTGAAGCAAAATTTAAAAAAGACATAAAATAAGCGAAGATGCTTTTTTTAAGGAATGTTCGTAAAAATCATATTTTTTTGTTATACACAAATTTTACTTTGCAGGCACTTAGAAAGCAAATTAAGGGGGAGTTCAGTGCACAGATGAATTGCATATAGTTTCGACTTTATAAGTATATCCAGAATTTTATATGTCAATTTGCAGCGAACCAAAATTGTCCCAAAAATACTGGACCAAGTCTACAGGGCTTGAAATTCAATTTTCCAGAGGAGGGGAGACTCCCTTCCAATATTTATAAATGGAGGGGAGTTTAGCTGCTTGGGAGGGAGAAAAAAAAATCTTTAAAACCTACTGTTTAATGTGCTATTTAAAGAATTACACAAATACAGACATGACAAAATACCACTGAAACAATTTTTATTAAGAAATTGTTATGCAAAATGAGATTTTTTATTTAAAAAAAAAGTCTCGATTTTATATAGTCTATTTAATTTTCAAAGGGATAAATTCTCTTCTTATGCTAATTACTTTTGTTTCAGGTCAGGCGTGATTCTGGAGAATTTTTTTTTTTTTTTCGGAAATCGTCGAGGGGGGTGATTCCGCAAGTTACTCCCCCTGCGAGGGGATTATCCGCGATCTTCAGACGAAATTAGCGATTTATCTGCAAAATTTTAGCAAAATTGGCGATTTATAGTGATCTTTTGTCGAAATCGTCGGTTTTTCCGCGATCTTTTGACGATATCGGCATTTGTTACGACGATCTTTAGACAAAATTTGCATTTTTACGTGATCTTTTCTCGAAAACGGCGTCTTATCCCCGCGATCTTTTGACGAAATCGCCGTTTTTCTCGTGATCTTTTGATGAATCGGCTTTTTTGTTTAAAATGATCGTTTGACAAAATATTTTTAAGTGATCTTTTATCGAAAACGGCGTTTTTTCCCACAAATTTTAGATGAAATCGACGTTTCCCCGCGATCTTTAGACGAAATGAGCATTTTATCTGCGATGTTTGATGAAATTGCCGGTTTTTTTCCGCGATCTGCACAGGAAATTCGCGTTTTTTATGTCTTTTGACAAAGTTTGTTTACAAAAACACTGACGAAATCGTCGTTTTCCACGAAATATTGACGAAATGTGTGCTTTTTCGGCGATCCTTTTACGAAATTTGCATTTCTCCGCGATTGTTTTTTCCGTGCGCAAAACTGTACAAGTTGGCAACTATGCGAAATTGATAACTCAATTTCAAATTTTTGGAAATTTCGAACGAGAACTACCCCTAGTTCAGGCTGATTTTAGTGAAAACACAGAGTCTAAAGTAAATCCCCCCCCCCCTCCTTTTACACAATCCACTATAACTTTTCAGAAAATTTGCTGTAAATTAAAAAAAAAGCACCCTTGGAGAATCCTTTGATAAATTTGGTGTATTCCCGCGATCCTTTAAAAAAATTCAAATGCAGGGACGTGCTAAGAGAAAACTACACTTGGGGCAAAGTTTCAATTTAGTGTTCTTTTTCTTCTTACCGGCCAAAAATAATGTTGGTTGTAGAAAATCGGTGCCTCTAAGTTTCTGCACCTGACTGCCTCTTCGCCCCCACCTGCCCCTTTTCACACGACGCTGTTTATATGGCGATCCTTTCACAAAATTCCCATATTTTCTGCGATGTTTTCACAAAATTTGCGTTTATTCCGCAATCATTTCGTGAAATTCGCATTTATTTCACGATCCTTTCACGAAATTCGTGTTTATTCCGCGATTTTTTTTTTTTTTTTAAGAAATTCGTGTTTTATTGAGATCTTTTAAGGAAAGTCGAGTTTTTTTTTTCGCGATTCTTTGAGAAAATTTCCGTTTTTATCGCGATAATCTAACAAAATTTTCTGCAAACGATTGATGAAATTGATTGTGAAAATATGCAATTCAGCTCTGTTTCAAAAGCTATGAAAAATCGGTAATTAGCCCGGAAATTCAGACATAACTATCCAAATTTCGGGGTTGATAAACGATGTTTCATAACATTTGAAATCGAATGCATTAATTTTTTCGAAATTTTGAAACGGACTCCATTCTCGCGACAGTAAATCGCACGAAACTTGTCAATTGATCGCGAGGAAAAAATGCAAAATTTGACGATTGGTTGCGGTAAAATAGCGTGAATTCCATCGATTTTTCGCAGCAAAATGTCATTCAGTCACACAAAAATATCACAAAATTCGCAAAAAAAAAAAGGAAAGTTAATTGTAGTTTCAAAATGCAAAATTTTTCGGAAAATTTGGGGATTTTTTTTCGGGCGGGAGTTTTTTGCCTACGATGTTTTTTTGGGTGGGATTTCAAAATTTCGGGCGCGAATCCCGCCATCCCGCCCTGAAATTCAAGCCCTGGTCTACTATCAGAAAATAATGGTAACCCATTAAGTAAGCAAAGTTTGCTTTTGCGAAGAAGGTATAACAAAAAGATAAATTAGCCTTGAATATTCACCCAGAGATGGCCCTCATTAAAATGAATTATTTGTTCTACTTAACTGTTTTTTAAAATTTATGTATTTACCATTTGCTAATTATATATCTCTCCTCACTCTCGCTTAATGTTTTTTTTCTTTACAAATATTTAAAATGCTGATTTCTATGCTCTTTTTTTTTTTTTTTTTCCCCTCTTAAATCTGATTTTTTTTTTTTTTTTTTTTTTTAATTAAGCATAAGGTGGCTATAAATGACCAACTGAAAAACAAGATGGGGTTCTCATTGTGTTTCCATCCTTTCTGTTCCCATCTTCAGAAGTCAAAATTCCGTCCTGTGGACGGAAAACTTGCACTCATGATCACAATCAGGGTTCGTACAGACTCCTTGGACTCCTTAGAACTACTTACATAAACAAAGTACTCCTTAGAAACTCCTTAAATTGTATTGCTGTTTAACAAGCAAGCAAAATTGCTCCCAAAAAAAAAAAATTCATTATTGTAAAACGCACGGTAAACCCTTTATGCATGTCATTCATCAGAAGTGAAGTAGTGATTGGTTGGGATCATACTAATAGCCACCAGAGTTATTTACTTTTCATCCCCGGCCATAAGGGAAATAAAAGTGGAAAGAATAATCCAGACACACCTTTAAGCTTACAATTTCAAAAAGTGATTACACTCTTTAATTCCTTCATAGCTAGATATACAACTTTGATTTCTTCTTTATAATACGATTCATCATCCTCAATTTTGCTGATAACGATGTATTCAGGGGTGATTCTCATCCAAAATTTCAGAAAATTTAAGGCATCCTCTTCCAAAAATTCGAAATTGGGTTATCAGTTCCGCATAGTTTCCAACCTGTTTGGTTTTGCACACCGAAAAAAAATCGCTGAGACATGCAAATTTCGTGAAAGGATTGCCGAAAAAGCACACATTTCATCAATATTTCGTGGAAAAACGACTATTTTGTCAATGTTTTTGTCAACGAACTTTGTCAAAATATTGCTGAAAAACGTGAATTTCCTGTGCGAATTGCGGTTAAAACAGCAATTTCACCAAATATCAGATAAAATGCTAATTTGTCTGAAGACAGCGGGAAAATGTCGATTTTGTCTAAAGACTGCGTATATAATGCTGATTTCATTAAAAGATTGCCGGAAAAAATGCCGTTTTCAATAAAAGATCGCTTATAAATATTTTGTCAAAAGATCATTGAAAAAAAAAAAAAACGCAGATTTCATCAAAAGATCATGGAAAAAACTCCAGTTTCCATTTTCGAGGAAAGATTGTGTAAAAATGCAAATTTTGTCTAAAAAACGCGATTTCATAAAAAAGAAACATGGCAAAATGCCGATTTTGTCAAAAGATTGCAGAAAAACCGCCGATTTCGACAAAAGATCGCAATAAATCACCGATTTTGCTAAAATATCAGAGATAAATCGCTGATTTTGTCTGAAGATCGCAAATAACCTCCCTCGCTCTTGCGGAATCGGAGCTGTGCAAGTGCATGCCACATAAATAACAACAAAAGCGGCAAGTACTTAAAATTTTTTAGACTCCTTGGATTTTTTCTTCCCAACTCTGTATGAACCCTGACAATACATTTTTATGTATGTGATGGTCAACTGATTCGATAGTACCAAATAATAGTAGAAAAGGACAGTGGCTCGGATTTTAAGTGATATTTGAAACATATTTTCAGGCATACGATTGCAAAAAGAAAAAAAAAAAAAAAAAAAAAAAAAAAAAAGAGAGAGGAAAAGCACGTGAAACGGGAAAATAAGAAATTATTTAAAATAGCTTGTGTTTAAACATGTGCTATATTAAATAAGATTATTTTATTCAAAAAAAAATTATACTTTTCAAATGCTGCTTTATTTCAAGGGGGTAGGGGGAATCAATAATTTATGCAATTACTATTAGTAATTTTAAACTGAAAGATTCTACTTAAAGTCCCAAATTCTGATTCAATGTTTTTCACACAGCAGTCTTTGCTAGTTGTCCAATTCGCATGTTCATATACTTTTCTCAATAAATATGGCAAGTTAATCACGTATTTTTCTTGCAATCTTTTGGCAAAATTTGCATTTTTCTCCGAAATATGCATTTTTTTTCGCGATCTTTTGCCGAAATTAACGTTTTTCCAACCTTGTTTACTTCAAATTTGCGTTTTCCCCCACGATTCTTTGATTGAATTTGTCTTTTCCCTGCTATCTTTGAAAGAAACTTAAGTTTTTTTTCCACGATTCTTTGCGTTTTTCTGCTATTTTTTGATGAAATTAGCGTCTTTCTCCACCATTCTTTGACAGAAAAATTGCTTTTTCTCTGCTGTTTTTGAACAGAATTAGGTTTTTTTTTTTTTTCGCTATGCTTTGCGTTTTGCCTGTAATTTTTTGACAAACATCGCATTTTTTGCCAAAATTTGCAATTTTTTTAGATTTTTTGCTAAAGTTTGAGTTTTTTCCATGATCTTTTGACGAAATTTGCATTTTTTTCGTGATTTTTTGTCGAAATTTGCATTTTCCATAGCAATTTTTTACCGAAATTCGCGTTTTCCTCACGATTCTTTGAAAGAATTTGCTTTTTCCCTGCTATCTTTCAACGAAATTAAGAGTTTTTTGTACGATTATTTGCGTTTTCTTCACTATTGTTTGATCAAATTCACGTCTTTAGTCAAAATTCGCAATTTTTCAACAGAATTTGCGATTTTTTGAAAGAATCCATGCTTTTCTCGCTGTTATTTGCAGGCCTCGCAGCGTTCCTATAATTCCTATAAATTTGAAAAAATTCCTATTCTTATATTTTTCATCCCTCCACCCAGGCATGATATTTTTCTGCAGATCTGCGATTTTCCTCTTTTTTTTTTTTTTTTTTTTTTTTTTTTTTTTTAATCATTTTCCGCTTTTTTTTATATTGTCAAAAGATCGTGGAAAAACGTCAATTTCATTGAAAGATCGCGTGAAAAAATAAGATTTTCAAAAGTCTCGAAAAAAATGCTATTTTCGTCTAAAGATCACAAATAAATGCTATTTTCATAAGAATAAAACCGCGATTTTCATCAGAAGGTCACGAGAAAAACTTAATTTTTATCAGAAGATCACTCCCGTGTGAAATGGCAAAAAATCGGAAAGTGAAAAAAAAAACCCTGGAAAATTGTGAGTCTCATGCCTGCATTTTGCAGGGTCTGCGCGGTAGACCCGCAGACCTGGAAGCAGTTTATGCAGTGTGCTATCAATAGGCTGTAAAAAAAAAATATTATTGTTACTGGCTGGCTTCATCCGCTAGTAGGCCTTTCATTTTTTATAAAATTTCGAAACGGACGAATGTTGAAATGTAGTCCCCTCCTTTTTTATAAAATCTCAATACGAATTAACGCCCCCACTGATTACGGCAGCTTGTAGCAGGTGTCCTACGCATGCACTGCTGGGACTCCCTCCTTTACATCAGGACCACTTATTAGGGCCTTGCTTCCTCCAATACTGTATAGCAGGCATGCTACACATGCACTGCCAAATTCTTCAATTTGGTTCCTTGAATTCACATAAAGTGTAGAACCGAACAAAACTCAAACTGCATCCCTAGGCAGTGTATAGCAGGTGTTGGACTGCCAGAAGTTCTCTTTGTTTTCGAAGCAAGCTAAACTTGAACTGTGTCCCTGCTACTTTCAGCAACTTTGTAATGCTTACGCGCTGCCAAGTGTCTCCCTTTTTTTTCCCAACAAGAGTCTAACTATGTTCCTGGTACCTACGACAGCATATTGCAATCGTACTGTGATGCACTGCTGAATTGCATAGGGGCTTCTAATAATATGAAATCTCGAAGCAAGCAAAACATGAACAATGTCCTTACTGCCTATGGCAGCGTATAGCTGTCATAGGCAGCTATGACATCTATGGCAGCTATGACTCAGCAATACGTGTTGTACACACATTGCTGAGAATTCCTCTTTTTTACCGGGGCCACTAATTATATGAAATCTTGAAGCATGCTAACCTCGAACTCTGTGCATGCTGATGCACTGCCGAATTTTTCAATCGTGGTCCTTAAATTCACATAAAATGTAGATCCGAACTAAACTCAATTTGTGTCCTAGCTGCCTAGGATAGTGGACAGAGGGTTTCATTAAATATTTCTTTCAAAACAACTTATTCCTTAATTAATAAATCCAGACTATTAATTTATAATAAACTTTTGTAGAAGTTATAACACCAATAAATTTAATTTTAAAATAATCATAAAAGGAAGCTATTTATATTAATCAAATTATTTAAATAAAATCCAAAATTTAAGAAATTTAGCAGATATAAATAAAATTTAAAATTTTTAAAAGCAAAAAAAAAAGGTTTAAAATTAAATTTAAAATGCTGAATCGGGTTAATAAATTGCAAAAGTTTTTTAAATAGAAAAAAAAAAGTTATGAATATCAAATAAATGAAACCCAAATAATATAAAGCCTTAAATTGGCCAAGCTATAGTGTCAAGATCAATCTAGGTAGAAATAAAATTATCAAAATTATTCAGCCTTCAATTGGTTAGACTAGAGCAGGCATAATCTGAATGAATAGAAGTACTCTGATGTATCTTCCACTAGAATTTAAAACGGCCTATAGAAGCACTGATTACAGACAAAAATATCACATAAAATCTGAAATTGTTTTCAAACAAAAAAAAAAACCTGAGCAAATTAAAAACGCAGTGAATAATTTAATAATTTTATTTTTGTGCTTATATATGAATAATTTTTTTTATTCATATGTAAGCACAAAGTACGATCCTCCCCCCTTTCTTAAAAACGCAGTGTGCATGCACAGGATTTTCCTGAAGCGAGAATATTTTCTCCACCAAATGGCATATTTGAGCACTTGAATAATGAGCATATTAAAAAACTACTTTGATTAGTGATCGACATGGTATTGATGAGAAGCTTGTATGGAGCTCGAAAAATTCCAAAAATTATTTTTATTGTGTATTTTTTCACACCTTTTTAAATGTCTGAAATAAATTAAGTGTATTTAATAATCTTATAGTAATTTCAGTTACAAAGACATAATTTACTAGCTGAATGATAATGTACTGAAATTGCTTAGTTTGAGAGAAGCTAGAATGAAAAAATAAATAAATCCTCAGCCACCATAAACACAGAAAGACATGCTTTCATTATTGTATATGACATATATATAAAAGCAAGTCGGCAATTTTGTAAATAAAAATAAAACATTTTACAATTATATTTAAAATATATGCATTTTTCAATAAATATTCAAGAAAATTCCAAAATTTCCTAATTGTCAAAATTCTATCATTGAAACAGTCATTTTTTAAAAGGAACATGCATTTTCACACATAAATTTCTAGCATTTTATTTACGACTGCATTAGTTTTCCCTTGTGTCTCTGAATTCTTACTAAGCATATGTGGTTTGGCATTTGTTTTTCTAAAATGTAGAAGAAAACTAATACATAACATATCATTACTAGGACTTCCCTCAGAGGGATTAGTCTGAGCGATATTGCTAAGAATACACATTTAATAACTTGCGATAAGTAAAGAAAATGAGATGTTACCTTTAATTGGTCTTTCATTGTGATAAAATATGATGAAAATAAGCATATTGAATCATAGAATTACAAAATCTTATATATAAAGTTGCATATACTATTTTTATAAAAGAAAAACAAACCATGCATGGAAATAAAATTGGAAATATGCAAAATGTTAAAAGTAATACAGAAAATAAAACACCAAATTCTCTATATTGGAAATATAACTCTTTGAAATGATGTCATGTGCATAAACAGAAGTTTCGCACCGATACCCGAAGTCCATATAACAGCGAAGTAATGTGAAGCGTATTAAATACAAGGTAGTAAGACACTTAGCCAAACGCAGGTAATAAATCGCCAAATATTGTTCTTTTCGCCCTCTCTCGAAATGCATTTTTTCCGTACATTTAAAAAACACGATTTTGAGTCATCTTATTTAAAATTCAAATAAACAAATAAGAGGAAGCAATAATAGCATAAGTAAAAACATTTTATTTCAGCATCAAGGAATTGTATCGTAGTTACACATGTGGAAAAAAGCTGCTTTTGGCCAAAAAACGTAGTCTCCACTAAATTTGAATCCGATTAAAAAAAGTACCGTGATTAATTAAAATGTTATAGGCAGAGCTGCCAAGTCTCCGGCATTTTGGATACCGGTATTTTAATACAGAAAATGTTTTATTAAATTGGAACATTCTGGGGATTTAAAAAAAAACTTTTCCAATAAGAAAATTCTGCTATGCAATAAGCGGGGGCTTGGCCTCTCTGTATAGGAATATTTCGTAATCTGCTTTTTAACCTAAAAAAAAGCAACGACCATTTTTCGGGTACAAAAAGTATTTCTAATTGTTCCATTTTGCATACAAGGTACTGATTGTAATATTGATACATCTATGGGATAAATTTACAATAATTTTTCAAATCCCATTTATTTCATTAAAAATATAAATCTTTTATTCATTTAGTTTAAAATAAATGGTTTTTAACTAATTTCATAATACTTTTGAAATATCACTTTTCATTGGCCATTTTTTAAAGCATTTAGAAAATGGTTGTTGTTTTCAGTCAAATATAGACTTTGGTCTGTCCGCATTTTATGTTATTATTATTATTATTTATAAATGGTGGAGAAATATTCATACTTAATCCATAACATACATAATATATGGCTCTGTTATTACATAAGTCACCTTTTTATTATCATAAAAATTATGTTTTTACTGATTTTTATTATCTCAATAGGAAAAATTTTGGGCTTTGAGCAATAGATGCATTTCATTTATTTATTTATTTTAACAAAATTCTTTGTATTTAGAAGAATTTTTATTTAAATAGGAAATCCAAATGTCGCTGTTAATAAAGAAGAAATTTACAAAAAAAAATTAACAAAACGAGTAGACGCATACTATCAAATATGGAAAAACGACGAATCCAAAAAAGACGTCGTATGAAATATCATCTTTTAAAGCAAAAAAACGAGGTCTGATTATCGAGCCTACTGATTACGAAATGTGCATTACATTAAAAAAAATACTGCAAATATTGCTTTTTTTTCTTCTTTTGTGCAGTTTTGGCTTCGAAAGGTGCGCTATGTTGCAAAAAGATATAAGCGACTATGAAAACACGCTTGATAAACGTTCATGCTCAGTTTTACAAATAAATATGGCACATATATGCCCTATACACACCGAGGTACCTAATTGGTGCCAAAATGGCGTTCAGGTGCCTAACATGCTGGTTATCATATAAATGTTATAATAAATTGTTTGTTCTAAAAATATTATCATTTATTGATTGTTATTTCTTTTTTAATAACAGAAAATGTTTCGTTTATTCATTTTTTTCATTTTGAAATAAATAAATAACGTGTTGTTATAGCATGCTATATGCATCTGGTAATCAAAACGATGTTTCGCCTAATTGGCATAAAAAATCTCGCCAAACCCGGTGCTTATATCTTTAGTATATTACCTCAAGTATTTTATTTATCTATACTATTATTGTTTTTACATACCACTTACTTCTTCTGGTATATAGAAATAGGTAAGTGGCTCCTTTATGCAGTATAAATTGTATAAAACTTTAAAAAATAGCCCCGTTGCCCCTTTTTGGATCGAGTTTAAAAAAAAATCAATGTCTAATTCCAGTATTGCTCCCAGGTATGCATACATACTCCATATTTCAAAGTTGTATGCCAACAGGAAACGGATGAAAAATGGGAAAAAATGTCACATATGCACCAGGGTACATAATTGGCGTCAAAATGGCATTATTTTACCTGAGATGGTAACCCGGCTTTATTTATTTATTATTTGTTTATTTACTCATAAAATGTTTATTTACTTTCACTTCCTTCTTTTAATTATATAAAATATATCTTTTTATAGTTGTTAATTATTATTATTATTTTATTTACTGTAAGTTCTTTTTGAAAATAGAAAATAATTTAAAAATGTGTATGTAAGCGTTATTTGAAAAGGGAGTTTTCGCCAAATGGGCTTTGAAAAAAATTGCGCCAAATCCGATGCGCTTGTGGTATCCGTGCCGAAAAATTAGTGACCAGAATTGACTTCCACATACAAACAAAATGTAAGTTAAAAGAAAACATGCAATGAAAATAAATATAAAGGGAAAATGATGTCATAAAAGAAACTTTTTATTTAAAAACGTAATTGTTTCTAATTTTCACACGCGAAATATGTAAAACATTCTTTTAGCGATCAAAAAGTGCTGTTAAGAGATTATCACAAAATCTCAAAATCAAAGTTTTTATGACATTTTTAATATAATATAAAAAAATAACAATTTTATATTCCTGCATGATTAAATTTTAAAATGTTTTATTGCATTCAATATTTCTGAGTGCAAAAATGATTACTATTTACTCCATGTACTGATTCGGTTATCTACGAAAATGTCCAGCCGGTGAAAATCACGCTCACCAAATTTCTGTGACGTATGCACATAAATTGTGCTTTTTTATCAGTTTTTTTATTATAACTTTTAAACTATTTGGAATTAATTTTTAAAAGTAGGTGCATTCACCAGATTACCTTCATAGGTACCTATTGGTACAAACAGAATCAAAATCCGACAAGTACTTTTTGAGATTTGCTTGACGAAAATTTTTTTGAATTTTAATATCGTTACGTATCTCTGAGTATAAAGACTTCGCTTCGCTCAGACAATTAGTGTTTAAGCGTTGTACAAAAAAAAAAAAAAAAAAAAAAATTATCATCATTTTTAAATATTTAATACGACATTTATTATATTGCTAACTAAGTGTAGAATCAACAGAATGTCCAACTCGGGAATCAAATCTGGAACTGGAACTCTTCAAAAGGTTTTTTTTCCACTTTGTTGGTTCTATGTTTAGTTAGCAATGTGATAAATCATGTATTAAATATTGATTAATTTCGAGTGTAATTTTCCTTGCAGTAAATTAAGAAAATTAATTTAAAATAAGTGGGTAAGTGTAATCGAAGATCGCATGGAGAGTTTGTTTAATATCTCCTTCAAAACTCATTTTTTCATTAAATTAACAAATGAAAAACAGTTTTTCGGCGCTATTTTTTGGATTTCTTTGCCAATCGTGTCAACCAGAACAGAATATTACCAGAATCTTTCCCTAAATGTTTCCTCGATCGCATAAATTTTTTGATTTCTCTATCGGAATCTGCAGATTTAGTGAAGGTATGCAAGTAAATAAAATTATGAATAAAAGTAAAATATTGCAAAGCTTAGTAAATTTAAGAGAGACCAAAGTGGTCACCAGAGGTGGCTCTAAATTTAAATGAATAATCTACACTGGTGTCCAAAATTTAAGCATAATTGGTAATTAAGTAATTATTTTTAAGTAATGAAAGAAATATGAATCGGAATGTGCTGAAACTCCAGTTGTATATACAAAATAGTACGCGTCACATATTTTCGCGAATAGTTTTCCCCGAAATCGAACAGGGGACCGTCAACAAATTGAAAAAGAACGAAGATCTTTTGGATAACCCTGTCAAAACTAATGTAGCAAAAGCGTTCAAACTGCACATTATGATTAATTGGCTTATTGTAATGTACTGTGTTAATTTTTACAAGGATAGCATGTATACTCGTAGAGAAATTAAGGTTTTTATAAAAACAGTCCTAAGTATTTTGCTTATAATTTGCAGAGTTCTTAATATAAAATAGTGTTCTTTTTTGAAAAAATGACAAACATCATCGTACACAATACCCTGTCACCAGAATTTAAAAATAATAAAAATTGTATGAAAAATGAGTATGTTTAGTAAATAATTTTTCATTGCGCATGCGTCAACGATATCAAAATGTCATTTGCATATTGTGTTATCTAAATGTATAGAGCAACTTTTGTAAAAGTTTCAAAAACATAGCTTGAAAATTCTGAAAATGGGAGCCTATAGAATCAACTCAAAAACCTTTATTCCCTAAATGAAGCAAAAAGATGAGGGGCTGTATCCATATTCCATTGTTTAGTGCCTACACAATATTGCACGTACAACTATATTTAGGTAAAACCCCTGATTTTTTTGCTTCCTTTAGGAATAACGGATTTTGAGTTGATTCTATAGGCTCCCATTTTCAGAATTGTCAAGCTATGTTTTTGAAACATTTACAGAAGTTGCTCTATACATTTAGCTAACACAATATGCAAATGACATTTTTATATCGTTGACGCATGCGCAATGAAAAATTATTTACTAAACATACTCATTTTTCATACAATTTTTATTATTTTTAAATTCTGATGGCAGGGTATTGTGTACAATGATGTTTGTCATATTTTCAGAAAAGAACTTTATTTTATAATAAGAACTCTGCAAATTATAAGCAAAAAACTTGGAAAAATTTAGGACTGTTTTTATAAAAACCTTAATTTCTCTACGAGCATACATGCTATCCTTGTAAAAATTAACACAGTACATTACAATAAGCCAATTAATCATAATGTGCAGTTTGAACGCTTTTGCTACATTAGTTTTGACAGGGTTATCCAAAAGATCTTCGTTCTTTTTAAATTTGTTGACGGTCCCCTGTTCGACTTCGGGGAAAACTCTTAGCGAAAATATGTGACGCGTACTATTTTGTTTACACACCTGGAGTTTCAGCACATTCCGATTCATATTTCTTTCATTACTTAAAAATAATTACTTAATTACCAATTATGCTTAAATTTTGGACACCAGTGTATATATATAAAAGAAAGTGGATTTCGTATTAATCACAGCACAAAAAAATCTACCGAACCAAAAATCCTGAAAATTGGGGTAAAAATACTTCTTATAACACCAAGTGCCGCTAAGAAGGGATTTTCGAAAATTCCACCTCTAGGGAGGGTAAAAAAAAGAACGAACTTTTAAAAAATTATTTAAAAATCAGATTTGTAGTTATTTTTCAATTGATAACATATTTTAGTGTATTTTTTCATGCTGAATCCAATAGTACTAAGCAAATTCTTTTAAATTCAGTAGTTCATGACATACTTTACATTATCCTAATTTGGTGATGTCTTCGGCAAGAAAACCTGAAATTTTTGAATCCTTATCTATATATGTAAAAGAAAGCCTGGATTTCTTATTAATAACAGCACAAAAAAATCTACCGAACCAAAAATCTTGAAAATTGGGGTAAAATTACTTCTTAAAACACCGAGTGCCGCTAAGAAGGGATTTCAGAAAATTCCACCCCTAAGGAGGGTAAAAAAAAAGAACGAACTTTAAAAAAATTCCTTAAAAATCGACTTTTGTAGTTATTTTTCAACTAATAACATATTTTAGTATATTTTTTCATGCTATATCGAATGGTACTAAGCAAATTCTTTTAAATCCAGTAGTTCATGAGAAATTTTACATTTTCCTAATTTGGCGATATCTTCGGCGCAAAAACCTGAAATTTTCAATCCTTATCTATATGTATAAAAGAAAGTCTGGATTTCGTATTAATCACAGCACAAAAAAATCTACCAAACCAAAATCTTGAAAATTGGAGTAAAAATACTTCTTATAACATCAAGTGCCACTAAGAAGGGATTTTCGAAAATTCCTTCCATAAGGGGGTAAAAAAGCAAACAAACTTTTAAAAAATTTCTTAAAATCAGAATTTACAGATATTTTTCATCTGATAACATATTTTAGTGTATTTTTTCAAGCTGAATCAAATGGTACTAAGCAAATTCTTCTAAATTCATTCGTGAGATACCAGCGTATTTCTGACCAACGTAGCGGGCGAAGGCTGCTAGTAATTTAATAAATATAAAAAATATTTCATTTCATGTGCCAAAATAGATGATAAATATGATTTAATACATGATGAAATAAAAACAAATAAGCATGTTTTTACGTGATCTATTTAATCCATTAATTTATATTACATAATAATTTTACTTAAACTTGCATGCAACAATTCGAAGAAATGAAATTTCAATTTTGAAATTTACGCTATTACAAATTTTTAAGCTTTTAAATACCCCACATTTTAAAGTTTTACATCATCATTTAGGGAAAAAAATATGATGAATAATACATTATGGCAGCGCCACCTGTTGAACGATTTGCACAAAATTGTAATGAACACCATGTCATATCAAATACTAACTAAATCTAAAGTTTTATAAAAATCCATACATTAGTTCTTGAGGTATGACTATTGTGGAAATTGTAAATAATACAGCATAGCAACACCACCTGTTGAGTGATATGCAACAAAAACTAATCAGATCTAGTTTAAATCAAGGTCTAACAGAATCTAAAGTTTTGTGCCACAAAATTTTTGTCACATACAGACAGTATGTAAAACTATGTTTTTCGGGTTCTCTGACCCCTAAAACATGTAAATCTGTTGTAAACCAGATTAAAAAAAAATTCATGAATCCAATATTTTCTTATAAAGATAGAAAACTAGTCGTTGGAGGCCACCGTAATACTTACCCATCATGGATATGCATGGCACAATATATGAAAACATAACACATGTAAACAATTTATAAAATGCATTACAATTCCAAAACAAAATATAAACGTATATTTAAGTATTTTTAACACATAATCATGCTCTATTAATGAATTTCTGATGACCCAATTTCGATAAATTGTATGAAACGCCAAACTATTCAAGTAGCACTGAATTGCATCCTTATAACTCCAAAAATAATAATCATATTCATTAATGGTTTCTTGCATCGAATTAAGTATCTCATTTCCAATTAAAAGATATCTTTGAATTGAAATTTGAATGAAATACAGGGTCATGAAAAATCAAATAATGTGGAAAATAGGATTAGAAATATCTCAACAACTAATTATCCGATTGACTTCATTTTTTATGCAAAATTTGTGTTATTTTATTGCCTTTAACGTCCACTCCTTAAAATAAAATAAAAGAAATTTTTCATCAGAACGAGTTTTTCGAGAGTCCGAAAAAAATAGTTCTGGATAATCGAGGTTACTGTTATTAAATAGGCTTCGTCCCATTCCTACATACTAAGCACATACAAAATTTCAAATCTCTATCTCAATTTGTTCGGGAGATAGAGCGGTTACAGACAGAGGGACGGACGGCAATTTTTTTTTTTTTCTAAAAATATGTTTTTCGGAATCTTCAGTATTCAAAACGTGTAAATCCGTCAAAAATATTTTTTCGATTTTCAAAACGATTGCAAGACTTACCCTATACTACATATGATGGGTAAGTAAAAGTAAAAATCCTTTAAAACTTAATTTAAAAATTAAATAGAATTTTGATAAAAATCTCGTCAAGGAATTTTCAGTTATACCTTGGAGATACCTCCAAGTCTCATGTTGCAACACTGTTCTTATTCATAACAGTATGAGAGTCTACACGATATTTTTAAACTTTGTTTTATTAAAATAGATTTTTAAGATATTCATAAAATTGATTTTATTAAATTTCTTCTAAGTTTAAACAAAAATTATAGTTACAAAGTACGTTAAATTGAAATTATGAAAATTGTTATATTGTGACAAAGTACTGAAGTTTTCTCATAGCATTTGCTTCTTTTAACAAGTAAGAAAAATCATGCCTTAAGCATAAATTACGAAGCACTTTCCAACACTTCCTGAAATCATTAACAAAACTTTATTATCTAGGAAATAAGGCATTACTGTCCATAGCCAAATATGTTTTCCAATACTTTTGAACAGCCATGTATTTGATCTGCCGATTGATATATAAACTATATAATGAGTAAATTTAGACTTGGAAGAAAACTCTTATCTGCTTGAAATTTTTCTTTCAGCAATTTATACTAGGATTTGGAAAATTACTCAAATACTTTTATTCAGCTCTGTAGTTTACCTATTATCCTTATTGCATGCAAGTACTTCACTAAAATTTAGTTCATACAAAAATACACTTTAAACTGCTTAAATCACATTTCCAGAAATTACCTTCCATAGGCGACTCTGTATTCTGTTCTTTGTGTTACCTTGTATATCATTTTATTTATATTCTACAAACTATTCTTATTAAACTGTATGCAGTTCAACATAAAAATGCATCACCTATTTAAAAACCACCATTAAGTAGATTACGCTTATATTCAGTAACCTTTATGAGCTCTTTTGTGTAACTGTGTATATCTAAATAGTATAACTATTAGCATTTATAAACACCATATAATGTGCACGTACTTACAAGGAAGGTCTCCATACTTGGCATACTCAGAATTTTTTGAAAAAAATACTAATTAAACTACTCATGCGGGTAATAAAGGATCAATTAAATTTAGCGGTGGAATTACAAGAGGAAATATGTAAAAAAATAAAACACTTTCGAATATTTGGCGTGAAAAGACCAAGTGGCATGCGATTTGGCAAACAGCACTTTTCCCACCAGAAGCAAACGATTTTAATGTAACTGAAAATTGTTTCTTGATAGATTTTTTAAATGCATTTAAATTGTATTTAATGAATTTAACCATAAACAATGAGAGAATTTAATATATTCTATACATATATATATATTGTATTCCATATGTATATTGTTTATTGCTGTAGTTATTTAATTTACCTCTGGAAAAAATTATTTTCATAAATGAAAAATTCATATTGAGAAACAATAATTTCATAGATTCAGGCATATTCAAAAATAAAAGTAAGCTGTTTCCATGACAACAAAATCGAGTCGACAATGTTCAATTGGACTTTGAGCTTGAAACAATTTTAGTTAATTTAAATTATGAATTTCGTTTTAAATCGCAAATTTTGATGATTAAATTTGAATATAAATGCATATAAACATCAATATAACAAAATTATACTTAAAACTAAAACTGTCAAAACTAAAATTATTTAAATTAAATTTATCTAAACAAGTTCAGCATGACACTTTTTTCCTTTTAAATGTATTTGATGTGAAAAAGTATTTTTTGAAATTGCATTCTGTTGCCAAACAAGGATAAATCACCAAATAACGAAATTTTCATTAATTTTTTATGGACACTGCTATGAGGTTCTGCCAAAAAAATTTTTATAAACATATATAGCCTCATGAAAAGAACATTCTGTATTTTTTTTAGATTTTTCAGAGTATGCCCGTATGGAGACCTTTCTTGTTAGTGAAACTTAAAAGATCATATATAATTGAAAATGAATTTCATCCATCCAACAGCCATCATCCATAATATACAGTACTTCGGATAGAATATACTATTTGAAATATTTTGTGTGTCCCTGTAAATAGTATGCACTTCATATTATGCGTGAAATAACTCATATAGCCTCAGCGACGTATATCAATTGGATTATACATGAAATCATTTATCATAATTAAAATATGTCACAAATAATTTCCCCCTTTATTATTATGTAATAATTCTTTTATGTGGCCCTGTACATGAATAACTATTTTTTTCACAGCATATTTTACAGAATACATATTTTAGTGCAATTTGTAGATGCATATAAATTTAAACATGTTTGATCAGATGAACCTTTAAAATTCATTTGAAATTACTTTTTTCATAGGCCGTAATGTAAAAGAAAACTTTTGACTGCCCTTGTAAATAAACTAATCATGATAGACACTTCATTTTCTATAGGATTCGTGCTAGGACAAATCTATATAATAAAGGCCAAACGTATCTGTGCGTAACGCATACGTCATGTTTTGAATGGCAACACTTTCGATGGAATTTCGGTTTTGCAATTTTCACTATTGTAAATTTTTAAACTTCTAGACATGGCACGTTTTCAATCTTTATACCATCGTATAGAGAAAAAAATGCACTTTTAAATGCCGTTTGTTAGAAAACTGTATCTCAATTTGTTTTTGAGATATTAATTTTTTTGTAGTTTTTGGTTCAATTTCTCTAATGGTGGCAACTTGAGTATCGCATTTATATGGGAAAAAGAGGAAAAATAGTCATAGAGTAAAAAAGAAAAAAAAAATAGAGATGCAGTTTAGTGGCTGGAGGTGACGCCAAAAATGTAACTCTAAAATTCGCTGCATTGCATCAAACACAACGGCGTGCTTTCACAAAAAAGAAAAACTTTTAGTGATGCAATTTTAATTCATAAGATAATGAAATGCTATTTTATAATGATAAAATATATTCAGATCTTTTTCATTTGGAGAAAAAATTAATTTAAAAAATTCGGTCTCTGTTCCATGTGATTGTTTTGTTTGGGCCGAATGAGAGACTTATATTGGAAGAATAACGCCCATCAAATCGTTTTAATAGCATACTGCACCTCCATCTATCTCTTTTCTCCATGGAAAATAACAGATCACTGTATATTTTAGTTGTCATTTTTTCATAGCAACTGAAAAAAATAGTAATTAAAAACCTGTTATGTCAATGTATCGTCGGCTATAAAACCCGGTGAATGTTGTTGGTTTTATTTCGTTTTTATCTATGAATTTAGTTAATTTTAGTTCGTTGTAAACTTACTTAACAAAAGATACATCAATTAACCTTTACAAAAATGTATTTTAAAGAATATCTGGGTGTCATATTTTCTTAGTTGTTTTTAAAAACTGAGAATGCAATTTTATTCTTTGGCGAAATCTTTGGCTAATAACTGCGTCTAATACGCAGGGCTGTAGTGAACAATAGGGAGGGCTCAAGAGAATGTAGGGGGGCTCATAGTTTTTTTTCTCTCTCTCTGACGCTGAAAGATAAATGAGTGCATATTCATATTGTAGGTACTGTTAAAATAATAACTGTTAAAATAACTTCATGTTATGCTTAGAAAAGTATATGATGATGAAGTTTTGAGTGTATAACTGGTGCAAAATAGCCCATCATGTTAGCTTCCTATGTACAAATAGGATGAGGGAGTGTCAAAACACTTATTTTAGATACAATTTAGTAACTCTGCAAAACTGTTTAAAGGTTTCAAAACTAAATTAGATTTTTAAACAATGTTTCATTTGGATTTTCGGAACAGAAATTCATTGAGGGACCTTGGAATCTTTTCCAGGGGGCGAGGGGCTGAGCCGCCCATAGCGCCCCCCTAGCTACGTCCCCGCTAATACGGAAGTACCGATAATTTTTAAAGTTGTATATGATTACATAAATAATATGTTTCATATAAAATTGTTATTTGGAATTAGTTGGCAGTTTAAAAAGCCTATTACGCAGAAAAAATTTATTAGACTTTCCAATTTTAACTTTTAAAAAAGTTTTTCACCTTTACTTTGTGACCCGGGAACCCCGGGTTCAGTGTACTAGTGTCAATAACATCCAAAAATTTCATGGCCATCCGAGCATATTTATGAGAGTTAGAGCGCAGACGGACGGCCAGGCAAACTGAAAACATAAGCACTTTTCAACTTTGTTGGAAAAAGTCCCTAAACTTGCTTTGGACTAGCTATAATAAAAAATTTCATTGGGGATTTGAAAATATCTAAAAAATTTGTTCATGAATTCCGGTGTCAGTTGATAATTTCTCATTCTACTAACACAATTTTCCTGCGCCGGAAAGGGTTAAAAAATCCAGAAGGTATACAGTGTATACCCTCCTCCTACATCCCTGGATATGTCATATACCTTTTGGATTTTTTTAGAGAATATTGTATACCCTCTGTTTCTCATGAAAGCCGTACTATATACTCTCTGCGTCAATTGTATAATCCCTGGCTTTTTTTTATGACTATAGCCTTGATATTAAGATATATTTTTGTCATTTCATCGTATTAATATCTTAAATATTGAATTTGTTTCCACAATTATGATTTTTATAATAGAAATTTAAATAAAACTAGGAAAATTTTGTGTCCAGGGCCAGGGCACAGGCCCTGGGTGCCTGTGCGATAGTCGAGGCTGATAAAATACATTAGACTATCTTTATATTGAATTTGTTATAATCAGGAATTGTGCATATTATAAATCTGTGAATAATGTAGATCACTCTACACATTGTTAAATCTGGACCAAATCATTCATATTATTCATTTTAAAACTTGTTTGTTGTAATAATTACATTTTTTTCATTCATAAAGTTTTAAATTTAGGCGATAAAGCTGAAGAACTAATATATCAAATTTAATCTCTAAGAAATTGCATTTTTTTTTTTTTTTTTTTTTTTTTTTTTTTTTTTTTTATGTGGGAATACAGGTGCTTCTTAATTGCAAAATTTATTTACAATTGAGAAGTTGTGTGTTATATAGAGAACTGCATTATAAAGATCTTCTACTGTATTAATTGTATTGTTAAAAAAAAAAAATCATTGCTAAAAGAATAAAGCTTTGTAAAAAAAAAAAACTACAGAGTGTAGGTTTAGGTACAGCTGTATATACACTGTGTAAAAAAAGTAGGACACTGGATTTTTTTTTCTAAGAAAAGCTCAACTAATTAAATTATTAAAGAATTCATTATTTGTGTAATCTTTTACAACTAAATGAATATAAAATCATAGTAATCAAAAATAAATTATGAAGAGAATTTGCTTTGCATAACATATTTTATTTTGCTTACATGAAACTCTGTGAAAAAAAGTAGGAGGACATAAAAGTATTTTATATGAAAATTAAACCACTAGTAAGAAGTTTTCTTTCCATTTGCCTTAATGACTAGGAAAACTCTGTTTGGCACTGAATCATAGATTTCTTATATTTCACTTTCATGAAATTTGTCACAAACATCGTTAAGTGAATTTCAAAGCTCAACAACAAATCTATGCTGTTTATTTTCATTGTAGATGCGATAAACTAATGTAGCCAATATGCTTTCAAATTTGTTCAAGTCAGGGCTTTTAACTGGCCATGGCAAAACACAAACCCTATTTCTGTGGAACCAATTTTTAACACACAGGAGTGTGAATTATCCAGTCTCCTTCATCTAATTTTAAATTATAAGGAAGAAATTTAGATTCCAACAATCAAATGTATTCTTTATGGTTCTGTCTATTATTCATAATGATTACATTCATTTTCCCATCATATCTGACTGTTAGCCAGATCATCCAGCTTTTTGCTCCCATATGTCAAGCGGAATAAAATTCGTCCTTATTCTCAATACAAAGCCAACAGAACTGATATTCATCATGATCATATAAATTGAACTGAGTAACTGAGACTTCATCTGAGTAAATGACAGAAGTCCATACTGTGGTGCAAGACATCTGGTCTCTCACCCAAACTATGCATTTTTGTCCACTTGGATGGTATCTCTTCTTGAAAAATGAAGACTTTGGATTTTTTAAAGCAATTACAGTCGAACCTTGTTAACATGAACCTCAAGGAGAATCAAAATTTTGTTCATGTTAAAGTAATTCATGTTAATGAGGTTTGACTGTATACACAGCTTGACGTAATGCATGTTTTAGTTCTACTTGTATTCCGACCTTTGAAATTCATCATTTCATCAAAGTCATCATTTTTCTACATGTTTCTTTCATCACAAGTCATCAGTGTTTTAGGTCTTCTTGTCTTTATTTTCAGTAACATGATCTTCAAGATTTCTAAGATAATTTGATATATCAATTTTAGTAACATAAAACAATTTACAATCTCTGGTGCTTTTTACCTTCTTTTCTAAATGAGCACATCAAATGAATATTATCTAAAATATGATCAAATGGCTTCTCCTTTTTGAGAATTATTTAAAGATATTCCTTTAGACATTCTAAAAAAGAAATCAATCTAAAAATGAAGAAATATATATATTTGACAAAAACAATGAAGTTGCAATAGTTATTTACCTTATCTATGTCTATAGTAGAAGCATCCAATAAATTAATTTTTTTCAGAATTGTCTTTCTACTTTTTTTACTGTGCAATATTTAACCAAATTCATTTTTCTATAAGTTAATAGCTGTAATAATTAATTTTTTATGTCCTAACAAAGGAATGCATATAAAATGATACCATTAGAAAAACAAACTGTAAATATAAATCACAATTAAGTAAATTAAAAAAGAAAAAGTTGTGGGACCATGGTAACTGATTTTGGTAAAATTTTATACACAGATTCACTTTGAAATAAAATAAAAATATTTTGATCTAAGCTAATAATAAATAAACTTTAAGCTAACAATCAAAATTTCAAGAATGTAGACAAAACCTTGATGTTATGTCAACTTTTATACTTAAATAAAGAACTCTGAAATCTATTATTTTCTATTACTCATAAATAAATATGATCTATTTATATCTGAATTTTATTAAAATCTATGGTGTGTCAGCCAGAAATGATTTGCTTATTTTGTATGGAATCAACCATATACTATAAAAGTTCAGAGAGATGTGAGCCTAAATATCAACAAATCTTGCAATTCTGTATAATTTTATTTGTTCATTAGCTTTAACTCTTTTGTATTCTCTTTTTTAAATTAATATTATTTTTTAATATGTAACTCTTTCATGAGTTTAATAACTATAAGAAAACACTTAAATGCACTAAATTTCTCTTTAAATATACATTAAAAATATATGCATATTATTTCATTCATTTATTAAAACCTATTTATCAAACTACACTTTTAAAATAGACATATGGATTTTAACTCTTTTTGGAGAATTTTTCTCAGTAAACTTTAATATGAGATTACAAATAATTATTTGTATTTAATAAACATCATTCTCATGACTGTCCAATAGAAATTATTTGTAGGAGAAAGAGAGAAATTAGTTAAATTAATACTACAAATGCAGGCTCTCAGGAGTATATTTTTTCAATACAGTAGACTCCCTAAAATCTGCACATCTTTACAGGTGTAAACAATGAAATTTTCATTTTCAGATATACAGGCAAAAATTACAGAAGATTTCATCCCATATATATTTTGGTATGTAATTTTTAATAATATGACTGAACTCGTGGTTTTCCATAAAAGGAGTATAGATTTATTTATAAAAAGAAATCAAGATATTGCTAATATCACTGGTAAACCACAATATTTTTAACCTATACAGGGTGCAATATGTTATCGATCGCTGAACTTTAATTTTCCAACCATTGGTCATAGATATATATTTTTAATTTCAAAAACATTTCAAATGAGGTAAATATTCATATTGTGGCATTGTTTAAAATAGAAAATCAATTTTATAAAAATTACAAAAACTAACTTTTTATATGTTTCCCTAGTCCCTATGTTTATATTTAGTAAAAGTTTACATATATAACAGATGTAACACAAAAAGTGCTTCTGTACGACAAAAGTCATTAAATTTCAAAGCTTGAGATTTTTATCTTTCATTGAGGGATCAGTTAAAAAATAAATTAACATAATTGTCGATCAAAATCAGGGTGCAATGTCCTTTTTATGGCAAAATAACCTTTAGCTGTCAAATATCGTTAAATTGAGATAATCACCAAAGAGTGTTAGTTCATCTGAAAAAATTTAACTAACTTTTAGGGGTCGAACACAAAGTGAAGAATGAAATACACAAATTAAATAGAAAAAAAAATTAATATTATATCAGAAAACAGTCTACTATGAAAATGAATACATCAAATGCGGGAATCTACTAGAGGTACTTTTATGCATCAAATAATATTCAAAAGTGAAAGTAGGTAGTATCAACACACGGAAAATAAAACATACTTACTTAGAACTAGATAAATCGCAGCATAATGCAAACAAAAAGATGAGCTATAATGAACAAGAAATTCAGGATTAAGCAAATTTAAAAAATAGAGGCAGTGCTACACATTCTGCATAAAACATGAGCTATCTAGGAACACACATGCTAGTCAGCGCTGAGATTGTGATGGCAGACTGCAAATACACTTAATATGCTGAAATTATATTTACTTACGGTGATTGCCATAAGAATTCCAGAGTGGCTGCAAGGGTTTATTCAGAATATTTCCCTAGAAATTGATATGGAATGCATGAAACTATAACTGATGCATTTCACTATCTTAATGATACTGGCTCTGTTGTACCACGACTTAAAGGTATTATGTTTTAGTGACACCGGAGGAAGTGCTGGCATTCTTCCTTTTAAAACCACAATTGAGCAAGGATTAAATAAGCAGAGAATGAGGACCCATGTGTATTCTTTTTTTTTATAACAGACCATTTTCTGATATAATAATAAATTGATATTTATTTTTCTGCTTAACTTCAATATTTCATTCTTTGCTTTGTATATGAACTCTAAAAGTCAGAAATGAAATAACCCTCTTTGTTGATACCCCCATTTGACGATAGCAACTAAAGGTTGGTTCACCATAAAAAGGACATACATTGCACCCTGATTTCAATCACTAATTTATGTTAATTTACTTTTTAACTGATCCCTCAATGAAAGAAAATTAAGTGCAAAAATCCCAAACTTATAAATTTAATAACTTTGTCAATTTTTACTGTACAGAAGTCAAACTTTTTGCATCATACCTGTTATGATATATGTAAGCTTTTACAAAATAAAAACATAGGGACTGGAAGACCATATAAAAAGTTAGTTTTTGTAATTTTTATAGAATTGAGTTTTTTGAGTTCTTTTTTTTACTTTAACAAATACCCCAACATGAATAGTTACCTCATTTGAAACGTTTTAGCAATTGGAACCATATGTCTACGATCAATGGTTGAGAGATTAAAGGTTAACAATCGATAACAGGCACATAGCCAGGGAGGGGGCTGAGGGGGCTGAAGCCCCTCCCGAAAGTTTAAAAAAAAATGTTTGATCTAATATGATGGTAAAAACTAACAAAATTTTCTTTTTTTTTCTTCCATTTCATTATAACTACGTATATTTTTATTTGTAAACATATTGATTTATTTAGCTAAAATTATGGCAATTCCTCATTATACTTTCCATTCGGACATATTGTTTTTTATTCGTATCTACCACTAAAAATATCAATTCTTCTTAAAATGGAATTTTTACTTTATGCACAGTAAAATTCGATGTGTAATGCATGCATCATATCATTAATTTGACTTGAAAAAAAAATAAGTTTAATACGTGTATGATATATAATTTTACTTTAGGAATCAAATTTAAAACATTTATTTTCGTGTTATGATCTTTCTTAATTTCCTATATACTCATTATATCACGATATAATAAATACTTAGATCGATCAGTATTAAAATGGTTTGTAGAAAAAGCAGCCAAAACAGAAATAGACCCTTGTAATGTAAAATTATATAAAAAATAATGATTAAAAAAACTTTTACTATAAAAGGCTTTTTATTAAAAAAAAAACTAGTAGTAGCAAATTTCTAGAAGAAATGGTGCGAAGAAAGACGATAGGGTATCAACAAACTTTCAAAGGTACCATTGCGGCCGGCATTTCCCGGCTCTTCACTGAAAAATATAGAGTTAAATTGATTGCATATGTATCTTTAATAAAAAAAAGAATGTACACAGAATACTCTGCGCACATTCTCTTTCAATTAAAGATTCGTGGGAAAGTTTCTTCGACTTTTAAAGAGTTATCAACTGCGAGGATGGATACTCCTGAGTAGGGATTTTTTTGGCGGTTTTTCACAGTGCCTCCTAAAGAATTTTCTAGGAGGCAACATCTAACTTCCTAGCAATCTTATTTTGTGCAGAGAAAGAAATGATACAAAGAGCTAATCATATACCAGTCCTCCAATGTTACAGAACAAATAAAAAAGATGCTAAGCTGAGAACTTTTCTAAATTTTATAGAAAAGCCTGAAGATGCGGAATAGACATTCCCACCAGGCCCTGACATTCAGAATGAAATCATTCAAAAATGCTGGGATTTAGTTACTGAAGAACTGATTACCAAAATAAATAACGCGATCTGATTTAGGTTGAATATTGATGAAACTATGGGCATTTCAAGTACAGAATAGTTTGCACTTTGAGTTAGATATGTGGAATAGTATTTATAAAATTTACAAACCCTAATAATTCAGGAAATTACTTTATATTTATTCAAGTAAATGATTTGTCCGCCGAAAATATAACAGAAGAAATAGTACAACGTCGTAATGAACAGCGTAATGATATGTCTAAATGCGTCACAAGGCGTACGACAGAGAGACTAATATGGTCGGACATGATAATGGGATCCATTGTACAATTCATCAGAAATATCCCAAAATCAGATACCTCCTATTTGCAAGCCACTGTTTAAACCATACATTGTCCAAAAACACATGCTGATTCCTGCCATCCAAATCTCACTTGTAACAGTTAACGAATTGATATATTTTTTTAGAAATCACCCTAAGGTAAATTTGATCCTTCAAGAAAGAATTCCATAATATGCCCCAAAATTACTTCCGCGCCTTTGAAACGCAAGATTTATAGAAAATAATGAAAATATGGTAAATTTTGTAAAGTTGTTTGAATAAATTTACATCAAATTAGATAATATTTCGGAAAATACATGAAATATTTCTTTAACAGCTATAGACCCTTCTTGGCAGTCATAGAATGGTAAAGAATGCTTTTTTAACATGCCTTATTGTTTGTGACAAGCTTTTCAGTTTGACAAAGCCATTTTCAGCTCATCGTCATGAAAAATCTCATGTCACAATTTCGGCCGTAACTCATGCTAAAGATGTCCAATTATTTTACAAAACATACAGAAAATGAAATGTGCATTGAAATCTTTTGAGAGACATTTAATTATATATCAAAACTTAAAAAAAGTCTTTCAAATTAAAATCCCAAGACCAAAATTTAGACAGACAACAAATACAAACCTGTGTAGAACATTTCCTATGTAGAAAGTCTTTTTCAAAATTTGAATGACAAATTCATGTCAAATGAAGACATTCTACCCGATTTTCAAATACTTTTTTCAGAATATGTTTCTCCGGAATAAGCAAGAAAATTAGAGAATCTCTCTTAATATTTCGAATGTAAGGTGTTAATGTCGCAAGTGAAAGTTGAATATGAAGTATGGTTGCGAAAGAATTCGTAATAGTGATAGAAATACAGAGGTCCTAAAAGTTTTAGCGTACTGTAATGCAATGCATTACAATACAGTGAAACACTTGCTGACAGTCTTGGCTACTATCCCGGTAAAAATAGCCAGCGCTGAAAAGTCTTTTTCATCAATGAAAAATTAATTTTTTGCCCCAAAACACTACGGCTGATGAGACTACTTTTGATGTTGTTTATGACGTCCAGTTATCTCCACGAGGAATATAGGGCAGAAGGGATGTGGGGTGCCTTTCATAGGAATCGTTGAAATAGACCTAGCTCGTAACTCTAAAATTAAATCCCAGGTTCGAAGAAAATTATGGCAAATTCCAAACGAATAGGCTGACCGGCGAGATTGGGTTCGAAGCCAAAACCTACATGAGAGACTGAGCAGCCTTGCAATGATATCCATTCGCTGGGACATCACTCTACAGATTAATCATTTTAAGACCCCACACCTGCAATGCAAGACGCTAATATTAATCCTGCGTTTTAAATCCATTAAAATTACTTGCTTGCATTTCAATATATATTTTTTAAATTCTCATAAAGATACATGAGGTTCATCACAAAAAAAATGTCAGTTTGTGCTTTTTTATTTTCTTTGCTGTTTTTTCTCCTAATACACTTTCGGTTTTCAAACAGATACTGAATGTGCTCTTAGAAACATAAATTGTAATAGAAATCGAAAAAAATAATTTTTCGAATGGACAACTATATTATGCAAGATTATATCATAGATAAAATCTTGTTTATTTTTTATCTACACTTTAAAATGCAGTCGAATCCCGTTATAACGAGCTTCATGGGACCGAAAGTTCTGTTCGCTATATCCGTACTGTTTAAAAAATGTTAGCGCTCACAAAATGTGCATATTATTAGCTGCTAACTATATATTCAATAATGATGTATTAAGAGAAAAACGTAAAATCTATTAAATATAATCATTAATGAATTAAATTGACTAAAAGCTAGTTTGCGCCATATTTCAGTAGCCAGTCTCCATTTTCGCATTTTCTTGTAAATTTAGAGTCGAAATCCTATTTTCACAACTGCGGAAGAGTAGAAAAATAAAAAAATCATGAGTCGACTAGAAAAAAATGTTCGTTATAACTGATTCTTAAGATTTCGGAGGTTCGCTAGAAAATGATAAAGTAGCATTAAATACAATAGGAAAATGGCAGGGCCAAAATTTTCTTTCGTTATATCCGTGAGTTCGTTATAAACAGGGTTCGACTGTATACACATTACTGTTGTCAGATGAAATTTTTTTTTTAAATTGAGCCCCTCCCGAAAGGAAATCCTGGCTATGGGCCTGATCGATAATATATTGCACTCTGTATATTTACGTATTAATCAAGTTTTTCGGTTATTATTATAATGATTTTGATGTGAATTAATAAAAAGTACTTTTCATAAGGAAAGTTTCATTGAATAATTCAAAAAAAATGTATCTCATTTTTTTATGCATTTTCAAATATACATCATTAACTATTTACGCGACCTTTAGTTTTAATGTTTTAATCAGTTTTTAAATAATATTTTTATCATTTTAGTTTATTACTTAACTATTAATATATTTTACTGTATTAGAATCATTCATTATAATTTTGATTGCATTATTGTATTCAAATAGCTGTTTAAAAAATTTAAACAAAGCAATGACTTAAATTCTAAAGTCTACACAATCTCTGGGCCTAAGCTCTATGGACAGAATTGAATTCAGGAAGTCCACTGGTTCATTATACATTACTGTAAATAAATTAAATAATTCTTCTAAATCATTACATTTGTTTTTGACTTTTTTTTACGTGCAGTTTAAAAACAGATAAAACCATTACATATAAAAAACATATAATATCTGGTTAGTGATATTAGTTCTTGGGTGTCTTTTTTCCTAACTGTATTAATTATGTATAAATTTGCCATTTATTTCTACTGTTAAAAAAAATCATGTTACAAAAATATTTTGGTATTAATTAGTCTTGTTTCAGAAATCTTTAAAAAAAATCTTCCACAGAGGACATAGATATTACAGTAATTTAAGGTAAAGAGAGTTGAGAAATATTTTCTGCAAATAAAATTAAATTTGCATAAACAATACTATAAAGCTCAAAAGCAAAAAATATCTGTACTCCACCCCCATATTTATCATGAAACTTGGACTTTAAATTAGATATATTTAAAAAGATTTTTTTTTTAACTTTTATTAAATATTGTTAATAATATAATACAAGAATTGAACAGTTTTAATCTGTATTTAAAAATTACTTTAAGACACTCTTATCTAACTTTCCCTTTTGTTCAGGTGGTCTTACATTCCTCCCCCCACTACTCTGAAAAGCACATTTTTCTAACATAATTACAGATTCATTTTATTTGTACATCATCAAATTTTACATTTTAATTCTTCCTTTTTCTTTCATCCAGTGTCAGATAAACAACCAATGTTTTCTCTGGTACATGTAATAACTTTGTAATTCTACCAGATTATTACTTAATGATCTACTTTTCAAAATTTCATATTTTGAAAAGTAGTTTAAAACACCAGTGTTGACAATGTTTTCTAAGAAATGCTTTATCTTTTCAAGAAATTAATAATAATAATAATAATAATAATAATAATAATAATAATAATAATAATAATAATAATATTCTGTAGAACATAAAATTTTATGCATATAGGAGATAAAAATATTTTTTTATCAGAAAGTAGGGAGTTATATATGAGATCAGCTTTAAGCAATCAATATGTATTAATTCATTTTTTAGTAATTAAAATTACACAAATTATAAAAAAAAAGCCAATATGTAATTCATTCAGCACAATTTATATGTACATACAATAATATTTTTTTTTTCCTTTCTATTTCTATCAGACTATGATAAAAACGTTTTAATTTAGTATCCAATAATGGAATAATTAATCTACAATGAAATACTGAATTTATTATTACTTTTATTTTAGTTCATTCCTTACTACATTAACAGAAAATATTAGTATCCAAAATTATTTATTCACTAATACTAAAATAACTATAAAAATTATAGAATAAAATTGAAATGCTTGAATTATTGGACGATTTATTTGTCTTAAAATTCTAATGAAGTAACTATTAAATAAATGTTAGAACAACGATCATCGTGCTGATTGTCATACTAAAAAAAATAATTAATCTTTGAGCCATGACAAGTGTCATACAAAATTTCATTTCCTGTGACAATTTTAACTGAAATTTTATTTAGTAAAATGCATCTTACTTTAAAGTAATATTTATTTGATTATTAATTTTTTGTAGAAAAATTTAGTAGCTGAAATTGGAAAAGAATCTTTTTTTTTTTTCGCAATTTTAGCCACGGCTCGCAAATCTGCGATGGAAGGGAAGTTACGGGAGAAAAGTGTTTGCTTGGAATATGCGCGTTCATCTGATTTTTTCGGAAGAATGCTAAGAAAATTTAGTGATAAGAGTCTGCCCATTGATGCCATCTTATATCATACCCTAGCCCAGGGCTGTCCGACACAGAGCTCACAAGTGTCATTATGTCCTTTAAGGATTTTCATGGCATCCTTTCAAATGATTTTTTTTTTCTTTTTTACCAGGATTTTTTTTTTTTTAAATATAAAATCGATTTTAAAAGATATTTCTTTAAAATTATTAGTTTAGTTTGCGTAGTACACTATATTGCCATTGATTATTGGACACTTGCGATTTTAGACATTTTACTAAATATCTAGAAAAATACATGAGGAATCATCTCGAAACTCTGAGTGTATAAATATAATGGTATACGCCATACATCGCCGTGAAGATTTTTTACCGAAACTCCATAGGGGACCGTCAACAAATTAAAAAAGAATGAATGTCTTTTGAATAACCCTGTCAAAACTAATGTAGCAAAAGCGCTCAAACCCTAGATTATGATTGAATGCCTTATTGTAATACACCTTGTTAATTTTTATGCAAATAGCATGCATACTCGCAGAGTAATTAAGGTTTTTATAAAAATGGTCCCAAATTTTTCCAAGTTTTTTCCTTATAATTTTCAGAGTTCTTAATATAAAATAATATTTTTTTCAGAAAATATGACAAACAACATTGCACACAGTACCTTGTAATCAGAATTAAAAAATAATGA
Organism: Maratus speculifer; assembly: GCA_964019185.1. Classification (NCBI taxonomy): domain Eukaryota; kingdom Metazoa; phylum Arthropoda; class Arachnida; order Araneae; family Salticidae; genus Maratus; species Maratus speculifer. The sequence goes on along the minus strand of OZ025300.1, from coordinate 11,080,595 downwards.
AAATTGTGTACAAAATGAGTGGGTTTACTAAATAATTTTTTACTGCGCATACGTCAATGATATCAAAATTTCATTTGCATATTATGTTAGTTAAATGTATAGAGCAGCTTTTGTGAAAGTTACAAAATCATAACTTGAAAATTCTGAAAATAATCGTCAATTGAATTAGTTGAAAATCCGTTATTCTCAAAATGAAGCAAAAACAAGAGGGGTTGTATCCATATATTCATTGATTAGTGTCAATATAGAATACACAATACGGAATGTACTACTACATTTGGATAAAATCCCTCATTTTTTTGCTTCATTTTGGAAACAACGGATTTTGTCCTTTTTCTATAGACGATTACTTTCAGAATTTTCAAGCTATGATTTTGAGACTTTTACAAAAGTTGCTTTATACATTTAGCTAACATAATATGCAAATGAAATTTTGATATCTTTGACGCATGCACAGTAAAAAATTATTTAGTAAACCTACTCATTTTTCATACAATTTTTATTATTTTTTAATTCTGATTACAGGGTACTGTGTGCAATGTTGTTTGTCCTATTTTCTGAAAAAAAAATATTAATTTATATTAAGAATTCTGAAAATTATAAGGGAAAAACTTGGAAAAATTTGGGACCATTTTTATAAAAAACCTTAATTACTCTGCGAGTATGCATGCTATTTGCATAAAAATGAACACAGTGTATTACAATAAGGCATTCAATCATAATCTAGAGTTTGAGCACTTTTGCTACATTAGTTTTGACAGAGTTATTCAAAAGATATTCATTCTTTTTTAATTTGTTGACGGTCCCTTATGGAGTTTCAGCAAAAAATCTTCACGGCGATGTATGGCGTATACTATTATATTTATACAAAGAGTTTCGAGATGATTCCTCATGTATTTTTCTAAATATTTAGTAAAATGTCTAAAATCGCAAGTGTCCAATAATCAATGGCAATATAGTGTAGTAGAGGAGGAAAAAAGACCAGATTTGGAATTTTATTTTAAAAAAAAATGTTTCTTTAAAATTATTAGTTAGCCCAAATTGCTATTCTGTAAAACTCATTTTTTAATCTTATTCTAATCTCTTTATGCTGATCTTAATTCGGGCGAATAAAGGGTAGTGCATATTTAAACTTCATTTAGCATTTCATAAAACTAAATTTAGCATGGCAATAACCTTTTATTTTTCCAGTGGAAACATGGCATAGTGCTAAAGGAGCTTGTGTCGAAAGGAACTCGCAAATTTGCTTTGGTCTGTGACGCATTTTTCCAGATAGGTTTTTAATTTAACTTTTAAATACATAAGAGTTGCAATGAAAGATTCAATCAATGCAAACCCTATAATATTTATAAAAAGTTTGCAAGTATAAGGAATTTTTTTTTTTTTTTTTTTTTTTTTGTAAATAAGACATTTTAATACCGAAAATTTCGTAACGTAGTGGCCCTATATCCAAAGTAAGGAAAGTTTTCCATTAACAATGAAAATAAAGCTTTAAAAAAAATCCTGGTGCTAAAATGGATAATTTTTTTTAATTTCTTGTGCAAACAAACCCTGATTTGTGTGATAAAACCTAATTAAATTAGTATGTTAGCAGCAGTATGAAATTTATTGTTTTATACTGCTACTTGGTATTCCATTACACAAATATATTATTAAAAATTGTTATCTAGGCGTTAGAAGTTGATGGTATGCAGAGTACGCTGACCCTTTCATTATTTATGTCTAAACCGTCCCTGGCTTTACGGGTTAATATCTCGGCTAATTACAAACAATTTTTTTTTCAAAAATCATTATCTATAATGCTTTTATACTTCTGCTATGATAGGTACCTCCAATGCTCAGCAACACCTTTGCTCAATGTCTGCAAATTGAAATATGTACTACCTGAAAAAACCACCTGATGAATATGAACCCTGTTTAACATATGAGAAAGAACCTGCTTATAACAAAATCTTGTTTTAAACTGAAAAATGTGTTCATCCTTGCAAAATAAATACAATATATATATATATATATATATATATATATATATATATAATACCATTAAAAGTAGACAAGAGTCACCAACGGATTTTATCAATAAAACAATAAACCAAAACGAAGAATTAAATTGAATTATAGTAAACAATATTAACCATTTGAAATTAACCATTGAATTTTGACATTTAATATACCATATATCAAGACAATGAATTAAACATAATATCAAAATTAACAGTTAAATTATTATAAATATACCACATATAATATTCATGATGAAACGATTTGCAACTCTTAATGGAAATCCTATGAAGTGGTAACGGAAAACTACATAGTAGAAATCTCACAGACAATACACAAAGGTCATGCGGATAGCAGCAATATATATATATATGAGGAGCCCAGAAGCCAAGGGGTATAAGTGACAAAATTGAAAAAATTGAGTTATGTGCACAGGCTATATGGAAATGTATATTTATTTATAGGTAAAGAGTTAAGAGTGATTTTTACTTACCCATCATACGTAGTATAGGGTAAGTCTTGCAATCGTTTTGAAAATCGAAAAAAAAATTTTGACGGAATTATACGTTTTAGATAGTGGAGATTCCGAAAAACATATTTTTAGAAAAAAAAAAATTGCCGTCCGTCTGTCTGTCTGTCTGTAAACGCTCTATATCCCGAACAAATTGAGATAGAGACTTGAAATTTTGTTAGTATGTAAGAATGGGACGAAGCCTATTTAATATCAGCAACCTTGATTATCCGGAACTATTTTTTTCGGACGCTCGAAAAATTCGTTCTGGTGAAAGGTCTGTAAAAATTTTCGAATTTTTTTGTTCTAAGGAATGGACGTAAAAGGCAATAAAATAACACACATTTTGCATATAGAACGAAGTCGATCGGATTATTAGTTGCCGAGATATTTGTAATCCTGTTTTCCACATTCTTCGATTTTTCATGACCCTGTATTTCATTCAAATTTCAATTCAGAAGTATATTTTAATTGGAAATGAGACGCTTAATCCAACACAGTTAATTGTTAGTTAATAGAATTATTATTTTTGGAGTTATAATTATGTTTCTTTTACGCAGTTCGGTACTAGTTGAGTAGTTTGGCGTTTTATATAATTTGTCGAAATTGGTACATCAGCAGTTCTTTAATAAAGCATTACTATGTATATTAACAATATTTAAATTGTGTGTATGAATTGCAATGCATTGTATAAATAGTTTTCGCATGTTTTATTTTCATATACATATCCATGATGGGTAAGTATTACGGTGGCCCCCAACGACTAGTTTTCATTATGTACTGAGTTATGGGGGTCAGTTACTTAACCTCTTTCCCAAAACTGTGAAACTTGTTGAGGCCAAGGGGTATAAGTACAGTCGGTTAACGTCTATACAGCAGAAGCGCGACCAATGACATACAAAGTCATTTGCTTTTTTATGCATTAAATAAATGCTATTTAACTGTTATCAAGTAATAAAAATCATGCGATAAGCATACATTATGAAATGCTTTCCAACACTCCCAGAAATCTATAAATTTTTTTCCATTTAGGGTAATAAAGTGTTATTATCCATTGCCAAATATATTTTCTGATACTTTTGAGCAGCCCTATGTTTTATCAGTCAGTTGATATATACTGTTTAATGGGAAAAATGAATTTTGCAAGAAAACACATAATAGTTTGAAATTTCTCTTTCAGCATTTTATACTAATAGATGGAAACATACTTGTATACTTTTGTTCATTCTGTAGTTTATCTTGAACCAGTACTATACGCCAGTATTTAGCTGAAATTTACTTCAAACTAAAACACACTTAAGAGTACTGAAATCACATTTTCAGAAATTATCATCCATCGATGACCATTTATAAAATTTTGTGCTTGACCCTGAATATCATTTTATCTATATTTTATAAGCATTTCTTAGTAAACTGAATGCAGTTCAGCCTAGAAATACATGAATTATTTAAAAGCAATCTTTAAATAAAGTGAGCTCATATTCTGTAACCTTTATGAGTATTTATGTGTAACCCTGTATATGAACTATAGCATTTATACATGTCATATAACATGTATAAATTTAGTGAAACTTAAAAGTGCAATTCGTAATTAAAGTGGCATTTCGTCCATACATCAATCATCATTTATTTATTTATTTAATATATACAGTTCTTCAGACAGAATATACTATTTGAAATCTTTTTTGTATCCCTGTAAATACTGTGTACTTCGTATTATGTGTGAAATAACTTATATTAAGCCTCAGCGATATATATGAATTTTATTATACATGAAAATTGTAATATAATTAAAAAAAGTCACAAACAATTCCCTCTTTATCATTAGGTAATGTAAATCTTTTGTATGGTCCAGTAAATAAATAACTATTTATTTCACCTCAGATTTTATAGAATGTTTATTTAAGTGCAATTTGTAAATGCATATAAATTTTAATATGTGACAAGCTGTAACATCTTTCAAATTCATTTAAAATGATTTTTCCCATAAACTATAATGTAATGGAAAACTTTTGATTGTCCCTGTAAATAAACTAATCATGTTAGAAACTTCATTTGCAATAGGTTTGTGTTGAGGTAAACATGAATAATTCCCAAAAATTTCAGGGCAATCCGAATATGTTTACGAGAGTTAGGGTGCGGACAGACAAACCAAAATCATTCACTTTTCAACATTGTTGGTAAGTGTTAAAAAATATAAAATTCCAATGTTTCTAAACTTATAATAAAATTTTAAAACCTATATCAGAACAAAAGTTTTTCCTTTCATTCATTTATATCAACATTGTTCATAAATTTTTCGTAAATTCATTTTTACTTTTTTAGAATTTATATTAAAACAAAATTTTGTCCTTTCACTTATTTGTATCAACATTGTTCTTAATTTTTTCATAAATAAATTTTTTATTTAATAATTTTTCATTTCTTGTGTTCATTTGGCACTTGTACCCTTTAGCTTTCAAGCAGTTTTCATTACTGCTTGGAAGCCAAGGGGTGTAAGTGCCGAATGATGATACCATTGCTTAGTTATAAATTTTAAAAAATGTAATCCACCTTTTTTTTAAAACAGTTATTGAAATAAGAGTTCAAAGAAGCAAAATTTTCATATCAAAAGTCATTCAATTACAAATTACGTTTAATTTTGAACTCAATTTACTCGAAATCTCAATTTTGTCACTTGTATCCATCCCTTGGTTTCTGGGGTCCTCATATATAATACACTTACACCTACTAAAAAATAAAACTTGTCTATAACTATTTTTTTTTCTTTCCTATGCAATTACGTCTTAGAAGATTTTACTGTATACCATTTTTTATATCTCCATTACATGAAATATGGATTAATGAAAACTGAAGCATTTACATACAACAAACAGAAAGTTATTAAAAACATAAATATCGCAGGCTGCGGTACTTCTAGATAAATAAAAAGATACCCCTCCCCTTGCCTGGGGGGGGGGGGGGAATTCTTTGGTCGGAATTTCTCCATACTTTTAAAAATCAATATTTTGTAGAAATTTACTCAGGCTGAACTTTTAGCTATTAAATTAGGCCAGGCCGATACATTTTTTCTATAGGCCAGGTCAAAACTTTAACTTTTATAATGGGAATATTTCGAATATTCTATATTAACTTCTACAATTCGAATATTTCTTTTCTATGGTTTGAGCCGAGCTTGGAAATTTCGGCCTGTGCAGACTTTTAGGTTGGACAGCCCTGACTATACTAATCTAACCTTGAGTAATTCTAAGTGACACTATACTTATTTCTAAATTCACTACTCCATTATGGGTTTTATTTTAAACAATTTTCCAACGGCATGACTTTATATCTATTTTGATAAAATATATCATTAAGACTGACTTTTAAGCTCAATGCAATAAAACCTTCTGCAATGAAATCAACATAAAAACGTTGTGTTTATGATAATTTTCTGTCTTAGCTATACGTAAAAGTCATAAAATTTCAGAAGATAGAAATATGACAATGTCTTTAACACTTTGATGAGACATATACCAGATGTCCAAAAAGTTAGGAAATGGTCAAATAACTCAAGAAATACACACTGAACTGAAAAATATGCATTCAATATTATTTAAAAATTATTCAACAATATCAAAGTTGACATCCCTCTCTCCTCTTAAGACTATAAAAAAATTCCATTTAAGTCAGAAATGTATTAATGTTTTTTTTAACTTTTGATGGTCTATATAATGAGAGACAACTTTACAACACATAATAATTTTACTAACAAAAATACTGCAAGGTTCTTACTTATTTTTCAGCATAATTGCCAAAACAGTTGAAAAATTTTTTGATGCAGTATGGGCTATTGAACATGGCCATTACAATCGATGCTTCCACCAAATGTAATCCATTTTCTGCAATCAGATAGATGAAGTGTTGCTGAAATCCATCACAGAATGAACATTCAGTGAATTTTCTGAAGAATTTCCAAAAAATTTAGTCTGCTTTATACACAATCATACCAGATGTAGGATACTAGCAGTGCAAAAAACCGATTACAATTCATAGTTCACATTTGGCAAAAGCAATCATGTTCAATTGTCCATACTGTGGGGACAAATGCCCAACTATTTTGGCCATTAAGTAGAAAAATAATTAAGACACTGCTGTATTTTGGATAGTTAAATTATTATGCTATATAAAGTTGTCTTCTTTTTTAGCTCATAGGAAGTTGCAAGAAAAAATAAAGAATACTGCCCAGTTAAACTGATGGCATTGAGCTCACAGGCTACAAATACTAATTGTACATTAAAGCCTTATATTTTCAAGGGTTAATTCCGTTCGAAAAAAAATTAAGAAGGGGAAACAGCTCTCCCCTTTCCTCTTTTTTTATACTTAATCATTGAAACTCCTATACTATCAAAGACATGCTTTATCATATAAAAAATCTATATCCAAAATTCAGAGCAAATGAGATAATTCTTAATAAAAACCCATTTAGCATTTATATAATTTAAAAGGAGTTATCCCCCTCTTTTATACTTAACCATTAAACTTCCAAAACTATTCAGAGATTTGAACGAAATCTGACAATTCTGCTTGAAAAACCCATTTGTATAAATTAAGGGGGGGGGGCATTAGAACCCCTGTTCCCCTTATTTATACTTATTCAATGAATACCTAATAACAGTCACGGAATCGCCTCATCAGAATGATCCTAATCTAAATTTTGAAAACTTAATTCTGCATGAAAATCCCATTTATATCAACTAACAGGGGGGGGGGGGGCATTAGAACCCCTGTTCCCCCTATTTATACTTATTCAATGAACACCTAATAACAGTCACGGAATCGCCTCATCAGAATGATCCTAATCTAAATTTTGAACGAAAACTTAATTCTGCATTAAAATCCCATTTATATCAACTAACGGGAAGGGGGGGGGCAGGGGGGGGCATTAGAACCCCTGTTCCCCCTATTTATACTTATTCAATGAACACCTAATAACAGTCACGGAATCGCCTCATCAGAATGATCCTAATCTAAATTTTGAAAACTTAATTCTGCATGAAAATCCCATTTATATCAACTAACGGGGGGGGGGGGGGGGGGGGGCATTAGAACCCCTGTTCCCCCTATTTATACTTATTCAATGAACACCTAATAACAGTCACGGAATCGCCTCATCAGAATGATCCTAATCTAAATTTTGAAAACTTAATTCTGCATGAAAATCCCATTTATATCAACTAACAGGGGGGGGGGGGGCATTAGAACCCCTGTTCCCCCTATTTATACTTAATCAATGAACACCTAATAACAGTCACGGAATCGCCTCATCAGAATGATCCTAATCTAAATTTTGAAAACTTAATTCTGCATGAAAATCCCATCTATATCAACTAACGGGGGGCATGAGCCCCCCGTTCCCCCTCTTATACATATCGAATGAACTCCAAAAACTAATCAGGGAAGCGCCTTGTCAGGATATACCTACATACAAAATTTCAAGTGGATCGGATATTTTTATCATGAGTTATCGCGTTACGTACGAACATACATACAGAACGGACGGGCACATAAGCTCTCGGGCTATGATAGCCTGTGAGCTAATAAACAGCCCTTATATTAAAAACAAATTTTCTTTTAACAGGTTTTATTGTATAATTTATGATAATGGGGGGGGGGGAGAGGATTAATTAGTATGTCCAAAGGAAGAAGTTATTTAATGTTCCATAATCATTAAAACAGTTACCTAAATAGCAGGTTAAATATCAAAGCTGGCTTATTTTACAAATTAAAAAAAACCCAAAAATATGCCATCAAAATATTAAAAATGCTAAGTCCTCATTCAAGACCAAAGTAATAAAAAATTTTCTAAAATTAAAAAAGGAACTATACATCAACAGAATTCTGAACACAGTTATTTTACACCACAGAAAAGCAAAATCAAACTTAACCAATGGGAGGCAGCAAAACCAAGATGTAAATAGAAGTTGGAGGAAAGTTAAAGAAAAGGCATCCATATTTGAGAAAGCCTAGAAATGATCTATTAACTTGTTAACTAAAACTTTTAAATTATTCAAGACATGAAAAGATTCCTAAAAGTAAAGATAGTAGTACACATTTTTCAAATACAAAGATGAACACAATGGTTATTAAACCAATAATGATAATGACACAAATTTTCTCTCCCCTCCGATATATTCCATGAAAACAATTTGTGTGGGATAAAAACAGTTCCTTATAACAATCCTGTAATTTATACTGTGTAGATAATTTTTAAAAACTACTTTAACTTTATACTTATTCAATTTTATTTTATATAAAAAAAAAAGCATCTGTTTTTATTTGATTACTCACAAAAATATATTTATCTGTACTTTAAACATGTTAAAATAAAAATGTTTCTCCAATGAAAAAATAATATTACAAATAATATTGACTTTATTTAAAATACATTACAAGCCTTCAATTCTTTAAAATGAAGTATCTACATTTGCCAAGCTGAAATTGATCATGAAATGTTATGTGACAGATGATAAACATATCAATAACTATTTTGAATTCATTACAGATTAAAATCCTTTTGTAAGAGTAAAATACTAATGTCATTCTAATATATTAAAATAATATAAAATATGAAATCAACAGTGAAAATCTGTTGAAGAGTATGAATAAGTACATATAAGTACACGAAGCAGATCTCCATCAGTCGTCACATTCTAAATTATTAAACTTTGAAAATACAAATGACTAAAAATGAATATGAGGTTGATTATTCATTTCAACTGATACACAAATTCTTATTAACATTACTTTTATTTTCCATTAACCAATTTCTTTTTAATTCTTCATTCTCATATACACTCAAAATTTGACAAATTTCATCAATTGAAAATTGTAAACATATCTTCATTTTATACAAAAATTACCTTAAACATTAATTTGAAATTTTTAATTAGATTATTAAAATATTTGAGTCAAATTAATAGTAAAACATCAAAATAAGAATCAAGGCATTAATATGGCAAATAAAATACGATCAAATATGGGCATTACTGAATAAAAGGGTATTTTCTTTGAGTCAATCAACAATATTATGTTTTAAAGCCACTACAAAGAAAACTCTAATCAATCATAATGTTGCCACTCCAATTTTCAAGAGAAATAATTTAGCGACTAACAATTTTCAGCAATAAAATGTTTTACAGTAAACCAAAAAAATCCTGAGCTACCAAATCAACACAAATTCTATTACCAGTTTGTCAGAATTTTTTAAAAATTGGCTTATTAAATATGAAGAACAAATGTTGTTTAAAATTACAATTTCATTCATTTATTTCCCAATATTTTTACGGATAGCTTTGTCTCAAAACACATATAGCACATACTTTTAACTGAAAATCTTTAACTTGCCAGGGAAAGTGCATGCAAAATTTTTCCTATCTTATGCCAGGGTTTTTCAATATTTTGCATGGATCCTTGTGAAAAGAAAGTACCAAATTTTTTCTTTTCACTAACTATAAGACCCAAATCATGTTGACAACCACATATAAATAAGTTTTTACAAGAAAAAATCAGAACAGCTTAAAGTATTTAAAGCAATAATAATTTGAATATAAAATGTAAAATTAGAAATAAACCATAATACATGTCTTTGACCAACATATTACACAAGTTCTTCAGCAGTTTCAAACATGTGTTGGTATAATTTTTTAGCATGAAACATTCATCATTATTTTAAAAATGTATTATATATTTTTTTTAAATTATGACATTGAAATCCAAAAATGTTCTATGGTAGACAATCACATACATACCTTATTTAAAGAATAAAAAATCTTTAGAAGCAGGTATTTTTCTTTCTTTTTAAATGTATTTACATATAAAGAGCAAATGTGAAAAAGAAAAAGAAATATATAATACAGTAGACTCACGATTTAACAACCTTCATGGACTTTGGCAAATTGGACGTTAAATCAAAAACTGCTAATTTTGGATTATTAAAATGCAATTCAAAAATATCTAACATTTTAATGTATTAAAAACTACTTATTTATACAATTAAAAAGCTTTTCTAAAAATTTTTTTTTAAGTGCTTTTTGCAGATCAATCCATTGCGAAATTTAGAGCCACCCATCTGATACCTCTGTTAAATTCCAAGTAATTTAACAAAGTTGTTGTTAGATTCATTGTGCTTTCTAGAGTGTATATGAAAAAAGGGAGCCACACTTGAATTCAGACATTTTTTTCTGGGAGAGACTTCAGCAGATTTGGAAAATTGCACTTTTTGACCGCAAAATCTTAAATTTTCCAGGGGAGGGGGGAGTTTGCCCGGGCCACCCCTGAAATCAACACTGGATAGAGTAGACCAACCTCTGAAAAGGTCAGAAAAAGGAAAATTTTTGTTACATGATTTTCTTTAGACATCTCTGAAAGTTTGAATACATGACGCTGTTTTTTTTCATATTCTTGAGAAGGTGGCTAAATCAAGATTCGGATGAATTGTAGGTTGTTAAAACAAAAAACATTGTAAATATTAGAAAATGGCTGGCACCTCATCCAATGGTTGCTAAATCACGAGGAGTCGCTAAATCAAAGGTTGTAAAATTGTGAGTTGACTGTATCTAGTTTAATTGTTTATAAATATATTTTAAAAACATAAACATACAAAAACAATATCTCAATCAAATTCAGGCTGAGCAAATCAATACTACCAGTGTGGAACTTGATGAAAAATGATTTAATGATAGATGCTTTAAATTTACAGTGCAATGAAATGGTTTGAAATAACATTATTGCTAAACATAGAAATATGCTTAAGGTTTTAATTTAATCTAAATATAAATATACTAAATTGAAAAAAAAATGCAAAACATTCTATTGCTAGTAATTTTTCATGTGTTTAATTAAAGAAGTAAATGTCATATACTTAAAAAATGAGATAAAACTTCGATGTGGAATTAGGGGTGGGGATATTTTCATTAAAGCTGCACAAAGCAATTTATGCAAGAATTAAAAGCAAAAAGTATTTAATTATTGAATATATCTTCTCTGGACAACAAAATATATCTTAATCTATTTTCTTATTTCAAATGGATGATTTATTATTTATTTTTCATCACATAAGTTGCAGAATATTAAACTGGAATCCTTTTTCATTAGGATGAAAGCTTTCTTTCTTTTAAAAGGCTACATTATCATTTAAGAGAGGAGAGGAGCGACAAGAACTAGTCCTAAATTGATTTCTACCTCTCCTCAGTTCAACTGCAATTTATTCCTCCTTCCTTCCAAATATCAAAACTTTCACCAACTGAAAAGTAAAGAAATAATAGAAAACCTCATTTGGAGATTTATAATAGTATTTTGCCTTCAGCAACCCCCTCCTTTCCATTTGCCAACCTGAGCAATCTTTCTTACATGCAGATTGCATCATTCTGCTCAAGCAATCCATTTCATGTTTGGTGCATTGTTACATCTTTGTTCCTGCAAGCTTTCTAAGCATAGGTCCAGTTAATTTGAATTATGCATGACATGCGCTGGAAAGTGCTTGGCCATATGTGTGATTTTTATTGCTCATACCATATTAGAGTCATTTCGCTTTCCATAATTACCTGTTTTTATTTTGGAATACTGCCCTCCTTCATTTTTTTATTGAATCTAACTTATCAGTGGGCAGATTAAATTTGAGTTTGCATGGTGGTCTGTTCAGTTGGTGCTGATTACCTGCTCAATAAAAATGCCATTTAAATTTTTAAACGAAAATGTTGCTCAAGGCTCCTTTGTGTATAATTTTATCAGAATTATTAGAGTTGATTTATTTATTTATTTTTATTGCCAAGAGCACATACTTTTCAACTATTTTATAAGATGAAAATAAAGATTTTCAACTAATTAAAAAATTTGTTTTAATGTTTTATTAAAAAAATTGTCCATATTTCCATTTCAAAATCATAAGTAAGAAATTTAATTATATATTTTTTTCTCTTGATGATTACAAAATAATTAATCAGTTACTGTTTTTTTTTTTTTTTTTTTTTTTTTTTTTTTTTTTTTTTTTTTATTATTATTATATACTTTTTACAACTTAAATATCATGCTAATCCATTACAGAATAGCTTTCAAGCCCAAGAAAATTAAAAATTGCTTGGCAAGTGATAATGAAATGTTTATGATTGGAATAAATATGAATTTCTGAATGTCAAATTAAAAAAATAAAAATTAAATTGCCTATTACTGCACCTTTCAATTAATTCAAATACTTTTAAAAAGTCCATCACATACGATTTTTAAAAATTATTTATCTTTGCATGTTTAACTATGCATTTTTCATAAAACATCAATTTTATGAAAACTAATGATATTTTTTTAATTTACATACTATAATTTATTAAGATTATAAAATATTTTAAATATGTAAGCCTATGGCATTTTATTTATTTATTTTTTTAATATGACATACAGACATTTAAACAATTTTAATTACATAAATATCAACTTCTATAACAGAAATTTTTAACATCTTAGTATACATTTCAAACAAACAATCCAAAACTTGAATTGATTTGTTTTTGAGAGAAAAAAAAAAAATACACATAAAAATTAAAATTCAAACATGCATACACAATAACTAATAGAGAATTCTAAGTACAATTACAAGAATTAAATCTTTCACACAAGAATAAAATAAAAACTGTACAGTTCGATGAAACATGATAGCTACAATATAGAATATTTGTATTTTTACAAACACTGCTTGTGGACTATTTTAATGGATCTAAATTATGTTCCACAAGGCCATTATCACTTGATTTTAGGAATATACATTCCTAATGTGTTTGAAAAAATACAAATTCATTGAAACAGTCATGTAACTTTACAAAGCATTTTTTTTTTTTAACCAACTTATCAAAAATACCATTCATTTGTATATATCAAGATTAATCATGCAATAAAATTAGGCAATAAACATTACCTTTTATTGAATCAGTTAAGTGACTAAATAAATTACTTTCAAAATAACATTTTGAAAAGATTTTTAAAAATAGAAAAAACCTTATCTGCAATAAAATAAATAACAATCAAACAAATTATAAAGTCAATGTATGTTATATTCCCAGTGATCCAAATCCATGCTTAAATATTCTACCTCATCAATGTTATCTGCTTATGTTTAGTGAATACGTATTGCACAGTTACAATTGATCAACATAATCTACTCTTAAACTGCATCTTGAAAAACAAAATGAACAGACTCAATGACATAGCAATGTTAACCTTATTTATGAAAATAATTTTAAAAAATTCTCAGCAAAATAAAATACATAGAAAAATATCAATGTAATCCTCTTTCTGAATATGAAATGAATAAATAAAATAAAAACAGAAACAAAACTGAGCAAATCAATCAAATTTATTGCAAATGGTAATAAATGATATGGAACAACAAATAATTCTATTGACAAATTTAATAGAAATGCAGCAAAACCAAATTGAAGTTAAAATAATAAGGCAAAGTAGCAATTAATAATGAAATAATCACAATGATTATTTTATATATATATATATATAAACAAGAAATTCATTTAAAATTTTCATTACTTTAAGTATAAATAATGATGTCTGCCGAAAATAGAGATATATTCAAGCAGAGGAATGGGATTAGAAATAAATTAAAAATCTATAAGGAACAGCATTTCTAGAATTTCAATACCTTTATAAATTGTTGAATATACATTTTTTTGTACAACCTACATATCTCTAAAATACAAAATAAGAAAACATACAATGCAAGAAATAAATTAAAAATATATAAATGCAGATCATAAAACTTAGAATCCTAATAAAATAACATTTTTCTGCAGGGTACAAATATTTCTAAATATTATTTAAATATGCTGAGTGCTCAGTAAATGCAATTTTCAACACTGTCTTAAAATTTCTGAGACATACAAGTAAATCTAATAACAGCATTACTGATTGAAGCAGTTTAAGAAAAATAGCATGGGATATAGCAAAATATCTGCATCACGTGGTTTAGACCAATAAGTTCCTTGAATCACCAAAACATAAAGTACACAGCAATAACTCACCAGAACAATAAAGGAAATTTATAATCCTTTATTTTGAAAATTTCAAGAGATATGATAAAAAAAAAAACTGGCATACAGCAACAATAGAAATATCAACTATGTAAATAAAGCTAAAAACGCATTATTCAATGAAATATATACAAAAACATATAAAAGAAAACAAAATAATAACTTGCGTAAAAAATGACAAAAAACTGCAAACTACAACTAAGAATAAAAAATACTTCATTTACATGAAGTCTGAGAATGCAAATTAATTTAATATTTTAACTATAAAACTCAGGTACTGCTATCACTAATAAATTATTTATTTTGTAATTTTTGTGGAATATTAAAGATTGTCACGATAATTTTTTTTTTTTTTAATTTTAATATGATTCATTTAAATATGAGATAGAGCTAATCATGTGAAATAATAAGTAGAAGTAAGTATCTTCTTATGTTTTTAGTTTTGTAACATATAAACAGCACTATGTTTAATAAATGAACCCTTCCAGTTTAACAAAAAATATCACTAACATAACACATTTTCACTCAATGATTTCAAACATAATTCAAATTTAAGCATAAATTATAATTATCTGAAGTTGCCAACAATTTCATGAAAATTCACTTTACATATTTAATTTTCATGATGATGAAAAATGGAGGCAATAAAAAGGAAAGAAAAATTTATATTAAATAAAAAGTATCTCTTTCAAACTTTCATCAGAATAAAGAATAGGGTCAGTTAAAAATGACATTTTTAATTTAATTTTCGTTGATTTTATAAACCAAAATAATCAACATGATTTTAATGAGTATTCATATTTTAATTTTTTTTTTCTAAAATATCATGAAACTATTAATAATATTTGAAAAAATTTTAATTTATAATTTAGCCAAAAGATTAAATAAATAAATTACAATTTAACATTTATGGTAAATATCTTGAAATTAATATTAATTAAAAGTTTTATGCTCAGCAGGGAAATACATAAATTAATAAATAAAAAGGTAATACATTTCAAACATTGCAAATATGAATAAAGAAATAAAGTGCTAGTGCATCATTTCTAATACAAGCAAACATAATTTTAATAACCTTATCCATTTTTACACTATAAACATACCTCAATACATTTTGTTAAAATACTGGTATACATGATATTCACAATGGTTGGCAACTGGGCATTGAACGTCCATGTTGAAAATAATCACTGATTAATGAAAACATAAATTATGCCACATGATAAAACCTTGACATACACAGTGAGCAAACAGTACAAACAGTATGTACCAAGACATGAAAACAAATCCTTTGCAAGGATAAAACATTTTGGATAAAATCACTTCCACATGATGCAATGAATCATGGAATATGTCAGTGAAATAGATACAGATATGAAATCAATGATGCAAATTAAAAGATGTATGGTATGAGACGACTCCGGACTTTTTCGGTGTAATTATTCCATGCTGGGCCATATTTTTCTTTACATTCACCTTCAACTCGAATGCACCGCATAATTAGGGCAATGATGAGAATCACCAATGGGCCATAGGGTGTGAAATGAGAAAATCCTGAAATGAAAAAATGCAAATCAGAAAAATATGTGGAATCAGGGATTATTTTCCATAATTATCAGGGATAATTGTGACTCAGAGTGAAAAACCCTGAAAATTAATTGATACAAACTGATTTGACTGAAAATTATCAAAACAAAATATACCAACATTAATATATAGTTTACATAACAATTAATGCTGTAATAATATGACAATCCAATGACATTTTCTGCTATTGTTTGAAATGTATAGTTTTAGAAAAAAAACAATTTTATAAACTTTCATCAATTTCATTCAAAATTTGTTGATTTCGTGAAATGGAGAGAATGATTTGTCTAGCTAAATATCCAAAGTTCGAAGTCTACAATAGTAAATGAATTTATTCCAAGTACTCATGAAACAAGTACAAATTATGAGCTAAGAGTGGGATTTCTAAGTAGATTTAATGCAAATCATACATGACATCTAGTTATTTGAAAACAGTAAAAAAATATTTTAGTCTTATTACCATTTATTTTATTCTTAATTTTTTAATCTTATGATGTTTCATGGAAACTTTAATGTTTAAACCTTTTGTCTTCTCTTTTGCATATAGTACGAACTATAGTGCAGATAGCGCAAAATAATAGAGAATTTAAAACTTTTCCATTATAAGGTCTTTGATTTAACTTGGCACAATTTGAGCATGAAAGTGATATTGTTGGCAAATGATATAAATAACTATGAAAACAAACTTAATGAACTTTTATGTTTATTTTTAGATGTTTTTCAAAGATATGCAAGTTGGAACCTGTCAATCAGAAATGACGAATGAAGATGTTTAAAAGAACTGATTGATTGAAGTTATAAAAAATATTTCCAATAAATAATCAATCTTATATTGACTGGTGTAGCCCAAAAAACAAATATTATTTAGAACTAAAGTTTAACTTAAACTGTTCACATTACTAATAGATTAAACATTATTCCTATAACTAACATGTAATTTAAATAATAAATTATGAAGTTATCAACTGAGGCTTTAATATTTAAGAACATAGTAATTAATCTTTAATTAGCGAATCTTTGGTATTTCGCTGTGAAAAATACACAAAAACTGTGCCACTATAATACAATTAAAATTTTTTATTTCAACAAATCTAAAACTGACATACTTTTACCGTAATAAAATTTACACATATTTTTTATACCAACTATTTTTTAAGTATTTTAATGTACAATAGGTTATTAATAAATATATTTCCAAATTTGATGTTACATTTGCCAGTTACCAATTTTGCATGCAATACACATTTCATTTTCACTATGAAATCATTTTTACCCACTGAAGACCTCTGAGATGAAGTCTCAATCTCAGTATCAGAAGAATGAAAAAATATATGTATATTGAAATGTAACACTTTTAGAGTAAAAATGAATTGTTTTAAATATTGACGTCATTTTCTGTTCAAAAGCTTTAAAATCATTATTAATTGTAACATAAAATGGAATCTGTAATGATGTGGTAATTCTCATTTTTTCCCATCTTCCCTTCAACAATGAAAGTATCTCCATTGCTATCAATGGGAGGAAATTTCATATAGCAATTTTAAAATTAAATTTAAAACATAGAAATGGAATTATCTTTGGAAATAGAGAGTATGGGCACAACTATAAATAAAGTGCTTTCGTTTAAAAAAGAATTATCAAATTTGGTTCTGTAGAAATCTCAGGTGAGATGACTAAAATACAGCCTTGTGTTTTACATATATAGGTATTTGAGAACATGAGTTTCAAAACACACCTTATATAGAAAATCAAATTTGGAGAAATCACAAAAAAATCTCTGACTGCAACTAATTATTCATGTTGTAAATGAAGATTTTGTAATCTAGAAAAATTAATTTTTTATTTATTTATTTTTTTTTAATTGTTTATTTATTTATTTATTTATTTATTTTTTATTTTATTTATTTATTTTTTTTTTGTGTGTGTGTGTGTGTGTGTGAGCAGGTCAGGTTCACAAATAAAACAGATTGATAGAGAAAATGTCTCTTTTTAATTTTTGGATAAGCTTTTTTCTAAAACTCAGGCACTGAATTGGTCACTCCACTCTCCATTTCAGGGATATAACACTCTATTGTTACATCTTCCCACTAAGTAAAATATAATTAGATCATGCTGGGAGGAGAAAGTTTTCCAAGACAAAAAGAGAAATTTACCACAGAAAGTAACAGGGAAAATTTAATAATTGCTTATAATTGTTTTAATAAGAAATATAGTAAAACTAGCTAATCTACCCGGCGTTGCTCGGATTCGTCAAAAAACAGCAAGAAGTGTGAAAAAAAGTTTAAAATCAAAATAAAAAGAACTCGAAATATTTAAAAATTGTTGCGTGAATTTCGTTTAACGTTCATCGAAAAGAGAAGGGCTAGAAAATTGAAACTGTATGCTTTTTATTAATGTGGAAAAATCTTACAAAATTGCGAAAGCATTCAAAAATTTATAAAAATATAAAACAAATTCAAAAATTGTATTTCGAAATTCGAATAAACTTAGAGGAAAAGACAGAATTTACTACATTCGGTCGAAAATTGAACGTCTAAAAAATTGAAGCGGATTGCGAAAAAACGTAAGCATTGTATTAAAAAAAGGCAAAAATTTCAAAAATCAAGGTACTAAAAATTTACTCTATTTGGATAAAAGTTTTGAATCTAATTAGTGTAATAAAATGGCAAGCAGTGCAATGCGAATAAAAAAGTTAAAAAATCGCAATAAAAATCTGTAATAAAGCAAAAATCGCACAGGAGAAAATTTTTCATATTAGAAAGAAGTTTAAAATCGATTTCCTTTTCCGTATCAAAAAAATCATCATGGACTCAAACAAACAAAAGAAAAAAAATCTAAAACATCGCATTAAAATCGCTGGAGATCAAAATAGGAGAGCAAAACAACTACCATAAGGACTAAAAGTTTGAAACCAAATTCCTGTTAAGCTAGAATTTTTAAATCGAATTCCTTTGAAAAATGTCAAAAAATGACTGTGAAAGCTCGAAAATTGTACTGAAAAAAACATTTAAAATCGCAAAATATTAAAAAACCGCTAGGGTAAAAATTTACTGTTAAAAAATAAAATACTGCAATCAACAAATTAACTATATTAAACACAATGTTTGAAATCGAAATCAGTTTCTGAATGTCAAAGAATCGTTACGAAACTTAAAGAAAGGCTAAAAATCACATTGAAATTTGCATTAAAAATCGCTAAATATTTGGAAGTCAATGCCTAAAAAATTTATATGAAGGGAGGGGGGGGGGGTGTAATCAGAAATTATTCATGAATAACAAAATGTTGACATGGAACGCCGAAAATCCTATTAAATGATAAAACAATGCAATCGAAAAATAACTATATTAGGCAAAAAGTTTGAAATCGAAATCGGTTTTCGAATGGCAAAAAATCGCCAAGGAACGAAACAAATGGCTAATTGTCACAGATGTCATATATGCACTACATTGGTGCGCTATTTTTCAGGCGCCAATTTGGCGAAAACCAGTTACGTGCATATTTTTTAACTAATTTCTATTTTAAAAGGGAATAATCATGAAAAAAGCTTAGTTAATAATTATAGAGTAAAACAATTTATATCATTTAAAAAAGAAAATAAAAATAAACAAACGGTTTATTAATAAATAAGTAACAATAGCAGGGTCACCATGTGAAGCGCATATAATTGCTATTTTGTTGTAATCCCACCAATGTGGCGTATATGACATCTTGTGTCTATTTTTCTGGCAGAATCTTCTAATTTGGCAAAAAATTAAGCAATTAAAATAAATTATGAATAAAAGAAATATGATTTAATGGTTAGTTTAGATTAAAGGGAGATAAATCTGATCGCCAAGGGCGGCTAGTTTACCGTATTTGGGTAAAACACTATAATCGGAAATCATTCACGAATGATTAAAAAATCGGCGAAAAGCGTAGAAAATCTCGAAAAATCGTATTAAATATATAGAAAAATAAAATACATTAGGCTAGGATATATAAGGGTAAAACAATGCAATTGGAAAACTTTCATGAATGGCAAAAAAATTGACGTAAGATGTAAAAAATAAATAAAAAAATGCTAAAAATCGCATTACAAATTGCTAAATTTCAAAACTCGTAAATGGCAAAATTTTTAAAAAGAGTAAGGGTAAAAATTTTAAATTAAATTCCTTCTACAAATTCTAAAAAATGGCCGTAAAATTCTAAAAACCACTAAAAAATCATTGAAAAATTTATTAAAAATCGCTAAATGTAAATGCATCCCGAGAATAAAAATTTATTGTAGTCGGGTAAAACATAGTAATCTCATTTTTCATGAATTACAAAAAAGTCGACGCAGAACACAAAATGTATCCAAAAATCGCATTGAAAATAGACAAAATTTTAAAAATGTAGATGATGAAATTTACTAAATTAGTCTAAAAATTTGAAACCAAATTCATTTTTTAATTGCTTAGACAGTACTGTGGGGATCGAAAAAATGGTACTAATCGCATTAAAAAGTTAATTAAAAATAGCAATGAAAACTGCATTAAAAACGCACTAAAAATCGCTAGTTAATTTTAAAATCGCAGTAATCAAAATTTTCTCAAATGGATAAAACATTCTAATCGGCAATCAGTACTATTTGATTATCTGGTCGGTCAAGAATCTAATTGCCAAACCATAAGATTAAACACCAATAATGGCTGATCGTAAATGTCACATTCACTTGACATTAAACACTTTACACAGATTTGTTACGTCATCATGTAATTTTTACTTCGTTGTTTTATTTGTATTTTTATTAATGTTTTTCTAATTTATTTGTCCTTTCATTATTTAACATAAAAATTACATCAATTTGCATACTTTGGCGAGTCGTTTGATGATTTATGTAATTTGGCGAAATTGAATGACATCATAATCAAATATTACACGCAAATCTTTTATGGATGATAAAAAATCGACTCGGCACGCGAAAAATCTTTTAAAAAATGCATTAAAAATCTCTAAAATTACATACGATTAAAAGTTTAATAATCAATTTTTATTACAAATGTTAAAAATTACCACAGAAATCGAAAAAAAAACCCCGCTAAAAATCTCATTGAAAAATGCATAAAAAATCACTAATATTTAAAAATTGCCGAGTTAAAAATTTATTCTAATAGGGTAAAACAATGTAAGCGCAGATATTTCATGAATGACGAAAATTCGACATCAACTGCAAAAAATCTTGAAAAATCGCAGAAATTCATGAATCTTAGAAGATAGCACCTTTCGAAAGGGGCGATTTCCCCGGGCACGAAAATTTAGTTGGCGCCAAATTTATACTACCAACGTCGTTTTTGGTCTATCACAAAAAAAGTTCGAGGGGGGGAGCGCGCCAAATTGAAACTGTGGGTCGGTTGAAGTTTTATCTTCGCATGCCTATGTTAGTAGTCAAAATTTAGTACATTAAACTAAAAGTTTGAGTCAAGTTCCTTTTACTAATATCAAAATGCAGCTCAAAATACGAAAAAAAAACCATTAAAAATTGCACTAAAAATCCAAAAGTCACTAAGCGAAATCCAAATAAATTATATTGAAAAGAGAACAAAATTTGTTATATTAGGTTAAAAGGATGAAACTGCATTCCTTTGGCTAATGGGGAAAACCCCTCTCGAAACATTATGAAAACCTGCTAAAAATCAAATAAAAATTATATTAAAAAATCAAAAATCGGTCTTCGAGGTGCTAAACTTCATATATAGAGGAACTTTCCACCAAAATTTGTAGCTCTTCGTGCAGCAGTCTCTCCAGGACATCGTCAGCGTTAAAAATTTTTTAGTATGTATTATAAGCTATCTTAAAGTTTCAAACAGGCCTTCTTGTTACATTTCCTAATTTTGTACGCACCCTGAAATATGTTACACCATTTTTTTAATTTTTTTATCATGTATTATAAACAATCTTACAGTTTAAAACAAATCATATTGTAAGATTTCCCAATTTTAACAAAATCGCTGTCTATTGGTTCCATATTTCACCACCAGGGAGCGCACTCTGTTCTTATCAAAACTATAGCTATACGAAACTCCATTAAAAAACCTATCAGGAGATATATTACTCGAGAGGGTGGCGGTCTTAAGCAAGAATTTAAGATATTTTATGAAATTGCTATTCATAAATAGTGGTACCTAAATGTTTAACATTTTAGGTAGATTTCGCAAAAAAATACTACTTATTGAGTTCTCAACAGCTCAAGTTTTTGATAGAAAAACTATGAAAAAAATAGATGCTAAACGTAAAAATCTAAAAAAAAAACCGTTAAAAATCGCATTGAAAAACGCATTAAAAATCGTTAAAATCTAAAAATCGTAACAAACACAAAATTTAGGGCATTAGGCTAAAAGTTTAAAACGATTTTCTTTTTATCAATCTCAAAAAATAATCGCAAAATGAGAAAAATCACTAAAAATCGCATTAAAAATTCAAAAATCGCTGTACAAATTCTGAATAAACTTTGTTGAAAAGAGAAAAAAAAATTGCTATTTTGGGTTAAAAGAATGAAACCGTATTCCTTTTACTAATGGGATAAAACCGCAAAAATAACGCTAAAAATCACCTAAAAAAATTATTTAAAAAAATCTAAACAAAAAATCGAAAATCGGGCTTCGAGGTACAAAACTACATGTAAAAAAGTACCTTCCCTCCAAATTTTGTAACTCTACGTGCGGCAGTCTCTTCAGAACAGCGCTCACAGACAAACATCCTTCTCTCTTTATTATTATAGATAACCTATTTACAATATAATAATCCCTTTTATCCATTTTAGCTAATTCCCAAGCTCTCTCTAACTCTTTACATTCCAATTGGGATTTTTAAACATATCTGAATTGCTAACAGTAGCTTTATTATTTTCCTCCACTTCCGTTTTTTCTGTATTCAGACTTTGTAAATTTTCCGATCTTGCTTCTATTGCGTAAACATTACAATTATCGCTACTCATACCTTCCTTTTCACTCGAGTTATCAATCATAATTTCCGAACTTTCTAATTCTTGGGACTGTAGCAATGGCTCCTCGCGGTTGACTCCTGACAACTCATTAATCACCTCGGGATGTAAAATTACCTGCTCATTAGTATTATCGGTCACTGCGTAAAGTACTTCCTGATGAATTATATTAGTTTGCCCGAATTGCGGAATAGCTAACGGTAATTTAACTGCTTCAACAAATAATCCTTGTAAATAAATACTACCCGCTCCTTTTAATTTCTCTTCCGGTACCAAATCTTTATGAATAACACTAATTTCACATCCAGAATCAACCAATCCCTTTGCTGTTTGCCCATTTACACTAACCAGGGTTGGTAAAAAACCGTGTTTTTTTTTTTTTTTAAACCAAAAACCATGGTTTTTTTGGTTTAAACCGGGCTTTTTTTAATATGTTTTCCTGTTACATATACATGCATATTTATGAACAAAAATAAATATTTTTGAATATATAAGTAATAATTTGATTTAAAAATAATTCTAATCAATATAATTATTTAATATACAATCAATTATGTAGAAAATTGAAATTCTTTAAAATCTAAACATTTTTAGAAAAAGCTGTGTCTTATATTTCATAAATAAAATGTGCTACATAATGAAACATTGATACCTTGAAAATCTTAATGAACAATCTTTTGATTACTAGCACTATAAATAAATATATGATATAGATTCATATATAAAACTTCATATACATTACTTTCAAATGGTTATTCAAAATAATTTGAAATACTTGTTATATGTGATGTCTGATTTTTTTGCTAGAAGACTGCATGAATTAAGTCTTTTATTGAAGAATAAAGCTTTTTATAAAGAATTTTTGGAAGGATTTGAATTTAGCAGTAGAGTCTTTACACATTTCAAGCATTGTGTTTTCTAAAACTACCAGTTAAAAAAAAAAAAATAGATGACTGTTAAATAAACAAAAATATCTATTTAACAGCTTTTTAGACTATTGAAAAACACTGATGTTAAAATATACAGTAGCTTTATAAATGCTGTCATCTACCAAAGAATTTAAACAGCCATCGGACTGCATGCTCTATTATAACACTTAGTATTTTTAAACGGTCAAACAAAAAATTGCATTTTTTAGGCATTTTTATGAGACTTTTTCTATTACGTCTCAAGCAAACCTTGTCTTGCCCCCTCCCTCCCCCTTTTTCTGCCAATTTTCTTAACTGATCTAAGTAATGGGTTTGGTTATGCAATAGAAGATTCAAATATATCTTTTGCATATTTTAGTTAAATGTAAACAGATGCTTTACTAGTGCCTAATTTTTCAATGTCTTCTTATTTGACTTCATATCTTGAGTTTTTTTTTTAATTCTTAAAAAATAATCCCTCCAACCAAGAAAAATTTCTTTTAGAGTTTGACTGAAATTTTAAAGATCATTTATGTCATTATCTGTACATCTGCGTTTCTCAAAGGAAAATATTTTTTAAATCTAAATATTGTATATTTTTCATCTATTTTATTTTTGCTAAATTTACATGATTTAAGTGTTTTCTGTAGAGTTTCAGATATGTTCATCAGTGCATGAAATATGCATTCTACATGTATACTAACATGACTTTGACTAGACTCACTATGTCTTATGGTGACTATTGAGATAAGACTTAAAAATAGAAATTACTTTCATCCAATAATTTGAAACACTTAAATTACAAAAATGAGAAAATATTATATTAGATTTGTTCTAAAAAACCAATTGGTTTGAACTGTGCCGACCTAGCTGGTAAAAAAATAAAGTTATAATGAAAAAAAAAAAAAAAAAAAACAATCCCAATGCAAGAAAAACAAAGGCTTGTTAAAATCACTAATCACACAGCAAATAAAAAGCTCATTGCCAATTATTCAATAGCATACATAACAAAAAAAAAAAATTCTGTAAGGATGAAATCCTTAGTAAATCTTAACTAATCAAGCAATTTAAATAGTAAAAGTGCATTTTTAACTTGAGTCTGCCCTTCTGGCTATATATATATATATATTACAATTAATGGCTATATATATATATATATATATAGGCCTTAAAAAAGTAAAAGAAAGAAAACTGATTAGTTTTTTCTAACCAGCTAATTTTAGAAAAATTAGTTATTCTGCCATATAGATTTACAGCTTACAAGAAAAGTTGAGTTGATTAAAATTTTTTGTCCTTTTAGAAACTTATTAATTCATCATTTTTCTACAGCTTTGCTTGTAGCTTCTTCATAATTTGGATTTTGCATCTTTCAATAATGTTTAAAATAAAACATTTGTATAAAAGAATAAAAAAACCAGGTGAAAAAAAACCAGCATGGTTTTGTTAAAAAAACCACTTGGTTTAAACCATGGTTTTAACCACGGTTTAAACCAACTTGGTTTAAACCAAACAACACTGACACTAACTTCAATTTTCTCAAGTTTATTTAATTTTTCACCAATAACATTAGTTCTCTGTTCGGCCTTTGCCGATATCTTCGCCACAATAGCTCCATTAGGTAACTCTTTGTTTCCTTTTACAACAATCTTATGTACACCCGCTTTCGGATCTCGCCCTTTATTGCCATTATTATTTCCCTCATTACCCACTTTATTACAAAAATGTTGGTAATGACCTCTCAAACCACATTTAAAGCATTTAGGAGCTGAAGCATCACTAGGTTTCTTAAAATCAATTTTCCTATCCAAAAAAGAATTAGTCTCATTACTCCCGTTTTGCCTCAAATTACCACTAACTTTACTATCCTCCCTCGGTCTCATTTTTACATTGTTTACATACCTATCTTTACCTTTAAAACTTTTATACGTAACTGCATAAGACTTGTTTCTATGGTCAAAATAATGGTCATATTCTTTGGCGATTTTAGAAGCTTCTAACCATTTACCCCGATGAGTTAACCCAATATACGATGCAATTTCCTCATCTAACGTACTTAATAGCTTATCAGTAATTATTAACTGGTTGACCTTTTCATATGAGTCAGCACCTCTAATCTTACAATAATTTTCCCATGTTGCTATTAAACTCGATACATGAGTTTCATTCTGGTTTCTCCTAGCCTTCTTAAAATTTTCCAAACACGCCTTCGGTGTCGGCTCATGTTCCCTTAGGACTAACTCCTTTAATTCCTCATAATTCTCCATTTGTTCCGTAGTGGTATAAGTTAACAAATTATCTGCCTTATCTCCTAACATATTTAGTAGAATTTCGGCCTGCTGGTTTTCCGGTACATTTTTAGTTTTGAATGGCCTTTCTAAACTGTTGAAAAATAAATTCCATCCCTCAGTCCCTTCTGGAACTTTGATAGACACAGAGTTTTAACACTTTTGATCAGTTTTTCTATGTTATTTTCATTATTAGATTCCCTAGACCCATTAAAGTTATTTGTAATCGTTCTGCAACAATAGTGTTAGATAATTCCATAATATTCCCCTCGTTATACTCATCACTGTCCATTATCTTTTTCCTAAGCTGAATTCTGGTATCATTTTCGCGAATTCAACACCCAATTTTTCGACTATCACCTGAAGATCCACCTTTTTTAGTTTCAATAAGAAAGCCATACCCAGGGCCCGACTTAGAAAGTGGGGGGGGGGGGGGGGGGGCTATATCATACAAAACTGGTGGAACCAGAGAGAAAAGTAGAGCTCGATTTAAAAAAAATCTTACAGTAAAATTTGGGAAATATTTTCAATGTGCATGCAAAAGAAAGGGAATCTGATAATTTGTAAAGCTTATGAAATAACCCAAATTTTTGTTAGCTGAAAATGAGGACTGAGCTGTACTGGTGCCTAATATTCAGAATTATACTATTACCCACTCAAAATGATTACTGAGGAAAGTAGTCAATGGAATAGATCGTTATGTTGTCTCAAATCGGTTAAGCCCCACAATGTTAAACAAATATAAACCATGATGTGATAATTAAAGTATAACATTAATATAATCAAGTTGTTGAGGAATTGATGTAGATAAGTATGCTTAAACACAAATATTTAGTATATGATTAAATCGTATCTATTCAAGGTTTTGAGTTTACTTGGAGCTTTGATCTTCCAGTTATCAAAACAGCTGGTATGGAATTGTGTTCACACTTTGTACAGAACGAACCGTTCTCATACTTCATTACATCAGCCTGTAACATATAGTTATGAACCCAAGTTTTTAAACTGGTTATGGATGATTGAAATATGGAAAGAGTTAAAAATGCCTCTTTTTCCCTGATTGATTTTAAAGCACCAGTAAAGCTCAGTCCTCATTTTCAGCTAACAAAAATTTGGTTTATTTCATACTAGCGGCCCGCCCTCGCTTTGCTTCGGGTAGTCCCGTGTCACTACTGACACCGCAAATTGTTACTACCACTTTATCCCATTAAATTCAACTACTAAAACCATTACTTTAGGGTTCAGCCTGTGTTTGCAATGTATAAGCGGAAAAAATGAAATTATTTACAACATCACATTAAAAACCTAAAAAATAACAGTATTTCTAGACTATTTAATGGATGTTATTATACATGTAAACCTTCCTCTTGAATCACTCTATCTATTAAAAAAACCGCATCAAAATCCGTTGCGTAGTATTAAAGATTTAAGCGTACATAGGGATATAGGGACAGAAAAAGCGACTTTGTTTTATACTATGTAGTGAAGACCTTTTTAATGTGTACAATAATTAGTATATTATTTTGATAAATCTTTTAGGGTTCAGCCTGCGTTTGCAATGTATAAGCGGAAAAAATGAAATTATTTACGACATCATATTAAAAACCTCAAAAATAACAGTATTTCTCCACTATTTAATGGATGTTATTATACATATAAACCTTCCTCTTGAATCACTCTATCTATTGAAAAAAACCGCATCAAAATTCGTTGTGTAGTTTTAAAGATTTAAGCGTACATAGGGATATAGGGACAGAAAAAGCGACTTTGTTTTATACTATGTAGTGAAGAGAAAGATTGTATTCATTATTACATTATGTTCAGATTGCACCAGAAGAAACAATCCCAGCAATTAATATTCATCAGGGAGAAAATGCACTAAAGCCATTTTGGAGCAGTAAAATCTAAATTTTTGCAAGCTTTCAACATTTTTTTTTTTTTTTTTTTTTTTTTGACCATGTTAAACTTTTCTTTTTTTCTTTTTTTTTCTTTTTTTTTTCTTTTTTTTTTTTCACAATAATAGTATTTCTTTGACTAAATGCACTTTTTTTTTTTTTTTTTTTTGGCTATCTTTCGATGAAAATCATGTGTTTCTGCAATTGTTCAACGGAATATGCTGTGGTTTTTTTGCAGTATTTTGATGAAATTAGCATTTTTGAAATTTTTTGAATAAATTCATGTTTTTTGCTATCTTTTGACCTCATTTTGTTAGTTTTCAGCAAAATATATATTTTTTCTGAAAGCCTTTGTCAAATATGGCATGTTTTTCCCAAACTTTTGATAAAATTCTCATGTTTTTTGAGATCTTTTGATGGAATTGAAGTGTTTTTTGCTAAATTTTGATAATATTTGCTTTTTTGTAATCTTTTCATGAAATTCACATGTCTCTCACAATCTTTGGACAAAATTCGCATATTTGTTGTGATTTTTCAACAAAATGTGCTTTTTTCCTGCAATCTTTAGACAATATTTGTGCTTTTTTATTGTGTTTGATCTTTTTTTTTTCCCCTTCAATATTAGCATTCCTTTTACTTTTTTCCCCGCCCAATCTTTTGATGTAATTCTTGTGTTTTTCGCTGTATTATAACAAAATTTGTGGGGGTGTTTTCACGATCTTTTGACAAAATCCCCCGAAGTGGATACATCTTTGTAAAAAAATTTATCATATTTAGAATAGAAGAAATAACACAACTGAAAGATTAAAGTATCAGAAGAAATTTTTCTCTGCTAATGAAAAACTTCTTTTATAAGGGACAAAAAATACTTTTATATGGAAGAGGTGTTTTAAAATAATTAACATAATCATGAACTTCAAATTTTATATGCACTTGCAAGAAATTGTGGACATTCTGGAGTAGTTATCAACCCTGTCATGAAGAAAATGAAACAATGCAAATATTGCTAACATAAATTTTACAATAGGAGCATTTTTGTAATAAAAATATTTACCCTTAATAATAAATTAAAAAGGAAAGAAACGTAAATTGGCCATTCTTTAAAATTCACAATTGGAGATATCATTACTTATGATTTATCTCATAGAATCCAATACACAGTTACACATAATATCACCTTACTTTACAAGAAGACAATGAATCTCTCTCTAAAATATAACTATTTGGTGATTACTATGACTAAGTTTTCCACTCAAAAAATGAGTAAAAAAAATTTTTGAAGAACTTACCACATGGTAATGTCCAAGCTGTTGCCATGATGATAAGGCCAAGGTAATTGGGATGGCGGACAAGTCCCCACAATTTAGAGGATATCAATCTTTTCTTCTGACTGGTTGGTATGGAATCAACATCTAGAAAAAATACACAAAAATATAATTACCACATTTTTACCTAATGATACATAATTCATAAGCAAATCATCTACACATGTTCAAGGGAAAAATATGCAAAAAATATTAATTAGAATACCTGATAAAGAAGGACTGAAAGGATTGTTTCTGAAATTATGCTTCAGATTCCCAGATGACATATAAATATAATATCCAACAACTGAAAAATAAAAGATCATATATAAATATGTTTAATATTGAACACATCACAGTAGTTTAATGGTTATCCTGGCTCATACTTTTTCAGACCCATTTTTGGTCTGATCGCTGTTTTTAGAATGAAAAGTGGCGATTTTTTGTATCTCATATATAACTCGCACCATAGATAAATCTGACATGCAAGAGAATAAAGGATCAAATGAATTTCAGTAAAGAAAATCGAAACAAATGTTACGTGAGACTAGAAAAGAAGTCGAAATTCTCTCTCTCTTTTTTATTTTTTTTTCCGAGTAGGGAGCGAGTGTCATGATATGGTGGCGTTACTTGAGAATATCTACATTGTCTGTACACTGTACAAAAGAGTGATAAATGTAAAAAATTAGTTTTTGTAAATCTACATATATTTTTAACTTTACAAATGAATAATTTATAGTAAATTTATAATTATTTTCTTGATTCATAGGTATATCATGTGATTACATATAGCAGTAAAAAAAACGTGCACCCAGGCTTTTTGCCCTAAATTTTGGGAGAAAAGGTGTGCGTTATACACGAGTAAATACAATAGTTTGTTTTTTGACAAAATTAGTTTTTTTTTTTTTTTTTTTTTTTTTTTGTCAAAAAATTTACATTTTTTTGAGTTTTTTTTAACAAACATGGCATGTTTATATAGCAAATTTTGACAAAATTTGTGCATTTTTCATGATTTTTTCAGCATGTTTTTTTTATTTTTTAATAAAATCAGTGGTTTTGAAAAAGTTAAAGAAATTTTTCTTTGCTTCTTAGATTGGCGAAATGATGCTATATTTCATTTTGGAATGAAGTATGTTATGGTATAATTTTATAAGAAAGTGCTATTTCTGTGCAGGCATGTGAAAAATGCATAGCACTTGAATTTTTATATATTACTAATAGAAAATTTAACTAAAATAAAAACATAGCTTACGCACGTAAGGTCTTGATAACAGCACTAAAATTGTCTACAAAAACACAACTAAAATTTACATTAACTACAAAAGCTTTACAACAGATTTTTTTTTTTTTTTTTTTTTTTTTTTTTTACGATGTTAATAGAGATTAAATCAAGTAAAAATGTATAACTTTTGTTATCCCCTCCCCCCCCCCCAAAAAAAAACACACAAAGAAAAAGCGAACTAGCATATCCTTATTGTACAATTCTGAGTTTCAATGCTCATAATTTTTTCATCTTTACAATTTTACTTGTTTATACATTTGTGGGTTTTTTTTTTTTTTATGATATATGTAAGTGTGTGTCTGTCGCCAAAAAAAATAAAAAAAAATAAAAAAATAAAATAAATAATAAATATATAAATAAAATAAATAGATCAATTAACAAAAATAATTAAATAAATACAATACTCACAGAACAAAGCGACCATTCCAGCCGAACACCAATGTGGAATCAAATGCGCATTTTGTTCAAAAATAAACAGATAAACAAGTGGCAAATTCAAACCGATTGGGATTAAAAAGCCAGTAGTCATTATAAATCCATAACCAACACTGTCACTTGTATAAGTAGCAGTACTAAGCATTTTTTCCTGAAAAGAAACAAAGAGAACATTACAATAAAAATATTTAATTACAATAATGTAAATTATTTGAATTATTTTAAAGCAAGTAACCTACTTCACGGATGAAATAATCCAATATAAAGAAGGCTGACATTCCAGCAGACACAGCCAAAGGAATTGTAACATAGTCTCTCATAAAATAATATTTCAGAATAATACTCAAGTTTATCAATAGCTATAAAATAGATAGATTAATTAATAAATGAAACAAAAAATACAAAACAACAATGCATAAAAATAAAAAAATCAGAGACACCTCAAAACATTTTTGAACAATTATTTCAAAAACCTGTTCATAAAGAAAACGGGGAAAAAAAAAAAAAAAAAAAATTGTACACTCACTTAAACATATGTTAAAAATTTAATATATAGTGAAACTTCCATTTAATGAAGTCTCATAGTTACACCTAAACATTTTGTTATAAAGAAAATTCATTAAATAGAAAATCAACTTAAATTCTTTAAGTTTGTTTAATAAAATGCACATAAAATGCAAACCTTAAAAAAAAAAAAAAAAAAAAAAAAAAAAAATCCCTGGCTAATTTTTTTTTTTTTTTTTTTTTATGTAATTGTGATTGGATAAGAAAAGTTTAATTAAAGAAAAAAAAAAGTAATCAAGAAAGATTAACAAAAACTGAAATGTAGTGTACCTTTTTTTTTTTTTTTTTTTCCCCTCAGTATTGTAGATCCCTAAGTCTAACATTTCTATATGCAGGTTTCTTGTAAAAATAAATAAATAAATAAAAACACTGATTGTTAAAATTTTCACATATCCAAACAATTTATCCGTAACATTTTCATGAAACTGGAGTCCCCTTCTTACAAAGGAGCAGAAAATGTTTCTACTCCCAATATTTCCTGTAATCCACATGAAAATTTCCATAAAATTCTATGTTATGTTATAGGTAAGGGACTATTTAAATATGTTATCAACTTTTTTGTAATTTCAAACTCCCTCCTTTCTTTGCGATGCCACATGTTATAATTCCTCTACCCCCCCCCCCCCCCTCCCCTCCTAGCCCTAATGATATTGTTATCAATCACTAAAAGTTCTTTGGATTTTTGCAATTTTTTCTTTTGATTCCAGTGATATTCAGATATGGTTATACATTTATTATTTGCATACTTTATTGATTCAATAAAAGAGAAGTCATGAAAATGTCATTTTTATGCATGAAATAATTTTATATAAAAAAAAAAAAACTTAAAAAAGAAACAGTTACTATTAAAAATATGATTTTTTAAAAAAAAATACTAACCGACTTAAAAAAAAAAAATACCAAGTTAGGCGACAACGTGGCACTAACGCATATGAATGCATAGTTTTAATATGGTTATGACTTGAAAACGTTGCAACAATGAAAGATGATTTGCGATGAATCATTATTTTTTTTTTTTCAAATCCATATTTTGTTATTAGGATGAGCGAAGCGAATCCTCTACTAGGCCACTCAAATTACATTTTGTCGTACACATTACAAAAAAACTATTCAATATTTTAACTTCAAATCAAACACAAAAATAAATTATGATCTGTAGATTTGCACAATATAATTTTTTTACAGTAAAACGTTAAAAAGAATTATTACTTTAATTAATTTATTTTACATGCATTTCCAATACGGACGCATTTTAGCAAATAAATAAAAAATGAAACTCGTATATTTTCAGAAAAAAAAATAAATAAAAACCATGGAGTAAATAATTGTAGATAGAATCATGATTAATTTAATAAATAAAATGTTTTCATTATTCAGCAAAATCGTTTGCACAGATGACACTTAAATATTTAAAAATAAAATTGTATTATGATTTTTTTTTTGTAAAGTGGCAACAAAAGAATTGTAAACAAATAAAATTGTTAAATTTGTTACATAAATGAAAAATTAAAAGAATTGAAGCGTGAAGTTGTTGCCTCGATTCAAGTTCTTTGTAAATGTACTAAAGCAAAGTTGGCCAATTCAGAAACGACAAATTGACTTTAACCATTTCTTAATTTATCATTTGGATCTAAAATAATTTTACGTTATTATTTGTGGACCGAAAAAGGTTTAGTGAACGGGACTTTAGACTTTGTTGCACGTAATAAAGAAAATCACAAGCCACCAGACCAGATATCGCGAATAATCATGGATAAATTTGAATACTACAATATTTTAACTTATAAGAATCGGTGCGTACCGATTCCCGCAATAATTAAATTCTGGAAAAATGGAAGCATAAATTGTTCAAGGAAAGAATTTCTTCTGCAGTTAGCTTTTGCTGTTACAATTCATAAATCTCAAGGTTTAACATTAGATGAAGCAGTTGTAGATATTGAGGATATATAGACACAAGTTGGCTTAAAAACGTACGTAACGTTGTCGAGAGTGAAAATCCTTCAAAATTAAGCATTCAATAGAAATTTTCCTTACGAAAAATTCTACAATATCAAAAATTCTGATACGCTAAAATGTATAAAAACGAAGAAATTAGAAAAACAATTTTACAGTTAAAAATTCATAGTATCAACGAGAGCAGATTTCAAATGTTTTTCCAGAAAGTAGAATTTTGACGAAGTAACTTTCTTCAAGCTCTCTTCAAATATATTATTCTAAAATAGCTATCAAAGATTATTTGATGTTAATTACAAAGATTGGAAACATGCATATTTCAAACAACTTTAAAAAACACCAGTGGTTACTGGAAATTGTAAAAATATCTTTAAAAGAGCTTTTAGTTGAAAATTTAAAAATATTTTGTAAATGTTTGCTTCGAAAATATTTTATTATGCCAGTCTTACATCATAAATAAAAAATTAAAATGTGCCAAAACATAAAATAGCGTTTTTGTTTAATAAAGATGCAAAAATAATATTAAAAAATATTTTGACTTTCAAATATCTGTTTTATAAAATAATACTTCGCGAATCCAAACAAAGCATGGCTTTTGCTAGTTTTAAAAACTTTCTAGTCACCAGAATTTAATGAAATTAAAAGATCTAGTATCGGTGTAAGAGTTATAGCCTGAAATTTTATTTGTTTATTGTACACACACATCTGACTTGTGTGCTCGACATGAAAGCCTGCGATTACCTGAAAAATGAACGTTTCTAATTGGATGACTGCTTCAAAAAGAGTTGGAATATTCATGTTTTTATTTTTAAAAAGTTCTAATCTCAAGTATTTGATAAAATTGAAATGGGACCATGTGGGCATCTTACACTTTCAAACAAAAAAAGAATTATTAAAATCAGTTCATATTTACAAAAGTTATGAGTGAACAACAAATACATACAGGTCGAAATCATAACCTCCTCCTTGAAGTCGGTTAAAAAGTAATACCTTCTTGCATTTGCCGTTGTATGTGGAGGTGGGTGGGGAGCAGGCAGTTACTTATCAACAAAACAAATGGACAGTATTCTTTTTTCTTTACTTGTAAACATAAATATCATTTAAAAAAAAGTATGTTTGAAATATTTATGTGCATCTGATTTCTTGAACAATGGATTATATATGAATACACATGTGATAGAAGAATATGAATACCAAATGTTGAGGTATTCCTCATTTTAGAATTAAATAATTTTTATCATCATTTAATGATTTCAATAATAACTAATAAAAAAAGTATAATTTCATAAATAAAAAATGATAACAATATCAAACAACAACCCCCCTCCACCTTCTAGAGATATCTTTCTATACCATATGCCAAGCTCTCCTCCCCTCTAAAATGATAATGTTATATACATAGCAACTAAATGCTGCATTACCGTAAATATACAAAAATCTGATATTTCTCAACTTATATGCAAGCATAATGGGCAGGGGAGATTCAAAGTGAAAAAAAAAAAAAAATCTGAAATTTACAGCAATTTTTCTAAAAGATAACAGCAAAGTGAGGCAAGGAAATGCAACCTTGTTTTTACATCATATTAACTACATGTTGTGATTTTTATTTACAATATAATTTTGTTATTATTTGGTGATTTCATCTTCTTTCTAATTATAATTACACAACTGAAACTTCATATCTTTAATCAAATCAATGGTTATTAAATTTTATTAGTTTACAACAAAAAAAGAATATAAAAATTAAAACATCTAACAGTGTTAAACAGATTATTAAACATTATGACAGATTTTAATCTTAACTGACCATAATATGACGATGAATTACAAATTAAATAACTATACTTACACTTCCAAGAAAACCAGCTCGAATAAATGTCGTTTTGATGTCAACTTTCTTGAAAAGATATGGATTGAAATAGACACCATTGAAAAAACTTCCAAGAACAGGGACTTTAATAGAAATTACAATAAATTAGGGCTAGACAGAAATTACACTTTCAAATATTTTTGGTAGAAAAATAAATAAATGACATACCTGAACTTTCCTTTTCCCAATCACCATGAATTAATGAAACAACATGCAGAACCAAAGAATAAAGAGCACAGTAAAGAGCAATGCTGATAGCCAAAGGTCTAATTTTATCATATCCCCAATTCATATAAACTCCAAAATAAGAGCAAATTCCAAATACAATGAGGCCTACTATCAAGGTTATGAAGCCTGTGAATTAAAAAGAACAAAAAATAAAAATAGCATTCAGATTCAAATTTTTAAAGACCTATTTGTACATTATTATGACTAACATTTACATTTTAAAATTCATACACACTACATACATACAGTCGAACAAGGTTAAGACCTGTTTCAAGGAAATGGACAAAAGTCTGCCTGCTGTTTATGAATGCTTACAGTTTGAAAACAGGATGCAACAATTATCATGGTAGATTATTCCTAGAACGCTGATTTACTTTTACATTATCACAGACAGAGTTTCCCCCAGGTTTAAAAAAGGGCAGGGCGCTACTGTTCTGAAAAGGGCACTTTTTACATTTTTCAGGGCGCTTAGAGTTAAAAGTGGTTCAAAAAGTCGTGAAAAAACAGAAATTTCATCAAAAGATTGAAAAAAGAAAAAAATAGGCAAATATTGTTAAAAGATCACGAAAAAACAGCCGATTTTGTTAAAAGATCGCAAAAACGGCATATTTTACTAAAAAATCGTAAAAAAAAGACAAATTTCGTGAAAATATTGCGAAAAAAAATGGAACTTTACACAGAATTTCCCTTTTTATTCTGATTTTAGGACGAAATTTGCCTTTTTTCACGACTCATTTGACAAAATTTTCCATTTTATCGCAATTTTTGGAAAAAAATTTTTGTTTTTCCGCTATCTTTTGAGGAAATCTGCCGTTTTATGAAATTTTGTGACTAAATTGGCCATTTTTAACGAAACTTGCCTTTTTTAGCGATTTTTTGACGAAATTATCCATTTCACCGAATGCATATGAGGCTATTTTTTTGCGTTCCGTAGCCGATTTTTTGCACCGAATTTATGCGCTATAGCGCGTTTGGATCATCGTTGGAGGGCAGCGTTTTTTTCAAATGTAGGGGAAGAAGGGTGCTTTTTTTTAAATGAATGACAAGAGAGGCGCTAGTTTTTGGATGAGGGGCAAGAAGGGCGCTGTTTTTTAAACTAGAGGGCAGAAGGGGCAGAGCGCCCCCCTGAAACCCTCTGGGGGAAACTCTGATCACAGACATTAAATGAAGCCTATTTTATTCGTGCTGAATATATATGGGTCAATCCATTTCAAGTGGCCCAGAAAATATTTTTTTGGTCGCTCAACCATTTTTAAAATATCTGAAATTTTTTGTACAACAACCCTAACATGATGGAAGTTCAAAATGACCATTATTATAATTTTACTATTTTTTGTTTGTGCACGGCAACCATCTTTGTTTCATCGTGTGCAGCGATTTTCTCAGACACTACGATACACAAAACTGTAAATATCTTGTCTTTTATTTTCCCAATTGAAATGGGGTTTGCAGCATGTTTTTCAGAATAAAATAGGCTAAATGTACAGTGGTAGAATAGTTTTGAAAAATAAATTTTTACAGGTGAAATTTTAGCACAAAATTTAAGATTTTTTCCAAAATCTATCCGTTTGCAGGAGGAAATTTTTCATGGAAGGAAAACTGGCAACCTTACACAATTTTTTCTACAAATAGGTCAAAAGTGTGTGTACTCATACACCAAGTCCCAGATCTGGGAGTTGATTTCTCTTTGTGAAAAAAATTCTGAAATTCATCAAAAATGTCAAAAATCGCACTTTTTAGGCCTTGATATCATCTCTGGTGGGGCACGAGATAAAAATCTGAAATTCTGGCCTTTGATAATATTGTGTAGTAGTGTTATGCACAAAAAAATTCAAGGAGGAGATTTGACTACAAGCTGAGATATGGCATGGTCAAAATGTAAAAAGAATACTTCTAAACTATTATAACCTACTATGTGTTTGTTCATACCTCCAAAATGTTAAACTAATGGTTGATGATTCAAAGTTACAAAGATCATCTTCAAATTCTGTTTAAATCGTGATTTAAACAATTCAGATTGTATGCTAAACCAATGCACTATTTGTCCAGAAGAACAAAACATACTAGAAATGCTATTCGTCCATTTCAATGGCCCCGAAAATATTTTGGGTGATTGACCGTTTTTAAAAAATCTGAAATTTTTTTGTACAACAACTCTAATATGAGGGAGGTTCAAAATGACTATTATTTTAATTTTAATATTTTTCGCTTGAGCATGGTGGCTATCTTTGTTTCATCGTGTGCAGCTATTTCCTCATATTGAAGTTTGATATATCTTGTGTGGCGCGAAATAAAAATCTAGAATTCTGGCTTTTGATAGTGTTTTATGGTAGTGTTATGCACAAAAAATTTCAAGACAGAGATAAGCTGAGATACGGTGATTAAAAAATGTTAAGAAATGCTATTGCAAGTACATTAGGAGAAATAAGATTAGTCTCTTTTATTGCAATATTTACACAGAAAATATAGTTTGATGAAAACAGTATTAAACTGTTAAATAAATCTTTAGTTTACAAAGATACTATATATGCTCAACAAAGAGCTTAACACTATTTACGAGAGATGTTATGAGTTCGACCAGTTACTGTCAGGGTTGGTATAAAAACCGGTTTTTTTTTAAAAAAACCAAAAAACCGGGTTTTTTTGGTTTAAACCAGGTTTTTTTGGTTTAAACCGGGTTTTTTTTTTCAAATCATTATTTAAATAGCATTTGCAAGAAAAATAACTTGAGTTTTAGAAAGTCATGAGGATTTTTTGTAATTAATAGTTAATTAATGTTAAACATTCCCATCAGTATTTATTTTTTTGATAATTAAATAACTAAAGCATAAAAATTTATAATTAAATTATCAGGGCTCCCAACACATTTTAGTCCTCAAAAAGGGGGAAAGGGGACCATTTTTATTCAAAAAGGGGACTTTGGGGGACCATTTTTGCTTAAAAAGGGAACTTTGGGGGACCATTTTTATTTAAAAACGGAAACCAAAAAAAGGATCATATGTGTGTAAAAATATAGCTCAAATTTTCGTAAATAAGAAAGTAAATTTTTAAAATTACCCCAGAAAATATGTTAGATGGTTATCTTTATAAGATTTCATTAAACAATGTACACAATTTTATTCAAGCATATTTAAATATCGTACTAATAAAGTATATAAAGCATTCAATATTTCGGCATTCACCTTTAATTCTCGTTACAGGTAAAAAATAAGTATGATCAGTTAATAAAAACAAGTAAGTGGGTAAGTATGATCACAGATCACTGAGAGGCTTTTATTTAATATTCCTTTCAAAACATTCTAACCTTTAATTAATAAACCAAAATTGTTAATAATTAAATTTGTTAAAAATTAATAATTGCTTATAATGATTAAATCCTTATATAGATGGGGATGATATAAGGCAATGAGAATGGAGGTAGAGAGAGAGAATAAAGAATAACATTATATTACATGACATATTGTAGATTCAATTTTTTGAGAATTTTTTTCAATAACGTCCCCTCGCGACAGAAAGGGATGAAAAGATGCTAATTGTTGAGATTTTTTTCCCTTAATTTTTTAGAAAATTTATGGAGTGGTAATGAACACAATTAAACATTAAAACATCTGCTAGTGGTGAAAAAATGAGTTAAGACGGTGGGAAATGGGTGTTTAGGCCAAGAGTTTTAAAAGGATGTGTGAAAAAAAAAATCAATTTTCTGATTTCCCACCCCACACACACATACACATGAAGAAATGCCCCTAATTGTCTGGGGTTAAAATAGATCCTAGCAAGATGTTAGACTCGATGAGATACATCCTTCGGTCAACCCTTCAAATGAGATTGAATCTTGCTGTAATTTAATTAGGAGTTGAGTTAGAAAATTTCTTAAAATACTTAAGTTAGAGCCTGGAGAAGTCAAAAAGAAACTTAGAAATTTCATCCCACTGCCTCCCCCCCCCCCCACACACACTTAAAATTTTTTGTGCGTTACAAAAAAAAATCTGAGATTTTAAAATCGATAACTTGATTACTTTTCTTAATTTCTTTTATTTTTCTAAAATTAATATTTGGATTAGTGCTGACTACTAACACTCATAAATAAAAAGGGCTAATAAGTTCATTCTATATAGTAGCCTATAATAAAAAATCAGACATAAAATAATGATAATTAGAGGAGAAATGCTCTGATTTAAATAGCATGTTATACAAAAGCACTTCTTTTTCTTTTTAAAAAGCAACATTTGAATAAAATAAAATCTTAATTTTTACGAAAATTACACATTCAGAATTAGTGTAAAAAAATAGGCATATATGCATAAGTTTAAAATCGATAAATGCAGTACATGTAAATATTCTATACCCGTCAGGAACAATCCTTGTCAAACTAATTGGATGTGGCAATCCCAAAACTTTCTTCTACCTCATACATGTTAATACTTCAAAATTCGCCATCACAGTCCCAAAATTAAATTGCAATCTATGCCCCTCATGAGAATTCTTAAGATATGAAATTTTGTGTATTAGTTCTTCAAATATGACTATCGCTAAACTTGTGCAAATCTCACAAAATGCAGCTTAGGAGCACTATCTATTGAAAGATTAACATCAAAACCTAATCAGTAACAATTTGTGTCAACGTCATACTGAATCCTAAATTGGACAAAAATTTGTGCATTAAATCAAATAGATCTACTGCAAACATCCTAAAAAAAAAAAAAGCATCATAGCAGTGCTACTTGTTAATGAATTTACATCAAAATGTAAAAAACATCAATTTATCTTAAGGACTAACTGAATCTAAAGTTTGATGGAATCCCGTGCAATAGTTCTGGATATAGAACTATTGCAGAAATTGCAACAAATGCAAATTAACAGTGCCACTTGTTGAGCAATGACACCAAAATATAAAAAGTGTAAATTCATGTCAAGGACTAACCGAATCTGAAGTTTGATAAAAATCTGTGCATTGATTCTGAAGATTGAGCGATTGCAGAAATCGTGAAAAATGCTGCATAGAAGCACCACATGTCGAGCAATTTACCCCAAAAATTAATCAACATCAATTTATAGCAGAGGTCAAAAATTTCCTTCCAGCATAAAATTTTTTGTAATTTTGAAAGTATATCTATATAAATTGGAATCTGAAAGTGATATTCATACATTTTATTAACATAATAGTTGGGAATTTATTTATGGAATAACAAATGAATATCAATAAATACAACTGACAAAATTAATTGCAAAAGAAAAATGCATGCTTTCAAATGTTATCGGCCATCTTGGAAAGTTAAAAAAAAAATTGTGTTATAATAGAAAATCACTGTGATCAACTAGATTCACAATTAGTATGTTGCTGTCATACCTTTAGCAATATGTGCAGAGGCACAGCGACTTGGCATCGATTCAATGAACAGTTGAAAAGTGACCGTGGCATGTTTTTCCATTCATTTTGAAATTTTTGGGAAAATTCTGGCCATGCTGAATTGGTGTTTTAATAATTTCAAACATGTTTCTAAAGTTCATTCCAAAGATTTTCTATAGTATTCAGATTGAGTGCTACGGCTGGACATTTCAAAAGCGAAATATTTTTGTGCGAAAGCCACTGCTTGACAAGCTTTCGTATGCTTTGGTTTCTTATCATACTGAAACTAAAATTTGAGACCAAAATTTTGCTTCCAATAAGGCAGCAAACTATGTTGCAAAATATCTTTATACATTGCATC
Organism: Maratus speculifer; assembly: GCA_964019185.1. NCBI lineage: Eukaryota > Metazoa > Arthropoda > Arachnida > Araneae > Salticidae > Maratus > Maratus speculifer. The sequence continues at coordinate 11,039,031 of OZ025300.1, read as the reverse complement.
ATTCATCTTGCCGCAGATTTTGATAGACTGACTGGCACCTTTTCTATAAAATGCTCCCCATAATGTAACGTATCTCCCATCATGCTTAGTTGTAAGAATAACACATCTGGAATCATGTCTTTTGTTGTTATGTTAAGTCATCGAGCATACTGCCTGCCATCACACTTAAAAAGATTAAACTTCGATTCATCAGAAAATTCTACTTTATTCTTACTGATTATGTTGGGTGATTTACACGAAAAACTAAGCAACACTAATCTATCTCAGGTAGTAACGAAATCGGAAGTTTGATGAAATTTCATGTATTAGTTTTTGAGATAAACCTATTGCGATACTCATAGATAATGCAGCATGGCAGTGCCACCTGTTAAGCAATTTACATCAAAGGATAATCAACATCAAATTATATTAAGGACTAACAGAATCTGAAGTTTTATAAAAAATTCGTGCATTAGTTCTTGAGATAGAGCTATTAATGAAATTGTGAATAATGCAGCATAACAGTGTCACTTGTTGAGCGATATGCACAAAAAACTAATCAGCTCTAGTTTATATGAAGGTCTAACTGAGTCTAAAGTTTTGTGCATTAGTTCTTGATATACAGTGCCCTCAGAATTTTTGCCTCATACATACATTTTCTAAAAACCATCAAATCATGTTCAGGACCTTCTAAAATGTATAAATCCATTGAAAACTGGAAGTCAAAATTATTTCATGAATTCAATATTTTATAATTTTTCTTAGTTTTAATTGTCTGTTTCCCCTCAATTCAATGATTCTTTCCATTAAAAAAGCTTTTTTTTTTTGAGGGGGGGAGGGGGTTTGAAGCATGTCAAGGCCCGTTATTGAAGACTGGCCAAGCAGTAGCTTAATATAGTAACTTTCCTGTTCTGCAATTTTTTAATTTTAAAGAATTTTAATGAGATTCTTAAAATTTGCCCGTATTATGTGGTGATTTTTTAATATTTAGATTCAGGAAAGAATTTTAGTTACAATGCTTTTTTATACCCATTATAATGCTTTTTTTATGCCCACTTTAATAACTTTTGTCTTCTTGGATTTTTAAACTTATAGTGATTTTCAGAGTTTTTTATTATTTTGCGGCGATTTTTTTCAGACACAGAAAAGGGGACTTGGGGGACCAAAATACAAAAAAGGGGACTAAAGGGGACCTTTTTCTAAAAAGGGGACTTTTGTGGGAAAAAGGGGACCATTTGGGAGCCCTGAATTATCTTATAAGTTTAGGTTTCTATAGGGAAATATTCATTGTGTGAAAAAAAAACTATTAATTTATTAGTATACTTATATAAACCTTTTGGATAATAATTTAAGAAATAATTATATGCAGGTTGATAATGAAGAACATAGTAAAGGGCAAACAAACATATTTTACTAAATTAACAGAAATAAGCTGAAATAGAAAACATTTTCTTGTGCATAATTTAGAAATTATTTACAGTATTACCATCAACAAATGATTATTAATCTCTTACTACATATATTTACATAAAAAATATCAATATGCATTTTATTAATGCTAAAAAATACATGTGTATTGACTTGATACATCAACGAATGTAATGCTTACACAAATTGAGACAGGCTTAGAAAAATTATTATTATTATTATTATTATTATTTTTTTTTTTTTTAAATACAAACTTTATTTTTTCTGTTTCTTTGTTCTTCAAAAGGTGAAGATTTAGCATTAAATTTTATTATCTGTGCAAGCATCGAGTTACATGGATATTTTTGTTTTGTAAAATTTAATGTATCCTTTTTTTTCTTGTTCACATAGTTCACTTTGACTGTATTCTGGTTCAAGCATGTATACCTAAAAGGGCATGGGTGTTAGGGCTATTTTATACCTCGACTAAAAAACTGAGATTTCTTTATTTACATCTTTTTTCTCTTAATATTTTTTGAAGACCTGTCCAATTATAAACTGCATTAGTAATGGAACTTATTACTTTAGATATTATCCAGGGCAACTGCAATAGAATTTAACAGTTTAAACATATCTTCAACATTTCTTTTAAAATAAAAATTAGACAGATACGAGCTTTTGAATATTTTTATCAATAACATTCCTATTTTCTACACAAATTTTAAGTAAAGTGGGGCAATTTTTAAGGTAAACATCTAAAGCATCTGAAAATGAATCACACCTAGTATTATAAGGAAGAGCTAATTTGACAGCATTTACATTGCATGCAATTTTTACATTTGGCTCTTAAACATGTTTTTGATGTATTTCTTATTCCCTCAAATGAAAACCAGATTATATTTTACTTTCTTCTAGTTTTAGACATTCTTTTATTTCAATATATATAAGTAGCTTTCTTAAAATAAAATACAATACAAAGTAACTAGAAACAGAAAAAAATAATGTAAAAACTGCAAATCCAATCTAAGAAAAACCAATAGCTATGGAACAGAGAAAATTCATAGCCAATCATTTATTAGCATACAGAACAAGAGTAATCAATGGAAAGAATGACTTATGATTATGTCATTATTGATGCTTTGGTACATAATGCAATCCTTAATAAATCATAATCAAGCTATTTAAGCAGTAAAATTGCATTTTTGGCTGGCATATGCCATTTTTGCATTTTTTTAGAAAATAAAAGGTTTAAAAAAGAATTAAAACTAACTACCTTTTTTATCCCCCACAGTTCACTGTAGAAAAATATTTTGCCATGTCAATTTATAGCTAGTAAGAAAAATTAGATTGATTAAAGATGTTTGTCACTTTAAAAATTTGTCTTTAGCTTTGCTTGTAGCTACTCCATAACTTTGATTTTGCACATTTTAATAATGTGTAAAATAAATGAAAACATTAGGGAAAAGGGAAAAAAACCAAATTAAAAAAAACCAGCATGGTTTTTTTAAAAAAAACCACTTGGTTTAAACCATGGTTTAAACCACGGTTTAAACCAGCGTGGTTTAAACCAAACAACCCTGGTTACTGTTGTCAGTCCATCATGTTGTTCTTTCTCAAAATTTTATTTGAAGCCATCCAAGTCTTCTCATCCCTTGTTAACTTGAATGAAGTTCTCTAGGTTTAATAATTGAAACCACGTCAACTCGATCAGTTGCAACATACAGGGCTCCCAACACATTTTAGTCCTCAAAAAGGGGGAAAGGGGACCATTTTTATTTAAAAAGGGGACTTTGGGGGACCATTTTTGTTTAAAAAGGGTACTTTAGGGGACCATTTTTATTTAAAAAGGGGATTTTAGAGGACCATTTTTATTTAAAAAGGGGCTTTAGGGGACCATTTTTATTGAAAATGGAAACCAAAAAAAGAATTATATGTGTGTAAAAATATAGCACAAATTTTCCTAAATAAGAAAGTAAATTTTTAAAATTACCCCAGAAAATGTGTTTGATGGTTATCTTAGTATGATTTCATTAAACAATGTACACAATTTTATTTAAGCACATTTAAATATCCTACTGAAAAAGTAAATAAAGCATTCAATATTTCAGCATTCACCTTGATAATTCTCATTACAGGTAAAAATAATAGTGATCAGTTAATAAAAACAAGTAAGTGGTTAAGTATAATCACAGATCACTCAGAGTGTTGTTGTTTTTTTTTTTTTAATTTTTCAAAACATTCTAACCTTTAATTAATAAACCAAAATTAATAAACCAATACATTTTATTGAAATAATAGTTAGGAATTTATTTATAGAATAACAAATGAATATCAATAAATACAACTGACAAAATTAATTGGGAAAAAAAAAAAAACGCATGTTTTCAAAAGTTATCAGTTATCTTGGAAAGTTTGGGGGAAAAAAATGTGTTATAACAGAAAATCACTGTGATCAACTAGATTTATAATTAGTATGTTGTTGTCATACTTTTAACAAAATGTACCGAGGTGCAGCGACTTGGCATCAATTCAATAAACAGTTGAAAATCATCTGTGGTACGTTTTTCCAATCATCTTGAAATTTTTGAGAAAATTCTGTCCATGCTGAATTGGAGTTTTAATAATAATTTCAAACACGTTTCTAAAGTCCATTCCAAAGATTTTCTATAGTATTCAGATTGGGTGCTTGGGCTGACCATTTCAAAATCAAAGTATTTTTGTGCAAAAGCCACTGCCTTTTTTTAGGGGGGGGGAGGGGAGAAGCATGACAAGGCCCGATATTGAAGACCGGTCAAGCAGTAGCTTAATATAGTAACTTTTGTGTTCTGCAGTTTTTTAATTTTTAAGAATTTTAATGAAATTCTTAAAATTTACCTGTATTCTGTGGTGATTTTTTAACATTTAGATTCATGAAAGAATTTCAGTTACCACGCTTTTTTTTATACCCATTATAATGTTTTTACGCTCACTTTAATAAATTTTGTCTTCTTGGATTTTAAAGCTTTTAGTGATTTTCAGAGATTTCTTTATTTTGCGGCGATTTTTTTCATACACAGAAAAGGGGACTTGGGGGACCAAAATACAAAAAAGGGGACTAAAGGGGACCATTTTCTAAAAAGGGGACTTTTGTGGGAAAAAGGGGACCATTTGGGAGCCCTGAACATATTGTCAGTAATTTACTTTTTCTGAAATGTGTTCCGAGTAAACTTGTTTCAATAGTCTTTTTAGTAGGTTTGTTCATCTGGACAAATAGTGAATTGGCTTAGCATACATTCTGAATTGTTTAAATCATACAGAAGCATTTGAAGAAGATATTTGTAATTAACATTTAACTTTGTACCATAAATCATTAATTTAAAACTTTGGTGATATGAGCATTTACATAGTAGGTTACAATAGTTTGGCAGTATTGTTTTCACATATTGTCCATGCTATATCTCAGGTTGTAGTCAAATCTCCTTCTTGAAATTTTTTGTGCATAACACTACTACATAATACTATCAAAAGCCAGAATTTCAGATTTTTATCTCGTGCCCCACCAGAGATATCAAAGTCTAAAAAGTGCGATTTTTGAAATTTTTGACGAATTTCGGAATTTTTTTCGCAAAGAGAAATCAACTTCCAGATCTGGGATTTGGTGTATGAGTACACGCACTTTTGACCTATTTGTAGAAAAAATTGTGTAAGGTTGCCAGTTTTCCTTGCATGAAAAATTTCCTCTTGCAAACAGATAGATTTTTGAAAAAATCTTAAATTTTGTGCTAAAATTTCACCTGTAAAAATTTATTTTTCAAAATTATTCTACCACTGTACATTTAGCCTATTGTATTCTGAACAAAATGCTGCGAACCCCATTTCAAAAAAATAAAAGATGAGATATTTACAATTTTGTGTATCCTAGTATCTGAGAAAATTGCTGCACACGAAGAAACAAAGATGGCTGCCATGCACAAACAAAAAATAGTAAAATTAAAATAACTGTCATTTTGAACTTCCATCATGTTAGGGTTGTTGTACAAAAAAAAATTTAAAAATGGTCGAGCGACCAGTGCTGGACCACTTCAAATGGATTGACCCATATGCTGTTTCAAGAAATGAAAAAAAAAAAAAAAAAAAAAAAATGTATTTGAATGGTTTTGCTGATTATTTTTCAATGGTTATTATGTACTGATGAGGCTTTGCAGCTGCTTGGCAAAACGTACATTACAAATTTTTAAATGTTTTTTATCAATTTATATTTTTATAAATTTTATGTTAAAATCTATTCTCGTCAGTTTTACTTATTTTTTTTTATTAAATCATATGAATTTTAAAATTCAGGTGTTAAATGCATATATGTATTATAAAATGCCTGATAATCAGGAAAAATCAGGTTCCCTTTACGCTGAAGAAGGAACCGATTTTAATTGGTCTTGATCATCACTAACATATTAGCATAAACAGCTAAATGAAAATCAAGAAACTTGTTTGATTATTCATGATTTAAAATAAATTTTTTGTGCTACATTGTCTAGTGCTAGGTAAGGTCTAAAGAAAATCAAATGATTATTTATTACAATGAAGTAAAATACAGTGAAACCTCCAAATAAGGGACACTCTGAATAAGGGACACTCGATTTAAGGAACACTTGAAAATGAGATTAAAGGGGCTGGCTTTTATATTTCAAAATAGTCAGTAATGAAAATAGATTTTTGTGAACTTATCAAACAGACAGACAGTCATGTAGATACAGAGACACACGACACAATTAATGAGCATTTGTTCACCTCTGATTTGACATCAGTGCATTTATCCTCATTGAAATTAATGCTGAAAATTATGAGGATGATTCTGAAAGTGGAGAATAAAAGAAAATTGTGAAATAAAGATCTTTACAGATGTTTTTAGGCTGTTCTTAAATCCAAAAAAAAGACAATGTTTAAGATTTTAATTTATTTTTATTTGGAAATATCTGAAACTAGCAGGTGCTTTGTTCAGAAAGTATGTAATCGAGCTGTTTTTTTTTTTTTTTCCCAAATGCAATAAATCTTTCAAAAAATATTATCAAAGTGGGCGTTTTGAACTGAATTTTCAAGCAAAAGAAGAATAATTACTCAAGAAAGGGTAAATAATGTCTTTGTTGCATGATCAAAATCACTTATAACTCAATAGGTAATTTATTTATCAAAAAATTGAAAACGCAGTTCAATTTAAAATCGCTTCTACAGTCCAGTGTTCTAATTTTATACCTTTATACCAAAAAATGAATTTGTAATCGTGACAAAATGTTTTTTGCTTATTGAGCAGAGCAATTGAGAGATTTGCTGCCTTAAAATACGCAAAAAAAGTCCAATACTTTTTCTCTTTTTGTAAGTACTGCCGGTAATAAAAAACTAAAATTTATAAGTATGATAAATGAACACTTGAAAGGTTTGTAGCAAAAAAAAAAAAAAAAAAAAATCGAAATTGGAAAAACAATTTTTTTTTTGATTGATTACTTCAAATAAAATTCTTTTAAATGTTTTTATACTTTTTGCATATATACTGTTTGCATACAAAATACAAATCAATAACTCTACAAATCATTTAATGATTTTGTAATCAATTAAAAATTTTAATTAATTCTGTTTTCTTCCTTATGTGTCTGATTAACGTAATTTATACACTTTGTATACATTTAAATTTCACCTTTAACGCTTTGTTATTTTTATATTCTTCTGAACGATAAATATGTAAGAAACTCCGAATAAGGGACACCTCTATTTAAGGGACAAAAGTTCCGGTCCCATAGGTGTCCCTTATTTGGAGGTTTCACTGTAATAATAATAATAAAAGTCTTTAAAAAATTGATGGGTTTTAAAGATTTTAAAACTTTGTGTATTCTGGAGTAAGGGAGGGAAGCAAAATATCAAAAGTGAGAGAGAGAATATGTACGGAAATTTCAATTAAGCAGAAATTCACTGCAATACAGAAGATTAACCACTTCCACAGCAGTTCTGAGATAACTTGGGGATCACAATACTGTTTACTTACACCAACAGCCAGTGAAACGTCTAGAAAATGCAAAAATTTTTTTAAGACCTCCTGCTTAAGAAATAATAGGACAGTAAAATTAAAAGCTTCAAGAAATATTTTGAAATTTTGCATAAAAGTACAGACATTTAAGGAATGAATGAACCCTGAATAAAGTTATATCTTTACTGAATTCAATGCATCCCCTTCCCCTTGGATTTATGTTGTGAAAAATAAAGTTATTTTTGTGAAATTTTCTATATGTGTAAAAAATAACATTTTGTAATGAAAGATGAATTCCATTTTAAACCAAGAATTTATTAACAATAACATAACTTCTTTAACTATTCTGCCAAAGTTTTTTCTTTCTGGTGAACTTGTTTTGTTTAAAAATTGAAATTTTAAAACCTAAAAAAAAATAATAATATAGAGTAATGTTTTTCTGAAATGAAATTTAATGAAGAGGCCAGTATTATTGAAATAAATTTGGTGAAGGGGCCTGTTTTACCAAAAGGAATTTTTGTGAAGTGGTTTCTTTCATTAATAGCATTTTTGTGAAAAAGAAAATATTCCAGATTTTGCTTGGATCAACAGTTGCTTAAGAGGACTTATTTAATGCAACTTTAATTGTTAAGTGGGTGTGTTCCAGTTAAACTGGATTTAATTTCTCTGCATCACTAGGAAAGTATTTGTATAATTTTTGCATAATTAACTTTGTGTTTGACTGTAATTATATAATTTAACTATTTTTTTTTCTATGTATTTATGAGCTGTTGGTGAGATGATGTAGCAGTAGCATATGCTAAGCATAATCAAAATAGGTATTGGAATGTGTGTAAGTGAAGGAGGCTTAAGAATTTATTGTCTTTACAGGGCAAAGCAAAATGATAGATTATTTCGTTTCAAACTGCTTATTTTCCGATTCATTTTTGCTCTCATATGCATCAAACTGGCAAATTGTCTTATTTAGAAAGCACACAAGGTGCCGTGATTGTCGATTCTTTGATAAATGCAGAAAATATTGCAAAAAAAGCAATCAAAAACATCAATTTGAACCGATTTTTTCGAAGCGGGCGATCGGTGAATGAAAAAAAGGGTCATACTGAGAAGGTAATTATTTATAATTCAAATTCTAATGAATTGAGCATAAAAAGACATCACATGGCACCTTATACGTCTATTCAAAAATCACTTCAGCAAGTTTCAGGTTTCTACTTTTAAAAATGTGTCTGAAATTGTATCAGAAATTTTCGAGCTGTTGAAGGTGGAAAAGCATTTTTTCGAATACACCTTTAATGTTTTCAAAATATTTTGTTTATGTGGGCCATAGAGGCAGATATGAGCGTGCTCATTTATTTTTGACAGATTTTTATTAAATAGTTGACTTATACAGTTTTATTAACATTAGATCCAATAAAATAACTAACTTAAAAAAAATATCAGTGAATTTTTAATGAAAACATGCCAGTTTCACTATGCTAATTTCATGAAGTTGATCCACAGCCTAACATAAACCTGTGGTGTAACATGAAACATAAATTAACTCAGTGTTAGTGAACACATATAATTTTAATTATTTTTTCAATCAGGTGTAATTTCACTGCTGATAATTAATTGAAAAATTAATTAAAATTATATAGTATTCCACTTTTCTCCCCCACCAGATAAGTCTCCTTAAATGTTAACATAGATACCAAATCGCCACATGAAAAGTTAAAACAAACAATATTCATTTCTGTGCAGATTTCTAGCTTTTTCATTTATTTATATTAAGAACACTTTCATACCATTGATGTAATACTCTTTAGTCGATCTCTTCGGCCCATATGGAAATCCTGTTACTTTCTTTCCCAAAGGTATGAGTGACAACAAACAAACAGAAAGATGGAATAAAATGACACATGGAAAGGGAGTTTTAAGTGCATTGACCAAATCCCTGAATCTTGTATAAAACTGGGGTGCATCAAGTATGGTGCACTGCCTCTGAAATGAAAAAAAGAAAATAATGTAGCATTATTTAAACAAGCATGAATTACTACAAGAAATGACAGTATATTTTTTTTTATTATACAGTAGACTCCCTCAAATCCACACAGCTTGGGACCAGAGGTTGTGCGGATTTTAGGTTTGTTGCAATCATTGCTTTATTTATATTTTTTAAAAAGTAATTTGAATGTAATTGTGGCTTTCACATAAATGTCATCTTCACCTGACATGTTACAAATGTTTGTTACATCATCGAGTGATTTTTAATTCTTTGTTTAATTTGTATTTTTATTATTTTTTCTTTTGTTATGTAAAATAAAAAATTATGCCAATTTGTATAATTTAAGAATAGTTTGGTAATTTATACAATTTGTCAAAATGATTCGACGGGATAATCTTCAGCAATAGAGGATCTATGCATAAAAAATATTTAATTACATTTTAATTTTATTTTGAAATAGCAATACATTTTATAAATAGATTACACACATTTTATTTTTTTATTTTAGATTATGCATTTTCATGAAGGATAAGTATTGTGGTGACCCAGAATGGCTAGGTTTAATAAACATCTTTAGCTCGAAATTAAACACATCTTAATTTGTTAAAAAATATATTCTTAACTCAATTACATAAATTAAGAGTCAACTTACTTTAGTGCAAGCAAAAATGAGAAACAGGAGACACATAGGCATCAGAATAATTTTCAAAAGTGTTGCAAAGAAGGTTAAAACTTTGAGAACTTTAGAAGGTTGTTTTGGGATAATTTTAATTTCATCCTCATCACTTTCTTCATCATCTGAATATTTAGTACTTTCTTTTTTTCCAGTTGCATTGCTTTTTTCATAACCTTTCTTTGTTTCACTTGAAGATACCTGAAAATAACATAAAAAACAATGTTAATCAAATAGCAAAAGATCTTATGACAAAAAGACAATTACTGGGATGTTCTTTATATTTGTAAAAAATCTAGCAATTTTGTGAATTTGAAATCATCATTTTAATTCAGTTTCTTGTTTATACCTTTTAAACATATTCTTTATCCATATGCATGCAAAAGCGATGTAATACGTTCTTTAAAGATTTCAGCTATTTTGTAACAAACAGGTCAGATTTTATTTTTAAAATTTGTAAGTGAAAATGTTTTCATTTTCAGTCAAAACAGACCACCCCTGAACTTACTATTTATTCATATGACAAAAATAAAGATGGTGGGAGAAGGACATTTTGTAAACTTCAACTTTTCTGACATAAAACACAGCTAATTGCTACAAAATAATGCCACAATCTTTTTTGTTTTTACAACATATTGAACAATATATACTTTTGTATTAACCACTTGCCATTTGGAAATTTTCAAGCTCTTCAGTATCAATAAATGTGTTTTGTTTTTGTTGAAATTTTTTAGAAATTGCAAGGGTGTGGTAGATAAATAACAAAACAGAGTAATTAAACTTTTAATGATGAATTAAGCCATAAAATATGTTATATCATAAAGCTAACACAAAAAATTTAACCTCAGTTTTTTTTTTTTTTTTTTTTTTTTTTTTTTTTTTTTTTTTTTTTGACTGGTTGATGAGAAATATCATCATACCTGGCAACATGTAAATTTTGAGAACCTTACAATTTTTACAACATATTCTTATGTGCTTAAAATGCATGCACAATGAAAACAGTAATATTTCTTAATGCTATTTTCTACATTTTATTTATTAAAGTCGTATTTTTGAAGGAAAGATTTTTTCTCTTTTTGGGGGGAGGGGGGGGGATGGGAGGAGAATAAAAATATAAAGTTGCACAAGAAAATGTTGCCATTTCAAATTTTAGAAACATGTTTTTGAAAAGCTGCCTCTTACGGTATGCAACAGATAGGGGCAGATTGTGTTCTATGATTAAGATGCAACACTAGTCACAAACAAGTTGGAAATTGCACGTGAAGCGTAGCAAATGAGGTGCGTTCGTACGATAACGAAGTTTTAAAAATATTACTTTCATTTATCAATCTCATAAAATTGTAAATAGTGAATTACAATTAAAACGCTCATCAAACAATGCTCTTCCTATACCATTATGTAATGGAATACTTTTGTGTGGCCTTGTCAATCAATAACAAATGTTCTTTGCACCACAAATTATGTAAGATGTATATTATAATATGTACTTTATAGTTGCATATAAATTTTATAAAGTTCGCATGTGTGTAACACGATTAAAATGCATTTGAAACATTTTTCCCATTGACCGTAATGTAACGGAATACTTTTTATTGTCCCTGTAATTGATCTATGCATCCGATTTTCATAAAATTTGAAATAACTAGACACAATTATGTAATAATTATGTATTTTAAATTTCAAACGTATAGAATATATTTCAAACTTTTTCCCCATTGACCATAATGTAATGGAATACTTTTGATTGCCCCTGTAATTGATCTATGCACACGATTATCAAAAAAATATGAAATAACTCGACATAATTGGGTAATAATTGCGTATTTTAAATTTCAAACGATTAAAATGCATTTGAAACTTTTTTCCCCATTGACCGTAATGTAATGGAATACTTTTGATTGCCCCTGTAATTGATCTATGCACACGATTATCAAAAAATTTGAAATAACTCGACAGAATTATGTAATAATTGCGTATTTTAAATTTCAAACGATTAAAATGCATTTGAAACTTTTTTCCCCATTGACCGTAATGTAATGGAATACTTTTGATTGCCCCTGTAATTGATCTATGCACACGATTATCAAAAAATGTGAAATAACTCGACAGAATTATGTAATAATTGCGTATTTTAAATTTCAAACGATTAAAATGCATTTGAAACTTTTTTCCCCATTGACCGTAATGTAATGGAATACTTTTGATTGCCCCTGTAATTGATCTATGCATCCGAATTTCATAAAATTTGAAATGACTCGACAAAATTATGTAATAATTATGTATTTTAAATTTCAAACGATTCGGTTGGGTAGTTTTTGCGTTGTTATATGCGGACAGACGGACGGACGGACAGACGGACGGACTGAACGACCACTATAGGTGCTACGTATTATATAATTACGAACGCACCTAAAAAAGACCCAGATGATAATGTTAAGTCTATGGGCGTGTTCTTTTCAAATATTTTGCTCAAATTTTAATATTTTTACATGTTTTTTTTTTTTTTTTCCCCATAGGATAGCTGAGGATGACTTACAACCAGGCTAGTTGTTACTTTTTCAATTTAGGTTATATATTTTTTATATTATGATAGTTTCAATTTCAGATTCAACTTTTTTTTAAATCTGAAACCAAAATTGAAAAAGTAAAAGCTATAGACAGGGATGCCACTCAGAAAATAACAAAAAGAGGAAATTATGCATAAAGTAAAACCAGGGTTGGCACGGTTTAAACCAACAGGTTTTAACCATGGTTTAAACCACAGTTTAAACCAAATGTTTTTTTCTCAAAAAAAAAAAAAAAAAAAAAAAAAAAAAAATTAGTTTTTTTAAAGAAATCTAATGACATTTTCTCTTTTTTCTACATAACTTAAGAGTTTAAAATTATTGGATATGAATAATTTCTACTTTTAACACTTTATTTCAGCAATAAACATTAGATATTGTGAGTCCAGGTCATGTTTATAGTCATAGGATGGAAATTAGTAGTGTTGATGAACATAGCTACTGCTCTAAAGAAAAATTTTAAAACATGTTAATTTTTCAAAGATAAAATAAGTTCAAAATAATAAATTATTTAGTATAAAATATTTTAATTTTAGAAAAATGCAGGTTATTTAAAACAATCTGTCATAACATACATGGTGATTTTGAATAGGGACCCACAGAACTGCTTACAACATGATCTTTAAGATTTTGGTTAAGCTGTAAAAGAAATTTTTCTTGATCGAGGAGATGATCTTTAAGAATTAAAATCAAAATGCGAAGTTGAATAAGAGAGATTTAAAAAATTGAGTGCTAGTTGTAGCATTTTAATAATTAGTACTAGCAGGGTTGGCATGATTTAAATTGACTGATTTAAATCGATTTAAATCTAGATTTAAATCAACTGATTTTTTAAAAAAAAATCATTTGATTTAAATCAATTTTTTGTAATATCACATGAATGTACATATCAAAGGAAAATTATGAGTAAAAAGTTAGAAAATGTTTTAGATAATGATAGAATTACAAAATTAAAAGCAAGATATGAATAAGCTATTAATGGCTGTCATTTTGCTGAAGTTTTATTAAGTCCCTCTGTTTTAAATCAAAATGAAATTTCACTGAGTGTTGGGGGAAAATAATGAAGGTTTGGCAATCATTAAAGATTGTTTAAATCTTCTCACCACTGTAGTACATTTTCAAGCAAAAAATGGCCCATTCCAAAAATTACCATTGCTTGAGAAAAAAGTTTCTGATATTATGACAGATTATGATTGGTGGAAGTACTTTTATGTAATGGGAGGCAAAGAGAGATTCAGCGAAATTGAAATTAAATTTATTTACCAAATAACAACAGCCGTGGCTTCATTTGCTTGGAGTAGAAAGACAATTTTCTTCTTTGGACTAGTTCATTGTAAGCCTTCATAATAAATTAGGAGTAGACAAAGCTTCTAAATTAGTGTTTTTGTTCAAACAATTAAATCCATGATTTTTTTTTAATTTGCTTTAAAAATATTGAATTGTGAATTTTATCCCTTAATAAATAGGTTGCATTAAATGAATATACTAGACTCCCTCAAATCTGCACAGCTTGGGACCAGATGTTGTGCAGATTTCTGGTCATGGGTTTGTTTACATTTTTTTAAACAGTAATTTGATTGTAATTAATAATGCAATTGAAATTATAATGAATGCTTATAATATAGTAAAACATTAAAACAATTATGTTAGGAATAAACTAAAAAAATAATTTAGATAATTAAAATATTGAAAGCAACAAAGATGAAGTAAACAATCAATAATGTGTAACTAAATATTTATTATAAAGATGAGATGCATTTTTCCCTAAATTATTCAATGAAATTTGCCCCTTAAAGGTGCACTACTAATTCACACCAAAATCATAAAATAAAGAAGTTTTATTTCAGGTTTAAGCAAACTCAATAATAAAAAAAAGCTTGATGAATGTATAAATGCATTTTGCAAAAAGATTGTGATCATCAATGATATTGGCAATACCTTGAATTTTTTCAGAAACAAATTTATTCTTCCTTCATGAAAAAGCATGAATTTAGTAATATTAATGAAAGTTACATATTAAAATATATATAGAATTGATATAAAAATAAAAAAGTCAAATTTTGTCCCTATACCTAACCTGAAAGCTACATTCTTTACATCTGTAAAATATGCGCAGATTTTAGAGAGTTGCGGATTTGAGGGAGTCTACTGAATTTATTTGTTTTTTAAATTTTACCATTTTCTTTTCATTTACAGCATATTTAAATTTGTTTCTTATTTAGTATGCACAATTCAATTACAAAATAATAGAATGGCTTTAGATTAAAGCCTAGATGTTTAATTTTTAGTACCAATCAGTAACTAGAATATATTTTCTTAACTGTTTAATTATTTCTTATAATATTTTTCTAAATTATAAATAATATTTTTTTCTTTTTTAGTTATTTATTATAAAAAACTGCTCCATGTATTGTAAAAACATAAAAACACGGTAATTAAATATAGGATTCTAAAAAAATCAAATAAATCCGATTTAAATCAAATAAATCAGATTTTTTTTATCTTTTTAAAAAAATCATAATTTTTTCCCAACCTTGAGTACTAGTATATATTTTTTCTATTATCTGCTGAATCTAATGACTAAAAATGTTTACTTTGAATTATCATTCAAAAAAGAAAACCTCAAGAAGTATTAGAAATTTATTTTTTTAATAATTGAGGAAAAGAATATTATATTCATCAAACTACATCAAATGTGTATTTTTAGTAAAAAAAAAAAAAAAATGTTTATGAAGATTTTCAGGTTATTACTATTTCACTGTGTATAGCAATTTATTCTTTGAACATAAGACTATTTACTAATACTGTTCAAATTAAAATACAATTTTTTTTTTTCAATTTTCTACATAAATTAACTGTGATTATTTAAGTAAATTAGTTCCAAATGAAGTTATACTACTTATGTATCCAACAATGTCTATTTTGATCAATAATTTATATGTATATGTAATAAAAAAATATGTTTTAAAAACACCCGGTTTAAACGAAAAAAAAACATCTGATTTAAACCAAATAAACCGGTTTTTTTCGAAAAAACCTGGTTTTTTTCCAACCCTGAGTAAAACTTGTGACATTTTCCACAACATTCATGAATGAATTTTGTAAACTATATTGTTTATAATAAACTAAATAAAATGTTAGCTTGTTTTTCTTTTTAAAATTTTTAATTTATAAGAGTAAATAAAAATGATTTTTCTTTAGTTCACAGTATTTTACATCAATTAACATAACCCACCAACAGGTTCAGTGAGGAATTTTATGTATTGCATCATTTCAAATCAATTTAAGTAACCCAGCAACAGATTCGTTGATTATTCCACAAATAGCAAATATTTGAAGGTTTTTTTTTTTTTTTTTTTTGGACGAAAAAAAGCTGTTATATTTCTTGATCGTTTGACAAAAATCCCCCCCACTTTTTTTTTTTTTTTTTTTTTTTTTGCAATCGTTTGATTTGTTTGCGTTGATCCAAATGAAGTTATACTACTTATGTATCCAACAATGTCTATTTTGATCAATAATTTATATGCATATGTAATAAAAAAATATGTTTTAAAAACACCTGGTTTAAACAAACAAAAAAAAAAACCATCTGATTTAAACCAAATAAACCAGTTTTTTGGGGGTTTTTCGAAAAAACCTGGTTTTTTTCCAACCCTGAGTAAAATTTATGACATTTTCCACAACATTCATGCATGAATTTTGTAAACTATACTGTTTATAATAAACTAAATAAAATGTTAGTTTGTTTTTCTTTTTAAAATTTTTAATTTATAAGAGTAAATAAAAATGATTTTTCTTTAGTTCACAGTATTTTACATCAATTAACATAACCCAGCAACAGGTTCAGTGAGGAATTTTATGTATTGCATCATTTCAAATCAATTTAAGTAACCCAGCAACAGATTCGTTGATTATTCCACAAATAAATAGCAAAAATTTGAAGTTTTTTTTTTTTCTTTTTTGACGAAAAAAGCTGTTATATTTCTTGATCGTTTGACGAAAATCCACGTTTTATTTTGCAATTGTTTGACAGAAATAGTCATTTTACATTGGGATCGTTTGGCAAAAATTGCCATTTTACATCACGATTTTTTGATGAAAATTGCCATTTCACATCGTGAGTGGCTGATAAAAATCGCAGTTCAAGCCATAAATGACGAAAATCGCCGTTTCACATTGCGATCATTTGACGAAAATTGCTGTTTTATATTGCAACCGTTTGATGAAAATATTTATGGCATTTTATTTTACGATATTTTGACAAAAGTCACAGTTATATTTCGTGATCTTTTAACTAAAAACACTGTTAAGTTTCACGAACGCTTGACGAAAAAGATTGTTTTATTTCGTGATCGTTCAACGAAAATCATTATTTTATTTCGTTATTACTTAACAAAAATCACAAATTCTTAAAAATTAAAAAAGCGGAAATCTGCCATTTGGCAGAAAAGTGGCATCCATGTATAGATTATAGGTTGGCCTTAGCTATCTTATGGGAAAAAAAAAAAAAAAAAAACATGTAAAAATATTAAAATATGAATGAGCAAGATATTTGAATAAAACTTAACATTATCATCCAGGTCTTTTTCTATGACTAGTGTGGAACTTTACCTTAAAAGAAAAAAAAAAAACACTAGTGGGTGACCCCTGGTAATACAAAAGTACCAAGGAATGGTATAAAAAACAATATATGACCAACTCACATCAGCAGAACGCAAAGATGACTGCCGAGATGATCTTAAGCGTAATTCTGCAGCATCTCCTTTCTCAAGTGAGATGTATAAATTTTTTGACAATACACTGTTAGTTGTTGTAACAGAGCTAACACCAGCCTTGGTTTCTTCCTTCATTGTTCCAATCTTTTCACGTGTCAATGAGCTTTTGACTGTTACACTATCTGTCTCATCCTTTTTAATGCTGTTTGTTGTTTTAGGACTTTCTTCCGATTTTGATTTTTCTTCCACCTTAGTTTTTGGAGTCTTCTTTTCATTCTTAACAGCAGTTTTCTTCTTCTCAGTTCGGCCAGGTGATCTAGAACGAGAACGTGGTCTGCCAACTGATCGGCTTCTACTCCTTGTTCTTTTTGGAGATGTGTCTTTTTCTCTCTTTTCAGACTTTGGAGACTGGAAAAAAGAAGCAATAAAATATTTTTTTTTAAAGTGACAAAAAATTATGTATGAAATCATGAAAATAAAATATTAATCATTTTAAATTAAGTTACTGTAAAAAAAATCAAGATTTTCTTGAAAAAAAAAAAAAAAAAGACAGTTTTTTTTTTTTAAATTTAATTTAGAAATACTGGGAAATTTGGAAATTTTTTTTGCAAATGATTTGTTAAAAATTACCTAAAGGAAACACACAGTAATTACAAAATTAATAAACTGCAAATAAGTAGTTTCATTAGTTACTAGCACAAATAACAAAACAACAAATATTATTTGCAGCTCATTTTGCATTTGTACTCTTAATTGCCTAAACATACACTTCTCAGCATTCTGCGTTTCAAGTAATTTTCTCACATTTTTAATCCCTAAAAATTTTTATTTGATGTATATAAAATTTAGAAGAAAAAAAAATTACCTTAGCAATCTATATAATAAAGGCCAAACGTATCTGTGCGTAACGCATACGTCATGTTTTGAATGGCAATACTTTCCGATAAAATTTTGGTTTTACGATTTTCGCTATTAAAAATTTTTTAACTTCTAGACATAGCAGGTTTTCAACCTTTATACCATCTTATACAGAAAAAAATGCACTTTAAAATGCAGTTTGTTAGAAAACTGTATCTCAATTTATTTTTGAGATATTAATTTTTTTGTAGTTCTTACTTTAATTTCTCTAATGGTGGCAACATGAGTATTTCATTTATGTGGGAAATAAAGAAAAAATAGCCATAGATTAAAAAAAGAATAGAAATGCAGTTTGGTGGCTTAAGGTGACGCCAAAAATGTAACCCTAACATTCGCGGCATTGCATCAAACACAATCGTGTGCTTTCGCAAAAAAGGAAAACTTTTAGCAATACAGTTTTAATTCATAATACAATGAAATGCTATTTTAGAATGCTAAAATAACTTCTGAAAGATCTTTTTCATTTAGAGAAAAAATGATTTTGAAGAATTCGGTCTCTGTTCCACGTAATTGTTTTGTTTGAGCCGAATAAGAGATTTAAATTGGAAGAATAACGCCCATCAAACCGTTTTAATCGCATACTGCACCTCTGTCTATCTCTTTTCTCCATGGAAAATAACAGATCACTGTATAATTTGTTGCCATTTTTTCATAGCAACTGAAAAAAAATAGTAATAATTAAAAACCTGCTATGTAAAATATCGTCGGCTATAAAACCCCGTGAATGTTGTTGGTTTCATTTCGTTTTTATCTATCAATTTATTGGACTATTAGTTCGTTGCAAACTTACTTTACAAAAGATACATCAATTAACTTTTACAAAAATGTATTTTAAAGAATACCTGCGTGTCATATTTTCTTAGTTGGTTTTAAAAACTGAAAGAATTCAATTTTATTCTTTGGGTAATAACTTTGACTAATAATTTCTATCTTGCGTCTAATACGGAAGTACCGATAATTTTCAAAGCTTTTTATGATTACATAATTATTATGTTTCATATAAAATTGCTGTTTGGAATTAGTTGGCAGTTTAAAAAGCATATTACGTAAGAAAAATTTATTAGACTTTTCAATTTAAAAAAGTTTTCACCTTTATTCTGTAACCCGAAAACCCCGGGTTCCGTGTACTAGTAACTATAATATTAATACTTAAAAAAACTAATTTTTTAATTAATTAAAAAAGGTGACTATTTTTTAAAATTACGTTAAAGTGAAATTCAGTTTGCCATGTTATTTCAAAATGAAGCATTTTTATATTTTTCTGGAAATTGTCAATTTTATCAACTTTAAAGTGCTTTAACAACAACAAAAAAAAATTTTCAGGGAAAAATTCTTTTAGGAAATTTTATGTATCACTTAGTTCTCATGAATCGATTTAATGATCATGAATTGATGCATATCAGTACAACTTACCTGAATTGAGAAGGAATAGCTCATTATCATTATATTCGGATTCATTTTTATTTTCTTTTAAGAAGATATATGTACGTAAAATACATATACAGTAGAACCCCGCAAATTCGGATAATCCAAATCGGTTTGGTCTTTTTTTTTTTTTTCCCCAAGTTTGTTGAAGTGATTGGTTAATTTCTATAACATTAACTTGTTTAATCGTCGTATACTGAATTTAAAAAAAAAACTTTTTCTGAAATCTTTTTGGAAGAATTGAGCAAAGTAAACATTTTTACTGTCTGTAAATATTCAATAAGTTTAACATAAAGGTGATTTTCTGTAAATATATTTTATTTCATTTGTTTCTAATTCTTTGGATAATCCAGATTTCCAATAATCCAGATTGGGTCTGGTCCCAGTTAATCCGAATTATCAGGGTTTTACTGTATTTTCTTTATACAATAGACTGTCTCAAATCCGTACAGCTTGGGACCAGAGGTTGTGCAGATTTCTGGTCATTGCTTTGTTTACATTTTTAAAATGGCTAGTTGAATAAAATTAATAATGCTATAGAAACAATAATGAATGTTTACAATATAGTAAACTATTAGTAATAAATTAAAATAATAAAAATTTGGATAATTTTTAATATGATTAAAATATTAAAAGCAAAAGTCAAGTAAATAATCAATAATGTATAATTAATATTCATTATAATGATGAGATGCATTTTTTCTAATTTATTCAGTTAAATTTGTCTCATAAACATGCACTATCAATTCACAACAAATTCATAAAATAAGGATGTTTTATTTCAGGTTTAGGCCAGACTTAATAATAAAAAAAATCTTGATTAATGCATGAATACATTTGGCAAAAAGAGTATGATTATGAGTGATATAAGCAATATTTTGAATTTTTTCGGAAAAACACTTATTCTTCCTTGGTGAAAAAACATAAATTCAGTAATATTAACGAAAATTACACATTAAAATGTGAAGAAGTGACATAAAAATAAAAAAGTCAAATTTTGTCCCTAATTTTAAACTGCCAGTTTCATTGTTTACATCTGTAAATTATTTGTAGATTTTAGAGAGTTGCAGATTTTAGGGAGTCTACTGTATATGCAAAAGTGACAGGTTAGATTTTACTTTTAAATGATTAAATTTATGAAAGGTTTAGTTTAGAGCTGGAAAAAAATTATGAAAGGTCTATTTTTAAGACAAAAGAATTTTGTGAAGGATTTTTTCTAAGGTGAAAAGTTTCTTGAAGTGTCCTGTTTTCAGTTGAAACATTTTGTGAAGAGTCTTGTTTTATAAAATGAAAATTTTTGTGAAGGGTACACATTAAGTGCCCTAGCAATCACTAGTGATCGATATTGATCTTTCCTTTAGATTACATTATTCACTGATGACTGATAGTCTAAAATGATATAAAACTAAAAAATATATACTGTTTTAAGTAATTACTATAAATTTATTTAAAATTGATACTTAACTTTTATTTATTACAGGATTACAGTATCTTAATAATTCTTAAACTTAAAACATTATAATTTTTTTTAAGCTTTAGTGTCAGTCACCGTGTTAAAGGACTCAATTCTCCCTAAACAGATTTCTGCTTTTCAAATAGCAGTTCAGCCGATGTTATTCTATTATTCTCCTTTACCTCCAGCATTTGTTATAAACTTATTATTGCAAAAGTAGAATGAGAAAATAAGATTCTGACTATTTCATTCTTTTGCTAGCAGAAATTTATTATGCTTGCTATGCTTATTTTATACAGTAAATTATAACATTGTTAAGTTATATTACATTTAAATATCATTTTTTAATAAAATCATTTTTTATGTTATATTAGATAAAAACTAGGCTATTTTAATAAACTCACTTTACTTAAACTTTTTATAACAGTCAAAAATTAGGCTTAGAAATAATTATTTAAGCTCTTTTTATTGTATATTCATAAGTCAAATATCTGTAGAAACTTTCCAAATTATGTTCATCTTAGTAGAGTTTCCCCCAGAGGGTTTCAGGGGGGCACTCTGCCCCTCCTGCCCTTTAGTTTAAAAAATAGCGCCCTTCTTGCCCCACATTTGAAAAAACGCAGCCCTCCAGCGATGATCCGAACGTGCTATAGCGCATAAATTACGCAAGAAATCGGTGACGGAATGCAAAAAATAGCCTCATACGCGTCCCGTGGGACGGGTAATTTCGTCATAAAATTGCTAAAAAACGGCAATTTTCGTTAAAAATCGCGAAATAACGACTAATTTCTGGCAAGATTCGCAAAAAAATGGCTAATTTCGTCAAAAAATTTCACAAAACGGCAGATTTCCTCAAAAGATCATGGAAAAACGACAAATTTCTTCCAAAAATCGCGATAAAACGGAAAATTTTGTCAGATGAGTCGCAAAAAACATCAATTTTCATTAAAAAAATAGCGATAAAACGGCAGATTTCGTCAAAAGATTTGCGAGAAAAACGACAAATTTCGTCCACAAATCACAATAAAACGGAAAATTCTGTGAAAAGTTCCATTTTTTAGCTATATTTTCACGAGGTTTGTCATTTTTTCATGATTTTTTAGCAAAATATGCCGTTTTTGCGATCTTTTAACAAAAACTGCTGTTTTTACGATATTTTAACAATATTTGCCTTTTTTTTCTTTCAATTTTTTGATTGAATTTCTACTTATTCACGATTTTTTGAACCGCTAGATTCTTGATTCAAATCTATAAAAGTGCCCTTAAAAATGTAAAAAGTGCCCTGAAAAATATAAAAAAGTGCCCTTTTCGGAACAGTAGTGCCCTGCCCTTTTTTAAACCTGGGGGAAACTCTGATCTTAGATTTTAGCACTTTTTCTGTCATTTTAAACCTATAGGAAAATTTGTGATTTTAATCAGTGGTTTTTTAAAAAGAAAAATCAGTTGATTAAAATCATGATTTAATTGCAGATTAAAATTGTTGAAACCCTATAGTATAAGTACAAAAAAAACTTTTTGTCTAGCAAAAAAGTTTTCTTAAAAAACAAAAATTAGCAATCTTAAATCATCATAAAAAATGTGTAAAAGAAAAATTTATTTAATTCAGACCTAGGACCACTGAGTCACTCTTGAAAAAGAGAGAAAGTTTCTTAAAATGAAAGAAAAAAAAAAGAGAGAGAAATACAGACAAAACACTAAACGATTTAAAACCATCTGCAGAATGCATTTCAGTAGGTTACCAAAAAATTGCAAATTTTGTCAATTGATTGCAGAAAAATATTGTAAATCTTGACAATTGATTGTGGGAAAAAATAGGGAAATATCCCAAAAGATCTGGGAGGAAATTCACCAAAAGATTTCAGAAAAATCATAAAATTTACCAATTGATCACGGGGACAAAACCATGAAATTCATCAAATGTTCTTGCAGGAAATATAGTTCATCAAAAGGTCTCAAAAAACAAATCACGAAATTTGTCACATGATCCCAGGAAAAAAAAATCTTGAAATTCGTCAAATGTTCATAAGATAAAAATCATGAAATTCGTCAAATGTCCTTGAAAAATATCACTATATTAGTCAAATAGGTCTTGAAAGAAAAATTGTGAGATACATAAAATGGTCTTGGTTAAATATAACATTCGGCATATGCAGACTTATATAAAACTATAAACTTTCTATGCATATAAATATTGAGTTAAAACTTTCTGCAAATTTAATGTTTGATAAAATTGCATGTTATATTATTTTGACATGGACAAAATTTGTGTTTTTTGCACAATTCATTGTCGAAATTCCTGTTTTTTATGCAACTCACACACAGATTTTCTGTTTTTCACGCAATTCATGGACGGATTTTCCACTTTTAATGCAATTCAAGGACAGAATTACATTTTTTAACGCAATTCACGGACGGAATTACCTCTTTTTACGCAATTCACGGTCGGAATTATTTTTTTTTTAACGCAATTCATGGACAGAATTACTGTTTTTTATGCGAATCATGGACGGAATTACCGTTTTTAGTGCAATTCACGGACAGAATTACTGTTTTTTTTTGTGTGTGAATTGTTAGGAGCAACAAGCCCTATTTTCTATTTCTCAATGCCTCAAATTATCCATTAGCACACAATAGACGATTTAAACTCTTAAACTTTATTTATTAAAAGAACAATATAAATATCAAAATAACTTTGTTAATATAATTTATTTTTAATATACTTACCTCTTCTTTTCCTATTATCCATAGTTTAATCATGAAGATTTATTTAATTGATATTTTAAATTCCATTAGAACATCGTTTCTATTTGTTTACTTCAATACACATAGTCAAACACCTAAGACCATTTCACGTGCACTAAAGACACAGTTTATTATCCTTTCGCCAGATGGCGGTAGCTGATTCCTTGAATACATTAGCAGATGTAATCAGCTTTGGCGAATCGCGATTGACCGAATGTTCTGGAGAAAGAGGGTGTGTCGGCATGTGTGCCGTTCATGCAGTGGCGCCGACTTCCGGGTCTGCGGGTCTGCCACGCAGACCCTGAAAAAAATCTGCAGACCTTGCAATATCTCGGCAGACCCTGCAAAATGCAACCATGAGACTCGTGATTTTTCATGTTTTTTTTCACTTTTCAATTTTTTGCTGGAAGTGATTTGACGGGGGTGATTCGTTCCGGAATTTTAAAAAATCGGTCATCAATCAGAAAATTTGTAGATAAGATGGCGAAAAAAACTAAAATTTTGTCAAAAGATCGCGTAATAAACGGGAACCGAAGAATAATGGGCGCGAGGGAGGGTGTCAATTTCGTCGAAAGATCGTGGAAAAAAGCCAATTTCATCAACGAATCGTGAATAAACGTCAATTTTGTGAAAGGATAGTAGAAAAAACATGAAAATCGTTAAAAGATCGTGGAAATTTTCGTCATTAAATAGCATGAAAAACGCGCATTCTGTTAAAGAATAACAGAAAACATGCAAATTTCATTCTAAGATAGTAGAGGGAAATGCAAATTCTGTCAAAGAATCGAGAGAAATACATGAATTTTCGCAAAAGATCGTAGAAAAATAAAAATTTCTCAAATAATAGCGAGAAAAAAATAGATTCTTTCAAAGAATCGCAGGAAAAATGCAAATTCTGTTGGAAAATTGCGAATTTTGACAAAAGACGCGAATTTCGTCAAACAATAGTGAAGAAAAAGAAAATTATGTCAAAGAATCGTAGGGAAAAACGCGAATTTCGGTAAAAGATTGAGATGGAAAATGCAAATTTTAACAAGAGATCGCGAAAAAAACACAAATTCCGTCAAAAAATCATGGAAAAAATGCGAAATTTGGCAAAAAAAAAAAATCTTAAAAAATCGCGAATTTTGTCAAAAAACTGCAGGCAAAACACAAAGAATAGCGGAAAAACTCGAATTTTATTCAAAAACAGCAGAGAAAAAGCAATTTTTCTGTCAAAGATTCATGGACAAAATCGACTAAAAAACTGGCGGAAAATACAAATTTCGGGAAAATATCGCGAAAAAAGAAAATTTCAGCAAAAGGTCGTGGAAAAATTCAAAATTTGGCAAAAGATCATGGACAAAGACTCGAATTTCATCAAAAATAGGAGGAAAACGCAAAGAATCGCGTTAAAAAGTCAAATTTCGTTCAAAGATAGCAGGGAAAAAACAAAATCATACCTGCCAACATGTCAATTAGTCTGTCTTTAAAATTGTCTTTAAAATTTTCATGGTGTATTCTTACATGCTTAAAAATGCAATGCATATGCAATGCAAAAAGTAATATTTTTTTAACAATATTTTCTATGCTACTTTTATATTTATTTTTCTACTTAACTTTTTGAAAAATAAAAACATGTGGTTACACAAGAAAATGTTTTTCCAATTACATACTTTGGGAACGTGTTTCCAAAAACCTGTCCTGCATGATGATCTGTGATAGATAATGGCAGATTAAATTCTCAGCAAATTTCCTGAAAGATTACAGCAGTTGAGGGAGTGGGAGGGAGAGTATATCTATACCAGCATTAATTATGCTTTATTACTGGTTATCTTTGATGAAATGCACATTTTTCAGCGATCTTTTGACAAAATGTGTATTTTCCCCGTACTTCTTTAACAAAATTCAATGTTTTCCGTGACCCTTTCACGAAATTTGCGCATTCTTTTTACGAAATCGGCGTTTTATCCGAGATCGTCAGACGAAATCGGCGGTTTTTCTGCGATTTTTTGACGAAGTCGGCGTTTTCTCGTGATTTTTTGATGAAGTCGGCGTTTTCTTCCACGATCTTTTGACAAAGTTGTATTTTTATGTGACATTTTCTTGAAAACAGCGTTTTATCTCTGCGATCTTTTGACGAAATCTGCGTTTTTTCCATGATCTTTTAATGAAATCGGCCTTTTTTCAATGATCTTCTGACAAAATATTTTAAAGCGATCTTTTATCGAAAACAGCGTTTTTCCCTCGATCTTTTGACGGAATCGGTGTTATATCCGCAATCTTTAGACGAAATCGCTATTTTTCTGCGGTCTTCGGACGAAATTAGCGTTTTATCTGCGATATTTTGATGAAATCGCCGTTTTTTCCGTGATCCGCACAGGAAATTCGTGTTTTTCAGCGATCTTTTAGAAAAGTACGTTGATAAAAACACTGACGAAATCGTCGTTTTTCCACGCAATACTGACGAAATGTGCGCTTTTTCGGCGATCTTTTCACAAAATATGCATTTCTCTGCGATCATTTTTTTCCGCGCGCAAAACCGTACAATCCATACAACCGTACACTTAGAAAAAAATCCGTACATTTTACGGCGAAATCGTTCAAGTTGGCAACTATGCAAATTCAATTAAAGAATCGTGGGAAAAACGCTAATTTCAGGTAAACACTGCAGGGAAAACGTTAATTTCGGCAAAAGATCGCGGGAAAAATGCTAATTGCAGCAAAAGATCGCGGAAAAATGTTAATTTTGGCGGAAGATCGCGAAAAAATGCATATTTCGGCGAAAAATCGCGAGAAAAATGCAAATTTCGGCAAAAAAAAAAAAAACTCGAGAAAATACGTCTTTATCTTGCCATATTTATTAACTGATGTTTTAAGTAAAGTATATGAACATGTGTTTGGACAACTAGCAAAGAAAACATTCAATCAGAATTATGGACTTAATATAGAAACTTTTAGTTTAAAATTACTTATAGTATTTGCATAAATTATTGATTTCCTCTCCCCCCCCTTGAAATAAAGCAACATTTGAAAAGTATATTTTTTTTTTCTTTCTTTTCTTTATTTATTTTTTAAATAAAATAATCTTATTTAATATAGCACATGTTTAAACACAAGCTATTTTAAGTAATTTCTCATTTTCCCAGTTCATGCGCTTTTCCTAATTATTATTATTATTATTATCTATCGCATGCCAAAAAATCTGTTTAAAATATCAATTAAAACCCTAGCCACCGTGCTTTTTTTATTATTATTTGCAAAAATCAAATCAGTTGACCGTCACACATATATATGTATTGTGATCATGGCCACCAGGGTTGGCAAGTTTTTGACAGTGTACGGTTTTATCCGGTTAAAACCAGGGTTCGCCGAAGTGGGCCCAGCCCGAAAAAACCCGCCCGGGTTTTTTCGGGCGGGCCCACTTGAAAAAACCCATCAAAAACCCATTTGTGGGTTTTTTCAAATTTTCTCGTGTTTTCACAACTGTATCATTATTTAATCTAAGATATAAGAATGGAAAGATAAATGCCAATTTAAATATATTTCAAACTAACCATATTTAAAAGAATTTTTAAGTATTGATAAAATGACCATAAAATAAATTAGTTTGTAAATAAGGAAGATTTTCATGGCTATATATTTTAAAATGCATCCAAGTGCTTTAAATCTTAATGTATACCTAATGATGATGCTTGAATGTGATCCCCATCCCGATTGCTTGTATTGTTAGAGCTTTTAAGATTAATCGCAACATTTATTATCCTGCTTCAATGTTCAATGAAAGTTTATTCAGTAATTTTCAACACAAAGATGGTGACAGATTATACAGGGTTCCCAGAATCATGGAAAGTCAGGAAAATATCAAAATATACAGGAAAAGTCAAGAAATTTACAAATAATTTCTAAAAAAGTCATGGAAAACATTTGAGTCAAAAAATGAAAAATGACACAAAATTCATTAAACAGTTGGGAAAAAAAAAAGATTGAAGTATGATTGCAGAAAAAAATTGCTAATTTTGGCAAAAGATTGTGAAAATACGTATCAAATTTTGCTGATGCTCATTTGGTCAGAGAATTTTTCTAGACTTTGTTTGGGAAAGTCAGGGAATTTTTTGAGATTTGGTCATGGAAAGTCAAGGAATTTGCCAGTCATGTTTTGCTGGGAATCCTGTTATAACAAAAAGAGTGAAAAGGTTTTAGTATAGTACTTTAATAATTTCATTGTTAAAATTATTACTAATAATTAATTTTTGTAAAAGTAAATTATAATGTTTATTATTGTCATAACCTTTTAACCTTTAACCTCATAAACTTTTTATAATCAATTAGTTATTTTAAATTGTATTTAGTAATGTAAGTACCTTGTTTTCAAACATTCTGAACCGTATTTCTTTAACATAAATAATCTTGATAGTATCCAAAGAACCCTAATAAAATCTAATCTAAAATGTATCCAGATACTTTAAAAGATTGCTTACAGATGGCATACAAAAGCAAAACTAAACTAGTAAAAGTGTATTGCCATTTACGATCTAACTTTATAGATATGACTGATATTGACTTTTAGATAATCCAATTTAATACTATTGCAATATAAATGTTGCTTAAATTGTAGTATATATATATATATGCATATATATGTGTGAATTCTATTTTTTTCTTAAAAAAATAAAAATATTTACATGAATGTTGCTGCTTTAAACTGATTTCTATTGAAGTAAATGAAAGAAATTGCATAAATTAGTCTTTAACTTAAGATTTATATATAAAGAAATTCAGTTGCACTTGATTTAATACATCATTCTTCCAGTAATCTAGTTCTATGAGATAAATAATCTTTTTTTTCTTTTTATATATTTATTTTTATTGTTAATCTATACTTAATGCAAAATTATACCTTTGTTTCACTGATAAATGAAAAATTTAGCTACTATGCATGTGAAAATTAGAAATGTTAAGAGTTCTCTAAAAAATTTTGATGAAACCCGAAAAAACCCGGGTTTTTTCAAAAAAGCCCGAAAAAACCCGGGTTTTAGACTACTGGGCCCAGTGGGTTGGGCTTTTTCAAAAAAACCCGGGTTTTTTCAAACCCTGGTTAAAACCGTGGTTTAAACCGTCATGGCTAAAACCTCTTGTCAAAAACCTCAAACACTACACTGATCTGTAAAATTTCACATTAAACATCCGTCACAAATATACAATATTAGATGTAATATTAAAAATTCACCTTTACTGTATTGTATATTATCATTTCCGGAAGAAAAAAAAATTGTCATAAATCTGAAAATTTGGCCTGCCTCCAAACTTGCTCAACTAGCAATGCTTCTGCTATCAAGCCCTGCTAGCTCAGCACCAATTGAGAGAGTATTTTGTAACTTTGGCTTCATACATTCTAAACTCTAAACCATTTGGGTGTAAATAAATATGCTAAATTGGTTAAGTGGTATAGGATGCTGTGGGGTAAAATTGATCCAGATTATTAACTGTACAAAATCATTTTCTTCTGTTTGAATATTCTAAAAACATTGTTTTATTACAATTAAAAGGTAATTTAATTTTTTTGTGATTATTAAATTACAGTATAATTAATTTTAAACAAAAAATTACTCAATGTTTTGCTCCTGTTCTTAAAATGTTTAAAGAGCATTACACATTTTTGACGGTTTAAGCCAGTTTTTGACGGTTTAAACCAGTTTTTGACGGTTTAAACCAGTTTTTGACGCTTGTCATGTCAAAAACCAGTTTCTGACGTCAGAAACCCAACCCTGATGGCCACAGGACGGAATTCTGACTTCTGAAAATTCCCGAGGATGGAAAACTGAATGAGATTCCCCCCCCCCAACAACTGTCTTTTTGGCAGACCCAGCTTTGGGACCAAAGTTGGCTCCTATGCGTTCATGGGCATATTTAAGGATTTCATTTTTCTCCTTGGTGATTCTTCACCTGTCATCTTGTTTTAGAAGTTTTAGTTATGGCAGTAATAGTATTTATATTGAGAGTGTCGCTGAAGTATGAAGTTATCCGTGTGAAGCTGCTGTCGGTTTTATTATGATCGTAGACATTTAACAATGTTTCAAATGATCATCAGGAGGATTGATGGTTTTAAGCAAAAAGAACTGTTTCACTTTTAAATCTTCGGCGATTGGAAAGAATGAGTGTAAAGACTATAGTTTACGACGAGATAATTTTGTTTAAAGAAGCTTTCAAATATCGGCAGCATTGATGATTGTTAACTAGAAGTTTTTCATATGGGAACTTAGAAATAATTTAGTAACTTTTTATTTTTATTGATGCCTAGATTCGTTTAAATGCCTTGCCAACTAAGTCCTGGGATGAATATATTTTTAGCCTTATTATGTATTTATTTAATCTTGGTATGCTATATTTTTTAGTATGAAATTAAGTGATATATCGATTGTTGTTACGTTTATTGTTTGTCTTTAGTTTTTAATAAATGATTTTAGTTATAATTGGTTATTTTTACTTTTGTCATTACCTTACATTTATTTATTACTAATTGAATTAACTTACAATAACTACAGTAGACTCCCTCAAATCCGCAAACCAGAAATCCACAACTCTCTAAAATCCGCACATTTTATGGATGTAAACAATGAAACTTACAGTTTGGATTATGGGACAAAATTTGATTTTTTTTTTGTTTTGTATCAGTTCCATATATTTTTTAATTTGTAATTTTCTTAATAATACTCTATTCATGTTTATTTTATGAAGGAAGAATAATTTTTTTGAGAAAAAATTCAATATATTTCTGATATTTTTGGTAATCACAATCTTCTTACCAAATATATTCATGCATTAATCAAGATTTTTTGGTTATTAAGCCTGGCTAAATATGCATTATGCAGTATGCATAATGCAAGTTCTGTTGAATAATTTTGGAAAAATACATTTAATCTTAATAATGAATATTTAATCATACACTATTGATTATTTACTTGACATTTGCTATTAGTACTTTAATCATTTAAAAAATTATCTACATTTTTATTATTTTAGTTTATTACTTATTTTAATATTTTATTATATTGTAAGCATTCATTATTGTTCTGATTGCACTATTAATTACACTCAAATTACTGTTTAAAAAAATGTAAACAAAGCAATGACCAGAAATCTGCAAAATTCTAAAATCCGCACAACCTCTGGTCCCAAGCTGTGAGGATTTGAGGGAGTCTACTGTATTTAATTTCTTTAAAGTTATTGTTTAAAATCGTGTCTGGTTATGTCGAGAGTTAGCAATAAACGCTTATCACTGCTTAGCTTACAGCATTCGAAATCCTTGGTGGTCCGCTGGTCTGAGACCACCGATAATTCAATCGGACCACAAATTTGAAAAATTTAGCAAAAAATAGCTCTTACACGTCCTGTGGGATGCGTAATTTCGTTAAGGAATCGCAAAAAAGCGGCAAATTTCGTTTAAAAATTGCAAAATAAGGACTAATTTACGACAAATTTGTCAAACAATTCTCGAAAAAATGGCTAATTTCATTCCAAAACCTGAAACAAAGGGCAGATTTCTTCGACAGATCGCGAAAAAATGGCAAATTTCGCCCGAAAAAAATCGCGAAAAACGGCAGATTTTTTCCAAAAATTACAGAAAAATTTTAGATTTCTTCAAAAAATTGCAAAAAAACACGGTAGATTTCTGTAAAAAATCGTGAAAAAAGACAAATTTTATCCAAAAATCCCGATAAAATGCGAAATTTGTCAAAAAATTGCGAAAAACGACAAATTTCCTCAAAAGATTGTGAAAAAAAACCCCACAAATTTTGTTAAAAAAGCACTAAATAACGACTAATTTCTGGCAAATATCGTCTAAAAATGTGCGAAAAAATGGCTAATTTTATCCTAAAATGTGAAAAAACGGCAAATTTCCCAAAAAATCGCGATAAAACGGCAAATTTTGTCAAAAAATATCGCGAAAAACAGTATATTTCGTCAATAAAAATAAAAGATTCCGTCAAAATAGCGCGAAAAAACGGAAATTTCGACAAAAAAGCACAAAGTGAATGCCAGGAGAGAATTTTTCTGTTTTAAAAACTAATTTTCTTGCTTCAAAATTGTTGTTGCTGCTCCAAAAACTGATTTTCATGCTTCCCAATCAGTTTTTTATTGCTCCAAATCTTTCTGAATGAATGTGACTCCTGAAAGCACTATTTCATTAAGCAAAGTACCCATTTACTCAACAAAAATATTCCTTTTTTCAGCAAAAATGTCTTTTTCAATAAACCTGTCTTGCCCCATTTTAAAAGAAATGCAAACAATAGTGATACTTGTTATCTTCTACACTTAAATAAGCATTATTTTATAATTAATTTGTATCTTGCACATTTATTCTTTAAAAACTACAGAAAATTTATATCAATAAATAAAAACTTTGTTAAATCACCATAAAAAGATAAATTAAACAGGACGCGTTTCGAGCTGCAAAATTACTGCTCGTCATCAGCTGTTCCAAACACGTGTCACAACGGACAGAGTGGAAATAACAGTGAAATAAAGAAGGAGGAGATTACACAGAGTGCGACAGGTGGCGCTGCTTATCACAGCCAAGGAGGAAGAGAAAAGTAAAGATAAACTCAAAGAAGGAGGGAGGAGATTACAAAGAGTGCCCCAGGTGGCGCTGGCTAAAAGAACACAGGTGGCAGAGAAAAACTAATAAAAGATAAAGAAAACAATTGAAAAATAAATAAAATAAAATAAATAAATCAATTAAAATAAATAAATAAATAAATAAATAAAAATCAAAATAGAATAAAATTAATTAATTAAAAATGATATAATAAAATAAATAAATAAAAATAATAAAATAGTAAAAAAAAGTGATTATAGTAATAATAAAAAACTACAAAAGTAATTTCCATGCAGGAGAAAGGGAGGGGGATGAAGAGAGATCGTTGACAAGAGTATTACAATTTTTATAAATAAAATAAGCTTCGTGAGTATCTAAATGAGAAGGAGAGGCAGGATTAGAAATAATTCTGGCCATGGAAAAATTGAAATAATGACCGGAAGACCAACAGTGAGAAGCAATGGAAGACCTAGATAATTCCTGATTTTTAATGTACCTCTGATGTTCATCCAATCTTTTCTTCAACGCTCTTCTGGTCTGACCAATATAACCCAAATTGCAAGAGCAAGGAATAAAATAAACACCCCACCGGTTCTCAACAGGAATAGGATCTTTCAAAGACGATAATTTAATTTTATTCATAGGTTTGAAGATAACTTTAAAATTGAAACGAGAAAGGATTTTAGCTATTTTGAAACAAAGAGGAGAATAAAAAGGTAGAACTATAGAGTTAATATTAGACGAATTATTAGAATCAGTAAGAAGACGTTTAGGCTGATTAAATTTATACAGAGCTTTGTCAATCAAAGAGGGATTATAACCACGAGTGAGAGCAAGAGATTTCAGGTAACTAATTTCCTTATTTAGAGCAGAAGAGTCAGAAGAAATCCGAAGTGCTCTGTAAACAAAAGTATAAAAGGAAGCCACTTTATGCTGTGGAGGATGGTTAGAAAAAGCATGCGGAGGTAGAGATACAGCGAAAGGTTTTCTATATACAGAGGTAGAGAACCGATCAGGGTGTTTAGTGACCAAGACATCGAGGAAAGGAAGAGAATCATTCTCTTCGACTTCAAGAGTAAACTGGATGCAAGGATCAACAGAGTTGACAAGAGAAAGGAGATTTTGGAGATCCAGCTCAAAAGGAATTAAGATAAAAGTATCATCAACATACCTACACCAGAAGGGAAAATCAAATAAACTGAAGAGTCTTTCTTCCACAAAATGCATATAAATGTCACATAAAAGAGGAGATAAAGGATTGCCCATGGCTAAACCATCCGTTTGAACATAAAAGGAATTATTAAATTGGAAAGCAGTTTGCTTAACACAAATACTAACTAATTGCAGGATCTCGTCAATCTCGATGGAAGAGTAATGGAATTCGCGTAGCCTTCTTTCCAAACAGTCAATTGCTCCTTGAACAGGGACGTTAGTGAAGAGGGATTTAACATCTAAGGAAATCATTTTGTAATTACAAGGAGAAAGGCGTTTAATTTTATCAACAAAGTCAATAGAATTTTTAACAGTGTGAAAATTAGTGGAAGATAAAGGAGCGAGTAACTTAGAAAGGAACTTGGCAAGTTTATAAGAAGCAGTACCAATATTAGAAACGATAGGGCGAAATGAAAGAGTAGGTTTATGGACCTTAGGAAGAGCATAGAAACGAGCACAATTAGCTATAGAAGGAATGACCATACGTTTAGTGTTATTATTAAGAATGACAGACTTATTAATGACCTCCTTGATATCAGAAAGGTGTTTAGTAGAAGGATCTTTCTTTAATTTAGAATAAGGACCAGATTTTAACATAGATTCCACATGAGAAATATAATCAGACTTATTGAGAAGAACGGTTTGACCGCCTTTATCAGCCTTAGTAATAATTCTTCCATCGAGATTGACGAGATCCTGCAATTAGTTAGTATTTGTGTTAAGCAAACTGCTTTCCAATTTAATAATTCCTTTTATGTTCAAACGGATGGTTTAGCCATGGGCAATCCTTTATCTCCTCTTTTATGTGACATTTATATGCATTTTGTGGAAGAAAGACTCTTCAGTTTATTTGATTTTCCCTTCTGGTGTAGGTATGTTGATGATACTTTTATCTTAATTCCTTTTGAGCTGGATCTCCAAAATCTCCTTTCTCTTGTCAACTCTGTTGATCCTTGCATCCAGTTTACTCTTGAAGTCGAAGAGAATGATTCTCTTCCTTTCCTCGATGTCTTGGTCACTAAACACCCTGATCGGTTCTCTACCTCTGTATATAGAAAACCTTTCGCTGTATCTCTACCTCCGCATGCTTTTTCTAACCATCCTCCACAGCATAAAGTGGCTTCCTTTTATACTTTTGTTTACAGAGCACTTCGGATTTCTTCTGACTCTTCTGCTCTAAATAAGGAAATTAGTTACCTGAAATCTCTTGCTCTCACTCGTGGTTATAATCCCTCTTTGATTGACAAAGCTCTGTATATATTTAATCAGCCTAAACGTCTTCTTACTGATTCTAATAATTCGTCTAATATTAACTCTATAGTTCTACCTTTTTATTCTCCTCTTTGTTTCAAAATAGCTAAAATCCTTTCTCGTTTCAATTTTAAAGTTATCTTCAAACCTATGAATAAAATTAAATTATCGTCTTTGAAAGATCCTATTCCTGTTGAGAACCGGTGGGGTGTTTATTTTATTCCTTGCTCTTGCAATTTGGGTTATATTGGTCAGACCAGAAGAGCGTTGAAGAAAAGATTGGATGAACATCAGAGGTACATTAAAAATCAGGAATTATCTAGGTCTTCCATTGCTTCTCACTGTTGGTCTTCCGGTCATTATTTCAATTTTTCCATGGCCAGAATTATTTCTAATCCTGCCTCTCCTTCTCATTTAGATACTCACGAAGCTTATTTTATTTATAAAAATTGTAATACTCTTGTCAACGATCTCTCTTCATCCCCCTCCCTTTCTCCTGCATGGAAATTACTTTTGTAGTTTTTTATTATTACTATAATCACTTTTTTTTTTTTTTTTTTTTTTTTTTTTTTTTTTACTATTTTATTATTTTTATTTATTTATTTTATTATATCATTTTTAATTAATTAATTTTATTCTATTTTGATTTTTATTTATTTATTTATTTATTTATTTTAATTGATTTATTTATTTTATTTTATTTATTTTTCAATTGTTTTCTTTATCTTTTATTAGTTTTTCTCTGCCACCTGTGTTCTTTTAGCCAGCGCCACCTGGGGCACTCTTTGTAATCTCCTCCCTCCTTCCTTGAGTTTATCTTTACTTTTCTCTTCCTCCTTGGCTGTGACAAGCAGCGCCACCTGTCGCACTCTGTGTAATCTCCTCCTTCTTTATTTCACTGTTATTTCCACTCTGTCCGTTGTGACACGTGTTTGGAACAGCTGATGACGAGCAGTAATTTTGCAGCTCGAAACGCGTCCTGTTTAATTTATCTTTTTATGGTGATTTAACAAAGTTTTTATTTATTGATATATATTTATCGCCAGTATTTTCGGTGTTTCTCAATACAGAAAATTTACTCTAACTGTTAAAATTATTTAATAGAATTTTCTGTAGCAGACCAGTGATGATGTCTGCGGACCAATAAATTCTCGTGCTTACTGGTCTTTGGGACCAGTGACTTTTTTTTAGGAATTCTAACGCTGGCTTATCTCTGCTATCTAGTTTTAATGTTGGCCATTACTTTGTAATGGCTAACAGCGACGGTCAGAATTATAGTTTCTTACGCAATTCACGGGCAGAATTATCGTTATTTACATGATCCACAGTCAGAATTACCATTTTTTATGCAACTCACGGACAATTTTCCTGTTTTTTTACAAGATTCATGGATGGAATTCTTGTTTTTTATGCGATTCACAGATGGAATTAGTTTTTTCTGCGATTCGTGATCAGAATTACCGTTTTTTATGTGATTCAAGGACAGACTTACCTTTTTTATGCAAGTCACAGACAGAATTACTTGTTTGTATGAGATTTACAATCGGAATTACCGTTTTTTTATGAGATACCATGGTCGGATTTCCTGTTTTTTATGCGATACCACGGTCAGATTTCCCGTTTTTTATGCGATTCACGGATGAATTTCCCATTTTTTAAAAGTTTCAAGAACGGAAATCCCTTTTTTAAAAATGAAATCAACAGTAGTACTGGTCTTAACTTATATTTCAAGACATACTTTTTTCAATATTTCCGGACTTATTAATTTGACATACAATTTTTTCTTACACGACCGTTTGACAAAATTATCACCCCCCCCCCCCCCCCCCCACCACCACCACCAATTGCCACAATTTATTATAAAAATTGAGATTATTTTTCCGTGATCGCTTACCAAACTACACAATGTTTTTTTTTTTCAAGATCACTTGCTGAAATTTGTGATTTTTGTCTGTGATTATTTGCCGAAATTCACAATTTTTTTAGATGATTGTTTGCAAAATTATTTATTTATTTATTTATTTTTTTTCAGATTGTTTGTTAAAATTCACGATTTTTTCTGCAATCATTTGCCAAAATTCTTTTTTTTTTTTTTTTTTCCCCACAGACCATTTACTAAAATTCCCAATTTTCTCAAGGATCATTTGCAAAATTTGCAATTTCCTTAGAGGTCATTTGCCGAAAAAGGAACAATCAATAAATATGAAAATAATTTAAAAAAAAAAGAACTTAAAAAGATACTATATCTAAAAAATATAGACTTAAAGAGACAAATGCAAACAATAGAGAGTTTAGCGACCCACTCCGAGACATGTTAATGAGATTCTGAATAAAAGCACTAATTTTAGAGATAAAACTAAAAAAACTGAAAAAAAAAGGGGGGAAGGGAAACATATATAACATACATAATAACAGAAATTTAATTTTCAATGATGTCTTAGGACAATGACACTTTGAATATAATCAGGTCTGTTTTTAAAAAAAGTAAGTTTCCCTTTAGATATTAGACAGAAATTATTTAATACAAAAAATGTCTCTTTTACATTCTTTCAGGAGAATAAACTTATTCATCCTGAAGAATCCATCACAAATTTTTTGTTCATCTCTAATATTTTGCTTAAATATGTACTTAAATGATGTGGTCGCACATCTTTGGTATCATTATATAAGCATCCATTGTTTAGAAATATCATGCCTAATTTTAAAGTTTCACAATTCATGAAAATGCTTGAAATTCGTTAGTGAAAGAAAATTAGAGTATTTTACAAAGATTAATAATGACTTTAACAGGGTTCATACAAAGTTGGGAAGAAAAATCCAAGGAGTATATAAAAAATCCAAGGAGTCCAAAAAATTTTAAGGACTTGTCACTTTTACAGGGTTCATACAGAGTTGGGAAGAAAAAATCCAAGGAGTACATAAAAAATCCAAGGAGTCCAAAAAAATTTAAAGACGTGCCACTTTTTTTTGTTATTTATGTGGCATACACTTGCACAGCCCCAATTCCAAAGGGATTCTGCGAGTTACCGCCCTGCAAGAAGGAGGAGGGGGGTATTCGCGATCTTCAGACGAAATCGGTACTTTCCCGCGATCTTCAGATAAAATCAGCGATTTATCTGCGATATTTTAGCACAATTGGTGATTGTTTGCGATCTTTTGTCGAAATCGGTGTTTTTTTTGCGATCTTTTGATAAAATCGGTGTTTTCCTGTTTTTCTTATTTATGAAATTGATGTTTTTTTGAGGATTTTTAGTCAAAATTTGCATTTTTATACGATCTTTTCTCGAAAATGCCGTTTTATTCCTGGAATCTTTTGACGAAATCGTCATTTTTTCCCGTGATTTTTTAACGAAATCGGCATTATATCCGCAATCTTTAGAGGAAATCGACTTTTTCCCGTGGTCATCAGACGAAATTAGCATTTTATCCGCCATATTTTGTGACACTTTGGTGGCTATTAGTATGATCCCCACCAATCCAGGGATGCCGCTGGACTTGAAAAATCCTGGGTTCCTTTTTAACAAAAGCGGGTCCCCACTAATGAGTCATGTTTTTAGATGCAAAAATTGAACTTGTTCATTTGCATTAGAAAAATGAAATTCAATAATTATTGTTTTAATAATAAATAAAAATATAAAACCAATATTAATTGTTTTTAAAATTATGAGAAATTTTCTTTACTTCTTTAAAAATAAATTTGCAAGATACAAATTTAACTATAAAATATTGAACATTTAAAAGTAGAAGATAACAAGTATCACTATTGTTTGCATTTCTTTTAAAAAAAAGGGGCAAGACTGATTCATAGAAAAAGGCATTTTTGCTGAAAAAAAAAAAAAGAATACTTTTGTTGAGTAAAGTGATGAGCAGGGGCGTAAACCACTCTAGTCGCGTAGGGGGGTGTAGGCTCATAAATTTCCGACTCCAAGAAGGAAAATTTCCGAATACTATAGCCAACCTTAGGAATAATATACAGGGTAATTCAAAAAAACGTAGATAAATTGATATGACAAGTCAGGCATATGACAAGGGTAAAAAATCACATAGGAACATAGCGCCGCAAACCAATTATTGAGTCACAAATATAGGGTGTTTCATTCTAACTCAATTTCGGTTAACAGTAATAAATTTCAGAAAACTGAAATATTTTGTCATAAAACATTTAACAGACATTCTCACCTTTGTTTCAAATGTGATAACACCAAACAAAATTGGTAGAAGTTTGCATTATGCGCGCCAGCAATATGCATTTGACACCTCACATTTTAAACTGTGATAATCAGTTTATACGGTATCATCGATTGCTTGAGCAACATGTTTTTCCGGATCTTTTCGTAACGTTGTCACATTTCACACAAAATAAGGTACATATCGTTGCATTTTCATTACAATACTTTTATTTTCCTCGAAATTATTACTTTCAAACCGGGTGTAACTAGTCTGAAACACCCTGTATTTGTGACTCAATAAGTAGTTTGCGACCCTATGTTCCTATGTGATTTTTTATCCTTGTTGTATGCTTGATTTGTCATATCTTTTTGTCCACGTTTTTTTGAATCACCATGTATGTATACAGTCGGCTCTCGTTAATTCGAATTCGTTGGGATCACAAGAAATGTTCGAATTATCCAGCTTTCGAATTATGGAAAGTAAGAGAGGAAAACATGTTTAAAGGGATACTATTAAAGAATTAATGTTATAATATCTTTTAAATCTATTTTGGTTGTTATCATTAAAATATGATTTAATATTAAATTAAAATATATGAACACATAAACTGATTAAAGTATTAGGAATAAGCAGAAACGAAGATAGGGTGGAGATGTTATCGATGGACACACGGGGCACTAAAAAAGAGGATAGCAAATGCATAGGACTATATGTATACTTGTTCAGAACAATTCTGACAAAAACAAAAGAAAGAAAATTATTTCAAAGATCTGAATTCTGTAAGAAAGTAAAGAAAAAAGAAAAAAATAGGAGTTTCGTTTGTTTGAATTAAACAAAGTCAAGAGAAAATGAGTTTAAATAAATGAAAATTTTTAACGTTATTCTGCTACTGAAAATCGGGACTTCATGTTTAGTTCGAATTAAGCGAAAATTCGACTTATCCGATTTCGGATTAAGGAGAGCCGACTGTATATATATGTATATTCATATATAATTCTCAAGATAATTATGACTCAGTGCATCTAGTTAGTCAAATAATCTTATGTTATTATTAGTCTTATATAACCATATATTTTCCCCATAATTAGAAGGTCTTCCGATGGGATACAATAATCGTACCACCCGAGAGGGCCACGGGTAGTGCTTAGTACAAATAAGCAGTCACAGGGCTTTAAAACGATATATCACATGAAAGATGCCGGCTAAATTTAGAAAAGTGGTTGCCCGTGATATATCACAAGAGAAATGTAGACAATATTTAGGAAATTGTCCTCCCTATCAAAATAGACCATTCCCCTAACTGATTTTCATATATTATAAATAATATTTATTGGAGGTCCCCGTAAAAAAACCCGAACTAAAATGATAAAACGTTACAATTTCGAAAAAGATCGAAAATTGTCCCCGGTAGGGAAATAGGAAGGGGTCAGCGGGAAGAAAGAAAGATTTATAATATGAAAGAGTGATCTGAGGGTTTTTCTATGATAGGTCACATGATGGGTCCAAAAAAGTATGGAATTTTACCACCCCACTTTAACATCCTCGGGGAGTGGAAATTTTAAAATATCGCTGAAACACGTATTTAATTAGTTTTAAATAATTTTATTTTCTGCCATTTCACGCTCTTATTAAAAAAGACTGCTGAGATGCGCCAAATGTCCAAAATTTTTCACCCCCTTCCTTTTTTAACCCCCTTATGGGGAATTTCTGAAATCGTTGGATTATGTGTTTGATAATTTTTTAGTAGATTTATTTTCTGAAATTCCACGCTCCCACCTTAAATGTTTGCTGAGATATGGGAAGTTGCTCCAGACTTTTGACCCCCCCCCCCGCCGCTTGTCCCTTTTAGGGGGATAATTTCAAAAATTCCATCTTAGTGCACGCTTACATCATAAGAAGTATTTGATGGAATTAAAACACAATTCCATCGGGGTTGAATGTTTAGCAGAGTCGCATCAAAAACAGTGTCAGCGTTATGCTGATTTTGTAACCCCATAAGTAATTAAATTAATTTAACTTTTAACGTAATGCCCAAATTAATATCTAATTAAATGTTTAGTCAAGAATAAACTTAAATCAAATGAAATAATGACATGCAAAATTAAAACTT
This sequence comes from Maratus speculifer, assembly GCA_964019185.1. Taxonomy (NCBI): domain Eukaryota; kingdom Metazoa; phylum Arthropoda; class Arachnida; order Araneae; family Salticidae; genus Maratus; species Maratus speculifer. The sequence continues at coordinate 10,997,855 of OZ025300.1, read as the reverse complement.
AACAGTCAACATTTATTAGTTCTTAAAATAAACATAAAATATAAAAACATAAATATAAGTAAAAATATATTGCATCTCTAATCGAATCATATTTAAAACAAAATATATTTTCTTTCTATTAAATCAATAAACCAGATATATAGATAAGTATATTGTAAATTAAAATTTATCAAGATAAACAATAAACCAAAATTAAACTTATCTGTGAGAAAAATATTTAAAAACACTTTATAAGTCCTTTACTATTCTCATCAAGTGAACTGGAGCTTGCCAAGTCAAAAACTGAAAAAAAATGATTTCAGTTCCAAAAGAAATATATCCAAGTCATATTCATCTGTCGATAGAGTTCCAAAAAAAATTCCACGATCAAAAACCGAAGAGAAAAGCCACAGCAATCCATTACTAGAAAAAATAGCCGAACTTTCTTTAAGAAGGCGAAGGTCAAAGTCCAATTTTCAGGATCTCTTTTACCCGAACATCTCTCAACATCGCTGATTATCACTTCACTCCAGGTCAATGATCTCACGTCAATATTGGACATCCTCTTCTAGCCTCCAAATTTAGAAATAAAGTTTCATATAGCTGAATATATTCTGTAATCTTATATGAAATGCAATAAAATGCCATTACTAGATGAAAGTTCTATTTCAACTGATGATTTGAACGATTGTATTAAACGATGTATTGAACGAATTGAATAAATTAACTTGACTGATGACACGACTGACTTCCAGAAACACAACACAATATCTAACAGACGAAACTAAGAAAAACAGAAAACTATAAAATACGAAGCTACTTTATGCCGGCGAGACCAAAGTATATATACTTCTCAAACGGATTGAACACCAGGTTTCTCCCCGCCGAGAGACACACCCACCAATCACTGAAGGATGAATGGCTGATGAGATCGTTACGTCTGATCGCGTAAGCGATTACGTCATCGACTCTCATCGTTACGCCTCCACATGGCAATATGGGGAACTATGTCAAAAGGCGATGTTTACTTTTGAAAGGTGTGTGAAAAATATAAGTCTGCCGGGAAATATAAATTAACATAAAACTAAAGTTTAATTATACAGTTTACAGGGTTGCCACTCTAATCTTGAAAAAAAATTCCCTGTGTTTTCCCTGTACTGCAATGCGTTTATTCTATGTTGAGTGTGCAAAAATATATGCGTGTATGTATGCCAGTTAACCACCTTGTAATTTCCCATTACCCCAACTAACTGAGCAAATATAATACATTATGTAATATGAGCAAATAAAAATAACTCTTTAAAGTTTTTAGACTTATTAAAATCCCACATTTTATGTTAATAATAATAAAAACAGTAGAGCAATACTCAAGCATTCAGCTAAAAAATACTTTGAAATATTTATCACTCAACTGCAAAAAAAAAAGTTGTTGAAGACAATATTGCAAAAAACAAAATTTTCTGCTTTTTTTTTTGAGATTTTACAAAAAAAAAATTGCTGTTAAAAAGAAAGAAAAAAAAAAGACAATTTTTGTCATAATTTTGTCAACGGCAATTTTTGGCAAAATCTGCGTTTTTCATGTTTTTTTTTTTTTTTTGACAAAAATCGCCATTTTTTTTTACAGAAATTGCCGTTTATTTCGACGAAAATCTCTGTTTTTCGCTTTTTTAAAATGAAAACCACGTTTTTTTCGCTATTCGATAAAGAAAATTGCCGGTTTTTGCGATACGATGAAGAAAATTGACGTTTTTTTCCTCGATTTTATGACGAAAATTGCCGTTTTTTTTAGCAGCCTTTTGATAAAAAATCGTCGTTTTTCAATGATCTTTTGACGAGAACAGCATTTTTTCGCGATATTGTGATGAAAACAGCATTTTTCGTGATCTCTTGACGAAAACAGCATTTTTTTTGCAATATTTTGTCGAAAATCACGTATTTTACGCGATCTTGGGATCCTTCGACGAAAATTGCTTTTTTCTCGTGATTTTTTTGGGGAAAATCGCATTTTTTTTTCGCGAAAATTCTATTTTTTTTTTCACGCGGTCTTTTGATGATATAAAAAAAATCGGAACGGCTAAAAGTAACAAAAAAGGCGGAAAATCGAGTTTTTTTTTTTTTTTTTTTTTTCCGCGAAAATTCTATTTTTTTTTCACGCGGACTTTTTCCGCGAAAGAATCTCATGCTTGTTTTGAACTGACGCGACGGGAGAAACAGATGAGGAGAAAGGGAAAGAACACTACGCGCAGTCGCAGATGGGAAGACATGAGAGGAGGTGCTCTGTGGATTCAACTATTCGCATGGCAAAGAAGGGGTGTAGGCAGACACATGGAAGAGCCGCTTAAAGTGAATTTTCGCTCCGCTTTTCCAGGATTTTATTTCTTCCGCGAATTTTATTAGAATTTTATTTTGAAAGCAGAAAAAAATTATGTTTGGATATAACAGGAAAAAAAATTCCCTGTGTTTTCCAGGTTTTTTAGGATTTTTGAAAAATTCCCTGGATTTTCCCTGTTTTGAGAGGGTATTTTGAAATTCCCTGTGTTTTCCCGGTTTTCCAGGTTTTCCCGGTGGCGTGGCAACCCTGGTTTATAGACAACAATTAACCAGAAATAAGACTTCTATTATAAAAGGTAAGTGTACTTTAAAATTATATTGAATTGTAAATAAAGATAACTATTGTATTTATATACTGTAAATTTAAGTCTTATATAAATAAAATGTATAAAGATTAATGACTAGATGGAATGGCCTGACTCTCATACCAAAGGACATTTCTTACAATAAATGTCAACCAAAAGATAGTTTCTACAGTGGCAAGAACACAGGGTCTATTTCCTATCAGTATTTTCGAGCTGTAAGTTTGTAAGTTTTGTAACTGACACATAGGGCGGAAGGTCCAGCGCCCAGTCGTCTAGGCGCCCAAGCGTGTAAGAGTTACGTTGAAGATAAAACAATGTTCTCTCTCTCTCTCTCTCTCTCTTTTTTTTTTTTTTTTTTTTTCAATCAGTTACAATCTCTTTAGCAGTTTTTTTATGTAAAATGGAATTTTTTTTTGCTTGGGGAAAATTTTAGAGACAAAAATTTGTCAAAAATACGGCATTTCTTAATATAAGATTTAATTCTTTCTAATGACAAACTTTAAAGCAGCATACAATTTGGTGATACCCATCATTTTTTCCGATTAAACAAAATGTAATAGTATTAATAAAAATATTTAAAAATTGAATATAATTGATAAAGGAAAAAGAAAACGAACGTATTATTTCTGAGAGAAGTAAACTCGTGTAGACTGTAAAATATCCAGATTATTTTGAGATAAAAATTCAAAGTATTTGGTTATTTTCAATTTTCATCCTGTATCATATAAATTTCTTAAGCACCTTTTTAAATCAATCAAAAATTATTTTAACAAAGTAAATAAAAACAATTTCACATTTTTAATTTTTTAAAATAAAATGAAAAGCAATTTCACATTTTTAATTTTTTTTTTCTTTTTTCCTTTTTTTGATAAAATAAAAAGAAAACACAAAATTAGTTAGTAGGAATAATTAAAACCATAATTATTTTCAATTAAAGGTAAAATTTGTATAGAGTGGAAAATAGCCAGATTTTGATATGGAAAAATACAAAATATTTGTATTTCAGTTTTGAATTTTCAATACCACCTAACACTATCTACCAATTTTTAATACCACCTAAATTCTGTGATACATATTTCTAACTTGCTCTATACTTTCAACTAAATCAGCATAATTGCGAGTGGAAGTCTTTAAAAAAATGTAATGTGGAAGACTTGATTGAAGACAAAGCAGATTCAGCAAACTTTAGTTTATTCCAAAACAGTCATGATGATTATATACAGATGAGGAAAAAAATAAGCATAGCTTATGCTTAAAAATAAAATAAACTTAAAACATTTCAATTACTCCTTTAAGCCATTAATGAACAAAACTGCAGCAGCTGCTAAACCAACAATAATGGCTAGCAAGATGAAGGCGAAAATACATCGAACACAGCTGTCTTTATATACAAACAGAACTCTACTTCACAGATGTTGCCATTCACAATTCAAAGAGAAAAACCAACGTAGAATCGCCATTGGTTGATCCGACGAAACCCCTTTCCGAACGCACCGCCGATCGAGTTTCCTGAACGGACGTGAACAGTTCAATCACCGGTGATTCAATAAATCACGGCACTGGAACACTCAAAATTCACGTATTATTGTCTCGGCATGCCGGCAGTTCGGCTGAAATGCAATGGCGATTCGACGAAGTTTTTATTACACTGGAGAGGGTAAAACTAAAGTATGTCATGTTCTGTTTATTTTGACTTAACTTTAAACTTATTTTTAACCAACATGACAACATAACTAAATTTAAAGTTTAAGTAAAAAAATAGAAGTTTCTTCACTTTAATCAGTATATCTTAAAATTTCGACACTAAACTAAAAGCTTTCCGACAGTAAATCAATACAGGTGGATTTCGATATCTCGAAGAAAAAAAGGCACAGGAAAAAAAAATCGGAATATCAAGGTTTTATTCAAAATATCACGGTTACAAATAACATTAACATTGCTAAAATATGTACATGAATATTTTTTTTTTTTTTTTTTTTGTCATATTGAAGTTTTCGAGTACACAATATTTGTCAAATCAAAATTTTTCTGAATAGTTTTATCAGAAAAATAAAACCCTATATATTAATAAATTGTACTAATTAATTAGTAAATTAAAGTACTTAGTAAATTGCCAGTTAGTTAAATTAATTAATAATAGTTCCGGCTAAGAATAAATTTGTTTTCTTCGTTCTAAATATTTTTTTTATTTTTTTTTAACTAGAAACTGCAAGTGGAAATAAATCCGATTACGAATAAAATTTTATAGGTTTTCTTCGATCTAACTTGTTTTTCTTATTTAATTATAAACTATAAAAATATTTCTCCAGTTCATAAATATTTATAGATTAATACTGTTTTTTTCGGCTAAATTTATTTTTTTCTGTTCGAACGAGAATTTTTCCGACTGTCTTCTTCGTTTTTCCAATTTATAAATTTTTATAGGTTAATACGTAATACTATTTTTTTCGACTAAACATGCCTTTTCCGATGGAAACGGAAAATTTTCCGAATGATATTTTTGTTTTTCCAATTTATAAATTTTTATGGATTAATGCCATTTTTTCCGATCGAACAAGAATTTTTCTGACTGATTTTTCCGTTTTTCCAATTTATAAGTTTTTATAGGATAATACGTAATACTATTTTTTCCGATTAAACAGTCCTTTTCCGATTTAACATGAGATTTTCCGAATGATATTTCCATTTTTACATACATATGTACATATTATTTTCGACTTAACGTACATTTTTCCGATCAAACGGGAATTTTTCCGACTGACTTTTTCATTTCTCCAATTTGTAAGTCTTTATAGGTAAATACTATTTTCCCGACTAAACATACATTTTTCCTATCGAACGGGAATTTTTCCGACTGATTTTTTCGTTTTTCCAATTTGTAAGTCATTATAGTAAATAACTTTTTTCCGACTAAATGAACATTGTCAAAATGTGTAAGTCCTTATAGGTAAATACCATTTTTAAGACTAAACGTACATTTTCCCTATCGAACGGGAATTTTTCCGACTGATATTTTCGTTTTTCCAATTTCTAAGTCTTTGTAGTAAATAACATTTTCCCGACTAAACGGACCTTTTCCCGACTGATTTTTTTCATTTATTCAATTTATAAGTTTATATAGATAAATACAATTTTTTTCCCGACTAAGTTTATAGTTTTACCGATAAACACGAAATTTTCCGACTGATTTACTTGAGGGGGGGTGCCGCACCCCCCATACCCCCCCGGGATTTACGCCCCTGGTGATGAGGCTTTTTGTTTAATGAATGGCTGTTTTCCTGAGTCACATTTACTCAGAAAGACTTGGAGCAGTCAAAAATGGATAGTGAATCACAAAAATCCGTTTTTAGAGCAGCAAAAAAAATCATTTTGAAGCAAGAAAATTAGCTTTTAGAACAAGAAAATTCACTTCAGGCATTAACTTTTTTTTTTTTCCCGTGCCCGTTTGACAAAATTTGAGTCTTTTTACGATCTTTTGACGAAATCTGCTGTTTATTCGGGATTTTTTTCACGAAATTTACGTTTTTCGAGACTTGTTTAACGAAATTTGCCGATTTTTCACAAATATTTTGACGAAATTTGCCGTTTTTTCGCGATTTTTAGACGAAATTTGTCGTTTTTTCGCGACTTTTTGAGGAAATTTGTCGTTTTTCGAGGTTTTGTGACGAATTAGTCATTTTTTCCCGAATCTTTGGAATAAATCTGTTGTTTTTTTCCCGATTTTTTGACGAAATCTGTCGTTTTATCGCGAATTTTTGACAAAATTTGTTGTTTTTTCGCACTTTTTTGAGGAAATTTGCCGCTTTTTTTTCGAGATTTGTGGCAAACTTAGCCATTTTTTCGCAAATCTTTTGAAAAAATTTGCCTTTTTTCGCAATTTGTGACAAAATTGGCCATTTTTCACGTATTTTGACGAAATCTGTCGTTTTATCGAAAATTTTTGACAAAATTTGCTGCTTTTCCCAATTTTTTTTTACAAAACTTGCCGTTTATCACGATTTTTTGACGAAATCCGTCGTTTTTCGAGTATTCTTTGACAAAATTTACCGTTTTATCGCGATTTTTAGACGAAATTTGTCGTTTTTTCGCGATTTTTTGAGGAAATCTCTGCATTTTTTCGAAATTTTTTGAGAAAATTAGTCATTTTTTCGTGAATTTGACGAAAAATATTCCTTACTTCGAAATTTTTTAACAAAAGTCGCCATTTTATGCGTTTTTTTAAAGAAATTACGCGTCCCGTGGGACGCGTAAGAAAGAGCTATTTTACTGCGTTCCATCGCCTATTTTTTGCGTATTTTACGTGCTATAGCGCGTCCGCGGCATCTCTGCAATCACTGCTGTTTTTCTGATGAATGACGTGCATAAAGGGTGTACCGTGCGTTTTACAATCGCGATTTTTTTTTTTTTTCGGGAACAATATCGCTTGCGTGCAAAATTGCAATACAATTTAAGGAGTTTCTAAGGAGTATTTTGTTTATCTAAGTAGTTCTAAGTACTACTTGGGAACGTTTTCATTTCTAAGTAGTTTCTAAGGAGTCCAAGGAGTCTGTGCGAACCCTGCTTTTATTGTTATTTATGTGGCATGCACTTGCACAGCCCCAATTCCGCAGGGATTCGTGAGAGGGGGGTATCCGCGATCTTCAGATGAAATCGGCCTTTTCCAGCGATCTTCAGACAAAATCAGCAATTTATCTGCGATATTTTAGCAAAACTGGCGATTTTTTGCGATCTTTTGTCGAAATCGCCGGTTTTTCTGCCTTCTTTTGACGAAATCGCCGCTTTCCCATGTTTCTTTTTTATGAAATCGACATTTTTTCGATGACTTTTAGACAAAATTTGCATTTTTACATGATTTTTTTCTCGGAAACGGCATTTTATCTCTGCAATCTTTTGACGAAATTGGAGTTTTTCCCGTGATCTTTTGATGAAATCGGCTTTTTTTTTCAATGATCTTTTGACAAAATATTTGAAAGCGATCTTTTATCAGAAATGGCGTTTTTTTTCCGCGATCTTTTAATGAAATCAGCTTTATATTAGCAATCTTTAGACAAAATCGACGTTTTCCCATGGTCTTCAGACAAATCAGTGTTTTATCTGCGATACTTTGTGAAATTGCCGTTTTAACCACAATCCGCACAGGAATTCCACCTTTTTCAGCGATATTTTGACAAAGTTCATTGACAAAAACCATGAACCTAGATAGAGAGAAGGACTTCTCACGCAATGTATTAATACATTGACAAAATCGTCGTTTTTCCACGAAATATTGACGAAATGTGTGCTTTTTCGGCAATCCTTTCATGAAAGTTGCATTTCTCCGCGATTCTTTTTCTGCATGCAAAACCGTACAAGTTGGCAACTACGCAGAACTGATAACTCAATTTCAAATTTTTGGAAGAGGATGCCTTAAATTTTCGGACGAGAATCACCCCCTGAATCCACCGTTATCAGCAATTGAGGATGATGAATCGTATTATGACGAAGAAATCAAAGTTGTGCTGTGAAGAAATTAATGAGTGCAATCACTTTTTGAAATTAGAAGCTTAGAGGTGTGTCTGGATTATTCTTTTCACTTTTATTTCCCTTATGGCCGTGAAAAGTAAATCACTTTGGTGGCTATTAGTATGATCCCAACTTATCACTGCTGTGCTTCTGATGAATGACGTGCATAAAGGGTTTACCGTGCGTTTTACAACCGCGATTTTTTTTTTTTTTTCGGGAGCAATATTGCTTGCATGCAAAACGGCAATACAATTTAAGGAGTTTCCAAGGAGTATTTTGTTTATCTAAGTAGTTCTAAGTACTACTTGGGAACATTTTCATTTCTAAGTAGTTTCTAAGGAGTCCAAGGAGTCTGTACAAACCCTGCTTTAATAAACAAAATTCACAAGTTAAGAAAAAAAGTTATTTGTTACAGTAACTCACCTTGATATCACCAAGTTTCACATTCGAAACTGTCCCATCACTAAACTCTACCTTGCAAGTTTTTACGAAAACATCTATAATTTTTGCATCATAGAAAGTATTGCTACCAGACCATCTAGCTTTAACTTTTTCACCTTTCTTGAAGCTACTATCACTTTTTTTGGGCGGCATAATTTTCACAGAGCTGTAAAGAAAAAAAAAAGTTAATTTTAAACTTTACAAAAATAAAAGAAGATTTTTGAAATAAAATACATTTTTTTGTGGGGGAGGGGAGAGAAAACATGTTGATTATATCTCTAAATTAGTGGTGTACCGAGTAGTACTTTGGCCGAGTACCGAGTAGTTGTAATAAGGAAATAAAACACTGATATGCACATAATGTGAGCTTAAGTGTACACATAAATATACATGTGTACATATATCTATATTTGTGTGTACATTTATATAATAGACATATATAATATCAGGGATCATTCTAGAAATTAAAAAGGGCAGGGCGCATATTACAGAAAAAGGGCAATTTTGTCAAAAAGGGCACATTATTTCATAAAAATGGCATATTTGCAATAAATGCATTTTGTATTGGAAAACCCATTAATATTACTTTTATATCATCTTTAAAATAGTATGCTTTCAACTCATTAGTAATATATTTAGAAAATCTATACATTTTACAATAATTAATAAATGAATTTTGATGAAATTCCGTGCTTTAGTCCTTGAGATATAGCTATCATAGAAATCTGGGAAAATTCTTCATAGTGGCGCCATCTGTTCGCCAATTTACACCAAAACTTAATCGGTATCTATTTATCTAATGCTGTAACAGAAAATGAAATTTGATGAAATTCTGTGCATTTTTTTTCTGGAGATATAGCTATCGCGAATTTCGGAAAAAATGCATCATAGTAGCGCCCTCTGTTCGTCAATTTTACACCAAAACTTAATCAGTTTCTAATTATTTGAAGCTCTAACAGATTATGAAGTTTGATGAAATTCTGTGCATTAGTTCTGGAGATATAACTATCGCGGACATCGGAAAAAATGCGGCATGGTGGCGCCATCTGTTCGGCAATTTACACCAAAACTTAATCTGAGTCTATTTATTTCAAGGTTTAACATAATTTTAAGTTTAATGAAATGCCATGCATTAGTTCTTGAGATATAACTATCGGAGATATTGTGGCATAGCAGCGCCACCTGTTCAGCGATTTGCAACAAAATGTAATTGGCATCTATGCATGTCAAGGTTTAGCAGAATATGAAGTTTGATGAAATTAAGATATTATTAATCAATTATAAATTCCGTTCTTGAGGTACGATTATAACGGAAATCGGGAAAAATGCAGCACAAAAGCGCCATCTGTTCGGCAATGTACACCAAAACTTAATCAAGCTCTGTTTATTTCAAGATCTATCATTGTATTAAGTTAGATGAAATTCCAAGCGTTAGTTCTTGAGATATAACTAAAGGAGATAATGCACCATAGCAGCGCTACCTGTTCGGCGATTTACACCAAAACATAATCGGCATTTATCTATGTTAAGGTTTAGCAGAATATGAAGTTTGATGAAATTCCGTATATAGTTCTCACGGTTATCGCGGAAATCGGGAGAAATGCGGCTTAGCAGCACTACCTGTTAAGCGATTTACACCAAAAAATAATCAACATCAATGTATATCAAAGTATAACTAAATCTGAAGTTAGATTGAATTCCATATATCAATTCAAGAAAATGTGTCACAGACAGATATTTTCTAAAAATGCTCAAATATTTTTCAAGACTCTCTAAAACATATACATCCATCGAAAACTAAAATTCGAATTTTTTCACGAATTGAATGCTTTCTTCTAATAATAATAGAAACTTAAACGAAGAAAAGGGAGGAATATGACATTCGCTCTCTTCATTAAGAAGTCATTTTATCACAATATTTCTCTTAAAAAATAATTATGAGACTGATATGGCCCGAGAAATTCAGATCCGCACTGTATCTGCAAAAAATGGATAAATGTCGACCAGTGCCCGGCCCTAATAATAAATCGACCGGCGGGTCGTATGGGCAGCATCGTGCGAAAAGAAAGCTGCGTCCGGGGCAAAGTTTCAATTTGGCGTCCCCCACTTGTTCTTTTTGTGACAGGTGTCACAAAATTGAAAAGTGTGGAAACATAAATTCTATTGAATACACATAATGCATTTATCTTACAACTTTAAAATGCTTAATTTTAACAACAAAACAATATAAGATAAAATTTTCTAGCAAAGGGTATAGAGAACAGATGTGAAATAAATGCATCTAATCAGTATAACAACCAGCGCCGTGCAATATGGGGGGCGAATGCCCCGGGTGCCGAAATTTAGAGAGCGCCAAATTTATATTATCAACATCATTTTTGGTCTGTCACAAGAAAAAGTTGGGGGAAGGGGGCGTCAAATTATAATTTTGCCCCGGGCGCAATTTTCTCTTCGCAAGCCCCTGATAACAGCTTTGTGTGTGTGTGTAATTCCTTATGAATGAGAATATGCAATTATGAGAATATGTTTTTGTCACAAAAAAAAAAAAAAAAAACTCCGCAATATGTACATTTTCCCCCTTTTTTGCAAGAAAAGAAGAAATAAATTCAGGTTGGTAGAATAAATTTGACGTCCCCACATTCCACGCCCGGGGTGACCTGGCCCTGCGTACAGGCCCGAATTTGGTCTGACAAAATTAGGATCAATTTTTAAATGGATAGGCCGGCAGAGTTGGAATAATATTTTTAACAGGCGGATTGCCCCAAAAATAAGAGTTGTCAGCCGGCAGACGAAAAAATTATTTGGGCCGGGCGGTCCGATTTAAAAATTTAAATTAAACGGAGGATAAAATATGAACTATTTTAAATGGATTTGACGTTCGCAAGAATAAGCACAAATTTCTGTACAAGCTGGTGCTAGTTTGAAAACATCATTATAAAAACAAAAATATAAGATGTCTAACCTAGAGATCGGACGGCATATCGTGTCTGATCTCACGTTTAATTTATTCAACAGACACAGGCCGAGCCGAAATCAGGCTGTCAGTTATTCACACGATAGTGTAGCTGGTAGGGCTGGGCGATATACCGTAATTTCGTTATATATCGATATTTCTTTAAAACCGCGGTAACGAGATTGAGATTTCAATCCTTCCGATATATCGTTTCAAACGGTATTTCATCCTACTTTCGGAATTAATTACGGAGTTACGGAATTTCCAATCTACCTCTATCGGCGCAAAAGTTAGTTACTTTTGCAAATGTTCGCGCCGTAATCGGCACTTGCGTGATACTTCCGATTTTGCGCTGGTGTCGCGCACATACCGGAATATGGGCGAACAGTCTACTTTTTGCACCGGTGTCGCGTACATACCGGAATATGGGCGAACAGTTTACTTTTTGCACCAGTGTCGCGCACATACCGGAATATGGGCGAACATTCTACTATTCTGATGTACCGTTTTATTCATCGGAGTTCGTTCAAGAATCGAAGTTGAAACACTCATTCAAAGATCGGGCATTTCAGAGACAATCACTCGTAGACTCCATATCGGTAGCTGACTATTGTTTTCCTATGAGCTTGTGTACAGTTATTGCTGACGGAATACAGAATTGATTGACATATTTTTAAGAATGTGAGCACAATTTATCGATATTTCTTATATGTTGATTTTTCGTTTATTAATAGCATTAATAAATAATTATATTAAATCACATATTATTTTACATTTTTTATTAATAACATTAATAATTTACATGTATGACAATTCTATTATGTCATTTATTTTAAGCAAAAATTTTACTTAAAGCGGAAGTTTTTTTTTTTTTTTTTTTTTTTTTTCCCCCAATTGTTATTTATTTTAGTTTTAGAGTTTATTGGATACTAGCATATTTATCCGTTTTGCGCACGAGTTTTTGAAAAAATCATGAAAAAAAATTGAAAATCTTTCTCAAAATTAGGAAGGAAAATACTTTTCATTTCGAGAGATCGCTAAAACTCTGGATGGTTTCTTTCTGCATAGCGAAACATATTACTCATCCACAGCAGATGACAATATGATTGTATAAAAACTCGAGTTTCGATTTCGCCGAGTTCGATAAACAAAAACAAACGATGGCTAGTTTGTTTCCTACTTTTTCTTTGAGGTTCTTCTATACTGGGCTTCTGTAAAAGAAGTTTAAATTTTGTAATAACTTATTATATTTTAATAAAAATTTGTCACACAGCCTAATTTACTATTATTGCAAATTGCTGAAAATTTGAAAAAAATCGGTAAATTAACTTAGGAGTTATGATTTTTTCCCCCTTTTAATGGTAAAGAATAAAAGGTTTTGTTTTTCTTCCTCCCCCCTCCCCGTTTTCGCTTGTATGTGCCGTTGAATGTGTTTTCCGCGCACTTAAACAACTGAAACTAGTTGATACTTTCACAAAACCCTTTTTATAAGTCAAAAAAAAAAAAAAAAAAAAAAAAAAAATCGAACAGTTTATCTCTTATAAAAGAATGAGGATAGTTTTGATTTTGAATATCATGGCTCCTTTTTATTTAAGGAGTCCACTAATACGCAAATATCCGCTAAATGTTAATCTTATTTTTTTAATGCCTCGTTTGCATTTCCATATTTTTGTTTATTATGTATTTTTATTTTATTTATTTATTTTTATTTATTTATTTATTTATTTTGCATTGCACATCTGAGGTCGATCTCTTTCAACGAAAGCCGTCTTTTAATATTTGTTTGCAAGTTTTTTTTTCTTTACTGGAATACTTTCATTTTTGAAACCGGTTTTGAAAGTAAAAAAGCATAAAAAAAAATCTGTAAACAAAATTGAAAAAGTAAAAGATCATTATAGAGATTAATTCAGCATTATGGAAAAAAAAAAAAAAAAAAACGTTAGTAAGCAAAACGTCCGGATTTGGGAATTTGTACTGTATTAAAGATATTTCGTGTTTTCTTAAAATTATTTGACTGTTCTAATGCTTTCTTTTGTATTTTGGCTAATAATAGAATTATTTATTGTAATAACGACAAGAATGTGTTCCTTACAGCCCAAAATTGCATTATTTATTATTATTGTATTGTAATAAAAAAATTCTAAGTTTATAGGTAATTAAAGTATTTTCTTTCAACATATCTAAAGTATATTTGTTGTCTTATTTACATTTTCTTGTTTCATTTTAATGATTTATAATGTTCAACTTTCCAAGAGTTTTCAATAACACATATTTTAGATCAGATTTACAGGTAAAAGGTATTTTGAATCAATACATAAAAATTAAAATTTATGCTCCTTGGAATATGTTAAGATATTGATATTTTTGTTTTTTCTTGATAATTAACACACACTCACACATATGTGGGTGTATATATATATATGCTTTTTTTCTCTACTGTACTTTCATTTTTGAAACCTGTTTCGAAAATAAAAGCATTTTAGAAAAAAATTCTGTAAACAAAACCGAAAAAATAAAAGATCATTATAGAGATTAATTCAGCATTTTTTTTTTTTTTTTTTTTTTAAGATAGTTACTTTTTTTTGTTTCATTTTAATAATTTATAATGTTTAACTTTCCAAAAGTTTTTAATAACACATATTTTAGATCAAATCTGCAGGTAAAAGGTTTGCATATTTTGAATCAATACATAAAAATTAAAATTTATGTTTTTTTGAATATGTTAAGATATTGATGTTTTTTTGTTTCTTCTTGATAATTAACACACACACTTATATATATGCATACATAATTTATGTGTTTGTATATTTTATACAGAGGACATTTACATTTATGACTCTATAATGGAGTGACATATGAATTGAAATATATCGATATATCGAAAATATCGATATTTGGTCAGCGATATATCACGATATTAAAATTTTAATATTGCCCAGCCCTAGTAGCTGGTCAATATATTTTGTAAAAATAATAATTGCAATAATAAATATCTGTCGACGGAATATTATTTGCGGGGAAAATGGCCATTCGATTTTCGTAGTTTCCAAATGAGAACACGTGATAAATTTTGCATTTCTGAACAAAATTTAATTCAGAAGTGCCCCAAGTAACTCTTTTCCTTATCTTTTATTGCAAACTATTTATTTTTATTTATGAATTTGTATCTGAATGTTGAAAAATTCTGAGTTTAATAAGTCATTAAAGATATTAAATTGTGTTTAAGAAAAAACGGGTTTTACTATAGAAATTGAGTTGGGCCTGACAGAACCTATTTACTTGACTTTGCAGGAGACAAGTCAGGCTTGTTCTCATTGATTTTGTCCGAGCTGGCTGGGCCCAGAGCGGTACGGGCCAATGTAACTTTCGTTGCCGCATGTTATGCATAGTCATTTAAGGGCAAGGTCGAATTGAAAACTGAGAAAATATAAGTGGGTCGGGCCGGTCAGAAGTTTTTTCTTTTACATTGTGTCGAATCTACAAGAATTTGATCCGTGCAGATATCTTACTTCCAAAGATTAGTTAACTTTGTTTTCTTTCCACTAGGGATGCACCGAATAGTGATTTTGGCCGAATACCGAATGCCGAATATTTGGCCGACAGGTGAACCGAATACCGAATATTCGACTAGCCGAATAGTAATTGTTGGGCCGAATACCGAATATTCGGCCAGCCGAATAGTTAACTATTCGGCCGAATACCAAATATTCGGCTTATATAAGTATCACTATTGCTTGCATTTATTTTAAAATGGGGCAAGACAGGTTTATTGAAAAACACATTTTTGCTGAAAAGAGGGATATTTTTGTTGAGTAAATGGGTACTTTGCTTAATGAAATGGTGCTTTCAGGAGTCACATTCACCCAGAAAGATTTGGAGCAATAAAAAACCGATTGGGAAGCAGGAAAATTAGATTTTAAAACAGATAAATTCTCTCCCGGCATTTACTTATTTATTTTTTTTTTGTGTGTGTGTGTGTGTGCTTTTTTGTCGAAATTTCCTTTTTTGGGTTATTTTGACGAAATCTTTTGTTTCTTCGGGATTTATTGACGAAATAACCGTTTTTCACGATATGACAAAATTTGCCTATCGCGATTTTTCGGACGAAATTTGCCAATTTTTCGCGATCTTTTGAAGAAATCTGCCTTTTTTTGGGTTTCAGGATTGTTATTTGGGTCATTCCACATGAATTCAACCAATGGGTGTTGCATCATAGTCACAGATTTTTTTTTTAATTTTATCATAGATAGACATAGTAGTGAAACCCTCAAATCTGAAATTTAAAAGTAATTTTCACAATATTGGCCGAGATATGGCCATTTGAAAACTGGCCATTTTTACGAAATGGCGGCCATCTTGGAATTGTATCACTGTCTAAATATGGACATAACTTGACAACTAATGGCTCAAATTTTATATATCTGGTACCAATTTGAAGCTATTTGTACAAAGAATGAATATTTTACATCAAAACAATAATGAATTTTCATTTTTTTACTTTTTATTATATGCAAAGTGAAAATTTCACCGCAAAAAAGGGCAGATTGTAATGGCTCATAAAAAAAATGAATCATCATGAATTTTTCTGAAACTTGGTAAAAACGTTGCTCCATCTGTGTGCTTTAAATAAAAAAAAAATTGGAAAGGTAAAATTTGTTGTTTTAAAATAAATGGTTTTTTACACATAAGGTGTCATTAACCAAATAATGATATTTTTAGAATCTGTAAGCATTCCTGATTCAAAAAATAATGGTTAAAATAAAATTTTCTAACATCTAAATTAATGTAAAAGTATAATCAAAACCTCATTTGTACTAATTTTGTAGAAATCTGCCCCCAGCCCCCCTCCCCCCCACCCCAAAAAAAAATTAGACAATTCAAAAAATTTTACACTGAAAAAGATAAGAAAATAATTAAGGAATATAATGTATAATTATAAAATACCTATAAATGCAGTGCATATATATATGATAATTTACTTCACATATAGGGGCGAGTGGGGTGGAATGGGACAGTAGGTTTTTCTCTTTAAGTATCATTCTAAATATTTCATCAATCACACATTAGGTGAAGTAATGGTACCCCAATCTTCAGTTGAAAAAACTAGCTGATTTACATAATACAGGATTATATAATGTAACCTTTTTTTTTTTATAAATGTAAATCCCGTGGGGATAATTGAAGAACAGAAATAACATCAGTACTCAGAGAAACATTGAGTTTTTTACATACAAAACACTCCATCTCCACTGTATAATAAGTACAAAATAATTATTGTATGTCTAAATACACTTCATTGAAAACTTTAGAAGTGGTATATGGTATTTAAAAGGAATTACTCAAGTTTCTTGGACATTATGATGCAAGATTACATCATACTTTAATTATAGCCAATTAAGAAGCAGATGAAGTAAAGCAGCAATCTTTTCTTTAAATTGCATCAGCTCATATAGAACATGATGCAAGATAGCATCATACTTTGATTATAGCCAATTAAGAAGCAGATGAAGGTACAGTAGCAATCTTTTCTTTAAATTGCATCAGCTTATATAGAACATGATGCAATATTACATCAGCTTATAGAAACATAATGAAACTTTTACATCATGTTTTGAATTCAAAATTTAAAATTTTGAATTCATGTTTTGATTCTTGAAATAATCTTTTTCTTTATATAATTGCAAGCTTGTGTAAATTAGCTACTTTTTTCAACTGAAGATTGGGGTACCATTACTTCATCTAATATGTGATTGATGAAATATTTAGAATGATACATAAAGAGAAAAACCTACTGTCCCATTCTACCCCACTTGCCCCTATATGTGAAGTAAATCACCATATGTATGCATTGCATTTATAGGTATTTTATAATTATACATTATATTCCTTAATTATTATCTTATCTTTTTCAGTGTAAAATTTTTTGAATTGTCTAATTTTTTTTTTTTTTGGGGGGGGGGGCGTGGGGGGGGGGGGGGCTGGAGGCAGATTTCTACAAAATTAGTACAAATGAGGTTTTGATTATACTTTTACATTAATTTAGATGTTAGAAAATTTTATTTTAACCATTATTTTTTGAATCAGGAATGCTCACAGATTCTAAAAATATCATTATTTGGTTAATGACACCTTATCTGTAAAAAATCATTTATTTTAAAACAACAAATTTTACCTTTCCAATTTTTTTTTTATTTAAAGCACACAGATGGAGCAACGTTTTTACCAAGTTTCAAAAAAATTCATGATGATTCATTTTTTTTATGAGCCATTACAATCTGCCCTTTTTTGGGGTGAAATTTTCACTTTGCACATAATAAAAAGTAAAAAAATGAAAATTTATTATTGTTTTTGCTGGAAACATAAGCATCCAGCAATCTTCCGTGATTTATAGATACATATATATAAATGGTATATTATACATATTGTATCCTTTGATGTTTTTGTATAGTGGTTGTAAATACTAGTGTATGTTTAACGCTATTCATGTCAGGAGCAAGGCAGACCCCTATCTCAGATGGTATCTAGAAGGCACCAGTTGGGCTCTCGCGTAACAATCGCTTGACATTTACGTCAAGAATGGTTTATTGGTAGATTTACAAGCCAATTAAGCGAGACCCCACACGTTTCTCTAGTTGAGGCTACCGGTCATTTTTCCGGCTGGGAGTGCGTTGCAGACAAGAGGGGCCAGCCCCCCACGCTCGAAGAAGGAGCCAACGAATCTTTTGTCAGGAACAGGCCGGGCGAGAGACTGAATGGTCATTTTTTTCGGGCAGATTGATTAGCCACGCCCGCCATAAAAAAAGGAAAAAAAGAATATAGACTTTTTTTTTTTCCTCAAAAAAGTGGAGATGAAAAGTTTGCTCCGAGAGGCGAAGATGTGTTAGAAGAGAAACGTGATTAATTCCAAGGAAGACCTACCAACATCGCCGATGATCCGAAAATGATGTCCGCCAGTAATGATGTGTGATAGCCTGTGTTCCGAAAATGATGTCCGCCAGTAATGATGTGTGATAGCCTGTGATCCGAAAATGAGGTCCGCCACTGATGATGTGTGATAGCCGAGGATCCGAATGTGATGTCCGCCAGTATTGATGTGTGACCGCCTGTGATGTTTTCGAATGCGAGCCTTAACTGAGTGCGGGGCACAAAATAATATGAAGGTACGGTTTTCTTATAATTTATATTGTTTCCCAAAATGTGTAGGGCAAAATGCCATGTAGGGGGTTCTGCACGATCCAATTGGTATTCAATCATAGTATTAAAAAACAATAATTACACAAGTAGAATTAATAGTGTTTTATTTTGTGTTATCTATATTGAAAATAATGTGTCTTATGACGCACCAACAATTTGTAAGATAATTGTAAATAAATTTATATGTTAGTTGTTAAAAAATTGTTAGTATCTTTTCGACCATGAGTCTTATTTTATTTAATTCTATTATGATCTAATTTAGAGTTATGTTTTATTTACGATCCATAAGTTAATTCCGTCTTCAAAAATATTCACAACGCAATTTGGTAATGAAGGCAGTTGCCTCACTCATATCGAAGGGATTAACCAGGATTGAAACGAACGATCACTGTTATTTTTGTATTAGATATAAAAAAATTGCATGAGTTTACACTATGAATACTTTGAATTAAAATGATTAGGAGTGACTAACATAATTCATTCTAGGATTTGGGTTATGCTAACATGTCGAAATAAAGATTTCAGTTACAGGAGCTCAGTTCTGTCCAGCATTGGCCCCTAGATTCCTATCTGGTACCGTGACCTTTTCGGATCAGTTCCGGAGGTTAATAATATTGTTTTTGGTATAAAAAGTTAATAGTAATTCATAGTGTTAGTTTTACTCAAAATTCTACGCGCTATTCATGGTTTTTAATGTTAAATTAAATTTTAAAAGTAAAACTTGGTGCCAATGGAGTGTGCTACAACGTTTCTGACTCATTCGTCCAAAATGACTATTTTTTGATGTGTTATACTAAAAATAAATACATATGTTTAAGTATGATTATACTGATGATATTGTGTTTTAAATTGGAAACAATCAATCTTATAATTGTGTGTGGAAAGGTTTTAAGAGTAATATTATGAAATAAGATTTCAAATTATATGACATATTTGAAAAATTTGAAAGAATTTTAAAATAGATTTTGCATATCATTGAATTTATGTGTGGTATTTTATTGCAAGGATTATATTTTGGGGGTACATGGCATTTTCTATGTTATTGAACAAAAAAAGAAGTATTTTATGTGAATTTATAAGACCAATTTTATGCCGCAAAAGAAAACAGCGGGAGTAGTATTACAAATGAAATAAAATAATAATAATAAGACGAAGAAAGGGCAGTTTAGAAAATTAATAGTTTGGTACTGATTTTCTATGTGTACTTTATACATTTATTTTGAATTTCATTGTATTTTGGTATTGAGGGACAGTGTATATATATATATTTATATATTTTCTTGTGTGTGTGATAGTAAATTTTATTCAGGAGTTAAGTATTGCAAAGTTATTTGTGTAAAAATATATAATATAAGGGTAATGAATGTCAATTAGGACAATATATGCCGAGGAGAAGAGGAAGGAAAAGTTTACAAAATCAATCTAAGCCAGGGGTAGTAACAAGAAATAAATCAAAATTGAAATCTAAAACGTTAGAGATTAAAATGGACGACCCGTTAAAACCGAATTTGTCGCAAATGTTATCATTGATTGTTCCCTTTGACGTAAAAAAGATTAGCAATGTGTTATTTTATTTGAAAGAATTCGATGAATTATTGGATCGGGTCCACGTAGAAGAGGATTTTAAATTACAGATATTAAAAGCTAAATTTGTGGGTACGGCCCGTGAGAAATTAGTATCTGACCAGATGCTAAATGAGGAAAAGAATTATACAGAGTTTAAAAGAAAAATCGTGGAATTGTTTCAGAAAAAAGATTCTTTTATCGAAGCACAGATAAATTTTAACTCAATTAAGCAACTCCCAAATCAAAACATGAAAGATTTTATAGAAGTTTTTAACAAGGCCGCATCAATGTATTTAGGTGCTTCTGGCCAGGCAACGGAGGTGGGAGCTAATAAACTATTCGATTTAATAAAAGCCAATAAATTTTTAGAGGCGATATCGCCAAATATTGCGTTGGAATTGCGAAAATTAGACATTAAAGATTTTGGGAAATTGTGCGAAAAAGCTCAGACGATCGAAGCCACGTATAAATCGACAGTTTTAGATCAGATTAACGCGGTAACAGCCAATACAAGCAAAGAAAAGGAGGATTTTTGTACGAATTTATTACAATTAAATAAAGAGCAGGCTACGGCTATAGCAGAATTAACTGCTCAGGTCAACGAGTTGAAATTAAAAACGAAAACCCAAGTTAGGGAAGATAATTTGAAAGAAAAACGATGTGAAATCTGTAATACGAATCGGCATGACATTTCCGAATGTTGGTACAATTTGAAAAATTCAAATACTAAATTTCGGAACCAGGGACAGAGAAATTTTGCAAATAAGAGTTTTGGTGCGAATAATTACAGGACGATGGAAGGCTATGGATTTGCAGCGCCAGTATCACAAAATTATTTTCCCAGTGCACAAATATATAGTGATTTTAATTATGACAGATTTCACAGGGATAGAAATTATCAGGATTATAATAGATTTGAAAATTTTTATGAAAATTTCAATCATAGTTCTCCATGGAATAGGGATTCTTCGGATAGAAGCTATAATAACAGAGATGACAGATCAGGGGTTGCACGCTACGATGCATATTATGGAAATCGTAAACAATCGGATGAACATAGGAGAGGGCGAAATGACTATTCCAGGGATGAACCGCAGCATGACAAAAATAGAAATTCAATTCAGGAAAAAGAAAATAAGAGAGATGTTTCGGACAGACACAAAGGGAAAAGAAAGTCGAATTCGGGAAACTTTTAAGGGAATCTGCAGTTGTAAATAATAATCATAAGAAAGACCCCGGTAGATTCCCGATAAGGGGGAATAAGTTCGTGATTGCTAGTGTGAATTCAGCGGAAAAGGATAAACTTCCCATCATTGCATTACAGATTTTTGGGTTAAAAGTTGACACGTTGCTGGATAACGGGGCCGCAGTTTCGCTTTTATCACCGGAGGTTTTAGAGGCGCTCAAACAAACGGATGCAAAAATTAAATACTTGGCGAATAGGGTAACAATCCACACATTCGATAACTCAGTCATACCTTTTCGGCAATGTATAAAAATTACATTTAAAATTAACAATGAGTTTGTGACAGGAACATTTTATGTTACATCTCATAATTTTCAAGGGGACTATAAAATGTTGCTAGGTTTTGATTTCTTGAAAAAAAATAGAATGGTTTTAAATTTTGATAAGAAAACACTAAAATTAAAAAATACGGAAATTGCCCTGGAACCGCAGGTAATGAATAAGGAAATAGTGTAAATAGTGTAAATAAAAGGGGGTCGGAAATGAAAAATATCACCAAGGCAGTGCGCACAAATAAAATTAAAGGTCATTTTAAAGGAAATGAAATATTTGCGTGTATAGAGAAAGAAACACATTTACACCCAGGACAAACGAAAATAATATCATTGAGATGTCCTGAGGCAGTCCAGCCTAATCAGCTGATTTTAATTGAACCAACAGAGGAATTTAAAAATTTAATTACGGAATGTTCAATTCATGAAGTACCAGTCACTAATAAAATTAATTTAATTGTAACAAACAATACAGAAGATAAGATTATAATTAGAACGGATACTAGGATCGCACTTATCAGTTCGGATTTTGTTAGTAAGAATAATTTAAAGCCTAATGAGATTGAAGATGGAGAAATCTATCAAATTAATAACCTGGATTTGCAAGAAGTTAGGGCTTTGAGAGAAGCGGAGCTTGATAGATCGGATTTTAATTTAGATCATTTAACAGGGGATTTTAAGCAAATGATAGAAGACTTATTGATGAGTCATGCACATGCTTTTTCGAAGTCTTACAAATCTTTGGGACAATCTTCATTGGTAGTGCCCAAAATACAATTAAACCACAATTTTCCCATTCAGCATAAACCATATAAGACGCCCCAGGCAGTTAAGCAGTATGCGCAGGAGGAACTACGAAAACTGTTAGAAGCGAAAATAATCGAAAAATCAGATTCAGATTATGCATTTTCGGTATTATTTGTAAAAAAAAAAGGTACGGAAAAAAACTTGGTTCGCTATAGAATGGCGGTGGATTACAGGACGTTAAACGAGATTTTAGAGGGGTTTCCATATCCGGTACCGGACGTAAAAGATGTTTTACAGGCAATTAGTGGAAAAAAATTTTATACAACATTAGATTTGCATTCGGCTTTTTTCCAAATTATGTTACGCCCGGAGGATCGTCACAAATTAGCATTTGTGACGGAGTGTGGGAAGTACGCCCCGTGCCGCCTAAATTTTGGGCTTAAATTAAGTAGTACAAAATTCGCTGAACTTATGGATAGGGTCCTGGGACACTTTCCTAAGGACAAAATAGGATATTTTATAGATGATGTGGTTTTGGCCGAAGACACCCCGGAGGGAATGGCACAGTTGTTAAAGGAAGTTTTGGAAACTCTAATTGATCACAATTTAACAGTTGAACCCTCTAAGGTGCAAATATGTAAACCGGAAATTGAATTTTTGGGTTTCAAAGTTAATAAAAACGGATATGCCCCATCAGAAAAAAACGTGGGGAAGGTACAACGATTAACTAGACCTAAAAATAAAAAGGGGGTCAAGTCACTTTTAGGTTTGGCAAATTATTTCAGAACTCTTATTCAAAATTATGCCGATATTGTCAATCCTCTAGTCGAATTGACTAAACAAAATGTAAAATTTAAATGGACTGAGGAGACGGAACAAGCATTTTTAAATATACAAGAGGCAATCGTGAGCAACCCTACCCTTAAACCGCCAAAATTTGATAGGGAGTTCTTTTTAATAACTGATGGTTCAAAGAAAGCAATATCAGGTGTCCTTGCGCAGGAAGATAATGGATACTTAGTCCCTATTGAATTTTACGGTAGAAAACTTAAGCAGTCAGAAACGGCTTACCCAAGCATGAAGTTCGAATTATTGGCTATTCATGACGCAGTTATGCATTTTAAACACATGCTGTTAGGGCGGAAATTTACTATTTTAACGGATAACAAAGCTCTCACATATCCGCTGAAAATTGAAATGCAGTCGGATATAGTGGCTAGATGGATTTTAAATCTCAGCGACTATGACTACAATATTGAGTACATCGAAGGGAAAATTAATCCTTCGGATTTTTTGTCTAGAAACTTAGTAAATAATATTACTAGTAGCAACGAGTTACAGAATAACTTATTCAAAGTAAATCTTAACTTGAGTGAAGAGAACATTAGAGCCAAGCAATATGAGGATGAAAAATTAATCATAATTATAAAAAAGGTGGAGTCAAAGAAAAACAACAGAATAACAAAAGAGTATAATTTAAACGAGAATAAAACGCTGGAATTAAAACAAAACGGGAAATATCCAGAATTAATAATCGTACCGGACGAGCTTAAGTTTACGGTTATGGCGGAGGCACATGGACCCCACTTTGGTTTTAGAAAAACATACGAAACTGTCAAAACTCGTTTATTCTGGTACGGAATGTACCAAGATATAAAAAATTATTGCACGAATTGCGTAAGATGTAATTGCAGTAAGCAGCACCAGACGATTAAAGTACCACTTGAAAAAATGGAAAGAAATTTACAAATCGGAGCAAGTCTACAAATGGATATAATAGGTAAATTACCCATGACCCTCAGGAAAAATTGCTTCATTCTGACTATCATAGACGCAGGCTCTAGATTTTTAGAAGCAGTCCCTTTACGAAATGTGGAGTCCCAAACTATCTTGAACGTTTTAAATAGGTACTTCGGAGCCTACGGCTTGTGTTCCGAAATAGTTACAGACAACGCACAATATTTTCGCAGTGCGCTTTTTAAAGAATATTTGAAGACACTAAATATAGATCTACACCCGACAAGCGTCTACAAACCTTGTGGGAATGGTCTGGCTGAAATCATTAATAAATCGATTAAGGCATCCTTGGTGGCAATGTCCAATTCCACTCTTGAGTGGGACACCAGACTCGAATATTTTAAACTTAATTATAATACCACGATCCATCGAGCACTAGGTTATTCTCCTTCAAAATTATTCTTTGGTAGAGAAATTAAAAATCAATTTACGGTATTAAGTGCTCCGGATTTAACGTGCACTCAAGCGTTCGTTAAAAATAGGATAGAACATATGAGGGCAGTTCACCGGCAAGCCATAGCTAACCAACAAAAAATTATGGCGGAATATATCAAAGAAAATGATCTTCAGGAAGTTAAAAAGTTAGACGTGGGTCAAGAAGTGTACGCAAAAGTAATTGGCAAGCCTAGGGCTTTACACCCTCGTTTTGAAGGGCCTTTTGTGGTAGTAAAAGTTGTTCGACACAATAATTATGTGCTCCGTCTGAAAGACAAA
Source organism: Maratus speculifer (assembly GCA_964019185.1). NCBI lineage: Eukaryota > Metazoa > Arthropoda > Arachnida > Araneae > Salticidae > Maratus > Maratus speculifer. The sequence goes on along the minus strand of OZ025300.1, from coordinate 10,972,808 downwards.
ATAAATGGGCCAACAATACGTCGACACATACAATTTCTTTTTGCACCCAAGGCTACGACGAGGAATGCCAGAAAAACTAAGGGCGAGTTAAATGAATCAGACTCGGAACAGAATATTGAGGATTAGGTAAGGGCACTCTTACTTAGATATATAGGTTACGGAGGATTGGCTTGTACAAGACTGTCACAAAGACTTAATTAAAAAAAAAAAAAAAAGGCTCCTTTCAGAGCCATACATGGAAAAAAAATAAAAGAAAATAAAATAAAATAAATAAGTATTACGGTGGATAGGCAAATTTATATAAGATAAGGTGGATGAACGCATTTCCTCTTAAGATTAATTATTGAGTGAAGGTATAGATAGCTTAGATAGTCAGATTCATTGAACATTTTGAAATAAAATTATAACAATAATATTAATAATTACTTCTTTCAAAAGTAGTTTTGTTTGGGCGACACAGGGAGATAATACCTCTTTATATTTAAAGACAAAAAGGGAACTTAGTTTAAAAAAAAAAAAAAAAAAAAAAAAAGGCCCTTTTCAGAGCCATACAAAAAAAAAAAAAAAAAAAAACTTTTGCATAACTTTATCTTTGGCGGGGCAACCAACATTGGGGGTTTTGGGACTTTGCATGTAATAAATTCTTTTGCGGGCAGAAGATTTTGATTTACTTGGCCAAGGCATGCAGGGTCGTGAACTATCATTGTTTTTATTTGCTCCGAGAAGGATAGATTTCGAAATTGGGTAAAAGGGTTTGGAAGTAAATACATTAATAATAGCGATAAAAAAAAAAAAAAAAAACGGATATATAATAAAAGGGGTATAATAATAAGGATTATATAAGTAATAAGGAGACATAAGGTAGCATTGGTAGGATAAAATAAATAAATAAATCAATAAATGTGGTAGCTTTTTGTTTTTCCCTTCCTGTTTCAGTTTCAAATTAGTTAAAAAAAAAAAAAATAATAATAATAATAATAAAAAAAAATATATAAAAAATAAAATAAAATAAAATAAATAAATAAATAAATAAATAAATAAAAAAATTTCTTTATATCAGCACATAACAAAATGCTTATAAGGCTTACACAATGGATTACTTGGAGAGTTTGACTACTAACAAAATTTTATTGAAGTATATGGTTTCCGCGGTCATCAGAATGACATAAAATTTTAGAAATTGGGACCTTTTTTTGAATGGACAGGTTATATTATATGTAAAAATGTTATATAAAGAAAAAGGGTAAAATTGGTCTTGTAAGGTTAATTTTTCAATATGTATAAGGAATGAAACAGAAACAACAGCACTTACTATAAGTTTTGGAATAGTGCTAAGGATGAAAATCATCCTGCACAACAAAACTGTAAATATAAATAATTGTGTGTATTGATTTTATATTGAGATAATGTGAATGGTATAAAATGTGTATCATATATAAAAAAAATTATAGTGTAGCATATAAATATGGTGATGCATTGGTTTGTACGTTATGATAACAGCCATACTTGTAAATGGAAAAATGAGTCAGAAATGTGTTCTTAAACTATTTCAGTAACTAGTTTTGGACATAATAACAGCTTTTAAACAAATAAATAAATAAAATACATATATATATATATATGTATATATATTCTCATTGCTTTATTATTTCGGAAACTCGCGATTTTAGGCAAAATTATGGGAACAATATAAGTATGGATGCATAACGCAGAAGAAGAATCCTCACACATCAACAACCTCCCAGCAGGGGAGATAAACCAGGAGCGATACAATCAGAGACTGCGAATCATTGTGTACGTAACCTGAACTTTCTTTACAGACATGGACAAAAAAAAAAAAAAAAAAAAAAAAAAAAAATCTAGGCATTCTACGATGATCATTTTAGATTGTGATGTACAGAAGTAGACAACTGATGGCGTTGCAAGTGTTCAATCACAAACAGACTTTGAAACAGTGATTGATCTTTCAGGATCGCCGAACACTTATTAAAAAAAAAAAAAAAAAGAAAAAAAGAAAAGAAAAAGTACTCTTTTGTCTGTTTATTTCTTTTTTTTTCATTTAGTTGGGGGGGGGAGATGCTGGAAACATAAGCATCCAGCAATCTTCCGTGATTTATAGATACATATATATAAATGGTATATTATACATATTGTATCCTTTGATGTTTTTGTATAGTGGTTGTAAATACTAGTGTATGTTTAACGCTATTCATGTCAGGAGCAAGGCAGACCCCTATCTCAGATGGTATCTAGAAGGCACCAGTTGGGCTCTCGCGTAACAATCGCTTGACATTTACGTCAAGAATGGTTTATTGGTAGATTTACAAGCCAATTAAGCGAGACCCCACACGTTTCTCTAGTTGAGGCTACCGGTCATTTTTCCGGCTGGGAGTGCGTTGCAGACAAGAGGGGCCAGCCCCCCACGCTCGAAGAAGGAGCCAACGAATCTTTTGTCAGGAACAGGCCGGGCGAGAGACTGAATGGTCATTTTTTTCGGGCAGATTGATTAGCCACGCCCGCCATAAAAAAAGGAAAAAAAGAATATAGACTTTTTTTTTTTCCTCAAAAAAGTGGAGATGAAAAGTTCGCTCCGAGAGGCGAAGATGTGTTAGAAGAGAAACGTGATTAATTCCAAGGAAGACCTACCAACATCGCCGATGATCCGAAAATGATGTCCGCCAGTAATGATGTGTGATAGCCTGTGTTCCGAAAATGATGTCTGCCAGTAATGATGTGTGATAGCCTGTGATCCGAAAATGAGGTCCGCCACTGATGATGTGTGATAGCCGAGGATCCGAATGTGATGTCCGCCAGTATTGATGTGTGACCGCCTGTGATGTTTTCGAATGCGAGCCTTAACTGAGTGCGGGGCACAAAATAATATGAAGGTACGGTTTTCTTATAATTTATATTGTTTCCCAAAATGTGTAGGGCAAAATGCCAAGTAGGGGGTTCTGCACGATCCAATTGGTATTCAATCATAGTATTAAAAAACAATAATTACACAAGTAGAATTAATAGTGTTTTATTTTGTGTTATCTATATTGAAAATAATGTGTCTTATGACGCACCAACAATTTGTAAGATAATTGTAAATAAATTTATATGTTAGTTGTTAAAAAATTGTTAGTATCTTTTCGACCATGAGTCTTATTTTATTTAATTCTATTATGATCTAATTTAGAGTTATGTTTTATTTACGATCCATAAGTTAATTCCGTCTTCAAAAATATTCACAACGCAATTTGGTAATGAAGGCAGTTGCCTCACTCATATCGAAGGGATTAACCAGGATTGAAACGAACGATCACTGTTATTTTTGTATTAGATATAAAAAAATTGCATGAGTTTACACTATGAATACTTTGAATTAAAATGATTAGGAGTGACTAACATAATTCATTCTAGGATTTGGGTTATGCTAACATGTCGAAATAAAGATTTCCGTTACAGGAGCTCAGTTCTGTCCAGCAGTTTTGATGTGAAATATTCATTCTTTGTACAAATAGCTTCAAATTGGTACCAGATATATAAACTTTGAGCCATTAGTTGTCAAGTTATGGCCATATTTAGACAGTGATACAATTCCAAGATGGCCGCCATTTTGTAAAAATGGCCAGTTTTCAAATGGCCATATCTCGGCCAATATTGTGAAAATTACTTTTTAATTTCAGATTTGAGGGTTTCAGTACTATGTCTGTCTATGATAAAAATTAAAAAAAAATCTGTGACTATGATGCAACAAGTTTTCCTTAAATTGGTTGATTTCACGTGGAATGACCCATTTATGAGATTTTATTTATGTGGAGTTGGCAGTTTTTATTTCTTGCCGACAAGACTGTTAGTTAAAAGCAGGGTTGTTTGGTTTAAACCACGCTGGTTTAAACCGTGGTTTAAACCATGGTTTAAACCAAGTGGTTTTTTTAAAAAAACCATGCTGGTTTTTTTTAATTTGGTTTTTTTCCCTTTTCCCTAATGTTTTCATTTATTTTACACATTATTAAAATGTGCAAAATCAAAGTTATGGGGTAGCTACAAGCAAAGCTTAAGACAAATAAAATTTTTAAAGTGACAAACATCTTTAATCAATCTAATTTTTCTTACTAGCTATAAATAGACGTGGCAAAATATTTTTCTACAGTGAACTGTGGAGGATAAAAAAAGGTAGTTAGTTTTATTTTTTAAAACTTTTATTTTTAAAAAAATGTAAAAATGGCATAATGCCAGCCAAAAAATGCAATTTTACTGCTTAGATAGCTTGATTATGATTTACTAAGGATTGTATCATGTATCAAAGCATCAATTATGACATAATCATAAGTCATTCTTTCCATTGGTTACTCTTGTTCTGTATGCTAATGAATGATTGGCTATGAATTTTCTCTGTTCCATAGCTATTGGTTTTAGTAAGCTTTGGTTTTTCTTAGATTGGATTTGCAGTTTTTACATTATTTTTTTCTGTTTCTAGTTACTTTGTATTGTATTTTAAGAAAGCTACTTATATATATTGAAATAAAAGAATGTCTAAAACTAGAAGAAAGGAAAATACAGTAGACTCCCTGAAATCCGCACAGCTTGGGACCAGAGGTTGTGCGGATTTCTGGTCATTGCTTTGTTTACATTTTTTAAACAATAATTTGAGTGCAATTAATAGTGCAATCGGAACTATAAAGAATGCTTATAATATAATAAAATAAGTAATAAACTAAAATAATAAAAATTTGGATAATTTTTAAAATGATTAAAGTACAAATAGCAAAGGTCAAGTTAATAATCAATAGTGTATGGTTAAATGTATTTTTCCAAAATTATTCAACAAAACTTGCCTCATAAAAGTACATTACTAATTTATATCAATATAATAAAATAAGGATTTTTTTTTTTTTTTTTTTTTTTTTTTCAAGTTTAGCCAGGCTAAATAACCAAAAAATCTTGATTTATGCATAAATATATTTGGTAAGAAGATTGTGATTACCAGTAATATAAGAAATTCTTGAATTTTTTCCCAAAAAAAATATTTTTCTTTGAAAAAAACATGAATAGAGTATTATTAAGAAAATTACAAATAAAAAAATATATGGAATTGATACAAAACTAAAAAAAATGAAATTTTGTCCCAGTATCTGAAATGAAAGTTTCATTGTTTACATCCATAAAATATGTGTAGATTTTAGAGAGTTGCGGATTTCTGGTTTGCGGATTTGAGGGAGTCTACTGTATCTGGTTTTCATTTGAGGGAATAAGAAATACTTCAAAAACATGTTTAAGAGCCAAATGTAAAAATTGCATGCAATGTAAATGCTATCAAATTAGCGCTTCTTTATAATACTAGGTGTGATTCATTTTCAGATGCTTTAGATGTTTACCTTAAAGATTGCCCCACTTTACTTAAAATTTGTGTAGAAAATAGGAATGTTATTGATAAAAATATTAAAAAGCTTGTATCTGTCTAATTTTTATTTTAAAAGAAATGTTGAAGATATGTTTAAACTGTTAAATTCTATTGCAGTTGCCCTGGATAATATCTAAAGTAATAAGTTCCATTACTAATGCAGTTTATAATTGGACAGGTCATCAAAAAATATTAAGAGAAAAAAAATGGTAAATAAAGAAGTCTCAGTTTTTTAGTCCAGGTATAAAATAGCCCTAACATCCATGCCCTTTTAGGAATACATGTTTGAACCACAATACAGTCAAAGTGAACTATGTGAACAAGAAAAAAAGGATACATTAAATTTTACAACACAAAAATATCCATGTAACTCGATGCTTGCACAGATAATAAAATTTAATGCTAAATCTTCACCTTTTGAAGAACAAAGAAACGGAAAAAATAAAATTTGTATTAAAATAATAATAATAATAATAATAATTTTTCTAAGTCTATGTTTCAATTTGTGTAAGCATTACATTCGTTGATGTGTCAAGTAAGTCAATACACATGTATTTTTTAGCATTAATAAAATGCATATTGATATTTTTTAAGTAAATATATGTAGTAAGAGATTAATAATCATTTGTTGATGTTAATACTGTAAATAATTTCTAAATTATGCACAAGAAAACGTTTTCTATTTCAGCTTATTTCTGTTAATTTAGTAAAATATGTTCGTTTGCCCTTTACTATGTTCTTCATTATCAACCTGCATATAATTATTTCTTAAATTATTATCTAAAAGGTTTATATAAGTATACTAATAAATTAATACATTTTTTTTCACACAATGAATATTTCCCTATAGAAACCTAAACTTATAAGATAATTTAATTATAAATTTTTATGCTTTAGTTATTTAATTATCAAAAAATAAATACTAATGTGAATGTTTAACATTAATTAACTATTAATTACATAAAATCCTCATGACTTTCTAAAACAAGTTATTTTTCTTGCAAATGCTATTTAAACAATGATTTGAAAAAAACCCGGTTTAAACCAAAAAAACCTGGTTTAAACCAAAAAAACCCGGTTTTTTGGTTTTTTTTATAAAAACCGGTTTTTATACCAACCCTGGTTAAAAGTCTTTGGATGTGATTTAAACTCCTGCATGGAAGGTTAACGTAATGTGAAATCCTAATCGCTACATCAGGTTCACCTGTGTATCAAGATGTGAAATCGTCTGTAAATTTTTTATATTTTTAATGTTTAATATTGAAGTTGCATTTTTTTTATATACACCTGTTAATAGAAATAATTTTTAAAGTTTAGATAAGGTTTAATGGACTTTAAATGATAATAGTAATTGCGGATTTTCAATGAATTCTTTGTGGTTTAAAGTAAAGTTTAAATTTAGGAAAGATTTGATTTATAAAGTGCTAGTTAAAAATTAATGAAATTTTTATGAACTAATAAATTCCTTTTTGAAAGGACTTCATAATTTTATAAATAAGTTTAAGATTGATTGTAAATTTTATTTATTAATAGATTTGATATGAATTTAAATGAACCATATATTTAAATATTCTTATTTAAGTTACATAATTTAAGATGTTAAGTTACAGGATACTTTTGATAGTGAACTTGGTCTTGAGTGACATGGCTTCAGATGTTTTGCTTGATTTGGCTGATTTCCTGGAGTATCTGTCACTCTTGACTTAGTTCAAAGTTCTTAAATTTTTTAGAATTTTATAAGTTGAAAAATTGTCTTATTTTTATAAGTATTTAAGTTTCTTGTTTAATGATTAAAATATTTGCATATTTTGAGTCAACATTGATGACGGCTTTGGATGTTTGCTGGCGGGCCAATTTCCCGGGGTAGTCATTAAATTTTGACTTAATCTTAAATGTTTTATATTTTAATTTCTGTTTAAAGCTATATTAAATAATTAAACCATAAAAGTTAAAGCTACTTAATTTTTGATTGTTACTTAAGTAATTGAATAAATTTTTCAAATTATATCTTATAATGAAAATTTTTGATAGAAATTTTTGAATAGTTAAATTGTGAATAACTTTTTAGAAATTAAAAATGGATATTTGAGCTGTTACTGTGACATTTCCTTGGCACTTAGACTTAGATTTTTAATCAAAATGCAGGTAATTTGATTTAATCAGACTAATGTATCATGTTGAAATTTATAGTTTAATGAATTTTTAAATTCTTAATAGTCAGTTTAAATATAAATATGGGGAGGTCAATACTTAATATGAATAATTTTATCTTGAAACAAGTGTTAAAATTTTCATAGCTTGGCTTGCTCTGGAGCTCAATGAGGTTTTGTGTAAGTTAAAAGTTTACCTCGCATATTGAGTTGAGTATAAGTCTTAAGCATTTCTTATAGAACCTACAGTTTATTGATATATTAAATAATTACTTACTGACTAAATGTATTTACTGTTCTATTTATGAAATGATAGTAGATATTTCATTTCTGACTTCTTCAGTTTTATATCTGCATAATTTTTAAATAAAGATGTGATATATTTCCAATTTTTAAATTGTTACTGTCAGACAGGCATATTTGACCTTTTTTTTGGCATGTTTAATGAATTGTAAACTAGTAGACCCCTTTGAATTTGAGTGTAAGTAGGGTGTCCTTTTTATACAGTGTTAGCCTGACTTGGAACATTTAATTACCTCCAAGAACGGTTGAATGACATTGTTTTTAGGGGTTTTGCAATGGATGTCAACCTTGAGGGGGGAATTATTTTTCTAGCTGGTTTTTGAAAGAGTTTTATGGTTTTGGCTCAAGTTTAAATAAATATTAAAGGGAATAATGGTAAAGTTTAATTTTGGATTTTTTTAATTGGAAACTTGGTGTTATTTCCCGGGACATTGAGTTTTCAATGAAGATATATTTGATTTTTCAATTGAATTAAATAGAGGGGGATAAATCTTTTGAAGATTAAGTCTAGATAATAAAGTTTAAAAGTTAAGAACTTCTGTTTTGTGCTTCAGGTGATGGCTATTTTTTTTAAGAAGTTGTTTAAGTGTTAGACATGACCGCTGAAGTTTGAAATGAATTGCCATGATATTGCTCTGGACTTTAAGAGGAGAATTTTGAATGTCTTCTAATTTTAAAAGGGGGGCAATCTTGTTAGACTTAACTAGTTTAGGGTCTGTATTTTTATCTGGAAGAGCTTGTGTTATGATAGTAGCTTTCTCCAGCCCTATTAAATGTTAAGGATGGCAATTTGCAGTTTGATTTTTTGAGAGTTCTGGAAAGCAAAAATAGATTTTTGCTGAACTTTAGTTATTGCTAAGCTGGGTCATGTCATTGTTGGAATGAAGAGGAATGTCTTTGTATGGCTGACTATGCTCCGTCTGTTTTGAGTAATTTAAGATAGTTAAAGTACAGTTATAATTTTTTTTATTAATTGGAGTTTTGTTTGTATGATTATTTTTGGTGATATCCGGAGCCACTCAGATCTACGTGATTTTTATGTGAGAAAATGGTGTGAAGTCTGGGGGCACCAGCAAAAGTGGAGAGGAATGAAAGGATATGCCGGTGCACTCGGCTTTGGAAGAGGTGTTGGTATGAATGTGATGTACATATTCATGAGTGTTGTCTTTTTACTGGATTCTTAGATTTGAGTAGGCTAAATATATATTTTTGGGAGTTAGATTAAAGTATGTAAGTTTTTTTGTTGATTTCTTGGATAGAGATGGGGCATGGGTTAGTGAAATATAGACAGATTTGAAATAATATCCCTTTTAGAGTATGAGGTCTAGCCTGGAGCATGTCATTGTGGGATCATGTAAGTTTAGAAGTTTTGAAGGTCAAGTCTGGAATATTAAATTTTTTTTTTTTTATCCATGGGTGAACTAATTGTGCAAGATGTAGTTAGAGGCTTAAAGTATAGGAAGATATAGGTTTAAGGTAATATGCCACGTGTAAGAAATTTTTATAAATTTATTGTGATATTTACATATGTTTAAAATAAGTGTAAAGATCATTGTTTAAATCCTGTGATATATTTTATTCCTGCAGTATGAGTTGTTTAACAGCAACAACCACGGTTTACCATTGTATTGTTTTTAAATGTGTTCGTGTATATATTTTTAGATATCATTTATGTTTTTAAGTGTAACTTTTAGATGTGAAGACTGGAGCTTCAGGTTTTTAATGTTTTTTATCAGCATTAAAGGGGGGAGCCACATGTTTAATATTTGTCAGGGCTTGAATTTCAGGGCGGGATGGCGGGATTCGCGCCCAAAATTTTGAAATCCCGCCCAAAAGAATGACGTGGACGGGAGGCTCCCGCCCAAACAGTTTTGCATTTTGAAACTATGATCAACTCCCACGACCGTTTTGCGAATTTTATGATATTTTGCGAGTTTTTTTTATGGCGAAAAATCACTGAAATTCACGATTTTTTCCGCGTTTGAATGACAAGTTTCACAATTTTTTTCCTGCAGTCGATTGACGAGTTTCGTTCTATTTTCCGCGGCGAAATAGAGGTGATTCTGTTCAGAATTCCCTCCCCCCCCCCCACACACACACACAAAATAACGCATTCAATTCCAAAAATTATGAAACAGTGATGCCGCGGACGCGCTATTGCGCGTAAATTACGCAAAAGATCGGAGATGACACACAAAAGAAACAGCTATTACATGTTTACAAAACGCGTGATTTCGTAAAAGTTTGCTAAAAAAACGGCAAATATTGTTAAAAGATCTAAAAAAAAACGACTAATTTTCGGCAAATTTCAGCAAAAGGTTCACGAAAGAATGCCTAATTTCGTCACAGAATTCTGTAAAACGGCAGTTTTCGTCAAAAAGGTCACGAAAAAACGTCAAATTTCGTCCAAAAATCGCGACAAACGACAATTTTCGTAAGAAAAATCGCGATAAAACATCAGATTTCATCAAAAAATCGCGAAAAAACGGCAAATTTCCTCAGAAATTTCACGAAAAAAGTCACATTTCATCCAAAAATTGCGAAAAACGACAAATTTCGACAAAAGGTTCCCTATAAACAACAAATTTCCCCAAAATAGCGTGAAAAACGGCAATTTCCGTTAAAAAAATCGCGATAAAACATCAGATTTCCTCAAAAAATCACGAAAAAACAGCAAATTTCCTCAGAAAATTCACGAAAAAACGTCAGATTTTGTCCAAAAATCGCGAAAAACGACTAAAGATTCATTATAAACAACAAATTTCCCGAAAATATCGCGAAAAACGGCAATTTTTGTAAAAAAAAATCGCGATAAAACATCAGATTTCGTCAAGAAATCCCGAAAAAAACGGCAGATTTCGTGAAAAGATCGTAAAAAAAGACAGATTTCATCAAAAGATAGCGAAAAAATGCAACTTTTGTCAAAGGGAACCTCCCCCCCCTTCTTCCTCCCCCCAAAAATAATATTAAGGAAAGTTCATTTTTCTGTTCAACAAACTTATTTTCCTGCTTCAATATATATATTTTTTCTTTGCTGCTCTAAAATCAGTTTCTAACAGCTCCAAATCTTTCTGAGTGAGTGCAATTCCTGAAAGCAGCCATTCATTAAACAAAAAGTATCCCTTTACTCAATTAAGTATTCATTTTTTAAGAAAGTCTTTTTCGATGAATTTGACTTGCCCCTTTTTTAAAGAAATGCAAACAATAGTGATACTTCTTATTTTCTACACTCAAATAAGTATTAATTTATGATTAAATTTGTATCTTGCATATTTAATATACAGAAAAATAACATTGGTTATAACAATTAATTATAAATTATAAATTTAGTAAATTAATTAGAAGATTTATTAATTATTATTAAAAGAATAATTAGACCTGTACAGAAATAATTAGCGCCAGGAGGGAATTTACCACCAATAGAAACTAGACAGTATAAAAGGTTTTTTTACACATTTTGCATAATTATTCTGAATTGTTGATAAAAATTGCTTCAGTGATATTTTTTTATGTCTGTATTCTGGTAATCCTTTAAATAGCACATAAAATAATGGCGGGTTTTAAACATTTTTTCTCCCTCCCAAACAGCCAAACTCCCCTCCATTTATAAATGTTGGTAGGGAGACTCCCCTCCTTTGGAAAATTGAATTTCAAGCCCTGTTTGTATTTAAATTTTTTTAGACTTTCCTGGTCGACAGTTTTATTTATTTTTTTTTTTTATAGGGGATTCGCTGAGTGTTTCATGGTCTTTAAGGGATTTTTTTTTGGAAATCTTTTGGTCAGTCTTTGGAATTTTTGGTAAGGTTGAACTTTTGAGGCCATGATGTGTACCAATTTGAGAAAATGTTGGATGGTCGTGCTTTTGGTATAATTTTTCACCTTCTGTCTTGTTTCATAGAGATGATAAGAGGGGGGGGGGGGGGGGGGGCATTTGTTAGGAAATAGCTATTGCCCATTTCCTAGTGTCTTATCACTCTATGATATCCTTGTACTAAACTGACTTATATTTCCATCTCTACTTAATCCCATATTATGGTTATATTTTTATTCAATATTTCCAAATATAATTTTATTCAATTACAATAGATATTTTTACTTTCAATAAATAAAAACAAATATCTTTATTTTATTTCTACTTACCATTATTAAACACTCCCATTAAATTCTCATATTTCTTTAATCTTCTACTTTTGTTTTTCAACCGTACTTGTATAAATTACCGGCAGTTGTTTACCATCACTCACAGCTCTCACTTCGGGCATACGTCATTTTTGATTCACGCGGCGTACTGAGGAATTTCGGCAGTTGACAATAGATGGCGTAAGTGTCTCTATCCTCCTTAATTCTCTCTTCCAAGTGGACATCGCCGATTGGACTTTCCCGAACTTTCTATTTCGGATGTGACGTTACGTGATCGAACGGAGGCTGTGTAATGACATGCATTGTATTGGGAGCTAAGTATAAAACGCCGCTGATTTCGATAGTGCGTTGGCTTTTTGCTTCGCTTTTAGTGTCATGCTTTGGAGACCGTGTTTACCTATGCCTAGAAGATTATGTCGGCGGGAAATGTTGTTGATATAGTGAATAAGTCACTCGTCCTGTTTAATTGAAAATATTAGTTACCTTTTTAAATTTAACTTTTTTCAACAAACCGAAGTCGCTATGAAGTAAAGAATTTCATGTGCTCAGATGTCCAGCATGTTAAAGTAATAGGAGTGTCATTGTGATGGACTTAGTTTGTTTATGGTAATGGATTCGACACGTCTCTTCATCGATGTCAAGCTGATCAAGAGCGGCCATTATTGGTCTCGGGTGTAAAGACAGCTAAGACAGATTTCTCGCTGTAAATGAGGATTCATACGGGTGCTGGAGTACGTGATGCATATTGTTTAGGATATTAAATTAAATTTTTCTTTTTCTTTCTTTTTAACTCCATCTGTTTTTGTTATTGATACGTCTCTAGAATATTTTATAGATGTTCCGAATTATCGGTAATATGTTTATTGCTGTTTCCATGATTTCCTGATTATCTCTACCACGAAACTTTGTATTAATAGGCCATTTCATTTAAAGAGCCGGTTAAGTTTATCGTTGGTTGATGTGAGATAGTGGACAGGTAGTATACATTGGAAATGTGTTAATTCTTTCTTGTTGATGAAAGCTTTTTCTAGAGATGAAGGAAAACAATTTAGTTGGAGTTAAAACATTAAATTAAATTTACATTTGGATTTATTGTGTGGCTTCTTCTAATGCTGGGTTTAGGGTAAAGTACATTTAATTAACATTCATTCATTTAATTATTTAAAGCTAAATATATTTCAAACTTAAAGTTAATTTAAATATCCTTTTAATTATATTCAATTTATAAAGTAAATGAAATAAATTTATTGTGAAATCTTTAACTAATATAATCTAAACTATTTCATATTTCAATTATATTTTTCATTTAATGTTAATCATTCAAAATATATTTAAAAGTAAATAATAGAAGAAATTTGATTCTGATGCTCCGGTTTATAAGTTTATTTTTTTAATGAAGTGGTATGTTGATATATAGTTCTTGAGAACTTGTGATATTTATGTAAAGTGGACTTTCTAGTAGAACTTGATAAAACGTTATATTATATCCGTACTTGCTTTATCTATTCTTTTATCATTTTTTATCTGTTAATAAAATTGTTTGTTTGTTTTTAAAAATTTGGTCATTCTTTTAAAAACACTTTTAAATTTATTTTTTTCCAGATTGAAGCCATATTTTTATTCATTCATTAAATTAATTTAAAAATAGTTTTTCCAAATTAATTAAGGACCGAGAGTCAGCCTTGTGCTTCCACTTGCTGTGTAAAAATAAGTGAGAACCTCTGCTGTGTAAGATCGTATAAGATAGACCTTAACAGTCTAAAATATCACGGTTATGGGCCAATCTGGTCCTTCCTTTTTAAATAGAATACCTTTTAATGGCTTCTAAAAATTTTTTATATGGAGAGTGGGTTCGTTTTCTTAAGTTTAAGTAGCATGCAGATTGTGGTTTCATGTAAGAAATAGGCTGCTATTCTTTTGGTTAATTTTTTTGAATTGATCTGTTTTTCCTTATATTAAGTTTTGAAATTCTTTATCCATGGCCAACATATACCCGATCTTTGAGATGGGGGGGGCCGATGGAATATTTTTTGATAAATTTTGAAGTTCTAATTTGAAAAGATCTTGTTTTACTGTGTAAGCGTGCTCCAGTTACCCATGAGTATGATCAGCAACGACTAAAGTTTTGGATGACCATGCCTGAAACAAGATTTTGTTTTGGTGTTCATCAAATAAAGTTTGGAGGAAAGAAAGTGTTCGCCTGTGCCAATGAAGTGTTCTTGGTGGTTCCAGTGATATGATTGTGCCTGAAATAGGACCTCGTCTGATATATATCGAATGAGAATTGGGAGAGACACTCTTCAGTACCGAGAAAGTGTTCCTGATGGTTCCTGTGAGACGATTGTGTCTGAAATTTGACCTCGCTTGGTATTCATCGAATAAAGTTTGGGAGAGAGACATTTGTCTGTGCTGATAAAGTGTTCCTGGTAGATCCTGAGGAGGAATTCTTGTGTTAGAAAAGATGTGACTTTACAGTGATTAAGTTGGTCCTGAACTTTGTACTGGTGTTAGTTTCATGAGTGATTGATTTCATCGTTTCAATTTTTACAGTGCATTAATGGTAATGTTAGAAGGATCCTGGATGGAAATGCTGTGTTGAAATGTTTGTGAAAGTAACGTCAGCATTTGGTTTGCATCTTCTCATCTATTATGGTGTGTCTGAGACTCTCCTAAACTGAAGTTGGACTAAATTAAAGGCTATGTTGTGGAGTTGGCAGTGGAGATAACGGAAATAAAAACTGCCACTAAATTTTTCAAGTTAGTGGTCCGATTGAATTATCGGTGGTCTCGGATAGATGGGAATAGTCGGGAAAAAAACGGAAAAATTGGGGAAAAAAACGGGTTTTTTTTGTTTTTTTCCAAAGGCTTATTTTTCAATTTTTCCGAACTGGAAAAATTGAAATTTCATTTATGAAATAATATAGTGAAAATTTTGTAATAGCTACATTCTCATACTTTTTATTTTATTTATTTTTGTGTTGAGTGTCTTACATGAAAATTTTTATGTGGGTAATCTGATATCTGAGCAGAAATCTATTTGAGATGACTTGAAAGGATCCTTCACATTTTTTTCTTGTTTGAAACACAAGACCCTTTGCAAAATTTCTCTTGAAAATAGACATTTCAGAAAATGTTTAATCAACAAATTGAATCTTTCGTAAGTGCAGTGATTGAAGAAAAAAAAAATCTCATGCTATACAGCAGCTGAATCTTATTAAGTTGCATATATGTATGTAAATAACCTTATTAAAAATTTCTAAATAGGAACCTAAATATTGTAATAATTTCTTATTCAAAAATTCTGAATATATTTTGTACAAGTATATACAAAAAGTTCACAATTTCACAAAAACTTGATTACATGAAAAAAATCTAGATATGTAATTAAATGCAACTTCTCTTTTTAAAAATTAATTCATGCGTAAAATTATTGTAATAATCTGCAGATTAATGGAAATGATAAAATAAAAAATTCAACATAAAATTTAAGTTTTTTACTACTTTTATTACTTTAATCTATCTTTTCAAGAAGTAAGTATTGAATTCGTGAAAAATTTGACTTCCAGTTTTTGGTGTATTTAAACGTTTTAGAAGGTCCTGAACACGTGTTAATGGTTTTTGGAAAATATCTGCCACTGTGAGTCTGTATGTGACAAATTTTATGGGCACTCTATCTCAAGAACTGATGCATATAATTTCACAAAACTTTAGATTCAGTTACACCTTGATATAAACTCGAGATGTCTATTTTATTAGTGTATATCGCCAAACTGATGGCGCTGCTATGCTGCATTATTCATAATTTCCACAATAGTTCTATCTCAAACTAATGTATGTATTTTTATAAAATCTCATATTAAGTTAATCTTTGACATAACCTCGTGCTCATTACTTTTTGGTATAAATTGCTCAACAGATGACGCTGCTATGCTGCATTATTCATGATTATCGCAATAGCTTTACCTCAAGGACGATTTTTTAAAAAATGAAACTACAGCTTCAGACAGTTTCTGATATATATTAATGCTGTTTAGTTTCTGGTGTAAATTGCCCTATAGGTGGCACTACTATGCTGCATTTTTCAAGATTTCGTTATAGCTAATTAATTGAATGTTTTTTCAAGGTGTTGAATCTAAAATTGACCTCCATTTTACCTCCATAATATACAGTAATGTTGCAAAAACATGGGCAGTTTGCATTAGAAAAGTACAACAGCAATGGGGGAAAAAAAAAAAAAAAAAAAAAAAACCATATTTGTAACTATGTTCCAAATTATACTTTCCCTCTTGATTAAACTTTGAATTTTTGTAGTTTTCTAAAGCACAGTAGAAGTTTATCTCTGTATGTGACTGCTTTTGTTAATTGAGCATTTGCTATTTGTAGTGTTCTGTTTTCACAACTTTTGAGTTCCACTCTTAGAAATATAAAACTACCATGTGGAAACATTATTGAATATGGTTTTTCTTACTCAAGAATAGAATACCAGATTTCAGGGTAAAAAGAAAAAAAATTACATTTAATTAAACTTAAAAAAAAAAAAAAAAAAAAAAAAAAAAAAAAATATTTTTCTGGTTTTAGTGAGTTAAAATCTAACAGTCAATAAATCCTACGCTATTTTTTAGTTGCAGACCTAAGTAAGCCAAAGTAAAACTTAGTTTTGTTTGAATTTAGATTATAAAACTAAATCAAAACTTTTTTGAGTTGAGATTGGAAAGCTGTACCAATACTAAACATATTTTATAAAGGAAATAAAATTATAATTTTAAGAAAAAAGTATTAATGTAAAAATATACATTTTTTAAACAAACAATGAACTTTTTGAATACTGATATTCATAATAATGACTAAACTGCAATAATTTCTTTAAACTAGTATCATTTACATAGTACTTAAAAACTATACTTATGTAAATGGAATGCATAATTTATTTCATTCCAAACTCCAGACATATTGGCTCAGGTTTTTACATTAGGTCAATTGGTAGTTAAACATGTAACTGAAAAATCATTTCAACAGAGATATAACAAACAATAGCGTTTAATAAAAATTCTTAGGCTGTTGAAAAAAAACTAAACTTTTAAAAGCAGGCTTTGCTACTTTCTTTTTATTTTGTAATATAAAGTGAAAATAATTTTCATTTAATATATATAAATGGGGAAAAATGTTTATTTAATATTCTCTAAGAAAATATAATTTATTTGGGAGTAACAGTCATGAAAAATCAATTTTTCCAATTTTTCCGTTTTTTTCTGGAAAAAAAAAAAAAAAAGGGTAAAAAACCGGTTTTTTTCCGCCACTTATATTTTTCCGGAAAATTTACATCTCTAGTCTCGGACCAGCGGACCACCAAGGCGCTGAAGTTGATTATGATTATGGTTTCATAAACAAAAAATTGTCTGCCTTGATAGCTATTACTAATCTCAAAAGTTTTCCTTTCTTGTTTAAGGACTTTTGGGAAAAGCAAGAAACAGATTATTTACTAAATAGAATTTAGAAACTTGCATCTGCACTTGCATCGTTTATTCCTAAGGAAACTCCCAATAAATCATAATTTTAATCCTTCCCATGGTTAATTTTCTTAAGTTAAACTTTACAAACAGCAAAAAAATAATTTAAAAACATTCTATATTATTTAAATATGATTTTATTTCTAATTATTTTAAATATATTAATAAATTGACTGCTAAAAGTAGAAATTGTGAAAAGTTTTTTAAAATGTGTTTTAAAAGGCTTCATTAAGTATTGGATTCAGCCGAATACTTTGATATTCGGCCAAACCAAATATTCGGCAGGCCGAATAGTTTTACATTCGGCTTAACTGAATAGTTTGATATTCGGCCTAACCGAATATTCGGTAACATGGCCGAATACCGAATATTCGGTACATCCCTATTAATAGGATCTTAATAATCAGGGCTGGCACATTTCTGCCGGGATGATTTAAACAAGTAGTTATAACCAGTTAAAACGGGCATGGATACTTTTTGTTTAATGAATGGCTGTTCTCAGGAAAGATTTGGAGCTGTCAGAAACGGATTTTAAAACAGCAAAGAATTAAAAAAAAAAAAAAAAAAAAGAAGTAGGAAAATTAGTTTGTTGACCAGAAAAATGAACTCCCTGCAATATTATTTTTGGGGGGGAAGGCCGGGGGAGGGGTTCCCTTTGATGAAATGCACTTTTTTTTTTTGCTATCTTTTGATGAAATCTGCCCTTTTTTACGATCTTTTTACAAAATCGGCCATTTTCTCAGAATTTTTGACAAAATTCATCATTTTTTCGCGAATTGTCTGAGGAAATTTGCCGTTTTATTGCGATTTTTTGCGATATTTCTGGGGAATTTGTCGTTTATAGTAAATCTTTTGCAATTTTCGCGATTTTTGGACTAAATTTGAAGTTTTTTCAAGACTTTTTTGACAAAAATTGCCTTTTACAGGATTTTGTGACGAAATTGGTCATTATTTGGAGAATCTTTTGATGAAATTTGCCGGAAATTAATAATTTTTTTGCGATTTTTTTAACAGTATTTGCCGATTTCTTTTAACGAAATCATGCATCCTGTGGGACGGGTAATAGCTGTTTTTTTGTGTGCAATCTCTGATCTTTTGCATAATTTATGTGCTATAGCGCATCCGCGGAATCACTGTTTCACAATTTTCGGAATTGAATGCATTAATTTTTTGGGGGTGGGGGAATATGGAACATAACCACCTTTTTTTCACCGCAGAAAATAGAATGAAAGTCGTCAATTGACTGCAGGAAAAAAAAATTGCAAAATTTGTCAATCTGTCGCAGAAAAGATTGTGACTTTCAATGACTTTTCGTGGTAAAAAAATCGCAAAATTTGTCAATCAGTCGCACGAAAATATCACAAAATTCGTAAAACGGTTGTGGGAGTTGACCATAGTTTCAAAATGCAAAATTTTTTTGGGCAGGAGCCTCCCGTTCACGTTATTCTTTTGGGTGGGATTTCACAATTTTAAGCGCGAATCCCGCCATCCTGCCCTGAAATTCAAGCCCTGGCAGGAAAAATATTTTATAACTGAAGCAATTAATTAATCAAACATTCTTTTTAATGTAATATCTTTATTTGTTTCTAATAATAAGAATCTTTCTTTTTTTTTTTTTGTATCAAGTAAGAAAGAGCTAAACATAATATAAATCGAAATAAAGGTTCAATGAAAAAAGAATATGCAGAATAGAAAAGAAAATTTTAACATCTGTCTCCAGTTTTGAACTTTCTGTTACTTGGATGTACTCATATTTTAATTTTTTCTTTTTTTTCATGCAAAATATGGTTAAGGATAATCCCTTACATAGTCATATAAAGAAGTCAAAATTTTACATCACCTCAGTAGCAGAAAATTCCCCAAGTGTTTTGCGACAGATACTTCAGGGGCAAAAAAAATCTGAAGGGGAAATATTTTTATAATTGAAGCATTAATTAATCAAATAATCACTTATTTGTAACATTTTTAGGTATTTTGTGATTTTTGATAATATTGATAATCTTAATTAATTTAATTAAGTAATAAAGAGCTAAACATAATACGAATCAAAATAAAGTTTCGATAAAATAGAATCTACAACATTAGTCTCCTGTCTCAAACTTTCTGCTACAAAACACAACACTATTTTTTTATTATTATTATTTAGTTAAAATATAATACCTACCCAAAAATATTTCTTTACATGATTTCTCTTACAAAACTTTTAGTGACTACACTGCTAACTCATTATGTAGTAAATTTTTATTTTCTTTCATGCAAAAAACAGTTAGTGCAATACCTTAAATAGTCAAATGAAATTGAACACAAAAATTTACCTTAATTTATTAAAAATGTCTACTTTGTTTTATACATAATGCAATTTGAAATCAGCTTTAAATAAGCATTAACATTACTTTCTGTTATATAATACTATACTATTTACAAATATATTAAGAGTATAAACCCATTAATTTGGTTTAATTTAATGATTTTGTTTTAAAACTATACAACAATGCAATCTAGGGATTTTATAATAGAAACTAAAAAAAAAAAAATCATCCATGGTTAGATTAATAATACTTACTTAAATTATCAAAACAATCATGCAATACATTTTTTTAAATGTAAACAACTGCATTACAGAATCTTTTCAAATACCATTCATGCTATAAATGTTCAACTAAATGATTAAAAGTACGATTCAAACATTCACATGCACATTTCCGAAACTCCCGCGCTTGCTAACTAGATGCAACCCACTAGTAATGGATTAAAATTTATCATTTAAAGTTTTAAATCAAATGTAGCAACCTTATTATTTATTTGCGTAAAAATAAATAAGTCTTATGATGTCCGATTTAAAGGAATAAAGAGTGCAAACATTTCACATTTAATGTAAACAAACGATCGGTATCGAATCCGCGCTACGTTTGAATGATGGAATCCATCTTAGAATTCAAACCATATAAGCGACTAATTATAAATAAGATAGAAGTGTGCACAGTTTATTTTTTTAATACAACTTAAAAAACTGTCTGAAGCACATTAAGAACAGTATACATTGTAATTATTCACACAATTCAAGAACAACTTTTAATAACTTTACACCATTTTGATAAATATAAGAGTCGGCAAATTAACGAAAATGTTATAAATTGATGACAGGAGAAATGAAAATTGCGATCGCTACACTACAACACTCAGATTAAAAGAAAAAATTTGTCAAAAATTTGTTTAAAGAAAATCAAAATATTTATATAAAATGCTTTATTTACTCACAAATCAAATTCCTGCCTTCACGATATCAACGAACTCCAGACGCTTAAAGCGTCCCAGCGGGAAACGAGTTGATTGGTTAATTTTTAAATGTTGAATTTTCCGATTGGCTCCTGTATGCAAACCTTTGAAAATGTCAAATTAAGGTTTATTTGCGTCTCTGTGGGGTCTGATCTGGATTCTCGAGATAATTTTAGAATATCACAAGGCTTTAAAAAGAAAATAATAGAAAAAAAAATTAACATATTGAATTTACAAAGAAATAAAGATTATCAAAGACTTTAGCTACCTAAACATGCAAAGAAAAATAGAATTAATTAACAAAAAAAGGATGACATCCATGTTAATTAAAATTACAATCAGATGACTTTTCACTGATCCAGGGCCATCGCTAAGACTTTTTATTGGTGGGGAAGAAGACCTTAAATTGCCAAGTCAAATTTTCATATTTGCCAACTCGTTTTATAATTTTGCCAGGTTACCACACTTAGGAAATGTAATACAGTTCTTATTTGTAAAAAGTTTAATAATATTTCCAATGAGAGTTGCAACTTTTGCAAATTCTATCAAAAATAGAAAATGTACTACAATTTTTATTAAAATTTTCATTAAATTTGCCAAGTGTAACAACATTTGCGAATGTTTGGGGGGGGGAGGCTCCCCCCTGTCCCCCCCCCCTTAGCGAGGCCCCTGCACTGATCAGTCTCAAACGGAAAAAAAATCAGCAGTTCTCATATTACTTAATCATATTTTTCCAAACAAACAAGATGCTTTCTTAACTTTTAAGAACTATTCAAAACTGCATATTAAGAAATATTGTGAATTGATTTTGAAATTTTAAGAAGTATATTAAACGGAATGGTGGTGTTCCAACTATATACCAAAATTCCGCATTACGGTTTTTTTAGTTTTCTTCCATGTTATAAATCAGGGGTGAATCTGTTCTAAATTTTCCGACAACAAACGCTTTCAGCAGATGACGTTTTGCTTGGATACTGACTCCAAACAAACCGTTGCTATGCTTTTTTCTTTCTTTCTTTCTTTCTTTCTTTTTTTTTTTTTTTTTTTTTTTTTTTTTTTGTATTTTTATTATATTTATAGCTATATCTTGCATTTGTATCTGACAGATGTATGTTTTAATACTTATACATTAATATCAACATTTATAGCATTTTCTACAATTTATATTTAATAACTTATGAATCATAGCTGCCTTTTGTTTGGACCACCCTTATATAAAATAAGGATTTTTTTTTCTTATGCTCGATAACATAGGTTTTTGTGCTGTCAGCTCTTGGACTGTTTTGTTCCAGAGTCAGCACATTCTAGACTCTCTCGTATTTTTTCATGAACCCACAATCACCCCTGATTAAATGATATGTTCGGAGTCGAATTTAAAATGAAAATTTTAGTTATTCAGAAATTGAAAAAAGAAAAAAAATCGCTATCTCAGAAACATTAATATTGTCCCAGACCCAGAGTGAAAGGGGATTGTACTGTTATTGAGGGGAAACACAGTGTGAAATATTTATCTGATTTGGAAATCTTTTCACAGTCAGTGTTAAATAATATGAAGTCGTGGCATATATCATATTCCTTGTCTTTTCTTTCTTTTTGTCCTCTGTGTGAAGCATTTTTTCAAAATTACTCATGTCTTTCTGCCATAGTTGCACAAACTCAGCGCTTGATTGACGATATATGGATATATAGAACAGCCGCATATACGTATTTTGCGCCATACACTCGATTAGCTTTGTAAATTTACTACGATAAATTTTATGTATAATTATTATAATTATTATTTTTTCACATTCAGCATAAATGAGTTGTATCTTTTGTAAAGATAATTATGAAACAGGCCCTACACTGGTTACATTTTGGCTTTTCAAAAGAAGAAAATTTGAAAAAAGAATTGATAATTGCTTTTGCAATTTACCAGCAGGATTGTATCTAAGGATGTGTCGTAGAGGTTAGCATGGGTCCGAGGTCTGAACCCGGTAAGCCGGAATGGTTTCTAATTTTCTAACGGATAGTGCCGTGCCGGCAGAATTAAAATATTTTTTTCAACGGGCCAGGCTGAGAAACAAACTAAACGGGCCAACAAAAAAAAAAAAAAATAGAACGGGCCGGGCCGATAAAAAAAATTTAACGGGCCCACACTGGCCTGTTTTAAGATTTATGCAGAAACGATATAATATGAGCTATTTTCAACGAAAATGGCTTTAACGAAAATAAGTATAAATGTGCGTCACGAGCCAATACTTGTTTGACAACATCAATATAGAAATGTAACTCCTACAGTGTAGAGATTGGCATCGGACAATTACAATGTGCCTAACCCGGGCTTAATATTTTTTTTGCAGACTCGCGCCGGGCCAAGATCAAGCTAGCATTGTTTTTCTACATATAGACGAGCCGGGCCCGAACTAGACTTAATTGTTCTCAAGATGTGTAGGGCAGACAGCATGATTTAAAAAATTATGTAGCACCACTCTTACGAAAAGGAAGTATTGAATATTTGTAGGAGGGCTAAATAAAACAATCAATATTGGCCAAGATCCAGATAAAAATTTCGCTGTTAAGCGAAACGAGATTTAAAGACAAAAATCAGGCACCTGCCTTTTTTGCGAGCAGCGAAAAATTCGCAAAAATATGGACTTCTGACTGTTCAATTCCGTTTCGATAAACAGCAAAAAATCAATTTGGATCCCGGCTAATATGTCGGCCATGTAGCGAATTTTTAAATTATTTTTATTCTTTGCAAATTTTCTCTATATTTATTTTAATAAAATAGTATTTATGACTAACATCTTTGGCAGCTCGCAGCAATAGTTGTACTTGATACGGAGTGACGTTCGAGCGTTCGAAAGTACCAATTTTAATTAACGGAAGCGATTTTGGACCAAGGGTCTAACTAATATTCTTTTAATTGTCTTGCTCTTTAAATATAACTTGCCCAGGCGACAAGCGAGTATTGCTGATTTATTGAATGAGGGGTAGCCATAATTTGTACTTGTTTCACTCATAAAATTGAACTTATCCGGGCAAATTCAAATATCGCCATGTTCTTGAACGTGGGTTGCCATAGTTTGGACAAAAGCTGCAATTGAAACATATGGTTTGTGCATATGCCACCACTTTGTTTTTATAAAAAGCAATCTAGTTACCAATACAGTTATACTAGGCGCTCTAGTTATACCATCGGAACTTCGAAGGTATACTGGTATGATTGGTTGAGATAATTCTGGACAAGCTCAATAACGGCAAATTAAAATATCGCGAAATGAACCTTATCCACACAAGCTGAGGTCGAGGCTAAAATTCGTCTGCTGGCGGTATTTACTGGCGGTGTTTACCATAGCAGCCTATGGAGTGTAAATTATTATTGCTTCTTTGTTAGAAATACCGAAAAAAATTCTTTGTTGAAGCATCATATACTTAATATATTGTAATATAAATTCAAAATTGTTGTTCTGCTTGCAAGAAAATTCTCTAAATTTGTAAATTTTCTGTTAAAATGCATTCAGAAAGGCTGAAATCGTCTGCTAGCGACGTTTGCGCCTGCGCATTCAGGCATTCTGGCGGTGCAGTGACTAGAATAACAGGTTAGCATACCGCCAGCTCTGGCGTGTGACGTCACGTGCATAAGGTCCATTCTTCAATGCGGGTCTCATAGTCTGGGCAAAAATTGCAATTGGATCATACGGCTTATGCGTATGCCATCACTTTGTTATTTAAAGAAAGCAATCTAGTTGCAAACACAGTTATACTATCGGGATTTCTACGACATACTGGTATGATTGGTTGAGATAATTCTGGACAAATTCAACAAACGCAAGTTCAAATATCGCAAGTTCTTAAATGCGGGTTGCCATAATTTGGACAAAAACTGCAATAGGATTATACGGCTTATGAATATTCCACCATTTTGTTATTTATAAAAGCAATCTAGTTCCCAGCACAGTTATACAACCGGAACTTCCAAGGCTACTGGTATGATTTATTAAGATGATTTTGGACAAAAATGAACTGCCAAGTATCTTGGCGAAACTGCTATTATCACCAAG
Source organism: Maratus speculifer (assembly GCA_964019185.1). Taxonomy (NCBI): domain Eukaryota; kingdom Metazoa; phylum Arthropoda; class Arachnida; order Araneae; family Salticidae; genus Maratus; species Maratus speculifer. The sequence continues at coordinate 10,947,994 of OZ025300.1, read as the reverse complement.
CTAAGCTAATGCTTGCTAATTTGTCTTCGTATAACTGAACTTGTTCCAGACGAGAATCGCAAATTTTCGGAATAGAAAAGGCCAAAATTATCATATGTCGAGATCCAGGTAGACTTTTCGCTGTTTAGTGAAACAAGGTTCATCAATCAGACGCATGCATACTTACAGACAACGAAAAGATCGCAAAATGCGGGCTTCTGACTGATCAATTCCGTTTCACTAAACACCAATAAATCTACTTGAATCCCGGTCATTGTTTGGACAAATGCACTTGTCTAAGCACAGCTTGAGCGTCGCATGTAGCCTCTCTCATACCTAAAACGTGGGTTGTGTGATTGCCGATCATACAGAGAGTTTCGTTTTTTAAAATTTCTTTCAAAACAACTTATACTTTAATTACTAAATCGAAATTGTTAATGTATAATTATTAAGTTCTTACATAGGTGGTACCTCCAGTAAATTTAATTTAAAAATAATTATAAAAGGAAGGTTTTTATTTCATACAAATTAAAAATGTTCAAATAAAATTTTTAAAATAAAATGCAAAATTCTAAATTTTTTAAAAATCTCGGGAAAATAAATAAATAAATAAATAAACAGATAGCGAAAATCTAGATAAAATTTTAAACTTAAAAAAAAAAAAAAAAAAAAAAAAAAAAAAAAAAAATGCTAAATTATTAATAAATGGCAAAAGTTTTTAAAATAGAAAGAAAAATGAATTTCAAATAAATATTATATGAATGTCCAAATGAGCAAAACCTAATAGTCCTTAAACTGTCCAAAAATACGAAATTTCTTCTTATTAAATCCATCTTAGGATGAAAATTTTAAGTTCCATCATCGGGGATTGAACTAAGAACCTCTTGATTATTAGCGAGACACTCTGCCTCCAAGCCATGATATCTACACGAAAACCGTTGTAATTAAATGTCTCTTTTGAAATTTAAATCGCAAAAAATGAACGAATGACCCTGGAAAAATTAATTTAATTAAAATAATAGACTTAAAACTTTATGATTTTGCGTGTGACACGAGCTATTCAACTGTAAGTGTACAAAATTTGAAGCCTCTGACTCATACAGTTTTTGTGTACGGACTCTGTGACAGACGGACAGACAGAAAACAGAGTCGGATAGGGTTTCGTCAGATGAACGAAACCCTAAAAAAGATGTAGAGCTCGTTGTTTTTTAATTTTTAATGTTCAGTGTTAATACAATTTCTCTATTGTAAAAGCATTGTTTCTTATTTATTCTCAATCTCTCTCATTTATTCATTACTCTCATTCTCATTTATTCATATAGTGCATGTGACTATTCATGTGAATGCGTCCCCTCCCTCTGCCGGCAAATCTTTCAAAATTTTGCCTGATGTGAATTTTTTTAAATGTTGATGACACCCATCGTGTGCTATATTGTTAGAAAAAATTTACCATTTATAATTTTTTACGCATTCGATGCGCCCTCCACCCCCCCAGGGGGTACCTTTCTAAGTTTCGTAAACACCCCTCATGTGACATATCTTTGGAAAGGCCTTAACACTAGAACGCCGGGAAGGTGTCAATTTGACACCGACCACTAGACTAATTGTTGATTTTCACCAGAAAAATCTTCAAGAAAAGAGTTATATTTCAGTTGCAAGGAAATGAGCAAGGTAAATAAACTAGATAATTTCAAATTATTTTTCTGGTTTTAAATGTATTTTTTTAAAAGTTGCGTAAAATTTCCCGGCGTTCTAGTGTTAAACTGCTTATTCATATTTTGCACGTCCGGTGCGCCATCTCCCTCTCTTCCCCCCAGGGGGGCATTTTCTAAATTTGTATATACACCCATCGCCTGGAATATCGTTTAAAAGAACTGTAACTGCTCATTCCAATTATGCATGTTTGGGGCGCCGCACACCACTTTGCCCCCCCCCCCCCAAAGGGGAAATTTTTAAATTTTTATCCACACCCCTCGTGTTGCATATCTTTAGAAAGGTCTGAAACTTCCTTTTCCCATTATGCATGTCTTGTGTGTCTCCCTCCGCTCTGCCCCCCAGAATTTTTGCCAAATTTTTAATTTCTTTACAACACCAGTCTTGTGACACATCATTTGAAAGGTCTGCAACTGCTCATTCATATTATGCATGTCTTGTGTGTCATTTCCACTCTGCCCCCCCAGGGGGATACCTTCTTTTAGGTATTCACGGGCTTCACAACCCCGGGGCACCTGAGTGATCTTTCTCTTTTCCTTTTCCTCTTACTCCTCGTGTCTTACTTTCATCTTTGTTTCACTCTCATTGTGGTTTCCTCTTCGGAGGTGAGAGCAATTCTGTATGGGCCGATGTCATCCTGTATATCGACTCATGGATAATTATAAACCACCCACGTGTTGGCCTTGCGTGGCGACCCGTGTCCCTGGAAAAGGGGATCCTGGCAGTTGAGGGAAACCAACACACTGCTTTGGCCTCTGCTTCAGGTAGACGGGAGGTGCATTTGGTCCCGTATGCATCAATCGGCTGGTCAGCTGACGTTTGTCACTGGCTTTAGGGATCAAGTGATCAAGCAACTACTAGTCATCTCGTTAAGGGTGGAGACTGACATAGGGTTGTCTTGTGACCGTATGGGCCCTGGTTAGCACTGGTGCACGAATGTGCATCCCCTTGTAGGGCTCGGGAGAGGGTGGTGCGGCCGGGGTCTGAATTTCATTATTTTTAAATATGGATGGAAACAATTCTTTTCCTTCTATTTCACTCCTTAGTGGAGAGCAACAAAGTGTTCAGAACAGTTCATTCACACGTTTCTTTTTAGTTAAACGTACTGATAGTCATTCTGATTGTTCATTCAAGAATACTTCACCATTTCTTATCGCAAAAACTTTTCAGTCTGTATTAGGTGGTGGTCATTCGCTTAAAAAACTACAGTCTGGGGATCTGCTAGTAGAGGTAACTTCTGCCAAACAATCACAATTTATTTCTAATTGCACTACAATAGGACCATTTTCTGTTTCCGTTCAAGTACATAAAACTTTAAATACTAGTCGCGGTGTAATATCAGAACCAGAACTTTTATTCTCTACGAAGGAAGAATTATTAGACAATTTAAAAGATCAAAATGTTATAGATGTACGTCGTATCACAATTCGTCGGAATGAGAAAGTGCTTCCCACAAAGCACATCATTCTGACATTCAATAGCCCTAACCTACCTACTAGAATAAAAGCTGCTTATCTAAGCTGTCCTGTTCGACCTTACATACCTAACCCTCTCCGATGCTTTAAATGCCAGCGTTATGGCCATAATAATATTAACTGTCGTGGCACTGTTACCTGTGCCCGTTGTGCAGAAGTCGGCCACGACAATAGATCTTGTGAAAAAACTGAACGCTGTGCAAATTGTAAAGGAGACCATACTGTTTATTCTCGCACATGTCCAAGTTGGATACGTGAAAAGGAAATTCTTACAGTAAAAATTTCACAAAACCTCTCTTATCCAGATGCTCGGAAAGTTGTTGAATCCAGAACCCCGTCAGTTGGCATCTCTTATTCTAGCCTACTCAAACGTCAAACAAACTCTGTGAGGCACATAAGCATTTAGACTGATTCTGCCATTCCATATGACTCGCCCTCATCTAGCAATTTAAAGAAAAAACCCGTAATGTATACTGTACCGCTAGTACAAGACTTATGCCAAAATTAGAGCTCTGGCCACCATCATCAGAACCTGTCGAAATAGAATACCTTTATAAAAGAACACAAAACTCATTAGCTAAAACTTCAAAACCTACCGAACATGAGTCGCAGGCTACTTCAGAATTAGATAAAAACAAATCACTCAACCCTAGTGTATGTCCAATTAAAAAACCAAACATAAAATCTAGCACACAGAAAGATCGAAATAAACCTTCAACCTAAGTCTCTTCACAGTGGAAGAGAAAGGGCAAAAAATCTTGTCTTAGCTCAGCGATTAGGAATATAAAGGATCCAAAACAGCGTTATTCAACTATGCTGAAGAAGAGGCTATGGACTCATCTAGTTATGAATCGGATGATGATGATGAAACAAATGTTGTTTATGAAGAATATGTGCCTTCACCATAACTCACCTAAAAAAACAAAAACAAAACAAAAAAAAACAAAACAAAAAAAAAAACAAAAAAAAAAGATTAATCTGTTTTAAGCAGTATTTTAACACTTTGTTTTTAAAAGAGTCTTTGTTTAGTGCTTTTGCTATTTTTAATTTAAATACTTATTCTTTTGACCATATTTTGGTTGTATTAATCATTATCGAAACCTTGATATTATTTAAATATTTGCACTGTTTTTTTGTTCACTGTTTGTTTTTACTGTTTTCATGATTCTTTAAAGGGTATTGACTATTATTGTATACCATTTTTATATTTTTGACCCACTATTTTATTAGTTTTATTGCTATTAACTCTTATTTTTTCCTAATTGGTGTTTTACTTCTATGGACTTGTTTAATTTACTTTTATCATCTTATTGATTTCATCATTTAACTTGCTTTTTATCCATCATATATTTACACATTTTTAAAGGAATTTTTAAAAATTTATCGGTTTTTATTTCATCTTGTTCTTGGCGCAGCATGTCCCTAGTGTGACTTTGCGCCAGTAAACCCCATTCATTCATCCATCCATCCATCCATCCATTTCCACTCTGCCCCCCAGGGGGGGCACATTTTTAATTTCTTTACAGCAGCAGTCGTGTGACACATCATTTGAAGGTCTGCAACTGCTTATTCATATTATGGATGTCTTGTGTGTCACCCCCCCCAGGGGGGCACATTTTTAATTTCTTTACAACACCAATCGTGTGACACATCACCAGTCGTGCGAAAGGTCTGCAACTGCTTATTCCTATTATGCATGTCTTGTGTGTCATCCCCCCAGGGGGGCACATTTAAGCTATTGCATATAATTTTATCGCGGGCTTTGAGCGCGGCGACCGAATCTAGAAATTCCGTAACGAGAAAAAAACCTAACACTCCGACTAACGTCGTTTCAGTTCGGCAGACTTCTCATTTATTCAATAAAAGAAAAAAAATGCTTTCTTATCATTCATCACGCTCAAAAAGTGTAACTTGAATTATTATCAAAGAAAAAGAAAAAAAAAACTTGAATTAATATCAAAGACAAAAAAAACTGCATAAATGAAAAATAAATAAATAATTATAATTACATAAGTTGATAAAAAAATGCTATGCAATAGCTTTACAGCGGCAGTCCCCGAGTGCCTTTTTTTTTTTTTTTTTTTTTTTTTAATGAAATATCAAGAGTGTAATTCATCTTTATTAGTAGTTTTGATACATTGGGTTAATGTGAAAGCTTGTTTAGATTTATGCCAGAGCTACATTATAGATACCGGATTTGCTCATTTCTTATCATGACATCACAAAAGGTGGATGGACGCATAGCCGGATTAAGGGGGGGGGGGGCTAAGGGGGCTGTAGCCCCTAGAGATGCACCGGATGTGGATTTTTGCCGGATACCGAATAACGGATATCCGGCACAAAATTTTACCGAATATCCGGTATCCGGCCGAATAATTTCTCATTTTTAATTTTAATAATATTTCAATTTTATGCTTGTTTAAAGAAAAAAAAATATTGTAATTTTATATTATGCAAGTATTAATAGATTTCAATTCACTTATTAAGTCAAAGTTACTTAAAAACATAGTAATAATTAAATATTGAAATGTAATAATATTTTGCCTTTTCAATATTACTTATAAAACTTCTAACTTTACATGCATATTTTTTTCTACCCTTTCTTTAGTCTCTATCACCAGATTTAGGTAGTGTCTTGATGTTTTTATAGATGCATTGTATCGATTAACTAACAGAAAAAAATATTTTTACCCTGTTGACACATAATTAACAAAAATGGGATAGTTATGTATGTTACTCCTCTTGACTCTAAGTGAGCATTATACAGTTTTCCTATTAAGCTCTTTTTGCATTGTAGAGCAAGTTTCAGAATGAACTTTATTTAAAATATCACTTGCAATTTTAACATGAGCGGGTGACTTATATAACAAGGCGTAGTTCAATTGTTTTGGAAATTTTTACTAAAATATGTTTTATTTAAAAATGCAATTTGTATATTTAATGATTTTTTTTCTTTTGTTTTTACCACATTTTTTTCTATTGTTGACTGCTTAACTTGTGCAATTGACGTTCCAACAAAAATTGAATGGTTTCTTTATTATCAGCACCATTTTGTTCTTGATTTTCTAAAGAAACACACTTTGAATCTGGAGTATGAATATTCATAAATAAACTCTTTAGTTTGTTGAAAACTTTATTTTTCTACATAGTTTTTAATCCTCAATACTTTAGCACTTATAAGATGGCCCCATTGTACACATTTCAGACTCGGATTTTTGACGTATTAACAGCAACTTCATAAAACTTTCAGATTAGATATTTATACCTTTCTCTTTTGTTGATATTAATAATTCAAATTAATAATAAAGTTATTAACAAAACACTTGAGAAGAACTATAAAAGTCTACTACTTCATTACAAAAAAAAAAAAAATGAAAGCAAAACAAAGTTGAAATTGTAGTTGATATTCTAGTTTTGGTTTTACAATTACAGTTATGACAGAATTATTGAACACTGCAGTTAAATTTTGACTGGTGAAAATTACAATAAAACTTTTGAGAGGTGTAAAATTACTTCATTACTGAAATTTAAGAACAATTTTTAAGAGAAATAAAAAATGTGAAGTTGAAGTACATATTCTAGTTTTGTTTTTACAATTGCTGTTATAGGTTATGACAAAATATTGTCATACTTTAAATATATCTTCATTTACATATAAACATTATAATTTCATAATTGTGAAAATATACAAGTATTTATTTTTGTTAACATTGCTTTTTAATAAGATAAGGTATGCAAGGAGCAAATTAGTTTTACATTTGTTTTTAAATATAAAAAACAGAATTTAAAAAATGTTTTACTATCCGGCAACCGGATATTAAAATATTCGGCCGGAACGAATATCCGGTTCGAGTGCCGAATAAGCAGTATATCCGGCAGGAGCCGGATATCCGGTGCATCCCTAGTAGCCCCGGGCCTCAACCAGTCAGGGGCCCTCAGCAGAGGCTTAAGTTGTACCAAAGTTTCATTTAAAACAATTACAGAGGTGTAAGAGCTGCGCGAAATCGCCGGGTTTTTTTTTTTGCAACTTAACTTGAATAGCCATTTGACATCATTGCTGTCTGTATCTCCGAAAATTTCCAGGTTTAATAAAAGTGGCGATGAAAACGAAACGAAAAGGGTCACGTAAAAAAGCGAGAATTTCGTCAAAAAAAGAACGGATTTAATCAAGATTGCGGAAAAGCGCAATTTCCTTCAAAAGGCCGTGGAAAAGCGTTAATTTCATCAAAAGGTCGCGGAAAAAGCGCGAATTTTGTAAAAAGGTCACGAAAATAGCACGAATTTTGTCGAACGGTCGCGGAAAAAATGCGAATTTCGTCAAAAGGATGGCCCAAAAAACTGCGATTTTGGCAAAGAATCGTAAAAAAACGCGAATTTCAACTAAGGGAGAAATGAAAAACGCGATTTTCTTTAAAAGATCGCAGAACGAGGGAAATATAATCAGGAGTTCGTGGAAAAAAAGCAAAATTTGTCAAATCATCGGGAAAAAACGCGAATTTCGACAGAGGACAGCGGAAAAACGCGAATTTCGTCAAAGGGTCGTGAAAAAAAACGCAAATTTTGCGAAAGAATAGCGAAAAAAAAAAAACGCGAATTTTGTCAAAGTGTGGCAGGAAAAGAGAGAATTTCTTGAAAAGTTCCTGGGAAAAAGCGCAAATTTTGTCAAAGGATCTCGATAAAACGTGAATTTTGACAAAGAACCTCGGAAAATTGCGAATTTCTTCAAAGGTTCGCCAAAAAATGTAAACTTTGAGAAAGAACGGCGAAAAAACGTAAATATTGTCAAAGTGCGGCAGAAAAGTGAGAATTTTTTGAAAAGTTCGTGGGAAAAAGCGCAAATTTAGTTAAAAAATCGTGAGAAAAGAGTGAATTTTGACAAAGAACCGCTAAAAAACGCGAATTTGGTCAAAGGACTGCCGAAAAATGCGAATTTTGAGAAAGAACCGCGAAAGAAAGCTCGAATTTTGTCAAAAGGAGGCAGAAAAAGCACAAATTTCATTAAAAAAAATTGCGAGAAAAGCGCTAATTTAGTCAAAAGAGCCAAAAGTGTCGCCGCCGAAAATAAGCGATTTTTGACAAAGAACCGAGAAAAAGCACGAATTTTGTCAAAAAATTGCCGATAAAATGCGAATTTTGACAGAAATCTGCAAAAAACACGAATTTCGTCAAAGGATGGCAGAAAAAGCGCAAATTTCTTGAAAAGATCGCGGGAAAAGCACAAATTTAGTCAAAAGATTGCGGAAAAGACCGAAGTTTGTCAAACAAACGCGGAAAAAGTGTAAATTTCTACAGAGGATCGCTTAAAAAAAACGCGAATTTCGTCAAAGAATCGCTGAAAAAGCATGAATTTTGGCAGAGAATCGCTGAAAAAACGCGAATTTCGTCAAAGAGTGGCAGGAAAAACTCAAATTTCGGAAAAAGATCAGAGGAAAAGAACAAATTTTGTCAAAAGGTCGCGAAAAAAGGCGAATTTAAAAACACTATTAAAGATAACAAAGAAAAAAAATTGATTAACATTATACATATTCAAAATCTAACATTTGTATTTTAGGATTAAAAAAACAAAACAAAGGTGTGTGTGTGTATTTGAGGAGGGGATGACATTCAGTATGTGGTAGGAGGCTTAAGATTTCCAATAACGTAAGGGGGGGGGGCAAAATTCTCAGTAGCCCCGGGCCTCAAAAGTGCTTAATCCGGCCCTGGATGGACGCTATCAGTGATTGATACAAAAAAGACGAGCTCATTGTTTTGTACCAATAGTTGTATGTCATTGATAGCGACCACCCACTTTTTGTGACGTTATGATAAGGAATGAGCGAGCTCGGTATCTAGTGTTGCCTTACAGATGCTCATAAAATCACCTTCTACATATCTTGCTTTATTCATCTCATGAATCCAAAAACGTCTTTGTATTTCTCTCTTGATAAAGTAGGTATAACAAGCGCAATTTATTATATACTGTGGATGGGGAGTCATAATAAAACACATACTGCAGAGCTAACTCAGAATGAAATGAGGAAGAGAATTCGGGTTCTTTGGGGACGATATCGGTACAGTGGAAAAGCAGGTTACTGGCCGACACGATAACGTAGTAATCGTTGTTTCATTTAGCGGACGATTTTGTCGCTGTCGTATCGGCAAGTGGAAAAGCACCCTAAAAATGCAGGCTTCTGACAATGATCAACCTACGAGTAAAGCACTAGTGATGTTAATTTTTGGTTTATGCACCACTTCACTTCCGGCAGACATGGATCATTAGATACCACTAGATTACTACTCTTCCATACAATAAAGGATTTTTTTTCTTGTGTTCGATAACATAGAATTTTGTGCTGTCGGCTCTAGGACTATTATGATTTGATGTTGAAGAGTAACAAAATTGATCCATTTTTGAAGCGGATGGTACAAGTGCTAATAGTAAAGAGCCGACCGCACAAAACCCTAAGTCATCGAGCACAAGAAAAACTCCTTCATTTTATGGAAGAGTAGTAATAGAGGAATCTCATGATCCATGTCTGCCGGAAGAAAGTGGTGCATAAGCCAAAAATGAATACCCCTAGTGGTTGACTTTGACTTGTAGACTTAGCATTATGTTTTTCTGCACCCAATTTTCCATGTTTTCATACTTTTAATTGTACGGCAAACACAATGTTAAACGTACAAGTGAACAAATAGTGGTATCAATTTTTTGGCTTATGCACCATTTCGCTTCCGGCAGACATGGATGATTAGATTCCCCTATTACTACTCTTTCATAAAATAAAGGAATTTTTCTTGTGCTTGATGACTTAGGGTTTTGTGCGGTCGGCTCTTAGACTAAGAAAAAGTGAATTGTTTATAATAATTTTAAGAGGAGAAGAGTCTAAGTATTCCATTTGAACAGCGAAACAATGTGTCTAGATATTTCCCTACTCATTTGGTGGGAGTAAAAGGGAGGGTCGAATTTTTTTTATCTGCAGACTTTGGTCGGGTTGGGCATACATGGACCTAGACTGGCTGAATTTATCATGAATATTCTATTTCGAAATACCTCTGGTGTCCTATTAAATGTTAATACTTTTAAAAATTCATAGAAAGTTGAAAAATTTGTTTGTTTGGATGCAGTGTGCGTAAAATTATTCTCATGAGAGGATTATTTATTTATTTATTTATTTATTTATTTTATTTTATTATTATTATTTTTTTGTTAGAATAAAACATTTAGGGAAAATTTTCGTCAATAGAGAGAGCCCCTCCCCATTAATTTAGATAAATGGGTTTTCATGCAGAATCACCCAATTTGCTTCAAACGTTTTTTTTTTTTTTTAGTTTCATTCAGATAAGGAGCTATCCTAATTAGATCTAGGTTCATTGATTAAATTTAAAGGGAGAAATGGGGAAGCTAATACTCTCTTAATTTAGCAAAATGAGTTTGTCATGCAGAATTATCTGATTAGCTTCAAGTTTGGTATACTCGTGTATTCCGATAAGACGCATCTTTGATTAGATTTGGAGATTCATTGGTTAAGTATAAAGAGAATAAAAAGAATATTGCCCAGTTAAATTGATGGCACTGAGCTCGCAGGCTACGCATACTAATTGTACAGTACAGCCTTATATTTTCAAGAGTTAATTCCGTTCGAAAAAAAAAAAAATTAAGAAGGGGAAACAGCTCTCCCCTTTCTCCTTTTGTATACTTAATCATTGAAACTCCTAAACTATCAAGGACATGCTTTATCATATAAAAAATCTATGTCCAAAATTCAGAGCAAATCGGATAATTCTTAATAAAAACCCATTTAGCATTTATATAATTTAAGAGGAGTTATCCCTCTCTTTTATACTCAACCATTAAACTTCCAAAACTATTCAGAGATTTGAATGAAATCTGACAATTCTGCTTGAAATACCCATTTATATAAATTAAGGGGAGGGGCATTAAAACCCCGTTCCCCCTGTTTATACTTATTCAATGAACACCTAATAACAGTCACGGAATCGCCTCATTAGAATGATTCTATATCTAAATTTTGAACGACAACTTAATTCTGCATGAAAAACATTCATATCAATTAAGGGGAGGGGCATGAGCCCCCGTTCCCTCCTCTTATACATATCGAATGAACTCCAAAAACTAATCAGGGAAGCGCCTTGTCAGAATATACCTATATGCAGAATTTCAAGTGGATCGGATATTTTTATCATGAGTTATCGCGTTACGCACGTATGAACGTACATACAGAACGGGCGGGAACATAAGCTCTCAGGTTTTGATAGCCTGTGAGCTAAAAAACGGGAGCTAATCAATAATAAATTATTTATTCAGTTAGTGTGAATAGTCTGTGAGCACAATGCCATCAGTTTAACTGGGCATTTTTCTTTTCTTTTCTTTTTTTTCTTTCTTTCTGAGTCGTGTTTATTTTAGATTAGGATGTTTCAGGTCCATTAAGTTAGCCCCCCCACTTCAGCAAAATACAATTTCATGTATATAACCGTTTTGCACCCGTTTTGCACAAAAGTATGGCGTTTTGCACCCTGAAAGCAAAATACTTATAAGCAAAAGAAAATGGGGGGGCTAACTTAACATTAAGTTAGCCCCCCCATATCAGCAAAATACAAATTCACGTATATCATTCTTTTGCACTCATTTTGCACCGTTTTGCACCCAAGTATGGCGTTTTGCACCCTGAAAGGAAAATAGTTATAAGCAAGAGCAAATGGGGGGGGCTAACTTAACATTAAATTAGCCCCCCCCATATCAGCAAAGTACAAATCCACGTATATCATCGTTTAGCGCCCGTTTTGCACCGTTTTGCACCCAAGTATGGCATTATGCTCCCTAAAAGCAAAATAGTTATAAGCAAAAGAATACAGTGGGGCTAAGCATTAAGTTAGCCCCATCACCACCCAAAAATGGGCAAAATCAATATTTGATGGTATGACCGTTTTGCCCCCAATTTTGCCCCGTTTTGCACTCTAGTATGGCATTTTGCACTTTAAAAGCAAAATAGTTATAAGCAAAAGAATAAAGCGGTGCTAAGCATTAAGTTAGCCGCACCACCACCCAAAAATGTGCAAAATCAAGATTTGATGGTAAGATCGTTTTGCACCCATATTGCACCGTTCAGCACCCTACTGCGGCATTTTGCACCCTAAAAGCAAAATAGTTATAAGCAAAAGAATACAGCAGGGCTAAGCATTAAATTAGCCTCACCACCACCAAAAAACGGGCATATTAAAGATTTGATGATATGACCATTTTGCCACCATTTTGCACCGTTTTGCACCCTAGTATGACGTTTTGCATTTTAAAAGCAAAATAGTTACTTGTAAATCTGCAGATCAAGAGCCTCAACGTCAGCTTTTCACATCATTTCTTTTTTAAAACACACTTTGGGTAATATTCAACTTCCTGGAAACTGTAATTTAAAATTTTCGAATTACGTAATCTATATATATAAAAGGAATTCTGAGGATAATTGAGGCACAGATAGGCTCTCATCCTCTATACCTTTTATTTATAGAGATTTTACACAGCTTAGGTAAACGCAGAAGAAATATAAAACAGATAATGTATTTATCACAAAAAATCGTCTGCTAAGAAAATCTTTTTTCATTTTGAACTCTATAAATAAAAGGAATAAAGCAGAAGAAATATAAAACAGATAATGTATTTATCACAAAAAATCGTCTGCTAAGAAAATCTTTTTTCATTTTGAACTTCTATAAATAAAAGGACAGATAGGCTCTCAAACAGTGAATCGTCGAATATAATTGAAGAACAAATGGAAGAACAAATGGAAGAACAAATGGAAGAACAAATGGAAGAACAAATGGAAGAACAGATGGAAGAACAGAAAGAAGAACAGATGGAAGAACAAATGGAAGACCTCTTCATTAACAATAAAAAAAGATATGCAAACGAAACCCCAGAACACCGATCAAACATATCTGCCGGAAACTGACGAGACATGGCACAGAAACGTGAATGTGTGGGGTTGTAGAACTGGCATTCAGATAGTCTTCGGGCTACTGAGGGCGGGCAACCGTCTAGTTATTTATAAGAATAAAATAAGAATAAGAAGTTTTCAGCCAACAAAAGCTTTAAATTAAAGATTTAGTTACGTTAGGATATTCTGAATTTTTCATGATCTATCATTTTTGTTTTTTTATTATAACATAGTAGATTTCTACTACCCCCATATTTCTAGACCCCCCGTAGTCTCATTAAACTTAAATTTGTAACTTTCTATCAATTTGCTAATGGTTATCGTATATCTTGTATTTCTTTATACATTTTGATTTATAAGGATAAGTAACAGTTTTAATAACCATTTTTCATTATCCTCATACTTCTACATACCTGTCCACACCTAAATCTGATGTACCAGTAACTTTTGAAAGTGTAAACTCAGTAATCTAGGGTTTTACAATTTTGTTTCCGAAAAGAAAGAAGTTTTGATTGCATTTTGTGGCAGATATCGCTGCCAGACAGACAGACAGACAGAACAGACTGACAGGGGTAAAACAATAAATTTTGTGTCACCAAAATAAGCCTTCACTGAAGTTTCGACAATGACGTCATTATTCATGAGTTATTGATTTATTTATGATGTCAAATTTTATCAGGTGAAATATTTGTTAAAAATATAATTTTTTTAATTTCTTTTACTTCTAATTATGCCCCCATTTTTATGAGAAAAATTCTTATTAACGAAACAAATTTCCGTGTTTAATATTTAACAAAGTACTATATTTATTTTTATTTTAATTCTGACGTCATATTTATTTTTACTTAGTTTAATTTTTCGAATGGAACTTGCTCAATTGAAACTTATTGCCGTTGACAAATTATTCCAGCTTTTGAATTTTTTTTTTTGGCAACGATAAAGGAAATTGGTTAAATTTTATCTAAAAAATCGCTATTGATTCTGCATGAAAAAGAAGGAAATTTTGAATTATTAAGGAAAATATGTGAATAAAATCAATAAAACATAGCCTATGTTCTTTGCAGGGCTATGTTATAGTTATACACAAAGATACAAAGACATTAATTCATCAGTTTTAACGTTGACTTCATTTAAATTTTCGCGTTCAATAATTACACGCATTCAAATTTATAACATTATAAAAATAAGGATTAGGATAAATGGTTTCTTAGCAACCATTAAGAGAAAATAAAGAAAATGAAATAAAAACATTTGAAATAAGGAAGTCTCTAAAACAAATTCGTTTATATTATTGGAATACATTTATAAAAAATCTCCAAAATTTATAGTAATAATTTTAAAAATCTGACAAATGAATAGACAAAATTTCAAAACAATACGAATAATTTAACCAGTAAATTTCAGCATCCATTTGACATTTTCTCTCAAGAAAAAGAAAATGGAAAACATTGGATTTGCCATAGAAAAGCATTATTGCGCAAAATAAAATATTCTATATTTTTCGAACGAATGAACCAAATCTTACAAAAAACTATACAGCTTAATACCATTGCCTCACTAACATACCCACTTAATTTCAAACCAATCGGATGCTTTTTACGAAAGTTATCGCGGAACAGACAGACTGACAGACAGACAGACAGACAGACAGACAGACAGACAGATAGACAGACAGACAGATAGACACAAAAAAATTTCGTATCTCCAAAGTAAGCCTTCACTGACGTTTCGGCAATAAGCAAAAGAATAAATCGGTGCCAAGCATTAAGTTAGCCCTCCAACACCACACAAAAATGGCCAAAATCAAGATTTAATGGTATGACCGTTAACACCCATTTTGCACCGTTTTGCACACAACTGTGGCATTTTGCACCCTAAAAACAAAATAGTTATAAGCAAAAGAATACAGTGGGGCTAAGCATTAAGTTAGCCCCATCACCACCCGAAAATGGGCAAAATTAATTTTTGATGGTAGACCGTCTTGCACTAATTTTGCACCGTTTAGTACCCTACTATGGCATTTTGCACTCTAAATGCAAAATAGTTATAAGCGAAAGAATACAGCGGGGATAAGCATTAAGTTATCCCCATCACCACCCAAAAGTGGGTAGAATCAAGATTTAAAAGTATGACCGTTTTTCATCTATTTTGTGCCGTTTAGAATCCTACCATGGAATTTTGCACGCTAAAAAAAATATTTATAAGCAAAATAATACAGGGGGGGCCAAACATTGAGTTAGCCTCACCACCACTAAAAAATGGGAATGAAGGTATGACCGTTTTGCACCCATATTGCACCGTTTTGCATCCTAGTATGGCATTTTGCACCCTTAAAGCAAAATAGTTATAAGCAAAAGAATACAGCGAGGATAAGCATTAAGTTAGCTCCACCACCACCCCCACCCAAAAATGGGTAAAATCAAGATTTGCAGGTATGACCGTTTTCCCCCATATTGCACCGTTTTGCATCCAAGTATGGCATTATGAACCCTAAAAGCAAAATAGTTATAAGCAAAAGAATAAAGCGGTACTAAGCATTAAGTTAGTCGCATCACCACCCAAAAATGGGCAAAATCAAGATTTGATGCTATGACCGTTTTGCATCCATATTGCACCGTTTAACTATTAACATCTACCATCAAAAATTAATTTTGCCCATTTTTGGGTGGTGGTGGGGCTAACTTAATGCTTAACCTCTCTGTATTCTTTTGCTCATAACTATTTTGTTTCAGGGTGCAAAATGGGTGCAAAACGGTCATACCATCAAATCTTGATTTTGCCCATTTTTGGGTGGTTGTAGGGCTAACTAATGCTTAGCCCCGCTGTATTATTTTGCTTATAACTATTTTGCGTTTAGGGTGCATAATGCCATATTTGGGTGCAAAACGGGTGCTAAACGATGATATACGAGGATTTGTATTTTGCTGATATGGAGGGATAACTTAATGTTCAATTAGCCCCCCCCCCCATTTGCTTTTGCTTATAACTATTTTGCTATCAGGGTGCATAAAGCCGTACTTGGGTGCAAAACGGTGCAAAACGATCGATGTAATCGATTCTGTTACATCGATTTTTGCTCTTATCGTTACACATAAAGTTATCGGAATATCTGTTTCCTAGAAAAGGTTTAGTAGCTTTACAAAGATTCTTTTACACTGTAGAACTGGGGAAATGCTTATTTCATGAGAATTAAAATAGTCATATTAACATTGAGACGGGGCAGGAAAATATTAAATTACTAGCAGCCTTCGACCGCTACGCTGGTCGGGTTCTTTAAAAGAATTTTGAATCAAACAAAATGCATCTACACTGTAAAAATGGGTGCAAAACGGTCATATCATCAAATCTTTAATTTGCCCATTTTTGGGTGGTGGTGGGGCTAACTTCAAGCTTAGCCCCGCTGTATTCTTTTGCTTATAACTATTTTGTTTTTAGGGTGCAAAATGGCATAGTTGGGTGTAAAATGGTGCAAAATGGGTGCAAAACGGTCATAACTTCATTCCCATTTTTGGGTGGTGGTGAGGCTAACTTAATGCTTGCCCCCCCCTGTATTCTTTTGCTTATAACTATTTTGTTTTAAGGGTGCAAAATGTGCATAGTAGGGTACAAAACGGTGCAAAATGGGTGCAAAACGGTCATACCTGCAAATCTTGATTTTACCCATTTTTGGGTGGTGGTGGGACTAACTTAATGTTTATTCCCGTTGTATTCTTTTGCTTATAAATATTTGTTTAGTGTGCAAAATGCGATGTTGGGGTTCTAAACGGTGCAAAATGAGTGCAAAACGGTCATACCTTCAAATCTTGATTCTACCCATTTTTGGGTGGTGGTGGGGCTAATTTAATGCTTAGCCCTACTGTATTCTTTTGCTTATAACTATTTTGCTTTTAGGGTGCAAAATGCCATAGTTGTGTGCAAAACGGTGCAAAATGGGTGTTAACGGTCATACCATTAAATCTTGATTTTGGCCATTTTTCGGTGGTGTTGGAGGGCTAACTTAATGCTTGGCACCGATTTATTCTTTTGCTTATAACTATTTTGCTTTTAAAATGCAAAACGTCATACTAGGGTGCAAAACGGTGCAAAATGGTGGCAAAATGTTCATATCATCAAATCTTTAATATGCCCGTTTTTTGGTGGTGGTGAGGCTAATTTAATGCTTAGCCAAGCTGTATTCTTTTGCTTATAACTATTTTGCTTTTAGGGTGCAAAATGCCACAGTAGGGTGCTAAACGGTGCAATATGGATGCAAAACGATCTTACCATCAAATCTTGATTTTGCCCATTTTTGGGTGGTGGTGGGACTAACTTAATGTTTATTCCTGTTGTATTCTTTTGCTTATAAAAATTTGTTTAGAGTGCAAAATGCGATGTTGGGGGTCTAAACGGCGCAAAATGAGTGCAAAACGATCATACCTTCAAATCTTGATTCTACCCATTTTTGGGTGGTGGTGGGGCTAATTTAATGCTTATCCCCGCTGTATTATTTTGCTTATAAATATTTTACTTTTAGGGTACAAAATACCATAGTGGGTGTTTAACGGTGCAAAATGGGTGCAAAACGGTTATACCATCAAATATTGATTTTGCCCATTTTTGGGTGGTGATGGGGCTAACTTAATGCTTAGCCCCACTGTATTCTTTTGCTTATAACTATTTTGCTTTTAGGGTGCAAAATGCCACAGTTGTGTGCAAAACGGTGCAAAATGGGTGTTAACGGTCATACCATTAAATCTTGATTTTGGCCATTTTTGGGTGGTGTTGGAGGGCTAACTTAATGCTTAGTACCGATTTATTCTTTTGCTTATAACTATTTTGCTTTTAAATTGCAAAACGTCATACTAGGGTGCAAAACGGTGCAAAATGGTGTCAAAATGATCATATCATCAAATCTTTAATATGCCTTTTTTTTGGTAGTGGTGAGGCTAATTTAATGCTTAGCCCCGCTGTATTCTTTTGCTTATAACTATTTTGCTTTTAGGGTGCAAAATGCCACAGTAGGGTGCTGAACGGTGCAATATGGATGCAAAACGATCTTACCATCAAATCATGATTTTGCACATTTTTGGGTGGTGGTGGGGCTAACTTAATGCTTAGCACCGCTTTATTCTTTTGCTTATAACTATTTTGCTTTTAAAGTGCAAAATGCCATACTAGAGTGCAAAACGGGGCAAAATTGGGGCAAAACGGTCATACCATCAAATATTGATTTTGCCCATTTTTGGGTGGTGATGGGGCTAACTTAATGCTTAGCCCCATTGTATTCTTTTGCTTATAACTATTTTGCTTTTAGGGAGCATAATGCCATACTTGGGTGCAAAACGGTGCAAAACGGGCGCTAAACGATGATATACGTGGATTTGTATTTTGCTGATATGGGGGGGCTAATTTATTGTTAAGTTAGCCCCCCATTTGCTTTTGCTTATAACTATTTTCATTTCAGTGTGCGAAACGCCATACTTGGGTGCAAAACGGTGCAAAACGCGTGCAAAACGATGATACACGTGGATTTGTATTTTGCTGATATGGGGGGGCTAACTTAATGTTAAGTTATCCCCACCGTTTTCTTTTGCTTATAACTAGCTTGCTTTCAGGGTGCAAAACGCCATACTTGGGTGCAAAACGGTGCATAATGAGTGCAAAAGAATGATATATGTGAATTTGTATTTTGCTGATATGGGGGTGCTAACTTAATGTTAAGTTAGCCCCCCCATTTTTTTTTGCTTATAACTATTTTGCTTTCAGGGTGCAAAACGCCATACTTGGGTGCAAAACGGTGCAAAACGGGTGCAAAACGGTGATATACATGAAATTGTATTTTGCTGAAGTGGGGGGGCTAACTTAATGGACCTGGATGTTTCTTGCATGCCAGCTTTGGGTTTTCGCAAGTTGGGACGGTGGGATTTTTAGAAACAAATAATGAAAATGACCAGAATTATGTTTCAGCTGAATTAAGTTTGTGGTATTTTTTTAGCGTTTTAATGTTATGCTTATATATTTGTAGATACTTAAAAAAAAAAAAAAAAAAAAAAAATCCATAGTTTGTTTCTGCATTTATTTTTCAAAAGCAGCAAAGTTGGAAAAGCCCATTACTGAAGTATGTCGTGTTGAATCTCATCAAGGACCTCAAAACTGATTTGGATATTTCTGGATATTCTGTTCCTATGTTCATACAGAAAGAAATTAATGATTTTTCCAGAGTTGCCATAGCGAATGCGAGACTACTCACGTATCTCACAATAAGGTCATTCTAACTGAACATTCGAGAAAATACTGTCTTCGTACGAAGTTTTAGTTTAAGCTAATTATAAAATATTGTATTTGTTACATATTTTTAAAATAGATGAAATAAGAGAGATTTTTGTAGCAAATCTGGATTGTTCTCGACCCACCAAAACGAAAACACGCGCTAGGACCTACCTGTGGGTCGCGACCCATAGTGCTGAGAACAGGGCCGTAGCTAGGAGTGAACAATGGGGGGGGGGGGGGGGCTCAAGAGAATGTAGGGGGAGTCAAGAAAATGTAGGGGGGGTTCACAATTTTTTTTCCTCTCTCTCTGACGCAAAAAGATAATTTAGTGCATATTCACATTGTAGGTACTATGTTTTTTATTAAACTGTTGTTATAACTTCATTTTATGTTAAGAAAAGTATATGATGTCGAAAATTTTGAGTGCATAACTGGTGCAAAATTAAACATTATGTTAGCATCATATGTGCAAATAGGATGAACGAGTGCTGAAACACTTATTTAAGTTACAATTTAGTAACTCTGCGAAACCGTGAAAGGGTCTCAAATCTGAATTAGATTTTTGAACAGAATTTCATTTGAATTTTCGGAACAGAAATTCATTTAGTGACCTTGGAATGTTTTTCAGGGGAGGCTCAAAATATTTTTTTTTTTTTTTTTGGGGGGGGGGCTAAGCCGCCCATAGCGCCCCCTTTGCTACGGCCCTGGCTGAGAACCAGGCTCGGACTGGCCCGCCGGCCCACCGGCCAGTGGGCCGGTGCGCCCTCGGTCAAGTAAATATGCGCCCTCATCTACGTGAAGTTAATAATTTAAAAAAGACGAAAAATAAAAAATAAATAAATAAAATAAAACAAAAAATAAAAATATGACAAATACTAGAATAACTACAATATGGTTAAAAATATTCTTTATATATCTTTTTAAAAAACAATAATTTTGTAAGCATTAAAAAAAAACCAATAAAAAAAAAATAATTGTAATTTAAGAAATTACCCCAACCATTTGAAAAATGTTTCACTCGATACATTCATCTATCATTTTAAGCTAAATACCAGTTGTTTTATTGTGTATTATCCGTGCCACTGCTATAAATGACTTTATACATGCTGCAATTTGAAGGTACGGTTCGTTTAAGTTATATCACTCTATTGTCGCCAAGCATAAAAGTTGGCGACGAAAGAAACATTTCAAACTATTTAACATTGTTGGTGCAAAAGTAATCATTATTAAAATACAGCTTTGGCATATACTGTTATACTTGTAAGACTTTGGCATATATTGTTTGATTTTACAGAGCAGAATTTTGGTGATGGAGGTTTTAAACCAAAATCGATCGCAGCACATGCATCTGTGAATGGGTCCATCAGACATCGAATCAAAAAAGTTTTTTCCCAGTTTTTCCCAAGCCGATTGCTTTTTAGTTTTCTTTTTAGGTGGTGGAAAATCAAGAGTAATAGCTATAACATTTTCCGGCTTGTTAGAATCACTATTGGCACTCAAATTTTCCTGGTTAGAACCGACCGATAGTAAAACGCCATGGCTAGTGGATTGGTCGCCCTGGCGACATGATGTTTTACAATTAATCGGTTCGGCATTAAATTGCTTCCTTTTTCGTGATTGCCTTTCAACACGTAATTGGTTTTCAGCGGCTCAATAATCTTTTGATTTTATCATTTTCTGCATTGAAAGACGTTTTTGCGCCAAACCAAATACAGTATTACTCAGTTATCCCGTCGACCAATTTCGCCAAATGATACGAATCGCCAAACTAATAAGCAACTTATACATGTTGACTGTGTTTAATATCATTGAATGCGATATTCACGTTCATTCATTTCTTTGGCTTCGGCTTTTTCCGTATCTGTTAATTTCCGTCTACCCATTTTTAAATTTGTTAGTTTTCTCCTTTATTACAATGATTTTAACCATTTTAATTTACTATTCAAATAAAAATTCTTCTAAAAGTAAAGAATTTAATTTAAATTCAAATAAAAACTCTTCTAAAAGTAAAGAAATTAATTTAAATTCAAAAGTGACCACATCATTCAAAAGTGGTAACATCATTCAAAAGTGGTAACATCATCGGGTCCATTCTCCCGAAAACAACAACCATTTTTCAAATGGTTAAAAATAATTTATTCCCTTTGTAAAGGAAAATAATTGTATTGTTTATCCTTGACAGTTTCTTTGTTCAGGGCAACATCCAATTAAAATCTTTTAAAATCTAAAGTATATTTTATATGTTACCAATAGCGGCAACGAACATGCAGACTGTCTGGCACCAAAGATCATCACTTTCGCTTCGATTTCATTTACTATTATTATTATTTAGTTTGCAGTAAAAACTTTCATTTCAAAAACGGGAGATTGTGTTTCCGTATAGTTTAATGTTTTGATTTTAATTTATAAAACATAAGTGTTCTTATTAAAAGTATTTTTGTTATTAAATATATATCTAAACAATTTTAGAAAGAATATTCTCTTCAAAAAAAGGTAATTCAAACTTTTTTTTTTTTTTTTTTTTTTGCTAAAAACTTTATTTTAATATGAAAACAAAACTGTTTTAATATTGTATATTAAATGCAACAATCAAAACGTTGCGCCTGTCACGGATTTTCATGGTCATGGATATGGCATGGGCGTGCGAAGAGAAAACTGCGCCCGGGTCAATTTGGCGCCCCCCCCCCCTCTTCCTGCCAACTTTTTCTTGTAGCAGGCCAAAAAATGAAGTCGTTAGTATAAATTTGGCGCCCTTTTGAATAACCGCCGCCGGGGCGATCTCCCCTTTCGCTCAGTGCTGTATATGGTAAAGTAGGGCTGATCAACACCGCACCGCATCCAGGGTGCTACGGCGACCTTTGAATGTTCTCTTTATATCCCTTCCATGTTCTATTCTATCCCGTTTATAATTTTTTTTTCTAAATCGGTTTTTTTTCTACTTTGCATAAGACGGGTATAAATCTAACATAAAAATGATTTTCAAGTTCCACGTTATGATTTTCATTATACAATAAATTCTGTATACGGCGGAATATTGTCTACAGCTGAATATTTGATTTTGTCCGAATAGTTTTTACGTATAAAAATCTATTCCAAAGGTTTTAAAAGTTCTTTTGTTCGTTACATCGGAATTCGATATATAATTTACTTTGCTATTCCGACGATTGTTTTTATATAATTTACATGCTTTCCCCTTCTAATCAGAAATTTATTCTTTCATTTGATCGAACTAAATAGATTTTCGAATCGATCCTAATTTATAAAATGATTAAGCTATTTAATTGATTAAGCTATTAAATGATTAAGCTATTTATAATAAGATAAAGAAAATAAACGTACCGACATACCGATAAAAGACATTTCGGATTACAATAGAACTCGCTAATCCGAAATTCCGGTTAATCCGGACGGATTTTATATTTGAACAAATTAATTGATAAGATTAACTTATGAAAATTTTCAGATTACAAGATGAATGTCGGGAAAGTCGTGTAGAAGTAAGAATTAAACAAAAAAATTGCAGTAAAGTAACTTTTTTATTTTTTAAACAGCTTGAAAAGAGTAAAAATATACTCAATTATGGAAAAGTACAACATATGTACACGAATCTATATATTTAAAACACCTGGCTGTTTTTTTGGACATCAGCCCTGAGCTTTCTACTGTCCCGATTTTGATAATTATATTTTTAAATGAAAGCTGTTTATGTGTAGATGTGCCCATTCTGGCTAATTTTTAATTTATTTCAATTTTTATATTTTATTTTTAATTTTAAAAGCTTTTTCATGACATTTCTTCAAAACAGTGGCAACAGGTTAAGCTTTTCTCAAAATTTATTTTGTTTCATTATTTTCGCCCAATCAGGAGATTGATCTCATCGGTGAATGTATAATCGCATTTCAAAAAAATAAAATAAAATAAAATAAATATAAAAAAAATAAAGGTTTTTGTTAAATTTAATCATAATAAAATGATTGCTCATAGTTATTCCCTGCAATACACAGATTATTTACTGAGTAATATTATTAAGTATTATCTATATATTTAAAACACCTGGCTGTTTTTTTGGTCATCAGCCCTGAGCTTCCTACTGGCCCGATTTTGATAATTATTTTTTTAAATGAAAGCTGTTTATGTGTAGATGTGCCCATTCTGGCTAATTTTTAATTTATTTCAATTTTTATATTTTATTTTTAATTTTAAAAGCTTTTTCATGACATTTCTTCAAAACAGTGGCAACAGGTTAAGCTTTTCTCAAAATTTATTTTGTTTCATTATTTTCGCCCAATCAGGAGATTGATCTCATCGGTGAATGTATAATCGCATTTCAAAAAAATAAAATAAAATAAAAATTGTAATTTAAGAAATTACCCCAACCATTTGAAAAATGTTTCACTCGATACATTCATCTATCATTTTAAGCTAAATACCAGTTGTTTTATTGTGTATTATCCGTGCCACTGCTATAAATGACTTTATACATGCTGCAATTTGAAGGTACGGTTCGTTTAAGTTATATCACTCTATTGTCGCCAAGCATAAAAGTTGGCGACGAAAGAAACATTTCAAACTATTTAACATTGTTGGTGCAAAAGTAATCATTATTAAAATACAGCTTTGGCATATACTGTTATACTTGTAAGACTTTGGCATATATTGTTTGATTTTACAGAGCAGAATTTTGGTGATGGAGGTTTTAAACCAAAATCGATCGCAGCACATGCATCTGTGAATGGGTCCATCAGACATCGAATCAAAAAAGTTTTTTCCCAGTTTTTCCCAAGCCGATTGCTTTTTAGTTTTCTTTTTAGGTGGTGGAAAATCAAGAGTAATAGCTATAACATTTTCCGGCTTGTTAGAATCACTATTGGCACTCAAATTTTCCTGGTTAGAACCGACCGATAGTAAAACGCCATGGCTAGTGGATTGGTCGCCCTGGCGACATGATGTTTTACAATTAATCGGTTCGGCATTAAATTGCTTCCTTTTTCGTGATCGCCTTTCAACACGTAATTGGTTTTCAGCGGCTCAATAATCTTTTGATTTTATCATTTTCTGCATTGAAAGACGTTTTTGCGCCAAACCAAATACAGTATTACTCAGTTATCCCGTCGACCAATTTCGCCAAATGATACGAATCGCCAAACTAATAAGCAACTTATACATGTTGACTGTGTTTAATATCATTGAATGCGATATTCACGTTCATTCATTTCTTTGGCTTCGGCTTTTTCCGTATCTGTTAATTTCCGTCTACCCATTTTTAAATTTGTTAGTTTTCTCCTTTATTACAATGATTTTAACCATTTTAATTTACTATTCAAATAAAAATTCTTCTAAAAGTAAAGAATTTAATTTAAATTCAAATAAAAACTCTTCTAAAAGTAAAGAAATTAATTTAAATTCAAAAGTGACCACATCATTCAAAAGTGGTAACATCATTCAAAAGTGGTAACATCATCGGGTCCATTCTCCCGAAAACAACAACCATTTTTCAAATGGTTAATAAAATAAATATAAAAAAAATAAATAAAGGTTTTTGTTAAATTTAATCATAATAAAATGATTGCTCATAGTTATTCCCTGCAATACACAGATTATTTACTGAGTAATATTATTAAGTATTATATAAGTAAAATAACAGAAGATAAACTTTAATAATATATACCAGGGCTGTCCAACGCGGCGCCCACGGGCGCCATGGCGCCCTTTGAAGATTTTCTTGGCGCTCTTTTAAAGTTTCGTGTTATTAGACTTTTTAGAAGTAAAATTCCATTATAAAAAATTCTTTCTTTAAAATCATTAATATTTGAATCAGAGATATTTTCAAAAATTGTGAAAACGCATTAAAACCCATTGAGAGGTGGTTGGATACATTATATCTTACCTAATTTTAATCAAGATTTCCACCAGAAGCATTTAATGAATTTTTTAATTATATATTTTGATGAAAAAAAAAATAATAATTGCAAAAATATCTTTTGCTATTTTTAAACAATTTTTTTCTAAAATTATGGTGCGAGTTCAATATTAGAGTAATACATTTTCTTGCCCCCAAAGAGTTAAAAACTAAAAACATACTTTGAAAAATTTAATCATGCACATTTTCACGATTTGTAATTGTTGTTTATAAAGTGTTAAATTTGGTAAATTTTGGTAGTTTGATAATAATTAAAACAGATCTTATAAATATAATTAAGTAGTTAAAGAAAATTAAACGTTTCCCATCTCCTCCAACAATTTGGAGATACATGAGCTTGAAAATTCAGCATTTTTCTTTTTGCTGTTATCACTCTGGCCCATCACCAGGGATAAGTGGCTTATTTATTCCTTTTTGACTTTTAAAATTTTAAGGGTTTTTTTTTTTTTTTTTTTTTTTTTTTTTACTTTGCTTAAAAAATTTGAGTATAATTTCCATTTAAAAAAATTCTTTCAGATTATATCTCTGGAGCCACCTGAATGGATTGGTCACTATTATGCCTGCCTTTGTTTTTGTAATTTTTATAAAATCTAAATTCAGTCATTCAAAATAAGTCATAGTGTATTTTCACATTTTAAAAAAACAACAATATCTCTAATTTATAATTTTTTTAATGTTATTATAGGTGCGATTAAAGTTTCTGGGATTCTATTCTACAGATATTTTTGAGATAGCCCTCTCATAGAAAATTGTATACTTTGAAATTTAATGCATTTAACTCTAGAACCGTAGGGCCATTTGTCTCCGGCTGTAAGATTTATTTGCATTAAGTTATGACGTGCGTTTATACTAATACTTTGCGATAGTATTGCTGCATGTTTTCGGTCAAGTGAATGATGGCGCCCTTCATTAAGTGTCAAGAGTTGAGGTGCGCCCTTGCTTACTAAAAGGTTGGACAGGCTTGATATATACTATCTAAAGCAAAATTTTGTCGATCGAGAAAATGTCGTCATACAGAAACCAGATAAATTTGTTCCATAAATATAATACATTATTATAGCTGTGTCAGTGATGATGTCATATTCACTGACTTTAATTCCTGCATCTAAATAAAATGAACTTCTATTAATGTGAATGTCCATGGTGTGCTCAAAGGAAAATATTTCTATAAACTGCGCCATTTCTATTTAATTATAATGAATATTTTATGAAAAACTAAAGAATTCTTAAATTGCATAAATCACGCTTTTATTTAAAAAAAGATGAGTATTTCTGAAGGTGTAAATGATGTCATATTAGAAAAAAAAAAAAAAGAATAAAACCTGTGATATGCCGGTATTACTATATTTCTATCTTACATAATATCAAAAAATAATTAAAATCTTTTCATTGTATTAAGTCATTGTTTAAAAAAAAAAAAAAAAAAAAAAAAAAAAAAAAAAATTGTAATTTAAGAAATTACCCCAACCATTTGAAAAATGTTTCACTCGATACATTCATCTATCATTTTAAGCTAAATACCAGTTGTTTTATTGTGTATTATCCGTGCCACTGCTATAAATGACTTTATACATGCTGCAATTTGAAGGTACGGTTCGTTTAAGTTATATCACTCTATTGTCGCCAAGCATAAAAGTTGGCGACGAAAGAAACATTTCAAACTATTTAACATTGTTGGTGCAAAAGTTAATCATTATTAAAATACAGCTTTGGCATATACTGTTATACTTGTAAGACTTTGGCATATATTGTTTGATTTTACAGAGCAGAATTTTGGTGATGGAGGTTTTAAACCAAAATCGATCGCAGCACATGCATCTGTGAATGGGTCCATCAGACATCGAATCAAAAAAGTTTTTTCCCAGTTTTTCCCAAGCCGATTGCTTTTTAGTTTTCTTTTTAGGTGGTGGAAAATCAAGAGTAATAGCTATAACATTTTCCGGCTTGTTAGAATCACTATTGGCACTCAAATTTTCCTGGTTAGAACCGACCGATAGTAAAACGCCATGGCTAGTGGATTGGTCGCCCTGGCGACATGATGTTTTACAATTAATCGGTTCGGCATTAAATTGCTTCCTTTTTCGTGATCGCCTTTCAACACGTAATTGGTTTTCAGCGGCTCAATAATCTTTTGATTTTATCATTTTCTGCATTGAAAGACGTTTTTGCGCCAAACCAAATACAGTATTACTCAGTTATCCCGTCGACCAATTTCGCCAAATGATACGAATCGCCAAACTAATAAGCAACTTATACATGTTGACTAAATTTTTATTTTAAATAGCAAAAGAAGAAATAAAAATCACTTTATGATTGTTTAAGTACGCGTATTGTGTTTAATATCATTGAATGCGATATTCACGTTCATTCATTTCTTTGGCTTCGGCTTTTTCCGTATCTGTTAATTTCCGTCTACCCATTTTTAAATTTGTTAGTTTTCTCCTTTATTACAATGATTTTAACCATTTTAATTTACTATTCAAATAAAAATTCTTCTAAAAGTAAAGAATTTAATTTAAATTCAAATAAAAACTCTTCTAAAAGTAAAGAAATTAATTTAAATTCAAAAGTGACCACATCATTCAAAAGTGGTAACATCATTCAAAAGTGGTAACATCATCGGGTCCATTCTCCCGAAAACAACAACCATTTTTCAAATGGTTAAAAATCTGCATTTCAGCAACAAATACAAAAATTTTATTCTTTTTAATAACAGAGATATCGTTTTTTTTTTTCTTTTTGTTGTTGCCATAACAATAAAATTAATTTTTACAAGTTCATGGAGGATACAAACCAATAAATAAATTAAATTTATTGCAAGTGCTGTAAATATGTAGTGGGTTGGTTAAGCAGTTTAGTAAGTCCCTGTTTCTATTATAATTAAAATGTTTCATTGATATTATAATTATTGTACAGTTATTAAGCGATATTTAAACGAAGAAAAAATAAACTAAGCAGATATTTTTGAATTCGTCTTTTGAGGTATAATATTAACTTCCTAAATAATTTGGCATTTAAATAATATTTAAGGTTTAGAAACCGCACTAAAAAAAGGATTGTAGCTGAAGTTAAGTCCAATATAGTAATTTATAAGTTGTATTCCTTTTTTTTTTTTTTTTTTTTGTTATTTTCTGAAGTTTGTACATCTTTATCATGAAAAGCTATCTTATCCTTATTTTAAGAGGTAGCAATTGTTTATTTCGCTCAGTATTTTACTGTCTATATAAGATTGATATATATCATACCTAATATATATTCTTTTCCGTCGAGTTTCGACGGGTGCAGCTAGTATAAAATAAAAACATGCACTGTTGGCCTGCTCGTAGAAGACATATTTAAAAAAAAAAAAAAAAAAAAAAAAAAAAAAAAAAATTCTCATTTCATTTTATCTGTCAGTCGCTAAAAAACTCTTTTCTCAAACGATAATAAAAATTTAAATTTCCTTTCAGCAGTTTGATTTCACAAATTATAAATGGTTTCTCGTTCCCCCTTCCCTCCCCTCCTTGTAGACGCGGTGAATGAGCTATTTATAGATTCCCGATTTTTACTTACCCATCATACGTAGTATAGGGTAAGTCTTGCAATCGTTTTGAAAATCGAAAAAAAATTTTGACGGATTTACACGTTTTAGATACTGGAGATTCCGAAAAACATATTTTTAGAAAAAAATTTTTGCCGTCCGTCCGTCTGTGTGTCTGTCTGTCTGTCTGTAACCGCTCTATCTCCCGAACAAATTGAGATAGAGACTTGAAATTTTGTATGTACTTAGTATGTAAGAATGGGACGAAGCCTATTTAATATCAGTAACCTCGATTATCCGGAACTATTTTTTTCGGACTCTCGAAAAATTCGTTCTGATGAAAGGTATATAAAATTTTTCGAATTTTTTATTTTAAGGAGTGGACATAAAAGGCAATAAAATAACACAAATTTTGTATGCAGAACGAAGTCGATCGGATTATTAGTTGCCGAGATATCTGTAATCATGTTTTTCACATTCTTCGATTTTTCATGATCCTGTATTTCATTCAAATTTCAATACAAAGATATATTTTAATTGGAAATGAGACGCTTAATTCGACGCAGTAAATTTTTAGTTAATATGATTATTATTTTTGGAGTTATAAGGATGTTTCTTTTACGCAATCTGGTACTTACTTGAGTATTTTGGCGTTTTGTATAATTTGTCGAAATGGGTTCATCAGCAATTCATTATAGAGCATATATATAGAGCTATGTATATATGCTCTATATATAGTATGCTCTATAAAAGTATTAAAATGCATGTTTAACTTTTGTTTTGGAATTGCAATGCATTTTATAAATAGTTTACACATATTTTATTTTCATATTTTATATTATGCATATCTATGATGGGTAAGTGTTACGGTGGTCCCCAACGACTAGTTTAATTGGTAATGGGTTGTTACATAATTTCTCATTCTCAATTCCATTATATTATTATAAACATCAAATAGTTAAACAAAACTGTAAAAAAAAAAAAGAGAAGACCGAAATTGGGTTGCAAGATTTGTTACAGCAAAGTGTTCCAAATTGGAAATTTCACTTTGTAGCCTGAAATGGTTTTGTAAAAAAAATGGCAGATCCTTAATAACATTAACAATCAAAACATCTTAGCTAATGTATACATTATATCAAAATGATTGTTTTAATGTTATTAAGGATCTGCACTGTTTTGAACCATTTTTGATTGACTACTTTGGGAATACTACTGTATTATTTTGAGAACAGTACTCTACGCAGAGATCTTACAACCCAGTTTGGGTCTTTTTTTTTTTTTTTTTTTTTTTTTTTTTTTTTTTTTCAGTGCAGGAATATTATTATTATTTTTTTTTTTTCCGAGAGTTGTGCCGGTTTATCCAGCAAGCCGAACCATCGGATGACGGACTAAAAGATCTTTACTGTGCTACTGAGTACTTACAACTAACATTTTTTTAATCGAAATTTCAGATTTTCTCAATTTTTGTAATCAAAATAGGCACCGGTCCCAATTCAGATTAGCGAAGCTCTATTACATATTCTTACAGTCTGTTTGTTATTAATGAATATTATTGGCTTCCTATAAGATGATAAAATAATGAGTTTCGTTAAAAAAGTTGCGCCCTCCAAAAGTTCAAGGTCTGCGCCCTTTACAATGACCCAGTCCGACCCTGACCCCTTATTCTATTGTAGTGTCAATTTTAGACGGTTAATATTTCCTTGCAATGATACAGAAAACTTAGAAAAAAAAAGTACAGCCGCATTCTATTCTCTCCTCTTCCATTTCTTTTTGTATTATTATTATTTTTAACCGACTTCAAAAAGGAGAGGAGGTTATCAATTCGACGCGTATGTATTTTTTTTTTTTATGTATGTACACCGATTACTCCGAAACTATGCAGCCGATTAATTTGGTTTTGGTGTTAAATTAAAGAGCTTACTCTCGGATTGGTACCACTTCCATTTCATAGAAATTGGTTCGGTAGTTTTTTAGTAATTAAGCAAAAACTATTAAAATTAGTGTTTTTCCGTTAATTAAAACTGTTGAATTAGTTCCTACGATTGAGTGAAGTCAGGATGGCCGAGCGGTATAAAGCGCCTGATTTAAGCTCTGGTTCTCGAAAGTGACAATGGGTTCGAACCCTACTACTGACATACGTGTGTACAATAATTTTCCGTATTATAATTTTTACATATATATTTTACAAATTAAGTACTAATTATGCTATTAAGAATATTTTGTATTTAACCGCTAGCACAGAGTATCAGAGATCTTTTATCAACTCAATACTTTATCAGTGAAAGCGTGCTAAAATAATTGACTTGCAAAAAGTAACGTGACATTGAATAAGTTTCCGAACCTATTCCGTATTATAATTTTTACATAATACATTTTACAAATTAAATACTAATTATGCTATTAAGAATATTTTGTATTTAACAGTTAGCACAGAGTATCAGAGATCTTTTATCAACTCTATATTTTATCAGTGAAAGAGTGCTAAAATAATTGACTTGCAAAAAGTAACATGACATTGAATAAGTTTCCGAACCTATTCCGTATTTTAATGGGCCCCACCAGTGGCCAAGAGGTCGGAACCTCTCAACTGGTAGACAGCAGGTGCTGGGTTCAATCCCAATCGCGGTTGTCGGCCTAACCGTTCGGAGTTTTCGTGGTTTTCTTCGAACCTTGCGTAAATACGGGTTAGGCTCCCTTAGAAAGACCTCCACGAAGGGCACCTTCCCCTGGTACTATATCCCTAGTGTAGATAATCGGACGACAAAAATAAACCAAATAAACCAAACCGTATTATAATTTTTACATATATATTTTACAAATTAAATACTAATTATGCTATTAAGAATATTTTGTATTTAACCGCTAGCACAGAGTATCAGAGATCTTTTATCAACTCAATACTTTATCAGTGAAAGCGTGCTAAAATAATTGACTTGCAAAAAGTAACGTGACATTGAATAAGTTTCCGAACCTATTCCGTATTATAATTTTTACATAATACATTTTACAAATTAAATACTAATTATGCTATTAAGAATATTTTGTATTTAACAGTTAGCACAGAGTATCAGAGATCTTTTATCAACTCTATATTTTATCAGTGAAAGAGTGCTAAAATAATTGACTTGCAAAAAGTAACATGACATTGAATAAGTTTCCGAACCTATTCCGTATTTTAATGGGCCCCACCAGTGGCCAAGAGGTCGGAACCTCTCAACTGGTAGACAGCAGGTGCTGGGTTCAATCCCAATCGCGGTTGTCGGCCTAACCGTTCGGAGTTTTCGTGGTTTTCTTCGAACCTTGCGTAAATACGGGTTAGGCTCCCTTAGAAAGACCTCCACGAAGGGCACCTTCCCCCTGGTACTATATCCCTAGTGTAGATAATCGGACGACAAAAATAAACCAAATAAACCAAACCGTATTATAATTTTTACATATATATTTTACAAATTAAATACTAATTATGCTATTAAGAATATTTTAACCGACTTCAAGAAGGAGAGGAGGTTATCAATTCATCGCGTATGTATTTTTTTAATGTATGTTCACCGATTACGCCGAAACTAGCCAACTGATTAATTTGGTTTTGGTGTTAAATTAAAGAACTTACTCTCGGATTGGTACCACTTCCATTTCATAGAAATTGGTTCAGTAATTTTTTAGTAAACGGGCAAAAACTATTAAAATTAGTGATTTTTCGCTAATTAAAACTGTTGAATGAATTCCTACCATGGAGTGCAGTGAGGATGGCCGAGCGGTCTAAGGCGCCTGATTTAAGTTTTTGTTCTCGAAAGAGGGCGTGGGTTCGAACCCCACTTCCGACATACATGTATATAACAACCTATTCCGTATTATAATTTTTTACACATATATTTTGCAAATTAAATACTAATTATGCTATTAAGAATATTTTGTATTTAACCGTTAGCACAGAGTATCAGAGATATTTTATCAACTCAATACTTTATCAGTGAGAGAGTGCTAAAATAATAGACTTGCGAAAAGTAATATGACGTTGAATAAGTTCACCGAAAAGATTGTAGTCAAGATAGCCGAGCGGTCTAAGGCGCCTGATTTAAGCTTTGGTTCTCAAAAGAGAGCGGGGGTTCGAACCCCACTCATGACATGCATGTATACAATAACCTTTTTCCGCATTATAATTTTACACATATATTTTACGAATTAAATACTAATTATGTTATTAAGAATATTTTTTATTTAACCGTTAGCACAGAGAATCAGAGATCTTTTATCTCCTCAATACTTTATCAGTGAAAGAGTACTAAATTAATAGACATGCGAAAAATAACATGACCTTGAATAAGTTCCCTGAGTTGATTGCAATCAGGATAGCCGAGCGGTCTAATGCGCTTAATTTAAGATCTGGTTCTCGAAAGAGAACGTGGGTTCGAACCCCACTACTGACATACATATATACAAAAGCCTTTTCTGCATTTTTCTTTTTACAAATTAAATACTAATTATGCTATTAAGAATATTTTGTTTTTAACCGTTAGCACAGAGTATCAGAGACCTTTTACCAACTCAGTACTTTATCAGTGAAAGTGTGCTAAAATAATAGACTTGCGAAAAGTAATATGGCGTTGTTCACCGTTTAGATTGCAGTCAGGATAGCCGAGCGGTCTAAGGCGCCCGATTTAATCTCTGGTTCTCGAGAGAGATCGTGGGTTCGAAACTCACTCCTGACATGCATGTATACAATAACCTTTTTCCGCATTATAATTTTTGTACACGTACTTTAGAAATTAAATACTAATTATGTTATTAAGAATATTTTGTATTTAACCGTTAGCACAGAGAATCAGAGATCTTTTATCTCTTCAATACTTTATCAGTGAAAGAGTGCTAAATTAATAGACTTGCGAAAAATAACATGACCTTGAATAAGTTCCCTATGTTGATTGCAATCAGGATAGCCGAGAGGTCTGAGGCGCCCGATTTAATCTCTGGTTCTCTAAAGAGATCGTGGGTTCGAACCCCATTCCTGACATCCATATATAACATACAGTATTTTTCCGTATTATAATACGGATAATAGTACTGACTTAAAAATGGAGAGAAGGTTATCATCAATTCGACCGCGTATGTACTTTTTTTTATATATATGTTCACCTGTTACACCGCAACTATCCAACCGATTAAACTAAGTATTCCGGTATAAATAACTAAAAAGTAAGAAATAAAATAATCTTTTTCAAAAAAAATATAACCGACTTCAATCAACGTTCTAAAAAGAGTTAAATAATTCTTTAAAATACCCTAATGATGCATTGTTATCTAATAACCACACATCAGATATCATGTACCGACAAAAAAATGGTTATAAGTTTAATACATAGAATTTAATATCCAGCAAACATGGTTTTTCGACAGAACATTTTTTACAAGAAATTAATTTACATATTTTTGATTTAATTTATGAATATATACATATAAAAAGTAATGAATTACTTTTTGAAGTTGGTGCCAAACGATCACAATCAATAATGGTTTTTATCATTTTATTTATGGTATTAGGCATAATATAACCACAATTCTTACTATACTTACAATAGTTTGGCACCAACTTCAAAAAGTAATTCATTACTTTTTATATGTATATATTCATAAATTAAATCAAAAATATGTAAATTAATTTCTTGTAAAAAATGTTCTGTCGAAAAACCATGTTTGCTGGATATTAAATTCTATGTATTAAACTTATAACCATTTTTTTGTCGGTACATGATATCTGATGTGTGGTTATTAGATAACAATGCATCATTAGGGTATTTTAAAGAATTATTTAACTCTTTTTAGAACGTTGATTGAAGTCGGTTATATTTTTTTTGAAAAAGATTATTTTATTTTTATTTGTGCGTGACATTAAAGACCGTACAATTAAAAAATTAAAAAAAAAAAAAAAAAAAAAAAAAAAAAGACTTGGCAAAATGCCAGGATACCTCATTATGCTTAGAAATAGCTATCTATGTCTTGTATATTAAGTTAATGTTTACAACTAAGTAGCATTTTAAACATATTTCAAAATATGAAATTTATTTTTAAAAACATTTACTTTTTTATCAGTGAAATTGAGCTTATTTTTTCTGATTTGTCTAAATTTGTGGCAAAAGTAAAACTTTTTTATTCTTTTTAAGAGCTTTTTTTTTTTTTTTTAATTTTAAGAGGATAATCAATATCCAAACTTTCAAACAATTTAAACACAAAGGATGTGTATTGTTTTAAAACATTTTATCATGTCATAGAATCGTTATATGTTTACAGATAAAATCGAGTTTAAAAAAGTAATTAGCAAAAACTCATCAATTGTTGTTATAAAATAGCCTAAAAATATTGCTGTTTGGAGAATTTATTTGCATGTTTAGAAAATTGTAAAATAATGATTTTCAATATCGGGCTCTCCCTTCTTCCCAGGGCGCGAAATTGGATTATTAAAGGGAAATCCCAGATTTGATTTTTGATTAATGCTTTATTACTTTATTTTTTGTCATTTTTTAATCCTAAAAGTAACGTTGTACACTAAAAACAAAAGTAATATTGCAGAGTGGGGCAGCCAAGGGAGGGGTTTGGGGATTGAAATTCCTCCAGAGCTAAGATCGCTAAGATATCTACATTATAAAGTCCAAACGTATTTGTGAGGCCAAACGTATCTGTGCGTAACGCATTACATCATTTTGCGAATGGCAGCACTTTCCCTTGCAATTCCGGTTTTGCAGTTTCCGCTACTGCAAATTTTACACTTCTAAACATCGCGCATTTTTATTTTTTACACCGTCTCGTATAGAGGAAAAAAAAATTACTTTTAAATGCAATTTGTTTGCAAGTTGTATCTCAATTTATTTTTGAAATATTAATTTTTTTTATAGTTTTTAGTACCAATTTTGTAATTGTGGCAACAGAATCATTTCATTTTCTCTTAAAATTAAAAATAAAAATAAAAATTAAAATGCGCAACACTTTCCCATGCAATTTCGATTTTGCAATTTTCGGTACTGCAAATTTTACATTTTTAAACTTCGTGCATTTTAAATTTTTACACTGCCGTATAGAGAAAAAAAAATGTACTTTTAAATGCAATTTGGTTCAAAGCTGTATCTCAACTTATTTTTGAGATATTATTTTTTTTTATATATAATTTTTAGTACCAATTTTGTAAGTGTGGCAACAGAATCACTCCATTTTCTCTTAAAATTAAAAAAAAAAAAAAAAAAAAAATTTAAAATGCGTATAACGAATTTAAAATACTAAAAAAAATCGTTTGGGAATTCCGGTGTCAGTCGATAATTTCTCATTTTAGTACAAATTTTGATCGTGCCGGAAAGGGTTAAATGAAGCATGACCAATCTAACTACGGAGATAAATGCATTATGATTTGATTCCTTAAAAATAGTGATTCAATTAACAGCTATTCAAATAACCGACAAACACCTTTACCTGAAACTCAAAATCCCTCCTAGAACCGAATTCTGGCTGCGCCACTGATATTGCAGATTTTTTAAATAAAATGACGAAACACATTTCTTATGCAAATTTTCTAAAGATTCTCCTACAAAAGTTCAATCACAAATCACCCGAAATAGCTGTTTGTATAAGGAAGGTTTGACAATATTTGGACACCATTCTTTTATTCGTGAATATACCACTTAAAGTTACATCTAAAACTGTTTGTTTTGAACAAATTCAATATGGAAAATGTTAATTATCAATGTAAATTATCAAATGTAAATTATCAATTTTACAAAATTAATAAATTTCCAAATTATCATAACAAAAATTAGATTAGATAGATTAAAAAAAAAAAAAAACTTTTGTGTAAGCTTTACACAGAATTTATAAATACACATTATATACATTATATTCGTGCTTTCGTTATCTCGAGTTGTAAAAGTTTAAATTTATAGGACACTTTTATTCAATTTTTTATAAAATTTGTGGCGAGGGAGGGGAAGAATTAAAAAAATAAAATAAAAAAGGAACGAATAATTTTGATGTTATACTGTTTGACAGACTAGAAAATTAGAATCCGAGGTATAAAATGAAGAGCAAAGAAATATCAAAGGACCAAAATGGCTGGTGATAGAAATGTCACGGTACCGAATTATCTCGAGACCGAAACAGCGGGACCGAAATGTCGTGTACCCAGGTAAAGCTGCTTGCACAAAAGGTTTTTTCTCGATTTTTATATTTTCTTCCTATTTAAATTTACTTGAGGTAGTGTATACACATTTATTTTCTTATGAACTGTGAAAACTTACGCTGTTCATATTCGAGAAAGACATTTCAAATTACCACTAAATGCCAAAGTAAATTTAAATTTCCTAAAAAAAAAAAAATTTAAATAAATATTTGCAAATAGATGATAATATATAATTTTATAAAATGCTTATCAACCAAACTAAAACGTCTACAATATTACTTTAACGTTCAATTTAATGATCATATTTATAAAAAAAAAATGCTCAAACGACCAAACTAAAATAATATTCTTTTTTTGATATGAATGTTCTAAAATTCTTCCTAAAATAAAATAAAACTTCTGCTTCAATCCTGACATTTTTGTCATAGAATGTCAAAAAATATTCAGAGAGATAATCCAAACACAAAAATACTTTTCAGTTGTGTTCAGCAATATTAAAAGGAGGTGTTAAAAGTTGATTTATTTGTTATTTGATCTTCTTCTAACTGCCGCTTATAACCTTGACTGGCAACTTTATTTTCGGTTTTTGTTTCTGCCGTTCATTTTTCGATTCTGTTTCGGCTTCACGTTTTCGCGTTCGTTTGAAATATACGCATTACAACAGCTGTAGATATAGTGTTTTTCTTAGTTTCATTTGCGAAAGAAAAATATAGTTGACAATCTTTTAAGTGGTTGATAAATTTAAAATTTTTGTTGCGATAACATTCTGAATTCTATAAAAGAACAACTGTCTATGTAAAACTTGATTCTCAATTTACAAGGTATAGATTGATTTAGTTTGATTTTGCATAATTTAGAAAAATGATTGCATGATTCAATTCCAAATTTTGCACAAAAGAAAAAAAAATTAAATATGAAAATTAAGAATACTTTTAAAATCGACAAATATTTTCTTTTATTAACTCATAACCCCCCTCCTACCCCATAAAATAACTGTTAAGAATGGATTATGAAACACTCTACAACACATTCAAAATTCTATAATAAAATTTCAGAGTTTTCACAAGGTCTAAATAATAAATTTGTAAAAGAGGTGGCACACTTGAAAACAGAATTTCATCCATTCACATCAAAAGTAAACTTAATTAAAAAAAAAAAAAAAAAAAAAAAACTTAGAAAATATTAAAAAATATGTATGCAAATAGATGACAATGCATAGTTTTATAAAATGTTTTTCTACCAAATTAAAACTTTTACGGTAGTCCTTTAATTCTTAATTTAATGATCACATATTAAACGCTCAAACGACCAAAACAAAACTTTACAGTATTCTTTTTGATATAAATGTTCTAAAATTCTTCTTAGAAAAATAAAAAACTTCCGTTTCAATCCAGACATTTTTGTGAAATTTAGAATGTCAAAAAATATGCAGAGAGATAAACCAAACACAAAAATACTTTACAACTGTGTTCAACAATATTAAAAGGAGGTGTTAAAAGTTGATTTATTTGTTATTTGATCTTCTTCTAATTGCCGCTCATAACCTTGACTGGCAACTTTATTTTCGGTTTTTGTTTCTGCCGTTCATTTTTCGATTCTGTTTCGGCTTCATATTAAATCAATTACGTTATCGCGTTCGCTTGAAATATATGCATTCCACAGCTGTTCATAGAGTGGTTTCCTTAGTTTCATTTGCGAGAGAAAAATATAGTTGACAATCTTTTAAGTGGTTGATGAATTTAAATTTTTGTTGCGATAACTTTTTGAATTCTATAAAAGAAACAACTGCCTGTGAAAACTTGATTCTCGATTTTACAGATCGAACAAGATGCAGATTGATTTAATTTGATTTTCTATAATTTCCGGAAAAATTACTGCGTTATTCAATTCCAAATTTTGCATTATATATAAAACAAATATTTAAAATAGGAATATTAAGAACAGGGCTGCGAAGTCGGAGTCGGAGTCGTGGAGTCAGGCCCATTTTTGAATAAAAGAGTCAGAGTCGAAAAAAAAAACAAGCCGACTCCGACTCCGACTTTTTTGTTAGACAGTTTGAAGTAAAATTAAACAAACAAAGGGTCTGTCCAGACTTTTTTCCACCGGGCCCTGTTTTTGTGAAATTTTGAATTTTTTTCTTATACAGGGTGATTATAATTAAAGTCCGAGTTTCAAAACGCTCTAAAAAGCGAACCACTCGTTAGAATGGCGTCAAATTTTAACAGCGTATTATTGAAGAAGGGGGAAAGAATATGAACCAAAAAAAAAAGCTCCAAATTTGAATGACAGATGGCGTTGTAAGCGTCAGTATATGTAAATTAAAATACCTGGCATGCGCACGACAATTTCAGGTGTTATAAAAGCGTTGGGTAAACGGCGTTTCCTCATTTCGTTTCTCAGACGTTGGCCATGAGCAGGGTTCGGTGATATATATCAATGGATATATATCATGATATATATCATGATATATATCCGATATTTATTTTCAAAATATCAAGCTTTTTGATATTTTCGATATTTTCATATTTGATATTTATTTTCAAAATATCATGATTCTTGATATTTTCATATATTTAATTTTTATTTTCAAAATATTTTTAGTCAACAAAAGTCTAAATGAGCTCTTCAATTGTTATTAAAAATTAACCCATCTGTAAATAACCAGGGGTGCAGAAAATGTTTTAACACCCAAAATTTCCCCCAATCCATATAAAAATTTCCCCAAACTTTTACGATATGTTATAGGCTTACATAAATTCTGTATCACTTTAGGTATGGAATTTTTTTCCCAAAATTTCTCAACATATGTGCAAATATATAAGATACATATTATTCTAAGATCAATTTTGTACAGGCCACCATACACGGACCTATTTGTAATGAAAAATTTTCTGTCTTGGTTGATTATGTAAATTCATCATTAAAATCTAAATCAATTGTATATTTCTGTGCGAAATTTCCCCAACTGACTAAAATTTCCCTCGCTCCTAGATCGCTGGATCGGACATATTCTGCACCCCTGTAAATAACTAAAATATTAAAAACATGCTTACAAAATATCCCTCACCTCCAAAAACTATTTTTAGATTGCACCTGCTAGAATTGGAAAAAGGGGTGATGATTGGCTAATCTGAATTGCTCAATAGTCAATCAGGCAGTGTAATGTGTAGGCATAGAATAGACATGTTTTAAGAACACAATTTTACATATGTTGCAAGTCTTTGCTGTGCTGTCATTATTTTGTTCTTGTTGATATTATATTTAAATGATATAAAGCTTAAAAATTTTATTAAAGTTTTTATTGCAATCACTATGCCAAGAATAAAAGATCCTATATGGAATCATTTCACATGTAAAATTAAAGAAGGAAATAGTGGCAAATGGGCCATATGTAAGATGTGTGATAAAGAAATGCAAGGAATTCCAAAAAGGATGGAGAAGCATTATGAATTGTGTTCTTCTGCTCAGATTGATAATACAGGTAATTACACATTTTTCTGTTTTATATTTTAATATTTTCTTTAAAATATGGTTATTCAATCTTTAAGGCTGCCAACAGTTACACATTTTAGAGTTAACTTTACATCTCTACATTAAAAATACGGATAAGATTTTATTACACATTACTCTCATTACCAATTTTAGATTATATTTTTGAATTCTTATATCACAATTTAAATGCTCTAAAAGTTAAGACTTTTTTTTTTTTTTAAATACATAAGATTTCTATTAAGTTTTATTATGACTTAAAATGGTTTAGTATCATGAAATATTAAAAAAATATATACAGTAGACTCCCTCAAATCCGCACAGCTTGGGACCAGAGGTTTTGTGGATTTTAGAATTTTGCGGATTTCTGGTCATTGCTTTGTTTACATTTTTACTTTCTTCTATCTTCAATAGAAGAAAGTATTGTAATCGAAATTTTTTTCGACTTCCGGTTTTCGACTGATT
Organism: Maratus speculifer; assembly: GCA_964019185.1. Taxonomy (NCBI): domain Eukaryota; kingdom Metazoa; phylum Arthropoda; class Arachnida; order Araneae; family Salticidae; genus Maratus; species Maratus speculifer. Next base: position 10,907,097 of record OZ025300.1, on the reverse strand, counting down.
TACACGTTTTAGGGGTCAGAGATTCCAAAAAACATGTTTTTACAAAATGTCTGTCTGTCCGTGTGTCTCTGTGTGTGTGTGTGTGTATGTCTGTGTGTATGTCGCCATTCTACCATCAAAAAGTGTATGAAGTTATGGATAGAATTGAACCAAATTTTTTGTAAATGTTTTTGGCTGTGGCAAGCAGATCCTCCTTCACTTTTGAAATATTTCGCCGGAAGGGGGCGCTGCAATCACGATTTTTGTGCCATTTTCAATATTGTACCGAGCAAAAGTATATGAAGTTATGCATCGAATTGAACGAGATTTTTTGTGTATGTGTATGACTATGGCTAGTTGGTCTCCCCTGAATTTGAAAATAATCCGGAAAGAAGGAGGCGCTGCAATCACGAATTTTGTGCCATTTTCAATATTGTACCGATCAAAAGTATATGAAGTTATGCACCGAATTTAACCAACTTTTTTGTGTAAGTGTATGACTATGGCTAGTTGGTCCTCCCTGAATTTGAAAAAAATCCGTCGGAAGGGGGTGCTACAATCGCGTTTTTTGTGCCATTTTCAATATTGTACCGACCAAAAGTACATGAAGTTATGCATCGAATTGAACGAAATTTTTTGTGTAAGTGTATGTTTAGGGCTAGTTGGATCGCCCTGAATATGAAAAAAATCCGCCGGAAGGAGGCGCTGCAATAGCGAATTTTATGCCATTTTCAATATTGCACCACATAAAAGTGTATGAAGTTAGTTCTAGAACTGAAGTAAATTTTTTGTATATAATTATTTCTTGGTAAGGCAAGTAGGTCCTCCCTGAATTTGAAAAAAAAAATCTGCCTATCATTCTATTGTCCATCGGCTCGTGCAGACGTAAATTCGTTTTTACTCCGATTAATTGATTGAAGCAGAAATTTAAGATGAAAATCAAAGTTGGTATGGTATTGAATTAAAATTATTAAAGCATTAAAATGAGTAATTATTTTTTTTAATATTAAAATGTACGTATGAGATAGAAGAAAGTTTTGGGATTGGCACATCCAACTAGTTTAAAAAGTAATTTGAATGTAATTAATAATGAAATCAAAAGTATAATGAATGCTTACTATATGCTAAAATACTAAAATAAGTAATAAACTAAAATAATAAAAATTTAGATAGTTTTTGAAATGATAAAAGTACTAAAAGCAAAGGTCAAATTAATGAGGAGTAATGTACAATTAAATATTCATTATAAAGATGAAACATGTTTTTCCTAAATTATTCAATAAAAACTTGCCTCATAAATGTACATTACTAATTTACATCAAGATCATAAAATAATGAAGTTTTATTTCAGGTTTAGCCAGACTTAACAACTAAAAAAGCTTGATTAATACATAAATATATTTGGTAATATTGTGATTAGAAATGATATCAGCAATATATTTATTTTTTCAGAAATAAATTATTCTTTCTTTATGAAAAAACATGAATTCAATAACCTTAAAAAAAATTACAAATTAAAAAATATATAGAATTGATAAAAATCTAAAAAAGTCAAATTTTGCACCTACATCTGAATTGAATGTTTCATTGTTTACATCCGTAAAATATGTGCGGATTTTAGAGAGTTGTGGATTTTAGGAGTGTGGATTTAAGGGAGTCTACTGTATATCTAATTGATATTTTGACCAAACTTTTATCTTGTAATGTGATAATGTTGAATAAAAAATGCACACAATTCTTCAATTCAATTTTAAACTTCAAATGCTTTTTCATAAACAAGATAATATTAAAATAACTAAATATATTTTTATTTGTAAAATTTCTTTTTGTGCTTAGTAAAATTTTAATATTTATTCTATTTTTAAAAAGACTTTGCTGCGTTAAAAAGTTTTAATATTAACAAGAGATTTATTAATTTGTTTAGAATGTTTTCATATGTTTTTAGTAATACACTTACATATGCTACTTTGAAATTATAGATTAGAACTTATTGGCAGTCCTGAATTTTATATTTCTTAAATATTAAATATTTCATTCCACAGTTCATTCTGATGCATTTTTTTTTCTTATAACAGATGATGATGATCCTAAAAGAAGTGTTGATTTAGACAATTGTATCTTATCAGAACAACCATGCAAGAAACAGAAAAAAGCTTCTGCAGCAACAAGATACAAAACAACAACAGTTTCATTGTCTTAAGATTCTGATGTGGTTTGCACTTCAATAGTATATGCTCAAGCTATTGATGAACAAATTGCGCGTTACTTTTTTGCTACAAATACACCATTTAATCATGTTATTCATCCTGAATTTATAAAACTTTGTAGTTTGCTTCGACCTGGCTATACGCCTCCTTCGGAAAGAAGATTAGCAGGGGAACTTTTGGATGATTTACACAAAAAAGTAGTTGAAGAATCAAAGGAAATTCTCTCTGGAGAAACTGTAACTATGAGTCTTGATGGCTGGAGTAATATCCACAACGAGTCACTTATTTGCACCTCAGTGATCACAACATCTGGTGATACTTTCCTAACTTCGACTATAGATTCATCAGAACATTCACATACTGCAGAATATTTATGTGATGTGGCAAAACAATCTATCTTGGATTGTAAAGAAAAATTTGCTGTAGATGCTTGCAGTTTTGTTACAGATAATACTGGAAATGTTAAAAAAATGAGAGAAGAGCTTGCTAAGTCTGAAGATTTTGATATTATTTACTATGGTTGTTCTGCTCACATATTAAATCTTCTTGCCAAAGACATAGAATTTCCAAATATAAGTAAAAATGTCATCAAGATAATTAAATATTTTAAATATACTCATTTGCCAACTGCTTGGTATAAGAAAAATGGTGGAAAACTGCTAGTAATACCTCAAGCTGTAAGGTGGAACACAATGTTCGATACACTGAAGTCTTTTTTAGATAACAGAGGAAAACTGGTGCAAGTCTGTCAGGATCACAAACTTGAAATTGATAAAGAAATTTTCAATTTAGTGAATGATGTCAACTTAATGGTTAATTGCACAGATTACATAAATATTTTAACACCTATTGCAGATGCATTAGATGAAATGCAAAAAGATGACACTAAGATTGCACAATGTGTAGAAATTTGGTGCAAATTAAAGGAACAATTGGAAACATCTGGAAAGGATATCAAGAAAAAATTATTAGCAAGAGAAGAAATGGCATTGTCACCAGCACATTTAGCTGCTAATATGTTGGACCACAGATACTGTGGGAAAAAATTAACTGAAGATCAAAAGCATAGTGCTTTTAATTTCTTGCGTTCAGTAGACAAAGAACTTTTGCCCCTGGCAATGACATTTTTAGCAAAGAAATCTCCTTTTCCAAGTTTTATGTTTGAAACTGAATATATAAAGGTTGAACCAATAATTTGGTGGGACAATATTAAATTGGAGCAGCCCATAAAAGAAAAAATGTCCAACTTAACTAATCAGTTGTTTACAGCTTCTCCTTCAACAGCTGGATTAGAAAGAATCTTTTCCAGTTTCGGTTTAGTTCAGTCTAAACTCCGGAATAGGTTAGGGAATGAAAAAGCTGACAAGCTTACATTCATGTTTAAATTCTTCAATAGAAAAAAATAATTTATTTTTTATTTATTATTATTATTATTATTATTTTGTATCTTGAAACTTGTTCTTTAAAAATAAATTTTTTTAAAACTTGAAACTGAATTCTGTATTTTGTGTTTTGATGAGTGAAAAGGTAATTTGTTGAACATCACAAAAAATTGTTTGTCTTCATTTATTTAATCATCAAATTTACAAAGGAAAAAAAAAAAAGATTTAGAATATTGGTTTATGTTTTCATGTTAACTGTAAAATGATTAAAATTTTAATTTATATTAAATCAAAAAATATTTGTAATCAATAAGCTGAAAATTTTGAAAATATCGGATATATATCGAAAATATCAGATATATATCAAAATATCGGATATTTTCGATATTTTCGAAAATATCATGATATTTACGAACCCTGGCCATGAGTGTCTCAATGAAGGATCGTGCTCTGCTTGTAAAGCTTTATTACAAGAACGGTGATTCTGCACCAGTGGCTCTGCAGAAGTTCAGGACTCTCAAGGGTATGAAAAAAGGCGCTGGACCGATGACTGTCAGAGGTCTGGTGAAAATGATGCAAAAATTCGAAAATACAGGTTCGTTTGATGTGCAGTCTGGTAGAGGAAGGAAAAGATGTGATTCGGCGGTAGTTGAAGAAGTGGCCACAGCAGTTCAGGAAGAGTCTAGCGGTGGTGAGCAACCATGCAGTGCACGGAGAATTGCCCGAACATTGAACAGGCCTGTGAGCACGGTACATAACATTCTACGAAACATCCTGCAATGCTATCCGTATAAAATTTGCCATGTGCAGGAGTTGTTCCCTTCTGACCTGCCAGCAAGAGAGCGTTTTGATTTGGAATTTATCGCTCGCATGGAAGTGGACAATGATTGGCCGTGGAAAATTCTGTGGACAGACGAAGCCCATTTCCACCTGACGGGATATGTCAATACACAGAATTACCGAATATGGGCAACAGAAAATCCACTCGCAACGAACCCAGTACCACTTCATCCTGCAAAGGTCATTGTGTGGTGCGTATTTACGGCATCATTTATCATAGAGCCGTATTTTTTCGAAGAGACGGGTGCTTTAGGTCCTGTTACCGTTACCGTCAATGGTCAGCGCTATGAGTCTCTTTTGTGTAATGACGTCATTCCAGCTCTGCAACAGCGTGAATGTTTGGATAGTATCATTTTTATGCAAGATGGCGCTCCTCCGCACATTGCAAATCGAGTGAAGCAGTTGTTGAGGCGGGATTTCGGAAATGCTAGAATTATCAGTCGTCATTTCCCTACAGCCTGGCCGGTCCGATCACCTGATCTTAATCCGCGTGATTTCTGGCTGTGGGGTTATCTGAAAGATATTGTGTTCAGTACTCCGATTGCCAACGTAGCTGAATTAAAGACACGCATTGCGCAACACATTCTGAACTTGACCCCGGATACACTTCGATCGGTTGTGGAACATGCTGTTTCCCGATTTAATCTTGTTGCCCACAACGGCGGACAGCATATTGAACATGTTTTGCGCCAGTCTCGCCAAACTTAAAAACCGATTGGATGGATGCTTTTTATGCGGTTTTTGGCCTCGGGACAATTAAAAACCGGTTAGATGGATGCTTTTTATGCGGTTTTTGGCCTCAGGACAATTAAAAACCGGTTAGATGGATGCTTTTTTATGCGATTTTTGGCCTCAGGACAGTTAAAAACCGGTTAGATGGATGCTTTTTATGCGGTTTTTGGCCTCAGGACAGTTAAAAATCGGTTAGATGGATGCTTTTTAAGCGGTTTTTGGCCTCAGGACAGTTAAAAATCGGTTAGATGGATGCTTTTTAAGCGGTTTTTGGCCTCAGGACAATTAAAAACCAATTGGAGGGATGCTTTTTATGCGGTTTTTGGCCTCAGGACAATTAAAAACCAATTGGAGGGATGCTTTTTATGCGGTTTTTGGCCTCAGGACAATTAAAAACCGATTTTTCCCATCCGATGTGGAACGACCTTGCCGTGGTAGACGGGCTTACGTAACTAACAGTATCACATGCGTACAGTCATGCACACTGAACAATACAGTTGGTTTATATCGTGTAACTTACGCCTTAGCCGTTGTTTTACGATTTGTCCTTTGTAGTCGAAATTCTGACGATTACAGCGCCATCTGTCGCTAAAATTTGGAACTTTTTTTTGGTTCATGTTCTTTCCCCCTTCTTCAATAATACGCTGTTAAATTTTGACGCCATTCTAACGAGTGGTTCGCTTTTTAGAGCGTTTTGAAATTCGGACTTTAATTATAATCACCCTGTATTTGTGAAAATTCTAGTCAGAATTTTGTGAATTTTAAATTATCGATGTCTTCAAGTTCTATTTTTCATATATAAAAAGTTCATATATAAAAGTAATATGTTCTTTGATGAGTTCAACTGCTTATTTGCAAGCCAGATTTTATTATTAAATGATTAAATTTGTGAAAAGTTCAATTTTAAAGTGAAAAAAAATCCGTGAAAGGTCTATTTAAGAGACAAATAATTTTGTGAAGGGTCCTGTTTTGGGATAAAATGTTTTGTGAAAGGTCCTGTTTTGGGATAAAATGTTTTGTGAAGGGTCCTTTTTTGGGATAAAATGTTTTGTGAAGGGTCCTTTTTGGGGATAAAATGTTTTGTGAAGGATCCTGTTTGGAGATAAAAATTTTGTGAAGGGTCCTGTTTAAAGATAAATTATTTTGTGAAGGGTCTTTTAAAGAACCTAAAATTTTCCTAAACTTATCGCTGCCAATTACATGTCATTTTAAATCCATAAAATAAATTATTACTGTTATTTTTGAATTATATCGGGTTACCCAAGTTAAAAATTCACAATATACTGCTCGGTGTATTCAATAGATGAAAACTGTTTTTAATTAAAAACTGTAGTAGATCTCAAATTTTTTTCAATTATTGACATTTTCATTTTTTTTTTTTTTCCCTTTACATCGAAGTTTTTCTGTTCTGGAGCACATGAATTAACATAAAAAGTATAAAGATTTCCCCTTTTCAAGTCCATGGATTACGAAATAGTAAAATTTACGTTTTGTTTTCTTCTTTAGAATTCGATTGTTAGATTTTTTGGCTTCGTGAACGTAAAATTGAAAGATTAGCAAAAAATAAAATATTTTTTTCTCTCTTTTTTCTTTTAAAGCTCTAAATACTGAATAGATACCGAAATAGTGAAATTTTTACTTTATTTTTCTTACGTTGCCACAACATTAGTCAGTTTGGAGTCGGCCATTTTTTTCCACCGAGTCCGCAGCCCAAACAAGAGTACTTTTAAAATAGACCAATAAATATATATATATATATTAATTCATTAAAAAAGTAGTTAGTTTTTAATACTTTAAGAAAGCCACATTCATTCTTATTCAGACTGATAAATAAAGCAAAAGTATACACTGTAATGAGCATAGGTTAATTTTACATGGAAAAAATAAAACAAAAACAAGCCCTTCCGGTACAATCGGAAGAGTAGGTTGATTTCTTATCTTTTTTCTTCTTCTTAAATTAGATTCTGATACGATCAATACACTGTTCCAGTACGTATTAATTAAATATTGTAGGCGTTAGTGTGATGAGAAGTTTTGCATGGTTTTTGTTTTGTATATTCTTGCAAAGAAAGTATAAAAGCTACATACTTGATTAACGAACTCATCCAAGATACTGATAAGATGGATACACTTTCCTAATTAGGTCTGAATTGGCTCAATATTTCGTGCGTTGTCTTGATAACAAGATTTGCATTTATAATTTATATTTATGGATAGATACACATAAACGAAATTATTGCAATTAGGTCAACTTCCAAAGAAATTAACCGAATGCAAAACAATTTAAGAAAATGCACCAAAACACTAGTAAAAAGAACCCAGTTTTTTATGTGTATTTTTGATTGTTAAAGTTAAGAGATAGCTCGTAAAAAATACCCCCACGCCTCCATCCCTGTAACGTATACAGTTTTTTTACTATTCGCTATAGAATGGCTGTGTCTTTTTTGTAAAACAAACTTTTTTTTCTTGTTGTTTTCAGCATTATAAAATTCTTTTAAACACCAAAAAATTCAATTGACTAATAAATTTTAATATATTTTCGTATTTCGCTCCTATTGTATTTTTCTTTATTTTTAAATTTGAAAGTATGTAAAATCCTTAGATTAATACTAGAGTCTAAAAATTAACGAATAACACAAAACTGTTAATTTTTGAAAACAAATGCTAATCTTGAACACTCAAAAGAAAGTGATATAAACGGCATGTGTAGTAAGTAGATATTATCATAGCTGGTCGATGCGATGTTACATTGATAATAATAATCACAAGTGTCGTAAATAATCACAAGTGTCATAATCTCTATGGTAAATCAAAAAGTGACATCTTACATTCATAGCATTATTAAGAGCCACCAAAAAAATTCACCAAACGACTCACCAAAACAACTGCCGCGGCCCACCAGTGGGTCGCGACCCATATATTGGGAACCGCTGCAATAGAATAATCTTTTTTCTATAAAAGCGGTGGAGTTCTGGACAATGCAGCATAAGTTTCAAGTTTTTAACAGTGTAGATTGTTTAAATGTCAGTGGAATGAACATTCTCTTTTAGATGTAGGGACTTCTACGAAGAGAACTTTCGACATATAATTTTAAAAGATTATACATTATAATTAAATATTAAATTTATTTTATTTAAAATCTATTGAAAAACTTTTCTAAAAACTTAAATATATATGTGAATGAAAAGATTAGGAAATTTGCTATATTTCCTAAGAAATGTAGACATAATCCTTTCGGGACCGTAAAATGTATACCACTTCGTGAGAATGACCCATAAACACTTTTGAATTGTTAGAAAAGAACATCATGTAAATATCATATGCGAGATGAAAGAATGTAAAAGAATTTTATTATTTTTTTCTACTTAAGCCGGTTATTCTGCTTTATATGAATACACCTGTTAACATCATTATTAGTGCTGGATTGTTTTATACGTTTCCATGTCCACCGCAAACTAAAATCCGCCAAAAATGCGGCAGGTTTTCGCGTCTAATTACCGGTCGGTCAAGTACCTCACAACGTTCGTCTGCCCGAAATGTATGAAATATGTCCGCTGTAGCTCATATATAGCGTGACTTGAGGCGCTGGCTCGTGAACGAAAGGTTAGTGCCATTTAACCTGTTCGTCGAATGTTTACATTGGAATAAGCTTGCAGTCGAATTCTATATTTTCGTGTTTTAATTTTAGCCCCTTCACAATCTGCGCTTGTGCGATGAAAACCATAGAAATTCATTAATATATTTCTCGCTTTTACAGGTTAGGGTTAATAGTTCAGAAGTCAAATGCTTAAAAAATGTAAGATATTTTAGTGTTGCCAGAGCCTGGTTAGTATGTATTGCAGTGTTGCCGGGTCGAATGTCGCAAAGAACGTGACAAGGCGATAAAAAGAAAAAGAAAAAAAAAAGTGAAACGACGAATTTCTAAATTGGGGCTTAAAAATATAAAGAGATTTGTTACGCTAAATATTAAATGCAGTTGCGTCCCGATTATTAGACTTCCTCTTAACTGAATTTTCTAGTTATGGCAAAATAAAACAAGTTGGAAATTGACGTGATGCGTAGCAAATGAAGTGTATAATATAGAAGTTTTTAAAATATCAATATAGTTCAATTGCCATTTTTGAAGAAACTGTTTTAAAAAATACAAATAAATAAGTAAAATAAAATCTCGAAAATTAATTCAAAATATCAATTTTTGCGAGCTTATATGACATTCCCCAATAAATATGTATATTTATTTGTTGATAATTTCATCGCGCTGCGTTCTATATGCTGGGATTATTGTGAAATAAAATACATATAGACAATCTTGTTTTAATAGACTAGGGGGGGGCCCGCCCCCCTGCTCGCTATGCTCGCCAACCCCTCGCGTAATCGCTTCGCAATTCCAAATTATTGGCTACCCCTGCTTGCTGCGCTCGCCAATATCCCATGGTATGAATAAGCAGTTGCAGACCTTTCAAATGATGTGTCACACGACTGGTGTTGTAAGGAAATTAAAAATGTGCCCCGCTGGGGGGCAGAGGGGGAGGCGACACAAAAGACATCCATAATATGAATAAGCAGCTGCAGACCTCTCAAATGATATCACACGACTGGTGTTGTAAAGAAATTAAAAATGTGCCCCCCTGGGGGGCAGAGTGGGGGTGACACACAAGACATCCATAAAATGAATAAACAGTTACAGACCTTTCAAATGATGTGTCACACAATTGGTGTTGTAAAGAAATTACAAAATGCGCCCCCTCTGAGGGCAGAGGGGGGGTTACACACAAGCTATCCATAATATGAATAAGCAGTTGCAGACCTCTCAAATGATGTGTCACACAATTGGTGTTGTAAAGAAATTAAAAATGTGCCCCCCTGGGGGGCAGAGTGGGGGATGACACACAACACATCCATAATATGAATAAGCAGTTGCAGACCTTTCAAATGATGTGTCACACAACTGGTGTTGTAAAGAAATTAAAAATGTGTCCCCCCTGGGGAGCAGAATGGGGGATAACACACAAGACATCCTTTAAATGAATAAGCAGTTGCAAACCTCTCAAATGATGTATCAAACGACTGATGTTGTAAAGAAATTAAAAATTTGGCGAAATATTACAGTTATCGCCAAGTTGTCGTCACATTTGACAACTAATTTTGGTCGCCAAATTTGGCGATATATCGCCAAGTTGGCGACAAACTTGGCGATTGTTGGCGATGGTAACCTTTCCTCTCTTTATGGTAACCTATATGGCGATGCATAGACGGAACTTTTTCCTGATTGGTCTATTCGACTCATGGAAGGAGTGGACAACCCGGATTCGTTAGTTCCGGAAATCTTCCACATCAGCATCATTCCAGGAGTCATTCCTTTTAAGGCTAGTTTTTAGCACTTTCCAACAAAGTTGAAAAGTGCTTATGCATTCGGTTTGTCTGGCCGTCTGGCCGTCTCTCCGTCTGTCCGTCTGGCCGGATGGCCGTCTGGCCAGATGGCCGTCTGGCCGGATGGCCGTCTGTCCGTCTGTCCGCGCTCTAACTCCCGTAAATATACTCGGATTGCTATGAAATTTTTATACGTTATTGAGGTTTACCCTAGCACGAACCCTATTGAAAATGAAGTATCTACCATGATTAGTTTATCTACAGAGAGAATCAAAAGTTTCCCATTACATTACGGCCTATGGGGAAAAATCGTTAATATACTCGGATCGCCATGAAATTTTAGGACGTTATTGAGGTTTACCCTAGCACGAACCCTACTGAAAATGAAGTATCTACTATGATTAGTTTATCTACAGAGAGAATCAAAAGTTTCCCATTACATTATGGCCTATGGGGAAAAACCGTTAATATACTCGGATTGCCATGAAATTTTAGGACGTTATTGACGTTTAACCTAGCACAAGTCCTATCGAAAATGAAGTTTCCACCATGATTAGTTTATCTACAGGGCGAATCAAAAGTTTACTATTACATTACGGCCTATGGGGAAAAATCGCTTCAAAGGAATTTTAAAAATGTTATACCCTGTCAAACATATTAAAATATGCATTCTATAAAATATAAGGTGAAAATATAGCTATTATTCATTTACAGGGCCACACAAAATAATTCCATTAGATAACACTGGTCAACAGCTGTTTTGGTGCCGGGGTATTTTTAACTGATTTTATATGAATTTGATGTCCTGAATTCAAATATGGCATTAGTTTTTCTCTATCAGCTCAGTTTTTTAAGATTAACAACTTTTTGTGAAATATATGTTTCCTTATTTTAAGGTAAATCTATGTATTAACAAGTAAGAAAAATCATGCGTTAAGCATAGATTATGAAGCACTTTTCAACACTTAATGAAATCTTTAACAAAACTTTGTTATTTAGGGAAATAATAGTGTATAGCCAAATATACCCAAGTATGTATTCCAGTACATTAGAACGATTTTTCCCCATAGGCCGTAATGTAATAGGAAACTTTTGATTCGCCCTGTAGATAAACTAATCACGGTGGAAACTTCATTTTCGATAGGACTTGTGCTAGGTTAAACGTCAATAACGTCCTAAAATTTCATGGCAATCCGAGTATATTAACGGTTTTTCCCCATAGGCCATAATGTAATGGGAAACTTTTGATTCTCTCTGTAGATAAACTAATCATAGTAAATACTTCATTTTCAGTAGGGTTCGTGCTAGGGTAAACCTCAATAACGTCCTAAAATTTCATGGCGATCCGAGTATATTAACGATTTTTCCCCATAGGCCGTAATGTAATGGGAAACTTTTGATTCTCTCTGTAGATAAACTAATCATGGTAGATACTTCATTTTCAATAGGGTTCGTGCTAGGGTAAACCTCAATAACGTATAAAAATTTCATAGCAATCCGAGTATATTTACGGGAGTTAGAGCGCGGACAGACGGACAGACGGCCATCCGGCCAGACGGACAGACGGACAGACGGCCAGACAAACCGAATGCATAAGCACTTTTCAACTTTGTTGGAAAGTGCTAAAAAATGCATGTAAAAATAAAATAAATACAGGATTTTTATTTTTTATAATACACAAATGTTAGTTTTTAGCTCACAGGCTATCAGCCTGAGAGCTTATGTGCCCGCCCGTTCTGTATGTATGTGCGTATGTGCGTAACGCGATAACTCATGATAAAAATATCCGATCCTCTTAAAATTTTGTATGTAGGTATATCCTGACAAGGCGCTTCCCTGATTAGTTTTTGAAGTTCATTCGATATGTATAAGAGGGGGAACGGGGGGCTCATGTCCCCCGTTAGTTGATATAAATGGGATTTTCATGCAGAATTAAGTTTTCAAAATTTAGATTAGGATCATTCTGATGAGGCGATTCCGTGACTGTTATTAGGTGTTCATTGAATAAGTATAAATAGGGGGAACAAGGGTTCTAATCCCCCCCACCCGTTAGTTGATATAAATGGGATTTTCATGCAGAATTAAGTTTTCGTTCAAAATTTAGATTAGGATCATTCTGATGAGGCGATTCCGTGACTGTTATTAGGTGTTCATTGAATAAGTATAAATAGGGGGAACAGGGGTTCTAATGCCCCCCCCCCCGTTAGTTGATATAAATGGGATTTTCATGCAGAATTTTCAGATTTCGTTCAAAATTTAGATTAGGATCATTCTGATGAGGCGATTCCGTGACTGTTATTAGGTGTTCATTAAATAAGTATAAATAGGGGGAACAGGGGTTCTAATGCACCCCCCCCCCCGTTAGTTGATATAAATGAGATTTTCATGCAGAATTAAGTTTTCGTTCAAAATTTAGATTAGGATCATTCTGATGAGGCGATTCCGTGGCTGTTATTAGGTATTCATTGAATAAGTATAAATAGGGGGAACAGGGGTTCTAATGCCCCCCCCCCCCGTTAGTTGATATAAATGGGATTTTCATGCAGAATTAAGTTTTCGTTCAAAATTTAGATTAGGATCATTCTGATGAGGCGATTCCGAGACTGCTATTAGGTGTTCATTGAATAAGTATAAATAGGGGCAACAGGGGTTCTAATGCCTCCCCCCCCTCTTAATTTATATAAATAGGTTTTTCAAGCAGAATTTTCAGATTTCGTTCAAATCTCTGAATAGTTTTGGAAGTTTAATGGTTAAGTATAAAAGAGGGGGATAACTCCTTTTAAATTATATAAATGCTAAATGGGTTTTTATTAAGAATTATCTCATTTGCTCTGAATTTTGGATATAGATTTTTTATATGATAAAGCATGTCTTTGATAGTATAGGAGTTTCAATGATTAAGTATAAAAAAAGAGGAAAGGGGAGAGCTGTTTCCCCTTCTTAATTTTTTTTCGAACGGAATTAACCCTTGAAAATATAAGGCTTTAATGTACAATTAGTATTTGTAGCCTGTGAGCTCAATGCCATCAGTTTAACTGGGCAGTATTCTTTATTATTATTATGATATACACATATTCAAATAATAATTTTTTAATTATATTATACAAATATTTTTACTCATAAAAATAGACAAAAACGTCACTGATGATACTGATACTCATTGAATGTTTCGGAAGCTTCTTTTCCGTGACATTCTGGAATATATTTTAGAACAGTGTCTTTTTAAACTCAAACTGTAATTTGAAACCCTTTGCATTTCTCATCTTTTTTGGTAGCGGTCCTCCATAGTCTTAATACTGCGGTGAAATCTTCCGGGTTGTTTATCACTTGTGCCTTCTTTATTTTCAAAAAAATGCTCTAAGTGGCAATGTAAATAGTGCACTTTAATGCTTCTAGTACACCCAAGAGATTTAAAACTATTATGCTTTTCATTTACCAGTTCTACATAGATTTCTCCCTTGCATTTGCCCGGAAAGCCTCATTTTGTGAACTGCCACAAAAGAAGTCCAGGCTTTTTATTCAGCCTCATTCGTTGAATTTACGAAAGCAGGATCCTCAATCAGTTGTCTTATTTCTTGTCCGTTAAATATTCCTGCTTTAATATCTTCATAACTCAATTCGGGTGTTTTTACCTTATATATGCAAATCATGACCCGTTCTTATGGAGAATTTACACAAACTGCTTCATAGGTCAGAGCTTGATATGCAGTGCAGAAAGTATGATTTTCTTTCGCCCAACTAAAGTGTTATTAATGACATTCCTTTCTCCAACATCCATGTTTTCTTCCTTAGGACTCTCTTTTCTAGTGGGTGGAATCTAGTGGTGTGTTTTATCCCTGATATCCCAAAAATATAAAAACAATAGTATTTTGTGTAACTTCTTTGCTGTCCAAGGACAATCATCTGGAAAATATTTAGGAAGAACCAATTTTTCTAACAGTCCTCTAAATTCATGACAAAATACTAGATTGTTTTTTAAAGGGAAGAAGGGTAGTAGACAATTTTGTCTTGTGTGATAAAATGTAAGTTTGGCTCTTTGTTCTAATAATTTTTTGTCTTTTAATCTTGAAACCAACTAGTAATTCAGAAGCTTCTTTTAAAACATTGAAATCTCTTTTGAAATCATTTAAATCAACCTGGTTGAAAAATTTAGGCATTGATGACGTCTCCTCATAATCACTGTTATCTGCACAGCTATCTAAAAGATGATCAGAAGGACAATATTCATTCTCACTAAGCTCTGGTAGCTCATGAAACGTTGGGATCGGTAGTTCCTCTGAGTGAGGAAGTGGTGGTCTTGAAGACACTAAATCAGGATAAGTTTTCTTATTATAATTGTTTCGATTAATTCAAAAAGTATTCTAATGCTAGGTAGAAATAATAGTCATAGAAATGGTTTTGGAGTTCTCTCCAAACCATTGGTAAGCCGAATTTGAGACTTATTCTTTTCCGTCAGCTCACTGTCATAAATGTTCTCTACAAGTTTTACAGGCCTGTTGCGGTGCGCAGATTTTATCCTGATCACCAAATCTAACCCCAAAGTATCCAAGATAAGCTCTCTTTACAAAGTCAGTAACATATTTTCTGTGTTCTTTCAACTTTTATTCTCCGCATATGTAGAAAAACGTATCTGGATGATTTATACAACTTTTTCTACTTGAACTCATTTAAATTCCATTCTACAACGCAAACACAACAATCTACAACACTACGAGTTTTACGTTAAATTGATACGAATTCTACCTTAAACACAAATATCATGGAAGTTCAAAAACTTTAGAAAGTCAAAGAAAGCCAGTTTTGTTTCCATGGAGCGAACTCTGAAACTAACCTTATCTCTTGTAGGCTTTTACATTTTGGCTTTATGGATGAGTAGCGCGAAATCATAAGCATGCGCAGATCCCCAGTTTTGCTTGCACATTTGTTTTTTTCAAGATCTTGTGGTATTTCAACGTCCTTCTAATCGCCTTGAGCATCGTTACAGGGCAATGTATCATAAGGTCAGTTTAAGTGTTCAAGGTCACTTTAGTTCTAAAAAATCTTTAGTTCGCTTTGCATATCTAAAAAAGTAGAGCTGATAGAGAAAAACTGATTGCATATTTGGAATCAGCGTCTCAAAAATATCCAAAATCAGTTGTAAAATCTCAGGCACCAAAGAAATTTTTTTTTTTTTTTTTTTTTGTAGGCCTGTGTAATAGTAAAAGGGGGAATTGTGTGTGGCATATTTTAAATATATTAAGCTGTTTCATGTATAATAAAATTGATATATGTCACTGAAGCTTAATATAAATTATACGCTACTGTCTTGCATAATATGAAGTACATAGCATTTACAGGGCCATACAAAAGATTTCAAATAGTATATTCTTTCCGAAGTACCGTATATGTGTCCGATGATGGCTGATGGAGGGATGAAATGCATTTTAATTATGATATTCGCGTTTATATTTCGCTAAATATTTACACATTATATGGTGTGTATAAATGTTATAGTTCATATACAGGGCTACACAAAAGAGCTCACAAACGTTACTGAATATGAGCGTAAATTATTTAAACGTGGTTCTTAAATAGGCTATGCATTTTTACGCTGAGCTGCATTCAATTTACTGAGAAATGTTTGCAGAATATAGATAAAAGGATATACAGGTCCACGCAAAGAATTCGGTACATGGACGCCTATGAATGATGATTTATGAGAATGGGATTTCAGTTGTTTTAAAAGTGTTTTAGTATACAATAACTTTTAGCCTAATGCTGACGTGTAATAAAGGTATAATGTAAACTACAGGGCTGAACAAAAGTACTCAAGTATGTTTCCATCTAATAGTTGAATTGCTGAAAAAGAAATTTCAAGCTACTGGGTATTTTCTTGCTAAGCTAAATTTTCCCATTATATGAACTGACATATGAAATACAGGGCTGTTCTAATGTACTGGAATACATATTTGGGTATATTTGGCTATACACTATTATTTCTCTAAATAACAAAGTTTTGTTAAAGATTTCATTAAGTGTTGGAAAGTGCTTCATAATCTATGCTTAACGCATGATTTTTCTTACTTGTTTTTTACTATAGAAGGATTACTTTTATAGAATTGCCGGTTTCTAACAAAATTATTCCGAAACGGTGCATGGTATCATCTTCCCATACACGAGGGAGGGAGGATGTGAACTTCTTTTCCCTTTTTGCCTAAAAACAAAAGAGAAGTTTTCAGCCAGCAGGATATCCCAGAGAGCTTTTTTCTCACCCCCGAGGCCCTTGTAGGAAGACAACACAGATGTTCCGTTCACTCACCCGTTTTTGCTAAGAAAGGAAGAGCTCTCTAAACTCTACATCTTCTTTTGAAGAAAAACAGCTGAGCAGTCTTTTCGGTCGATAATATTCGATGTTGTTTCGATAAAACTGTTGAAATCGCAGCCATGTATGACATTATTTTCCAATGTATATGTACACATTGTAGAAAAAAAAAAAAAAAGAAAAAAAAAAAAAAGAAATCCCTCAAATTTACGGCAAAAATGTTGCCATAAAAATTGCACTAAAGTTAGATGTAATAGAAAAAATTAATCTGCAGTTTTTACGGCAAAAACTGCTGCCAACAGTTTTTGCCGAACTGTGAAACTTCCATTTATCGAAGTCTCATCGTTACCCTTGGGGCGCGCTGGTATACCTATGAAACAATTTTAATTCCTAAACGCCACATTGTCACCGGAATTTAAGTAAAAAAAAATCGGTTTATTGGATGCTCGAAATGCAGCTTTTTCTTATTTACAAAAAAAGATGTTTTCAAATTCCGGTGTCAGTCATTAATTTCAACACTTAAGCAATGAATTGGCTCTGCGCCGCAAAGGGTTAAGGAGTCTTACTTTTTACCTGGCGGTGTAATTTAATACACAAGTTAGATTTAATTTTTTTTTCAGTCCCTATAAAACATAAATGCATAAAAATTTTAATATAAACAACTTAATATCTCTTTTAATTAAAATATTTTGTTTAATATTCCATATTAAACAAAAACATAATTTGCAGAACAAATTAAAAAAACAAAATTTATTTCCTGCACTGTTTAAGCCCAAGAAGGGACAGATATTAAGATATTTTATTTAATTATTTCTGCATTTAGTATTAAATTTTTTTATCAAACAATTTTAATTATGTGAACATTAAAAAAATAAAAATGAAATTCAAACAATATGATACTTAAAACCCCTAAATCTTAGATTCCGTTCAAACGAAATCGAAATAAATCTTAGACTTTTTCTGAACATTTGCTTTTTAGATGTGCCTGTTCTTTTTATTTATACCTATCGTAAACATTATACAAAATCTTCAAAACAAGTTAAGTTTGGAAAAAAGTGTAAGATTTATTTCGATTTCGTTTGAACGGAATCTAAGATTTAGGAGTTTTAAGTATCATATTGTTTGAATTTCATTTTTATTTTTTTAATGTTCCCACAATTAAAATTATTTGATAAAAAAAAATTAATACTAAATGTAGAAATAATTAAATCAAATATCTTAATATCTGTCCCTTCTTGGGCTTAAATAGTGCAGGAAATAAATTTTGTTTTTTTAATTTGTTCTGCAAATTATGTTTTTGTTTAATATCTCATCTTTTTTTAATAACTACTGCATTCAGATGAGCTCATTTCAAAATTAACTGAGGGTATCATCATCAGGACTTCCTTTATGCGGTATCGTATCACAATTACTGATGTAATTTACCCAGGGCCATAGCTGGAAGTGAACTATAAAGGGGGTAGTGCGCTCAAGAGAACGTCTGAGGGGCTCATATTTCAAATATTAAAAAATAATTAAAAAATATATATGTGATTGGTATTTGAAAACGAAATTTTCGCCAAATTAGCGCGAGAAAAAAAGGTAAGTATTAGCCATCTATGCCAAAAGGTGACGCATTATGAATATTCCAAATGTGCTTAAATTTTACTAATTTATATAGATAGTGAATAAAAAGAGTTTTATAAAAATAGTAACTTAAAGTATAAAAAAACAGCAATTTTTCAACAGAAACTCTTTGCGATATTTTAAAAATTAAATCGTGTAGTGTTTTATCATGCTAAAATAATCGGAATAATGAATTTAATACAACTACGGTACTACTTGGTTATCCCGTCAACCAATTTTGCCAAATTATATAAATCGCCAAACTAATAGCCAAATTATACATATTGGCATTTTTTTAATAACAAAAGAAAAAATAAATGAGTAAAATATTAATAAAAATACTAATAAAAAGTGGAAATAAAAATCACTTAATGACATTTTAAACACGTGAATCGTACTGAATGTCATTGAATGTGACATTCACGATCATCCATTATTGGCATTTAATCTTATAGTTTGGCGATTCGACGGGATGACCAAGCAGTACCATTGATTCAAAATTGATTTTATCCAATGATTAATTATTTGTAAAATTACAAATTTAGGCACGATTTAAAAAAACTTCAAATCGGGAAAAATATACATTTGTAAACATTATTGTTTATATTTGTTTACATTGGATTTGAATATTTAGGTTGATAGCATTGGCGAATTTATTGCAGTGCCGAAAAGTCTTACACCAAGTTGTTGATAATTCTGCGGTTTAGCTTTAAAAAATTGCTATGTTTGAAGTCCTAGTTCTGCAGATTTACCAGTTTCATTACATACAAAGGATGAAATACTATTATTCTCAAGTACTATTATTTTTGAAAACTTTTATTCACCTAAATTTATTTTGATTTTCTTCGAACATATCAGGCGAAGAAATTTTTTTAAATGTGGTATAAGTACGAAACCCCGGCGCAAATATCATATACCCACTGGGTTTGGTGCGATTTTTTCTGATGCCAATGTATCAAAAAATTCGCTTTCGAATACCAGTTAGATATATATTTTTAAGTTATTTTCTATTATTTTGTAGAGACAATAGGTAGAAAAAAAATTAATTTACTTATTTTCTATAATTCTTCAGTTAGAAGCTTCTTGATCAATTTTTGAAAATGTCCTTTTATTATAAAAATCATGCTTCATGATGCTTTCTGTTGATGATTATTGTCTTCGTACCAAATGTTTGCAACGCTCCGTTTCATTTCTAATATGACGTAGTAAATATACCATTTTTAATTCATACAAAATTAAAAAAAATCACTTATCACGTAAAAGTAATTAATTGCTATAGGAAATATGTCCATTGACCTCTTATATTTTTTTTGATTGGAGGAAATTATTTTTTAAACAATTAGATCCTTTGAAGAAAATTTGTGGCAGCGCGTACAAAATGTGGGAAAATGTCTAGTAAATAACTCGTTCAATGTTAAATTCTGTATTAAAATAACATTACGGAGTCACACTGGAAATAAATAAAGCATAGCACTGCCGTGCTATGCTTTAATTGATTTTTTTTTTTTTTTTTTTTTTTTTTTTTGTGCTTAATTTTGATGATAAATTTAAAATTGTTTTTAGACTTGCATCTTCTGCGCGCAAGACTGCATCAAAACTATTGGTTCAAGAGCCCCCAATGATATATAAAATGATGTAAAACAGTGTATCATGAAGCAATATATATATATATTATAAGCAATATATCTATATTATAAAGGCCAAACCTATCTGTGCGTAACGCGTACGTCATTTTGCGAATGGCAACACTTTCCCATGCAATTCGGTTTTGCAATTTTTGTTACAGCAATTTTTATACATCTAAACATCACACATTCCTAATTTTTACATCGGGGCGTATAGAGAAAACTAGTCGTTGGGGGCCACCGTAATACTTACCCATCATGGATATGTATATGAAAATAAAACATGTGAAGACTATTTATACAATGCATTGCAATTCATAAACAAAATTTAAATATTGTTAATATACATAGTAATGCTCTATTAAAAAACTGCTGATTACCGATATCGACAAATTATATAAAACGCCAAACTACTCAAGTAGTACTGAATTGCGTAAAAGAAACATCCTTATAACTCCAAAAATAATAACTTTATGAACTAACAATTAACTGCATCGGATTAAGCGTCTTATTTCCAATTAAAATATATCTCTGAATTGAAATTTGAATGAAATACAGGGTCATGAAAAATCGAAGAATGTGGAAAACAAGATTACAAATATCTCGGCAACTAATAATCCGATTGACTTCGTTCTATATGCAAAATGTGTGTTATTTTATTTCCTTTTACGTCCATTCCTTAAAACAAAAAAATTCGAAAATTTTTATATACCTTTCATCAGAACGAATTTTTCGAGAGTCCGAAAAAAATAGTTCCGGATAATCGAGGTTGCTGATATTAAATAGGGTTCGTCCCATTCTTACATACTAACTACATACAAAATTTCAAGTCTCTATCTCAATTCGTTCGGGAGATAGAGCGTTTACAGACAGACAGACAGACGGACGGACGGCAAATTTTTTTTTGTAAAAATATATTTTTCGGAATCTCCACTATCTAAAACGTGTAAATCCGTCAAAAAAATTTTTTCGATTTCCAAAACGATTGCAAGACTTACCCTATACTACGTATGATGGGTAAGTAAAATGTACTTTTAAATGCAATTTGTTTGAAAGCAGTATCTCGATTTATTTTTGAGATATTAATTTTTTTATAGTTTTTATGTGAATTTTCTAATTGTGGCAACAGAAATGCGCTCTTTCTTTTAAAATTGGGGGAAAAAATGAAATAAAAATTTCGTATGTAAATTTTGAGAAGATGAAAATGATGACGGGTTTAGATTTCACGTGAAATTTTATGATCGTGTCAATTTGAGTGTTTTTTTTTTTTTTTTTTTTTTTTTTTTTTTTTTTTTTTTTTTCATTTTACCAAGCAACAGAGCCTCAATTGATAACTTCATCATAATAAATTATCTTTATCGTGTTTTACACTTATTACATATGCGATTAAAGTTTAATTTTAATAATTTGGACATCTGACTTTTATAGAAATGGCATTTTGTTAATTTTAGCTTAAAATATTATTTCTTTTAGAGTTAAACTGACCAATATAAGATGCATTTTTTACTGTAGTTAATTTTGTACGTTGTTTTAAATCAATGAAACAGTTCCTTCTAAAACATTTTCTTTCGTCGAATTTCAACGGGTTCCACCTCGTATATATAACAGAGAAGATGACATGCAATAATTTTACCCGCACTTTTATGAAAACAAAATCTGCGTGGAAGAATTTTCAATCAAGTTTTTTGTTTGTTTGCATGCATAAAATTCCCAACATTTTCACGAAAAATAGCATTTGCATACACAAACGGGGATTGTAAACACTTTCGTTGCCTTTATCTCCATATTTGTGTGACATTTGTTAAATTAGAAGAATGTCTTTTTTAAAAGAAAAAGAACAAAAATCGAATGATTAATTTTCAAAGAAAAATTTTGCACATAAAAAAATCACTGAATTCTCGATCTTATATCGATTTTAAAGAAACACAGCTGAAGATTCTTCGATTCTTATTTTGTTTTTATAAAGATAAAAATCTTGAAGTTTCAACCATGGAGAGCATTTTTCTTCTGTTTTATGCATTGTTATTTTAAAAGAAAGTCAATATTTTGTCTTTGCACTGATAAGAGAGACAAACATAAATCTGGGCTATTCGAGATATCTCATTCTTTTGTGACCTGATGTATATGTGTTTTTGATTTGTTAAAACATTTATAGGCAGTGTTGAATTCAGACACTTTTCTCCGGGAGGAACTTTTGTGGCTCCGGGGGGGGGGACACAATAGAGTTCCAGGGGGGACAATACATTTTTTTTTTTTTTACTATTGAAAACGCAAAATTTCAAAAATTCCGGAGGGGGGCCTTTGATAGCTCCGGGGGGGGGGAAATGTCCCACCCGGGCCAACCCCTGAATTCAACACGGCTTATAGGAGACGGGCATACAGACAATGACCTTATCGAGTTCACGGATGAAAATCTAGAATTAGTTATATCTTGAATCGCTTATTAAAACGCAATCGGTCTGTCAAATCATATCTTGATGGAAAATACCCCCAAACCCGATTTAAGCGATTGACTCCTAGATTTCCCATTATGTTTTCCTGCTCCCAATCCTCCTTGTTTTCATAGTTTTGGGTGCAGGAAAGCATAATGGTAAACCAACAAGCAAACCGTTAAATTCGAATTTCCAGGTGTTTCCCATCAAGATATGATTTGGCAGATCGATTGTATTTTAATATCCTAATTACCTAATCCTAGATTTTTATCCATGAACTCGACGAAGTGATCGTCTCCAGGTCTTGGTCTATAAGTAAATGTGAAGAAGTAGTTTTTACTTGCGCCTATGTAAGTGGATCTGTAAATCTGTTATAGCGAACTGCAATATGTCTCAACAATCTAATTTGCTTGGCTAATTCTAATATTTTAACCATCTATTTACGTTGTGTGATTTTTGAATTCAAAGATGGAACTTAATTTTGATCTAGGTACAGTCGGCACATGCAGGGCCAGACTAACAAGTTTCTGAGCCTAGGACACTTTCAATTTTTTGTGCCCCCTTATACTGGTTAATTTACGGACACTAGTTTTTCATGCATTATACACTTATTCGAAAAGTATCAATTTAAAAAAATTAAGTTTCCTGGAAAATTAAAAACAGTTCCATAAATAAAAATTAATTAAAAAATTCTATTGTCTATAGAAATGTGCTTTTAAACATACATTGAAATATATTTTTGTGATTTCATCATATTATATCTTGAATATCATATTTGTTTCCACAATTATAAATTCTATATTAGAAATTTAGATGAAAGAGAAAATATTTTGCGACCCTTAGAAATTTCGTACCCAGGGCACAGGCCCTGGGCGCCTGTGCGATAGTCAAGGCATGGGCATATGCCTAGGATCCTAAGATTTTGGGGGCTCTGAAGAAATTAGAGAGTTTTATTTCAAAATCTGCATTTTTTAAAAATTACTTAAAAAAAAAAAACTATAAAATTTTTAACAGATATCAATTTCAAGAAGCTTCAAACTTAGTAATTCATAATTATAGCTCAATCCATCAAATAGTTTTTGAGTTAGGCTTGAAAAAATATACCTGCATTGCAATCTTTTTGGCAACGATTAAAAATGAATTTAACAACACAGTTTTAAACTTTAACTCTTCGTGACGAGCGTCTTTTACTGAAATTTTGATCTTTTATCAACGGTTTTTTAAATCAAAAGTTTTCTCACTATTGACTCAAGAAAAAGCTCCCCTTAAATCTTATGATGAGTTATGAACAGCGTAAACATTTATTTTCCATTAAACTCCCTTTTAACTTACTATTTTTTAAAATTATATTTCATATTTTTCATTATTATGATTATGTACATTAAACTTTATTTTATCTTATTCTCGGATTACCCACTCATAAATTTTCAGCCCTTTTCTTTAAAAAAAGAAAAAAAAAATGCACATTTGTGCTAAGCTTACATTTATACTTATGACTCCTCTATGATGTGATAAACAGGTTCTCATATACATATACAGGGAGTGGAGTAACACTGTTACTGAGTATCCTATCAAAATATCACTTATTCAACTGTTAAAATAATTATAATTTATATAAAACACAAATAAATGTACTAAAATTACTTTCAGGTGCAAACTTATAATATAAATTTATTTAAAATACATTAAAACATCTTAAAGTACCTAAAATGCTTTCAACCATTCCACGGCCGTCATCAGCAGGGATTCAGATGATGTTATTATTTATATTTGCGCTTATTCGAGAATTGTCTAGAAGGAAATTATTGTAATTTAATTTTTAATTTTGAATAAGCGCAAACAAAAACAATAACATCATTTGAATCCCTACTGATGATGGCCGTGGAATGGTTGAAAATGTTTTAGGTATTTTAAATTAGTTTAAATAAATTTATATTATAAATTTGAACCTGAAAGTGATTTCAGTACATTTATTTGTGCTTTATATGAATTTTAATTATGTGACTCAAGGTGAATTTCAGTAGAATTTTAATTTTCATTTATTGTTCACCTGTTCTTATTAAATAAGGCAAAATTTGCAATAAAAAATTACTGGTGGGAATAATCAAGGATTCTGACCACTTTATGCAGCATGTATATGTGTGTCACTTGTCTTCAATTAGTTAAACCTACATAATTTTTATACTATTTGATCAACTGATTTGTTGTCTGAGGCTTAAATATAAAACTTTACGAAGATTCAAATATGATGTCAAAATTAGCTGTTAGTAATTAAAAGAATTGTCTTGTACACGACTACCTAGACGACGCACTAAGTAAAATGTAAGTATAGCATTAGACATCACTAATTGGCATCAAATCATTTTTATATATACGATGAAAGTTAGTAGGGGCAGTGGTGTGCATTTTCCCTCCAGGGCCTTCCTTTCATTCATTTAGTATACATGAAAATTAATAAACTATTTAGGGGATAGACAAGCCAATAAATTTATACTTATATCATTTATTTGTCTGTTTATTAGGGAGTAATTTCTAAAACTACCGGACCGATTTCAAAAATAACTGTGGCAAAATACTATTGACAGACTTGTACAAAACTAAAAATTTTCTGCGCACATAAATATTGAGTCAACAACTTTATGCAAATTAATTTAATTTTTAATGAAATTACGTGTTATATCATTCTATTATATAATTTTGACATGAACGAAATTCGCGTTTTTTATGCTCTCCATGGACGAAATTCGCGTTTTATACGCGATTCATGCTCGTAATTCGCATTTTTTGAGAAATCTATCGACAAAATTCGCGCTTTTTACGCAATTCATGGACGAAATTTGCGTTTTTTATGCGATTTATGGACGAAATTTGCGTTTTTTGCGCAATTCATGAGTGAAATTCAGGTTTTTTGCGAAGTTTTTGGACGAAATTCGCGTTTTTTACGCTGTTTTTTGTTGAAATTCGCATTTTTCGAGCAGTTTCTTTTGTCAAATTTGCATTTTTCCATCGTCAATTGACGGAATAAGTTTTTTTACGCTGTCCTTTGTTGAAATGCGCGTTTTTTACGTGATTCTTTGTTGAAACACGCTTTTTTTACGCGATTCATTGTTGAAATTCGGGATTTTTTTTTTTTCAAAATTTTGACGAATTCGCATTTTTTTCACGATCGTTTTTCGAAATTTGTGTTTTTTTCGCTATTCTCTGACGAAATTTTGCGTTTTCTCGTGACTCTTCGACAATATTTCGCGCTTTTTCCGCGGAACTTTGACTAAATTCGTATTTTTTTTTCGTGATAATTTGACGAAGTTGGAGGTTTTTTTCTGAGAACGATTGACGAAATTAATTTTTCACAACTGTTTTTCAAAATTCGCAATTTTTTGTGTTTTCGGCAACAAATACCATAAATTTTCGGAAATTTCGAAAATCGGCCCTGTTTTTAATTATACGCTAACAGTAAATAATTGGTACATAAAATTGGGGGAAATATTTTTATTCTTTTTGTGGCTAAAAAAAAAAGTTACAAAACTAAATTGTTTCTTTCCAAAAATCTTCTGCAAAGTTCATAAAATTTGCTGTGCACGGCATGCGCGCGTGCGTCTATATTATACAACTCTGGCTGTTGACCATATGTGCTGCAGCATAGGCAATATTTTATGCCGATACAGTAACCTTAAGGGGTGTGCAGAGTAAAAAAAGTTTCCAAAATTAAGATTTTTGTGATATTGTCGAGGATACAAATTTGAAATTTGGTGCGGTGGTTGTTTTTAAGATTCAAATACTTGCTATGAATAGTTTCTAAAAAATATATAAAATTAAAATTAAAAATGAAATGAACTAAAAACCTTCAAAATACATTCTAAATCACCATTTATTTGTAATATAATTTTAGTTCTCATGTTCGTTTAAGAGATCCGAACACCTTTAAAACGTAATTTTCGATCAAAATATCTATTTTTCCTTTTGCAATAATAATATTAAAATTGAATCTTTTATCAATCGAAATTTGCTTAAATTTTTTTTGTATCTAAAGTAGAACCCGAGTTACAGCCGTTTAAAATTATATCTATTACAGCTTTTGAATTGTGCTTTAAAATCATTTTTAGCTTTTTCTAATAATGATATTTTTCAGATTTTTAATGTACGCAAAACATTCTTAAAAAAAAAGCGTGAAATGTTACGAAATTTTTTGTACTGTTTTTACAAATGTCTTTTGAGGGAATGGACTACACACTCATGATAACACATTAACCCTCCAAGCGTCTTGCAAAAGGGTAAAATTGTAATGAAGCGTCTTGTCTTGCAAAAGGGTAAAATTGTAATGTTGTTTTCTCTGCATTTTGTTTTAAATGCTATAAAAATATAATTCTTTCACCATTATAAAAAAAAAAAAAAAAAAAAAAAAAAAAAACTTAATTACAAACATAAATGTAATCCTTAAGAGTATTAATCATTCTAAAATGCATTGAAAATTCATTAAATCCATAGAGTTGTATTATCTTAAATACTGCTTATATTGCAGTGAAACCTGGAGCTTAGTGTGCGGGAAATTACGTTCCAAACACTTAGAGGGTTAAATAGTTTTATATTTACATTGGTATAAATGACAAAATTGAAATAAATTTTGCAAATTTTTTATTACATCAGTACTTTAACTGCCATATCAACTGAGATAGAAATACGATTATAATGTGTGTCGTGTAAGTCCTAGAGAAAGTTATTCTGTTTATTATGCAATTTACACAATGTCAATGCATTGTTTTATTTTTGAGTTATCACATTTTGCGGAAAATACAATTTTAAATATAATTATGACAAATTTTCTCTCACAAAATTATTTCTGGCTAGTTGCTATTTTTTTTTTTTTTTTTTAACCAAAGTTTTAAAGTAAATGTCATTATAAAAAATGGATAACAAGACAACATTTCAAAAATTTCAAAAACTCACTTCCGAAGATGTGTGGATACTTTAAGTGTGTGTACTTTTAATTTTATTCAAAATTGCGTTTTAATTAGTAATTTTTGAATTTTCTGTAGCAGTATAATTTTCTCTAATAAAAATAGCCACACAAATACCACTTGGCGTATTTTAACTATTACCAGACCAAAGTCGCGGTTTTGCTAAGCAATAAATAATTTAGTGACGTTTCCATTCTTCATAACCAGCAGGATAACTTCCGGAAGGCATAAAAATTAATTAATCTGCTCCATCAGAACTAACCCTTTCCTGTATAATGATTTTATAATAAAGCATCAGTTCATTTATATACATTTGAAAGAAGATTGTTTCGGAATGCAGATAAGTAGCATTGCTGGCCTACAGAAGTAATTAAAATTTTTAGCAGACATAAGAGATTTAAGACGGTTCTCAAAAGTTATTTTTCCTTTGTGAAAACAACAGCAAACTTTCTGTAGCATTCACAGACTCATTTTTACTTTCATCTATTTATAATAGTAGAAAGCATTGTCATTTGAAATTTTTACGACTTACTGTTTTCGACTGATTTACATGTTTTAGGAGCCACGTTTTTACAAAATGTTTGTCAGTGTGAGTGTTTGTGAGTCCTCGTTGTATCATCGAAAAGCGTATGAAGTTTTGCATAGAATGAAACCAAATTGGACTTGCTCCAGTTCAATTTGGAGATATTCCGCCAAAAGTGGGCGCTGTAGTTGAGACTTTTGTGTCATTATCTTTATTGTATCATCGAAAAGAATAAAATTATACATAGAACTGAACCAAATTTTATATATATGCTATGGATGTCAGATCTTTGTTAAAAATGGGATTATTCTACAGGATTCGTAGTGGTACTGTTGTTTTCCATCTGTAATTCAGTATTTTTTTTAATAGAAAAATAAATCTAGTTTAAATGAGCAAAATTTTGCCTTATTTAAATAAATATTTTTTTACAACAAAATATTGGTTTCGAAGAATTTTCCTGCTCTGGAAATTCCAGGACTCAGAACCATGTTTTAACCAGAAGGAAATGGGGTGGGAGCTGTGCGATGATCGCTTATTTTCTGTTTAAATGAACAAATCTGACTGTTTTTCGACGAAATTTTACATTTAGAAATAATATTATTTACCGATGTTTGGATAAAATTTTAGAGAAAATTTGACTAAAGCTAATCGCACTGTGATAAAGAACTCTGAAGCATTTACTTATATGAGATAGAAAGAAGTTTTGGAATTGCAACATCCGACGACTTAAAAACATTACATAGTTTAATATATAAAAGCATTAAACTGACAGAAATGATTATTTAAGTAATGTGGAACGAAGCGGCGTTTATCCTTTTCCAACAAATGTAATACATCTTGAGTTAACCCATAACTACTGTTAGCGGTCTCAGAGACCGCTGAGTTTTTCAAGTTTCACAGCATATTATCATAACTAAAAATTACGAGTTAAAACTCATAATTTTTAGTTTAACTATAGATACTGGTCAAATTTTGTTTCGTTTGGAGCCTTATTGCTATTTCTAGAGATTTTTAAATAGCTGAATTTTATTTATGATAGTCTGGTATACACTATCTACCAATAAGTATTTGCACACTTTCAATTTTTGACATTATGTCAAATATTTAAAAATATAATTGTCGGATTCTTCTGGAACTTCAAGATTATAAAGATTATGTTCGACCTCATATTTATCAATAGTTAGAATAAAATACCATTACATGTATAAAATTGAAACTGGTGTTATACACAATTGAAATGAAAAAAACTTCTTTAAACACCATAAAATAAGTTAACTG
The DNA here is from genome assembly GCA_964019185.1 of Maratus speculifer. Lineage (NCBI taxonomy): Eukaryota > Metazoa > Arthropoda > Arachnida > Araneae > Salticidae > Maratus > Maratus speculifer. The sequence goes on along the minus strand of OZ025300.1, from coordinate 10,877,868 downwards.
CGCAAGGCCTTTCGAAAGAACTTAGTCTTTCTTCGTCAGGCGCAAAAAAGACGTGCGTCCACAATGAATGTAGCGGCACGACTGAAGGGGAATGCGGGAGGGAGAGGGAGCAAGCAGAAGGAACAGCCAATAGGAAAGAAGAAGGCAACAGCCAATCATGGAAGAGCAGTTTTGTTTATGCTCTTCCATGATTGGCTGTTGCCTTCTTCTTTCCTATTGGCTGTTCCTTCTGCTTGCTCCCTCTCCCTCCCGCATTCCCCTTCAGTCGTGCCGCTACATTCATTGTGGACGCACGTCTTTTTTGCGCCTGACGAAGAAAGACTAAGTTCTTTCGAAAGGACTTGCGCAGTTAACTTATTTTATGGTGTTTAAAGAAGTTTTTTTCATTTCAACCATTACATGTATTTCAAGGACTAGTAGAAAGCATGCCCAGGGTGGGGGAGGGGGGGTCGCAGCTGTAATTGTCTCTCGTGGAAGGTCTACTAGCTATTAAATGTGAACCGGGCCGAAATTAGCCTTTTTTTCGGGGCGAAACGTGGATTTTGGCAACCCCGCCTCCTCCTTCGCAAAGCATATTTACAAATAATAATAATAATAATAATAATAATAATTTATTAATAACCGACTTATTTTAAAACTTAAAATATGTATTACTAAACAACGTAATCTGCTTTGTTAAAAATTGATATCTCAAAATCGTGAAACCGAATCAAAAAATAAAATCTACTACATCATTGAATTCTTCTATGCCTTGGCATACGCCCGATAGGATGATTTTTAAAATATCATGCTAAACATAGGCATGAAAAAAATCACCAAAAAAATCTACATTTGGCATCCTTTCGCCCTGGTGCCCGGGGCACATGCCCTCCCCCCCCCTCTCTTAGTTTTGGCCCTGAATGTGAATGAAAGCTCTTTTTCTTTTCTATCACAGGTGTCAAGATACTTATTAGCAGCAATATTGTATTAGCTATTGTATTCATTAAATACTAATTTCTTCCTAAAAGTCACTTAATAAAAAATGTCAATTTGTGGAGAATCCCTTTCATTCAGATGTTTTGAGAGAGCAAAGTAAAAACAGCTTACTATAATAATGATGTCTTTTTGAATTTTCACGATATTTGATTTGATTTTTTTTATGAGTTACTCCATAGAATTGACTATTAAATGATGTAAAAAAATCTTTTTTTATCGTTCGCGCATGCGCAAATAAAAATTATTTCATACAACTACTCATATTTTATAAAATATTTAATATATCTATTTTCCAATTGCGCTATATTTTTTCTACTACATTTTGCTAATTTTTCCGAAATTCGCATTAAATTTGGTCAAAAACCCTGCATGATATAAAAAAAAACATACCAGAATTTTTTGAATATTTCAAAAATATCGCGCTTTCTCCATGAATGTACATGCTATTCTTACAAAAATCAGTGTACGTGTTCTACAGTATCCACATATTTGTATTCTGCAGCGATAAAATGTTTCGTGCATTTTCATTTACAGGGTGATACTAAATATTTCTATTATTCCTTGATTTTTTGTCGGCCCCCTAATTGCCCTGCTTATCAAACGGATGTTGATAAATATGAGGTCAAATATAATCTTTATAATCCTGAAGTTCCAGAATCCGACAAGTACACTTTTAAATATTTGACAAAATGTCAAAAATTGAAGGTGTGCAAATACTTATTGGTAGATAGTGTATAAAATTTAATACTTAAATAGTATTCTGAAAGTTAATGTAACACTCTATTCATCTTTAAATTAAGCGGTCTGACAGACTGCTCACAGTAGTTATGTGACAATTTTTGTCACAGCAGTTAAAGGTTAACAGAGATTTTTATCTCATGGCGACCTTTATTGAGTTGTCGCGACTAGAAATTCAATACAAATGTCAAGTTTGAAAGAATTTTCTGAACAAAAACCGATGCTTTTATCGAAGTGCAAAGCGATTTTGGATTATTTTTTTGGCTGAAAATATATATTTATTTGAAGTGAAAAGAAAAAAAAATCCCTTTCGGCATGGCCTATAGGCGGAGGTAGATTTCGAAAAGTTTTCATCTCAAAAAAAAAAAAAAAAAAAAAAAAAAAAAAAGCCTATCTCTACTTAAATGCCCATTTTGGCAATATATTTTGAATTATATTCTTACTTTATTTAAAAAATTGACCAATATGCTCATTATATAGTTCCTAAATAACAAAAAACTGTTAATTAAATTCGTTTGACAGCAAAATTGAATTTAAAAATGAGTCATAAAATAACCAATTTATTATTTTAATACATCCACAATTCTTTAATCAAGATCGCTTTGAGAAATTTTGTGCGAAGTGCCCACTTTGACAGATTTTTTTAAATATATATTTAGCCTTTATCAAAAATCTGACCAATGCGGCACATTACACAGTTCCTAAATAACAAATAACTGTCAATTGAATGCGTTTGAGAGCAAAATTGAATTTAAAAATGAGTCATAAAATAAACAGTTTGTTATTTGAATACAACCTCAATTCTTTTATCATGATCGCTTTGGGAAATTTTTTTGCGAAGTGCTTACTTTGACAGCTTTTAAAATATATATATTCACCCTTTATCAAAAAATCGACGAATACGCACATTATATAGTTCCTAAGTAACAAAAAACTGTCAATTGAATGCGTGTCAGAGCAAAATTGGATTTAAAAATGAGTCATAAAATAACCAATTTGTTATTTGAATACCCACAGTTCATTAATCATCTCGCTTTGGGAAATTTTGTGCGAAGTGCCCATTTTGGCAGTCTTTTTTTAAATATATTCTGCCTTTATCAAAAAACTGGCCACTCCGTCACATTATATAGTTCCTAAATAAGAGAACCTGTAAATTGGATGCGTTTGAGAACAAAAAAATATTTAAAAATGACTCGGTAAAAACGCAATTTCTTAAATTTCCTCAAATTTTAATCACGATAACTTCATGAAATTCTGTTCAAAATACCCTTTTTGGCAGCCTTTTAAAAAATATATTCTGCCTTTATCAAAAAACTGGCCAATACGTCAAGTTATATAGTTCCTAAATAATAGGACCTGTAAATTGGATGGGTTTGAGAACAAAAATGAATTTAAAAATGACTCATGTAAAACGCAATTTGTTATACTTAATGAATTTTTTAATGATGAAAACTTCGGGAAATCTGTTCAAAATACCTTTTTTGGCAGCCTTTTTAAAAATATATTCTGCCTTTATCAAAAAATTGGCCAATAAGTCGCATTATATAGTTGCTAAATAAGAGGATCTGTCATTTGGATGCGTTTAAAATCAAAAATGAATTTTAAAATGAGTCAGAATATAAGCAGTTTGGATTTGAGGTTTTTTTCTCCAACTCCTATTTTTGTTTAATTTATTTTTGCTATAAGAATTGGTTCTATGAAAAACTTGTCAATATAAAAGTTGTAGATATTATTGTGAAGATGTAAAATAAATTTAATTAGATTTAACTGCTTAAGAATTGAGTAAGTTATGGGTTTTTTTCTTTTTCCTCCCCCTTTTTCTTTTCGTTTTTAATTTTTTTCATCGGTAAAAATTGGTCCTATCAAAAACTTGTAAATACAAAAGTTTTAGATAATATTGAGTACATTTATATAAAATTTAGTTGGATTTGATATATTGAGAATTGACGAAGTTATGAATTTTTTTCTCCCAAAAACCATGTTTTTTTCGCCCCTTGAGCCCATTTTTAACTTTATCAAAAATCTGTCACGCATAAACCTTTTCCTCATTTTTTAGAAGTAATATAAACTTTAAACCGATTCGATATCTATTTTAATTAAAAAGTTATCGCGTTTTTTCTGTTTTCACAAAAACCCTCTTAACTTCCACCCCCTTGGTCCGATTTTGCCCATTAACGAACTTAACCGAGATTTTATGCCCCTTGATTTTATGTAAAAGTTTGATGAAGATCTGAGCATAATTATGGAAGTTATCGTGTCTAGAAGAAAGTGATATACACCGATAGATAGATAGATAGATAGATAGATAGATAGATAGATAGATATATAAACTTTTTTACTGATGGTAGTTTTGGGGTCTAGGCATCATGATTCGTGTAGATCCGCAAAAAAGTTTCAGAAATTCCAACATGGGAGACAATGCAATAGGTAGTATTTCATACGAAATCTACCTAATAACCAATTTGTTATTTGAATACCCACAGTTCATTAATCATGATCGCTTTGGGAAATTTTGTGCAAAGTGCCCATTTTTGCAGCCTTTTTTTAAAATATATTCTGCCTTTATCAAAAAACTGGCCACTCCGTCACATTATATAGTTCCTAAATAAGAGAACCTGTAAATTGGATGCGTTTGAGAACAAAAAAAGATTTAAAAATGACTCGGTAAAAACGCAATTTCTTAAATTTCCTCAAATTTCACTCACGATAACTTAGTGAAATTTTGTTCAAAATACCCTTTTTGGCAGCCTTTTAAAAAATATATTCTGCCTTTATCAAAAAACTAGCCAATCCGTCACGTTACATAGTTCCTAAATAAGAGGACCTGTAAATTGGAAGGGTTTAAGAACAAAAATGAATTTAAAAATGACTCAGAAAAAACGCAATTTGTTGTACTTCCCCAATTTTTCATTGACAACTTCGGGAAATTCTGTTCAAAATACCCTTTTTGGCAGCCTTTTTAAAAATATATTGTGCCTTTATCAAAAAACTGGCCAATACGTCGCATTATATAGTTCCTAAATAAGAGGATCTGTCATTTGGATGCGTTTAAAATCAAAAATGAATTTTAAAATGAGTTAGAATATAAGCAGTTTGGATTTGAGGTTTTTTCTCCAACTCCTATTTTTGTTTAATTTATTTTTGCTATAAGAATTGGTTCTATGAAAAACTTGTTCATATAAAAGTTGTAGATATTATTGTGAAGATGTAAAATAAATTTAATTAGATTTGATTGCTTAAGAATTTAGTAAGTTATGGATTTTTTTCTTTTTCCTCCCCCCTTTTTCTTTTCGTTTTTAATTTTTTTCATCGGTAAAAATTGGTCCTATCAAAAACTTGTAAATACAAAAGTTTTAGATAATATTGAGTACATTTATATAAAATTTAGTTGGATTTGATATCTTGAGAATTGACGAAGTTATGATTTTTTTTCTCCCAAAAACCATGTTTTTTTCGCCCCTTGAGCCCATTTTTAACTTTATCAAAAATCTGTCATGTATAAACTTTTTGCCCATTTCTTAGAAGTAATATAAACTTTAAACTGATTCTATATCTATTTTAATTAAGAAGTTATCGCGTTTTTTCTGTTTTCACAAAAACCCTCCCTATTTCCACCCCCTTGGTCCGATTTTGCCCATTAACGAACTCGACCGAGATTTTAAGCTCCTTGATTTTATGTAAAAGTTTGAAAAAGATCTGAGCATAATTATGGAAGTTATCGTGTCTAGAAGAAAGTGATATACACCGATAGATAGATAGATAGATAGATAGATAGATATATATATAAACTTTTTTACTGATGGTAGTTTTGGGGTCTAGGAGTCATGATTCGTGTAGATCCGCAAAAATTTTTCAGAAATTCCAACATGGGAGACAATGCAATAGGTAGTATTTCATACGAAATCTACCTAAAAGGCCGGAGGTTCGCAGTATGATGCGCATAATTAAAACTAATTACGGAATGTATCTTACGCAAAAGGGTGCACTCTGATGCGTACTTGACCTTTTCAGACCTGGTGGACTTAATATATTACTTTTAATTATAAGATAATTACAAGTTTCGAGCATTTGATTGATACGTTTGGCATTCAAATAAACATCAAGTTTTTGTATTCCGAGGACTTCTTGCCAGTGTTGAATTCAGACACTTTTCTCCTGGAGGGACTTCTGTGGCTCCGGGGGCGGGTGGGGATTACAACTTTTGTCTATCGAAAATACAAAATCTTAAATTTTCCGTGGGGGGGGGGGCATTTCATAGCTCCGGGAGGGAATGGCCCCGGTGGGCCACCCCCTGAATTCAACACTGCTTCTTGCTATCTCCAGTGGCGAAGTATAGAAAATGCTAAATATATATGGGTATGGATGCTACAAAGCGTTCTTGTTAGTGCTGCCAGTGATTATTTTTTACAGTTCCGATCGGGTTCGGGCCTTACTATTTTGCTAAAAGATCGGGCTGAGCCTAACTTTTTTTTTTTTTTTTTTTTTTTTTTTTGTACAGATCCGGGATTGGTTTTATTCCTATTCTTCACGGCCCAAATTTTTCTGTCCTAACTTTGATCAAGCCCGTATGAAAATCATTGTTTCGGCGTGGTCTGATCAGTTCAAAGATGAGTAAAATTAGGCCTGGCCCAAATGTTTTTGCAAAAAATGCATACATTTTTAGATCGTCATCATTCTACAATCAAATACTAGATATATTCTTTTTAAAGAATATTAGATTTCTATGCTTACTAAAATATAATTAATCTGCGAAAAAGAACCTGTTTATAACAGAATCATGTTTTAAACTGAAAAATGTGTTTATCCATGCAAAATTAATATCGTAAGAAAATAATATGCAACACATTTACACTTGCTAAAAAAAAAAAAAAAAAAAAAAAAAAAAAAACTTTATAATGCCTTTTTTTTTTTTTTTTTGCTTTTAAAGGCAGTTCGGTCTTAAAAGATTTTACTGTATAGAATTTTTCATATTTTCAATACTTCAATACATCGTATATGGATTAATAATATTATAATGATTACCGAAACATTTGCATTCAAGAAATAGCGATTCGTTAAAAAAATAATTATTGCAGCCTGCGGTACGTAAAAAAAAATTATAAATATGAAAAAAGAAAAAAAGTTTAGAAAAATATTTTTTTCAAGACTCCTCGTGCGAGACAAATTCTTAACTAAATCGAAGTAAAAGTCAATATTTTGTAAAAATTCGCTCGGGCCGAGATTTTAACTTTTTTCCGGGTCGACTGAGCTTGGGCCGAACTTAACTTTTCTATCAGGCCGGTCAAATATTTTTTTCTTTTTTTCTTTTTTCTTTCTTTCTTTCTTTCTTTCTTTCTTTTTTTTTTTTTTTTACTTGGCGGTCTTGAATCGAATTATTTTTATGAGTCGGACAAGGCCCAAGCCTGAAAAGTTCGGTCCGTTCAGACCTCTAGTGCTCCTGTAACTCCTGTAATTAATATCCTTACTATTTTTCAAACAAAATTATTTTGAGAACGTTAATAAAACCAAGTTCTTTTTCAGTGATAAAATAAACAAACACATGACTAAATAAATGAATTAAAAATGGGTAGTAGGATAATTCAGATTATGGGTGTGCCCATATAAATTGACGCCACTGCACGCACACGCATAAAAAAAGAAAAAAATGCACAAGGCTTCATTTTCGGCTTCTTCTTGGCGAAGCCTTAGTGACTAATTGAAATCCCATTAATAACGCGGCGCTGCAGCGCCAAGCTTGGGTCATTGAAAAAGATCTAAACTGGTACTAAATCCACTAGAAAATCTCTTAAGAAACATATCGGATGTCATAAAATCCCAGCAATACGAGTTGCTTCAACAAGTATCGTATACAAATACGATAATAATCGCACAACATTCTCGAAGTCACTGAAGCGAAATTGTAGTTTGTGTTCTCCCACTTGACTACGACTAAAATTTCTGGTTCGGGATGAAGTAAAAAAAAAAAATCTTGCTACATTATAGGTGAAAATGAGACAAGAATAACAAATAGGTGTTGTTTGACTCCATGCCAAATCATTTTAAATGCGCATTACATTATGACACAAGTTAATCGTGTCTTTCAGATTATGCGTAATAGAACAAGCGAAGGAGAAAATTTTAATGAAAAATTTCGGCGAAACTGAAAATATTTATATAATCATGGGCAGTGTTCTGTGATATAATATATCAATGGATATCATCGCGATATATATCTGAAATATTTTTTAAATATCATTACGTTTGATATTTTATATACAGTCGAACCTTGTTAACGCGAACATTCTAAAAGAAAATATTTTCGTTAGTATTAAATGTAATTCGTGTTATCCAAACTTAAATATATTAGGTATGACTGGACAGGGAAATCGGAAATATTTCGTACTAAAAGTAATTCGCGTTAACGAGGTTTGACTGCATTTGATATTAATTTTCAAAATAGTCATTTTGTATGATTATTTTTTTATATTTTTAGTAAAAACAAGTATAAATGTTTTTTTTCAGCATTTATTGATTATGTCGTTTTGTAGATAAAGAACTTTTGCCTCTGTTCAATAATTTTTTAAGAGCCCCCCCCCTTCCCCCATACATGCACATAACACATTAAAAAAAAAAAAAAAAAAAAAAAAAAGATTTTTTAAGTTTTATGTTTGTAGTTGAAATTTTAAATGTAGTACAGATCATTATGTGATACAATATTAATTTAGAACAGCCATCGAAAGACAACCCGTATAATTTAAGTATAATTATTTATTTACTGCTTTTTAAGAAAAAATCTTGTCTAAATTTTAGCTCAGTTTAAGGGGACAAAATACCTTTGATTCTTTTTTTCAATTTTGAATAATACTGTTTAATATATGTGGTGGCACAATATTTAATACTAAAAATTAAAAGAAGTTATGATAATAAAAGGAATCTTGTATAACAGCCTATTTTACTAAAATTGAATTTAAAAAAATTAACTTTTTGAAAATTTCGACTACTTTTATAAATATGAACATTTTTGCTTCGATTATCTTTTCCACATTTATTAGAATATATTACATAAAACTGTGTATGGATTTTTAGATGTATGGGATTTTATATTTAATATGATTTTTTTTCTCGTATTTATTAAAAATTTTAGGAAATTGATCAAACTCTCAATTTAAATATTTTTTTAAAAAATAACTATAAACTTGAATAATAAATCCATGCACAAAAATATTAAATACAGCATGAAAAACAAGTAAAAAAATAATAAAATAAATAAATTTTTATTAATTCGCAAAAAAGCCTTAGTATTTATCGAACAAGCAAATTATAAAAGTATGAGCATGGAGAAAAATCAGTTTAAAGTTTTCATTTGTTTGGATAATTGCGCTGGATCTATTGTCAAAATTTACAATAACCTCGCAATATAATTGGCGAATAGGTAAAAATGAGGTGTCAAAATTGTCACAATTAAAGATGCTTTTAGTTAATATTAAAAAAAAGGAAATCGATATTTTGGCCAATTTCAAAGTACTGTGCCCCTTTAAATCGCACAGCAGCTTAGGTAATGTAAAAACACACGAATGTAAATTTGATTTGGGGGGGAGGGGGGGGGGGGCATCTAAAAATCAAAAAGTCAGAACAAACTTTTTATTTTTAATTTTTCCCAATGGCAATATCCAACTTTAACAATATATTTTAAATCGCCGGTTCAAACTATGCTTAGAAACGAAATTTCAAGTCATTTAGATGGTAAATTTTTAAAGTATAAATACTCAAAATTTAAAGCTTTTAATGCTAAATTATATATATACTAGCTGTTACCCGTGACGTCGTTCACGTAGCATAAAAAAAGATAAACGCTTTAATTAAACAAAACATTTCATTAACAATAATTTAAAATATATATAACACATATCTTATCCCAGGCTATGCAATAGTTTTTTTTTATATAGGGGACTTATAACTCAGTCAAATAAATGGAAAATGTGTTAGAAAATATTAACGATCGCGAAAATGAAATTGCAATCATTTATACTGTAGAACACCAGTAACGCACCCCAATGGTACAGAAATCATGTTATAGTGCATTTCAGAATTCCATATCAAAGAAAGAAAAATCACGTGTTAAACCTAGGTAATGAAAAAAATATCCAACATTACCATGATACATAACTTCTCCGGCCCATTCTTTTCTGCATCTGTGTATGTGATCTATGTGCTTGTAAATTTTCTAAATACAATGTTATAATTTTGCTTAGTTAGAAAAAGTATAACGAAGATTAAAATTCACCTTTAGCAATTTCTATTAATAGACAGAAACGTACTTGAATTCTTTTGTACAGTCCTGTATATTACGTGCAAATATTTTACGATCGCATATTTAGCTTAAATTATTCATGCCAAAAACCCGAATCAAATTATTGAATAATTGAATTCATATTTCCGGGAATCGCTATTGCACAGGTGACCATATATCCAGTTTATTGTATAGTCCGATACATGATTTATTTAAATTTTACAAACATCTCTTATTATACCAAATGTAGCTGAACTTCAGGATGCATTAGTTTTCCTTAAAATACATACTATAATTGAAAAAGCTCTTCATCAATTTTTTCTAATACACCATACTTTGGATAAAATATGTGAGATCTGGACACAGGTCCAAAATCTTTTATACGTCTCTGTAAATGAACAACTAATGTGATGCAAATCATACTTTACTGCAAGCATATTAGTAAATTTCAGTATTTATCATTGTATTGATTATCTCAGTATATTAATTTTATCATGTTTGAAATAGTGCAACGCAATTAAAATACGCTTGGAATATTTTTTCCCCGTAAACTATTATATTACCGAACATTTTTCTGTTATCTTGTAAAAGAATGTTAAACCTTTTCACCCCATTTTCTACAGAAATCCTGTTTTAGTGCACTTCAGAAACTGATATCAATTTCAATATTATTAAAATAACCTTAATAAAATAACGTTATTAAAATATGCTGCAAATGGTTTTTCTTCACAGACTGTGATACATTGAAATACTTTTGAGCTCACTGTACGCACACTATAAGTACTATACTTAACATAAACGATAGTAACCATGTTCTTGTGAACCTTAAAAATGCATGCAAATTTCATTATATTTAAAATTATGTAACATTATCAAAATACAACACAAATGATTTTTTCGCCGTATATCATAATGTGAAGTCCCCTTTTGAGTGCTCCTGTGATTCAGCTATAATTGCTACCTGGTTCATTTTCAATGCCGCACATGCTATAGCAAATCTCAATAACGTATGTTATTTTCGTATAAATCCCACTATATTTACTCAAGCTGAAACACGGACAAACAGACGGCAGACCCCAGGCACTCGGCATCCAATATACAGACAGGTTGAAGTCGTAAACACTTTTAGACCATGTTAGAAAATGTCAAAAAGGGGGTAGTTTCCGTAAAACGAAAAAAAAAAAAACAGAATTTTTGAAAATTTAAAAACTTATACTTTGTTTCAGATATGACGTTACATTAATATTTTTAAAATTCTTAATGAAAAGTATTCCTGTGACGTCACAATTGGTAAAAAGTTGAATTTTATAGCCTCGAATCGAAAGAAAGAAAAAGGTTAATTTTTATTACGGATTAAAATCTGGAAAAACTACTAAAATATTCATATTCTTGTAAAGTGTCAAGTTATATTCTTGTGAAGTCTTGTAAGAGTAAAAGAAATTTTATATAATCGTCTGCGTGATATAAGAAGAAAAACAGTATTCTTCTGACGTCACAATTGGTAAAATCGCGGTTTTTAACCTCGAACCGAAAAAAAGGATAGGGTCCATTTATTTATTTCATTTTCTTTTATCACGTGAAAATTATTCAGTTGAAAATTAAATACAGAAGAGAAATAATTATTCCGGTTTTTTTATTTTTTGGCAACAAAAAAAAAAGAAAGATGATTAAATATTATGGAAAATTTTTCAATTTATTCTGTATGAAAAATAGTGAAATGTTGAATTATTAAGAAAAATATTTGAATAAAATAAATAAAAATTAGCCTATGTTCATTTCAGACCAATAATCTATCTATATACAAAAATTCAAAGACATTAATCCATCCGTTTTGAAGCCAAGTTCATTCCAATTTTCGGACACACTTTCACATTTATAATATATACAGGGTGATTCAGCTCGTCGGTGACAAACTTTAAGGATCGATAGAGCACACCTAGACGAACATTTTTGAATAGGGAATGTAGGGTCCCTGACGCGATGGTAAGGCGCTAGGCGCTTTCGAAAATTTGGGTGCCGAAATTTGAAACGTCATAAAAACTAGGGAAATGGTTAGATTTTCTTGCTTGTTGCGTCGAAATGATTCTGTTTGTTTAGACTTTCTTCAGTACCAATTTGATAAGCGTATCTCTTAAAACATGGATAGGGGGCGCTGCAGACTTTGGAGAGCTAGACAACAACTTTAAGCCCGTTATTTTGATAATTTAACACATGCTCGCCAAAGTTTATACTCTAACTTAAAGTTTGAACCCAAAAGTAGAGCCCTGCAAAAAGCGTAAGAGCCGGAATAAAATGTCAAAGTACAGGGTGGTCGAAACTCGAAGGCTCCTAAGAGATAAACAAACAGATTTCTTGACTTATGGCATGCATTTTCATGATTCTGTTTGCTGGGGCTCTCTGAAACTCAGTTGAACGGTACAAAAAGAAACATCGATAGGGGGCGCTTTGGGCAAAAAACATAATTCGTTGACATTTCGGACGCTAACTGGAAACGGGGCGCTACGATCAGTTAGTAATAATGAAAACACATTTTCTACCTCTGCTCAACACTTCTGAATAAATTTAGACCAAAAACATCAATGATACTGGAAATTTATTTACAAAAAATAACACTACAGAAGATGCTCGAAATTTCGACCTTGGGCCATGATGCAGGCTTCGCACCTCCGTCGCATTGAGGAGTGTGTGTTTCCAACAATGCCAGGAGTATCTCTGATCTGCCCTGCAGCTGCCACAATGCGCGCCACAAGTTCTTCAGCACTGCTGACAGGTGTATGGTATACCTCGGCCTTCAGGTAACCCCAAAGGAAGAAATCCAAGCAGGTGAGGTCTGGTGATCGGGCAGGCCAGTGAACTGGACCCCCACGCCCGATCCACCGCTGGCCATACCTTGCGTTTAGATGGAGACGCACGTCGTTCGTGTAATGGGCCGGAGCTCCATCGTGCTGGAACCACATCTGGCGACGCGAACCTTCGGGTACGTGCGCCTCCTTCAGAAGCTGCGGCAGCACTTGATCCAGGAAAATCAGGTAATTTCCACCTGTCAGCCGTTCAGGTAACAAATAAGGGCCAATGAGGCAATCCCCCAGAATGCCGGCCCACACATTTACTGAGAAACGCTCCTGGGCTGCTCGGCTTCTGGTTTCATGTGGATTTTCATCACACCACACATGACTGTTGTGGGCGTTCCACATTCCCTCCCGGCTGAAGGTGGACTCGTCCGTAAACAAAATGCTGTTTACAAAACGGGGATCCCTGGATCTCATCGCCAAGTACCATCTTGAGAATTCCACTCGAGGGCCAAAATCCTGCTCTCTGAGCAACTGCACCCGCTGGATGTGGTAGGGGTGCAGATTCCGGGAACGTAAGATGCGCCACGCAGTTGCTTGCGAAATGCCAACATGTCTGGCGATATCTCTCGTGCTAAGACCTGGGTTGTCCTCAACCAGGTTAAGCACAGCCTCTTCGTTGTCGGGGGTGCTCACTGATCGCTCCCGTTCAGGCCTGCCTCCGTCGAAAGATCCCGTTGTGGACAACCTCTGGTGTACTCGAGCGAAGAAGGCATGGCAGGGGATTTGCCTGTTGGGGTAACGCTCGGCGTACAACCGCTGAGCGGCTCGTCCATTACAACCAGCAGCGCTATACGCCAAATGCATGTCAGCCAATTCAGAGTTTGTGTACCGTTCCATCCTACTACCGATCTGCAGACAAGTAACCCGAAGCTTAAGTAGGTACCGCACGTTCAAAAGACGTGTCTGCGCATACAACTACGTCATCTCGCGTTGTCGTCTACGCATTACGTATCTTTTGCATATCGATATGGTACGATATCTTTTGCATAAATCAGCAAAAAGCACCTTATGTAAATTTTATTGCGCGCATTGTGCATGATTGAAACCAGCTATGTTTGTTAAAAAAAAAAAAACAAACTGCAGTTTTAATAGCTTCTTATGATAAGTAAATTACTCTCTTGTTTTGTTTCTAACTGATCGTAGCGCCCCGTTTCCAGTTAGCGTCCGAAATGTCAACGAATTATGTTTTTTGCCCAAAGCGCCCCCTATCGATGTTTCTTTTTGTACCGTTCAACTGAGTTTCAGAGAGCCCCAGCAAACAGAATCATGAAAATGCATGCCATAAGTCAAGAAATCTGTTTGTTTATCTCTTAGGAGCCTTCGAGTTTCGACCACCCTGTACTTTGACATTTTATTCCGGCTCTTACGCTTTTTGCAGGGCTCTACTTTTGGGTTCAAACTTTAAGTTAGAGTATAAACTTTGGCGAGCATGTGTTAAATTATCAAAATAACGAGCTTAAAGTTGTTGTCTAGCTCTCCAAAGTCTGCAGCGCCCCCTATCCATGTTTTAAGAGATACGCTTATCAAATTGGTACTGAAGAAAGTCTAAACAAACAGAATCATTTCGACGCAACAAGCAAGAAAATCTAACCATTTCCCTAGTTTTTATGACGTTTCGAATTTCGGCACCCAAATTTTCGAAAGCGCCTAGCGCCTTACCATCGCGTCAGGGACCCTACATTCCCTATTCAAAAATGTTCGTCTAGGTGTGCTCTATCGATCCTTAAAGTTTGTCACCGACGAGCTGAATCACCCTGTATAAGGATATGTATATTTTTTTTTTATTAAAAACTCCTCAAATGTATTTTGCGTTTACTAAAATGATTACTTAGTTATTTTATTTACCTTATTAAACAAAGAATTTTTTTTTAATAGCATTCTGGTGGAAGTGTTAGAAAGGGTTTCATAATCTATGCTTCACGCATGATTTTTTCTTCTTATTTTTACTACAAATGCCTGAAAACAACATAATTTGTAGAAAAGGTTTGTACTGCATTGTTTCATCTTCCGCTTATCACTAATAATTTTTTTTTAAAGTAACGAAATAAATAAAGGCAAGTAACTCAGACCTTTCCCATTGTTACATACATCCCCCCCCCCCAATAAATAAATAAATAAATAAACAAGATGAATGTAGATTCTACCATTGCAGAATTCAGTTTTGCCTCCGATTAGAAAAAACAAATCGATAGAAGTTTTTTAGAAGGGCAACTCCGTTTAAATTGCAATGAACTAACTTCATTTTTCTTGTGTTTATCAATATAATAGCAAACAGAACGGCGTGAAATACCCAATTGAATAGCAATTTCTCTCTGAGACATTGGAATTGCGGAATAATAAAGAGATACAATTTGACGTGCTACTTCTTCATTGAATAGATTCATCAAAAACGGATTTTTTCTTTAGTTTAAACGCTTTTTTATAGACTCTGAGTAAAAGGAAATGCAATTTAACAATAAAACGAATGGAATCCCATCGAATTCGACGAATGAAATGTTTAAAAGTCCCGATCGATTTGGTTTAAAAAAAAAGCAAAAGTAATTACATTATTGAATCAATATATAATAAATATATTTACAAAGTAAATGTCAAATTTGCCAGTTACAATTTTGCATGCAAATATTCGCACAAGTACAGTTAAAATTGTAATATGAGTGCCGGCGAAATTCAGAAATTTTATTTTATATGCACTCACAGAAAAAAAGCTTTATTAAAAAAAAAAAAAAAAGTAATACCGGGTACTACTAGGTTATCCCATCGACTAAAAAATTATCGCCAAACTATAAGATTAAATGCCAATAATGGATGATCGTGAATGTCACATTCAATGACATTAAATACAATTCATGTGTTTAAAATGTCATTAAGTGATTTTTATTTCGACTTTTTATTAATATTCTACTGATTATTTATTTTTTCGTTATTTAAAATAAAAAATTATGTCAATATGTATAATTTGGCTATTAATTTGGCGAAATTGGTCGACGGGATAACAGAGTAGTACCTAATATCGTAATGAGTAAAAATACGATGTTTTAAATAGTGACGTCATTTTCTCTTCAAATGTTCTTTAAAAGTTACTGTTTATGAAAAAGGCATCCATAATAATATTTTAATTCCCATTTATCTGGTTGCTGAATGACATAATTTTCCTCATTTGAAATTTCTCTTATTTTGATTTAGACATTAATTTTTATCATATATTATTTTCTGTCATTTTATTTACATTATTAATATTATTTCTCAGTAAATATATATTTTTTTAACTCAATTAGTGCATAATTATATGCAATCATTTTAAAAAATAAATTTTTATTATCGAGAGAAAACCTAAACTGTGTTGCCACCATTTTGAAGAAATGTCATGAAAAAGCTTTTAAAATTAAAAATAAAATATAAAAATGGAAATAAATTAAAAAATAATTAAAATGGGCACAACTACAAATAAATAGCTTTCATTTAAAAAAATAATTATCAAAATCGGTTGACTAGAAAATTCAGGGCTGATGACACGACATTTTTAGCTTGTCTGAAAGAAATAGCCTCGGAGGCTAATAAAATAAATAAAAAATTAATAAATAAATAAAAAATATATGCATTTTAAAGAGAAATTTTAAAAGGATCATTTTGTAGCTGAATGACTTTCATTTTGAAATACTTTTATGACTCACACAATTATATAATACATGCAAACTTGACAATTAAAAATATTTTAACAATTAAATTTGTAGATCAAAGCTTCAGAGTCTGTTGCATATCGCATTTTTATCTTAACCTTATTTCATTTAATTTAGAAAATAGATCTAGATCTAGATACCGAAAACTCAAAACGTGATGACAGCAGAATAAAGTCTAAGAAGGGTTAAGAATTTGGAACATATCTGTCGCTGGTAAGCAACCTAAAGCTTTGAAATTTTTTTTTTTTTTTTTTTTTTTTTTTTTTTTTTTTTTGAAACTGTGCCAAAACATAGTTTCTGATATTAATCACCCAGCAGAAAGTCCAGGAAGATCTTTGTTGCTTACAATATAAACAAGAAAAGAAAATCACGCATCAATCATAGATTAACGAAACACTTTTTAACACCATTCAGAATGCTGTAAAAAAACTTCTCTGTTTTAAAATATGAAATACCATTTTAGAATGCTTTTGTGCGCATTTTCACCCCCTTTAAAATTTCGTATTTTTTTAGGAAATTTTCTTAAAGATTATTTATGTCTTATAAGCAATTAACATGCCAAATTTTATGTTTCTAGGCCCTTCAGAAACACAAAACTTGCATTTTTAGAACATTTTTGCTCCTGTAATTTATCTTTGGGGTAGTGTCACCGACATAAGATATAGCCTACATCGGAGAAGGGAATGTAGCATCATTTTGACATCATTATTTTCAAATCAGTTCGTTACATCCCGAGATTGTTTAAAAATCGCAATTTAGAACGCTTTTCGTGTATTTACACCCTTTTAAGTTTCGTATTTTTTAGGAAATGTTCTTAGAGACCATTTGTATTTTATAAGTAATTAACATGCCAAATTTCATATTTCTAGACTCTTCAGTAACACAAAAATCGCATTTTTAGAACGTTTTTTGCTGATGCATCCCCTTTGAGTGAGTGGCATCGACATAAGATATAATCTATGTTTGATTCGGAGCGAACATCATCATTTTGCTACCATTACTTTTGAAATGGGTTCGGCAGTTCCGGGAGATTACCTCTACAAATAAACAAATTTTATCTTTTTAGGTGTAAATAACACATTGGAAAAGGCATAATACATTTGAAAACCTAATTTTAGCAAATACTATTTATGATTAGAAAACTGTCCACGTTCTTTTTACAGCCTTATTGCCGAAACGTCAGTGAAGGCTTACTTTGGAGACACGAAGTTTTTTGGTTTTTGTCTGTCTGTCTGTCAGTCAGTCTGTCAGTCTGTCTGTTCCACGATAACTAACGCAAAAAACATCCGATTGACTTGAAATTAAGTGGGTATGTTAGTGAGGCACTGGGATTAAGCTGTATAGTTTTTTGTTAGATTTGATTCATTCGTTCGTAAAATATAGAATATTTTATTTTGCGCAATAATGCTTTTCTATGGCAAATCCAACGATTTTCAATTTTTTTTTTTCATTGAGAGAAAATGACACATTTCATTGATGGAATTCAATGATAAATGGACACTGAAATTTACCAGTTAAATTATTCATATTGTTTTGAAATTTTGTTTATGCATTTGTCAGATTTTTAAAGTTGTTACTGTAAATTTTGGAGATTTTTTTTATAAATGTGTTCCAATAATATAAACTAATTTGTTTTAGAGATTTACTTATTTAAAATGTATGTTTTTCATTTTCTTTATTTTTTCTTAATGATTGCTAAGCAACCATTCATCCTAATCCTTATTATATTTTAATGCTATAAATTTGAAAGCAAATACGAAAATTTAAATGAAGTCAACGTCAAAACTGATGAATTAATGTCTTTGTATCTTTGCGGATAAATATAACATAGCCCAGAAAAGAATATAGGCTATGTTTTATTAATTTTATTCAAATATTTTCCTATTCAAAATTTCCTTCTTTTTCATACAGAATCAAGAGCGATTTTTTAGATAAAATTTAACCAATTTCCTTTATCGTTGCAGAAAAAAAAAAAAAGAAAAAAAAAGAAAAAAAGAAAAAGAAAAAGAAAAAAAATCTGGAATAATTTTTCAACGGCAATAAGTTTCAATTGAGCAATTTCCATTCGAAAAATTAAACTAAGAAAAAAAAAAAAAATATGACGTCAGAATTAAAATAAAAATAAAAATAGTACTTTGTTAAATATTAAACACGGAAATTTCTTTCGTTAATAAGAATTTTTCTGACAAAAATGGGGGCATAATTAGAAGTAAAAGAAATAAAAAATAATTATATATTTAACAAATATTTCAATTGATAAAATTTGACGTCATAATTGAAATAAAACAGGTATTTTATAGTTGTCGTTAAACATACAAGAAACATGGATAGCAATAACTCATGAATAATGACGTCATTGCCAAAACTTCGGCGAAGGCTTATTTTGGCGACGCAAAATTTATTGTTTTCCATCTCTCAGTCTGTTCTTCTGTCTATCTGTCAGTCCCCGATAACTGCCACAAAATGCAATCAAAACTTCTTTTTTTCGGAAACAAAATTGTAAAACCCTAAATTACTGAGTTTACACTTTCAAAAGTTCCTGATACATCAGATTTAGGTGTTTTTGGTGGGCAGGTATCTAGAAGTATGAGGATAATGAAAAATGCTTATTAAAACTGTCACTTATCCTTATAAATCAAAATGTAGAAAAAAATACAAGATATACGATAACCATTAGCAGATTGATAGAAAGTTAGAAATTTAAATTTAATGAGACTATGGGGGTTTCAGGGGGGTGGAGCCCCCCTGTAGAAATCTACTGTGGTATAATAAAAAAACAAAAATAATAGATCATGAATTTTTCAGAATATCCTAACATAACTAAATCTTTAATTTAACGGCTTTTGATGGCTTCAAATTTCTTATTCTTATTTTATTCTTATAAATAATTACGTAATTCGAAAATTTTAAGTTACAGTTTCCAGGAAGTTAAATATTACGCTAAGTGTGTTTAAAAAAAAAAGAAGTGAAAAGCTGACGTTGAGGCTCTTGATCTGCAGATTTACTAGTATATTATCTATGTATTTGTTGCCGAAACGTCAGTGAAGGCTTACTTTGGAGACACGAAATTTTTTGGATTCTGTCTGTCTGTCATTCTGTCAGTCTGTCTGTCTGTTCCGCGATAACTGACGTAAAAAGCATTCGATTGGCTTGAAATTAAGTGGGTATGTTAGTGAGACACTGTGATTAACCTCTTCAGTCCTGATGTCGCCTGGAGGCGACACTAAAAATCACCCTTTAAATTAATTTAATTTCTGTTAGAATTGCTAAAATTACATTTAGACTTCTTTAATAGATGTGTGCATGTTAAGGTGCTATTACACATGCGTTGCTGCAGGCGTCTCCATATAATCCTATGGGACCAAGGGAGTCGCTTGGTAGCGCGCGATTCTCTTTTGTCGGAGCGTCTTTGACGCGTGGAACGAAGCGAGTCGCCGGCAACAGCCAATCAAATGCTTGGAAATCCAAATGATGGTAAAGACTCTTCTCGAACAGCCAATGAAATGCTAAGAACGCGAAAAAACGCAGGCGATTTTTGTCGCTTGCAATTTTTACGTGTAATAGCACTTTTAGAAGCATCGATATACAACCTAATACATGTTTGGAGATGTTTGATAAAACATTTATACTGGTTTTTGTGGTGCCACGTAAAATTTGTCTCAGGACTGAGGAGGTTAAGCTGTATAGTTTTTTGTTAGATTTGATTCATTCGTTCGGAAGATATAGAATATTTTATTTCGCGCAACAATGCTTATCTATGGCAAATCCAATGATTTTCATTTTTTTTCTCCTGAGAGAAAATGACACATATGATTAATGGAATTCAATGATAAATGAATACTAAAATTTACCAGTTAAATTATTCGTATTATTTTGAAATTTTGTCAACGCATTTGTCAGATTTTTAAAATTATTATTGTAAATTTTGGAGATTTTTTATAAATGTGTTCCAATAATATAAACTAATTTGTTTTAGAGATTTACTTATTTTATATGTATTTATTTCATTTTCTTTATTTTCTTTTAATGGTTGCTAAGCAACCATTCATCTTAATCCTTATCCTTATATTGTTATAAATTTGAAAGCGAGTACGAAAATTTAAATGAAGTCAACATCAAAACTTATGAATTAATTAATGTATTTGTATCTTTGCGTATAAATATAGCATAGCCCAGAAAAAAAAAAAAAAAAAAAAAAAAAAAAAAAAAAAACATAGGTTATGTTTTATTAATTTTATTCAAATATTTTCCTTAATAATTCAAAATATCCTTCTTTTTCATATAGAATCAATAGGGATTTTTAAAATAAAATTTAACCAATTTCCTTTATCGTTGCCAAAAAAAATCAAAATTTGGAATAATAATTTTTCAACAGCAATAAGTCTCAATTGAGCAATTTCCATTCGAAAAATTAAACTATGAAGAAAAAAAAAAAAAAATATGACGTCAGAATTAAAATAAAAATAGATATAGTACTTTTTGTTAAATATTAAACACGGATATTCGTTTGTTAATAAGAATTTTTCTGACAAAAATGGGGACATAATTAGAAGTAAAAGAAATAGAAAAGAATTATATTTTTAATAAATATTTCACTTAGTAAAATATGACGTCATAGTTGAACAAAAACAGGTATTTTATAGTAATCGTTAAAAATACAAGAAACATGAATAATAACTCATGAATAATGACGTCATTGCCGAAACTTCAGTGAAGGCTTACTTTGGAGACACGAAATTTATTGTTTTTCATATGTCAGTCTCTTCTTCTGTATGTCTGTCTGTCCCGCTATAACTGCAGCAAAATGCAATCAAAACTTTTTTTTTTTTTTTTCGGAAACAAAATTGTAAAACTCTAGATTACTGAGTTTACACTTACAAAAGTTCCTGATGCATCAGGTTTAGGTGTTTGTGGTTGGCAGGCATGTAGTAGTATGAGGATAATGAAAAATATTTGCCTAAACTGTTACTTATTCTTATAAATCAAAATGTATAACGAAATGCAAGATATACAATAACCATTAGCACAATTATTAGAAAGTGACAAATTTAAATTAAGTGAGGCTCGGGCGGTTCAGGGGGGCTCCGCCCCCCTGAAGAAATCCACTATGTTATAATAAAGAAAACAAAAATAATAGATCATGAAAATTTCAGAATATCCTAACGTAACTAAATTTTTAATTTAACGCTTTTGATGGCTGAAAACTTCTAATTCTTATTTTATTCTTATAAATAGTTACGCAATTTGAAAATTTTAAATTACAGTTTCCAGGAAGTTGAATATTACCCAAAGTCTATTTAAAAAAAAATATGAACAAAGCTGACGTTGAGGCTCCTGATCTGCAGATTTACTAGTTTATATACAGTGAAACTTCCATTTAACGAAGAATCATTGTTCCACTTAAACACTTTGTTATGAAGAAAATTCATTAAAGAGAAATCAACTTAAATTCCTGAAATTTGTTTAATAAAATACGCATTCATAAAACAACAAGTCGGAAAGTGCAAGTCAAGCGTAGCAAACGATTTGTGTTCTTGCAATAACGAAGTTTTAAAAATATTCAGAGTTTGGTGTAATAGTATGCAGTACTTCGGATACCGAAATACTTACAGTATCCGAAATCTTATGTGCGTCCCTGTAAATACTATCTGCTTTCTATTATGCAGAAAGTAACTTGTAGTAAACCTCAGCAACATGCATCAATTTCATAAAATGTAAAATTGTTTAATATAATTAAAACGTGCCCCTAACAATGTTTTCCCCTGCACCATTATGCAATGGAATACTTTTGTGTGACCCTGTAAATTAATAACAAATATTCTTTCTACTACAAATTGTACAGAATGTATAATTTAGTATATACTTCATAGATTCATGCCAATTCTATTATGTTCGAAAGAGTGTAACATCATTAAAATGCACTTGAAACTGTTTTTTCCCATTGGCCGTCATGCAATGGAATACTTTTGATTGTCCCTGTAATTAAACAATGCATCCGATTTTCATAAAATTTGAAATGACGCGACAAAATTATGCAACAATTATAAATTTTAAGTTTCAAACGATTCGGTTGAGTATTTTTTGCTCTATTATATGCGGACAGACGGGCTGAACGACGACTATTAGAATGCTTCGAATTTAATATGAACGCACCTAAAATGTACAAAAAATTGAAATATTAGAAAAATGTTTTTTTATTCGAACAATAATCATTTTTATGCAAAGTAGCATAAAAGGAAAATTCAATTAGAATAATGTCTAAAATATACATAATAAAGAAATGAAAACAGAAACTGAAGCGTAATGTATATTTTCTCGTTTTTCTCAGTATTCCAAATCCTTAACTTTAAACTAATCGGATGTGCTAATCCCAAAACTTTTTTCTATCTCATGCATGTTAATACTTCAAAATTCGCTCCCCATAGTGCTAAAATTAAATGGCAATCTATGCTCACCATGAGGATTCTAAAAGCATGAAATTCCGTGCATTTCTTGAAATAGGACTATTGCAGATATTGGGGAAAATGCAACATAAAAGCACCACCTGTTGGGTGATTTATACCAAAACATAGGCAGCAATAATATTTATCCATCTATTCTTGAATCTCAAATTTGATGAAAATTTGAAATTCTTGCATTAGTTTTTAAAATAAAAATATTGCAAGAATCGTAGAAAAAAAAAAGCATAGCAGCGCCATTTGTTTAGCGATTGACACCAAAACATAAACAGAGATAGTTCATATCACGAATTTACAGAATCTGAAGTTTGATGAAAATCCGTGCATTCATTTTTGACTTAGAGCTATTGCGGAAATCGTGAAAAATGCAGCATAGCAGCGCCACCTGATGAGCGATTTGCAACAAAAAGTAAATAATATCAATTCATACCAAAGACTAATGGAATCTGAAGTTTAGTGGAAATCGGTGCATTACTTAATGAGATACAGCTGTTGCGTAAATCGTAAAAAATACTGCATAGCAGCACCACCTTTTGAGCAATTAAGACCAAAAAACTAATTAGCATCAATCTATACTGACTACCGGAGTATAAATTTTTATTAAATTCCATGTATTAAATCTTGAGATAAAACTATTGTGAAAAATACAGCATAGCAGCACCACCTGTTAAAAGATTTACGCCAAAACGTAAACAACATCAATTCATGTCAAGGATTAACTGAATCTGAAGTTTGATGGAAATCCGTACATTAATTATTGAGATTTAGTTGTAAAGTAAATGGTGAAAAATCTGCTATATTTGGCATTGAGCGATTTACAACAAAAACTAATCTGTATCAATTTATATGAGGGACTACCTGAATATAATATTTTATTTTATTATTTATTCTTGAGATGGAGCGCCCACAAAATTTATGTCACATACAAACAGAATCATAGAGTCACAGAACCAGACATTTTGTATAAACATGTTTTTTGGATTCTCTGGTCCCTAAAATGTGGAAAATCCGTCATAAACCGTAATTTGAAAATTTTCATGAATTTAATACTTTCTTCTTGTAAAGATAGAAGGAAGTAAAAAGTCTGTAATGCACTAGATGGCCAAAGATGACCGGCCACCGGCGATTTTTGACCTTTTCTTAATTAACTAAAAAAATACATGAGGAATTATCCTCACACTCCAGGTGTGTAAACAATACAGTACAGGTCATATATTTCCGCAAAGATTCCCCCATCCCCCGGAACAACATAGGGGATCGTCAACAAATTAAAAAAGAATGAATATCTTTTGGATAACCTGTCAAAACTAATGCAGCAAAAGCTTTCAAACTGTAGATTATGATTAATGACTTATTGTAATAAACTGTGTTCATTTTTATGAGGATAGCATGTATATACTCGTAGAGAAATTAAGGTTTTCATAAAAAAAGTCCCAAATTTTGCCCCGCACCAAGAAATTAAACAGCGTTTCTCACTTTTCGATTAAGGCCAAGAATCTTTTAGAAAATAGTGTTAAAATTGACAATTTAAACTAACTTTACAGACATAACTGACGGAAAAGTATCATTGAGAAGGTATAAATTATAATCCAATGGCTTTGAGACATTTTTATTTAGTTATTTTTTGATCTGATAATTATTATTTTCAAGGTCCCATCAAAATTATCGACGATAAAATTGGTTGCAAAAATAATGCGTTACCTTTCGGACTAAAAATATGTAATTTTTAGAAATATATTTGAAAATTTATAAATTAAATTTTTAGAAAATAAAAATGCTTTTATTATGGTCTAATTGTTGGTTATATGGTTAGTGGAGTAGAAAAATAATTTAGCAGTGTTGAATTCAGACACTTTTCTCCAGGAGAGACTTCTGTAGGTCCGGGGGACGAATATCCCCTCCCCGGGTCATCCTCTGAAATCAACACTGTAATTTAGGATCCGTTCAAAAACGGAAAAGTTATTTAGGTTAATTCTTTTTACTTTGTTCCGCCAGGAGAAAAAAAAATCTAATTTCTTTCAGGTTAGGTTTTAGTTTTAAACTTTGATTATATTCCAAGATTTAGTACATTTACAAGAAAACAATAAACGCTATTCTAAATCTAAAGTACTTGAATTAAAACATCTGAAATTCTTATTGTTTTCATGTTTAGAAATAACTTCGTGAATATCTAAAAAAAGATTCAGACTGTCGAGTAAATTTTTCTTTATGTATTTTTGAATGACAAAGTTCCATTTCTTTCACTATGGGCTTTTCTGTCTTCTCCAAAAAATAGTAATTCCCTTTTGGACTGTTGCCAAAAACCAGTAATTATTTTTAGAAATTTATAACAATGGTGACAACGACCGTTGCTATGGTTTCAGAGTCTGTCCCAACCATCCAGTGAAGTTGGAGGGAGCTTTGGATTTTTTTTAATGTTTTAGTCAAATTTTATAATAAAACACTGTATGTAACTTTTTAAAAGCTGATTTTTGGTGTATTTCTGTATTTTCACAACTTTAAAGTGTGTTTGCAATTAAAGGTTTTATACGTCTGCCGCTTTTCGCTCAAAAATTTGTTTAGAGCTATTTTTAATTATAATCAGAAAAATGTATCAATAAGGATGAATAATACAATTAAGATAAATAAACTACATAATTTCTCTTTTATGTGCAACAATGAATGTAATCCAGTTGCCACCATTTTGAAAAAAAAAATATTTTTAACTGCATATTCAATCAAAATTTTTAAAAAGTTTATAAAAATTTGAATGTTTAAAAATCTTTACTACATTTTAAAATAGATTTTTTTGCCTAGTGTTATATTTTTAATTTTTCAAATGTGTATTACGCAAGACTACGCATGGATTTTTAGATACATTTAATATTACATTTAACATATTTTTTTTCTCATATACATAGGGATAAACGATAAAATCTAACATATTTTCATAGTTTTTTAAATTTATTTTTTAATAACAAAAAACTTGAAGCCTAATTTTATGTACAACAGAATCTGTAAGAGTTACAGAAATGAATGAAAGTAGCTTAAATGTGGTTTTCGAATGCGTTACACAGATTTACAATATCCCATGATAGGTAATGATTCTGGATTTGCATATCAAATTTTGTGTTTAAAATGTCATATTAGATTAATTTTAAACACAATTATTCAATCGGTAAATTTACATCTCTTATAATTAATTTACCGATTGAATAATCGTGTTTAAAATTAATCTAATATGATTTCGTATGTAGCTTTTTCTGCAGTATCTTCGATTTATTCTATTGAGCTGATCCCAAATATCAGACTAGTTTCTGTGATCGTTGAGGTCATTTGGGTGAATTAATCCTCCACTATTCGTCCAGGATGGCTCAAATGGAAAAACATTGGTGGCTCCAGCCACTACATCCTTGGTTTGTATTCTGGCCTTTGGTGGACTTTTTTCACTCATTTGTAAAATTTACATCTCTTATTATATTAGATATCAAATTTTGTATTCATACATTTTTGCATAAGAGTTTAACATTTAATGCATCAAGCTTTGAATGTTTATAAAATTAACTACATATGAATACACCTCATTTGCCATGTTTGACGTGCAATTTCCAACTTGTAATATTTCTCAAAGAGTATTTATTCTAAACACTTTTGTGGTTTCGAACTAAAAACTTTCTGTTACTATTAAATCTGCAGTTTTCAATGAGCATGAAAAGTCTTCAAAGTTTAGTCATATATGCTTTGTAATTTACACTCACGTCTTCAGTCAGTCTTGACTGATAACTGAGGCATTCAGAAGTCAATCCAACTAACGCCATTTTTTAGAAAAATAAATTGAAAAAAATGACATGATTGAGTTGAAATTTTCCTATATATCACAGAGCTTATGAACTACCTTTCATTATAAGACAATTTATGAGTATAATCAAAATATGTAAAAAAATAGTAGTTTTAAGATATATAATTTTAAATGTACAAAATGAGAATTTTTATTTATGAAGTTAATTGGATTGACTTCTGAATGTCCCACAATTATATACAGTAAAGTTCGTAGCAATAAAAAAGAGCGTCTCATTTAAGTTGATAGAGCTGAAATCAACAAATAATGTTGAATATCCATTCGTGAGTCTCTCTCCTGAAGGAAGGAATGAGATTTTTAGAATACAGTAGTCTCAGTCTGACTGAATTTATGGTAGCATTTTTGGCAAAACTCAGATTATTTTGGCAAAAACGGAACCAAATTTTTGGTCAATCTCTAATGAATGTATAGAAATATTCACAATGAAACAGGCTTTTATTTAATATTAAAAAAGAAAACTACATCTTTTGATCAATTTTAAGGCAGACTGTGTCCTTAAGGGTGTTCTCAACTGCTCCGCTCAACAAGCGCAAAACGTTTTGACACATTTACAAATTCCTTTTTTAACAGAAAGACATGAAATTATGCCTGACAAAGAAAGCGATTTTGAATCGAACTTTTCCATTTTATGATAGTTAAAATTACCTGTCCAGTTCTAAGCTATTTCGATCACGTGATCACCTGCTTTTCGACCGGTTTTTCTGCTTTCGCCGGGAAATATGCTCAAAAACGTCAACTTTGAAGGCTTGTTATGAAAGATTTATTGTGTTTAAAAAAAAAAAAAACAGAAGATTGAGTGCAATTTCTGAATAACAACACCTGCTATTTTCATGCATTTCTGAACAAAAATAAATTAAAGCATACATCACAAAGTTGCTCTTTTTGATTTAAGAACACCCTTAAGAGATTATCTGCATGGTCTATCACATTTTTTACACCTAAAATATGTCTGCAATGAGTTACACCAAAACAAGAGAAAACAATGTTTGCAATGAGTTACACCAAAACAAGAGAAAACAAAGACCAATTTGCATAATCACTCTTTATTTTGCAATTTTTTTAACTCTATAAATTGTACATTGATGTGAAAAACTGAATACTATACACACACAGAAAACATTTTTCACTCTATAAATAGGAGCATTCACTTACATATGGGACACATTTTGCCAGATAAAAAAAAAAAGCCAAACACATTTATATATATATCTGCACATACAATTTTGAGCACTGGCAAAAAAAATGTGTCCACATCCATTGCATAATTAATGATATGATTCTTGCATAATCAATGCAGAAGATGAACACTACAACTACATCAAAACTTTTTTTTTTTCCAGTTCCTAAATGCTTTTAGTTTCCGTACAAAAAAAATTGATAAAATTCAATTAAATATAACATTACAAAATCAACCTTTATTTGACTAGATACATTTTTTTAATAGAAAAATAGAAAAAAAAACATATAGAAAATAAGCTTAAAGTATAAAAAGAAAATATGAAGCTAAAAAATAAAAGCTAATCTCATAAGAATGGGCCACATAAATGTTTTTTCTTGCTGTGGACAAGTATTTTCAAAGTTACTTACACAAACATAAGTTTTTAATTTTTACACTTCCTCTGATTTATAATTATTGTGAGAATTTTATGCACACTAATAAAAAACTATTTGTTTTCAAACATATATATACTTTTTAAAAATGATTAAAAATGCATAATACTTATATTTAAACAAAGCACAAAAATTAGTGACAGCCATGGTAAACAAGCAAAAAATAAATGAACAAACATATAAAAAAGCGTTAAAAATCTCTCATAAATGCACCAGTTTTTTCCCTTCATTACAACTGTATGATTTACAGTAGATATAATAAAGATAGAAGTAATTTTAATTTAATACAACTTGTTACAAAACTGTTTAAAAAGCTATAAAATGTTAGAAAAGTTATCAATTTTGATAACATAAATCCTATTTCTGTTTAAAATATACGACAAGTTACAGCTATGAAGCAGAAGTAAACCATAAAAGTCTTGCTTCAGCTCATGCAAGGTAGCCTGGCATGCGCTATAACATGAAAAAAGCCAGCTTCCTGGAATTTTAATAATCAACAAATATGATTTTCTTCATTTTTATCCCATTGTATTTACTTAATTAGATAAATGACTAAAATTAAGCCGTTGCATTGACTGACCTTGAACAAACTAAAGAACTCCTTATAAATACAAGAATTCACAATTAAAATTAATATTTCATTTAATTATCAAAAAGAAATGCAATACAATGTCATAACATAAGATGACACATTTTTTATGTTTTTATTACTTTATTAGCTAAATGATCCTAATCATAATTTTGTATTAGAATTAACAATCACAGAAATTTCCTCAATTTATTTTTTTATAAACAAAGGCAAAACATTTTTTTTTTTTTTTTTTTTTTTTTTTTAGCTGATGGAATTTAGATAAAAATTTTCAAACATACTTTAGTAACCATTAAAATAATAATTGTATCAGACACGATGAAATCTTATTATTAACCCTATATTAATAATCATAATTACCCACTCATCAAAAAATATATAGTTTATTTTCATTACAGTAGAACTGGATTAACAGAGTTTCAATTATTCAAGCCAATAATGAAGCCTGAATTTGTTTCCAGTGTCCCTATTGATCGCCAGGTGCAATGTATTATCAGATAATTACATCCCCAAACTACGTGATTGGCGATAGTGTTTACGGTTTTTTAAAAATTTCTTGAGCTGTTAAACATAACTTTACATATTTATCATTAAAAAACGTTCTATTGTTTTTTAGTCTAAGAGATGTTAAATTTGCAAGTAAGGGGAATTTTTATAAGCAATTTCTGTTAACCGATTTCTGATAGCGGAGGTACTACTGGTCTCAATAAGTTTAGATAATTGAGGTTGCACTGTATTTTTTTTCTTTCTGTATAGGCATGATGATATTTTTTCCAGGGAATAAAAGTGGTGGTAGTTGTGTGTGTGTGTGAGAGAGAGAGAGGGGGGGGGGAGGGGGGAGATGCAAACACAACAAAACTTTCAAGAGAAACTAAGAAAAATATTGTGAAAATATAGGTAATGTTTCACTGTAAGAAGTGTCATTTAGGTAGGATCAGTTAAGACTATTGTCCTGTCTTCTTATCTCAGTTTCTCTTTTTCTTTTATTATTAACTATTTGGAAAATAGTTACAGTTCTCAGTAGAGAATTGGGAAATCTGGAGTATATATGAATCTTTTTATGGGCTGAATTCCGCAGCTTATTTTATTTTATTCATTTTCTGATTGGTCCATGTTAGATGTCTGAAAATGAAATACTTCTGCATAATGATGACAAAAAAGTATTAATAAAAGTACAAAAAATTAGTAACTTAAAAATAAAATGAGATACAGCTTTCAAACAAAATGCATTTAAAAGTACATTTTTTTCTCTATTGGACAGTGTAAAAATTGAAAATGTGCGATGTTTAGATATTTAAAAATTTGCAGTGCCAAAAATTGTAAAACTAAAATCTCATTTAAAATTTGTTTATGATTCATACAGGAAAATTAATTTTTAATTCATGGCGTACCTAATATAAGACTCTTATGACGTAAACCATGTTTTGATCATCATAAATATTATTATTTTTTTAAATATAGAATTTATTAATTTTAGTCTTCGTAAATATAATTTTGTAAATAGTCTTTGTAACTTGTTAAATTATTTTTTTTCTTTATTTTCTTATTGGACTGCTTTAATTTGTTTTATCAATACATTAATAATTTGATGCAAGTGAATTATAACACTGTAAATCAGTGACATGCACTCTACTCAACTATTTTTCTACTGTTGAAATGGCTGGCTGTTTGATATCAATTGGAAATAAGTATACTACATTAAGAGGACTATTTTAGTCTTTAGGTGCAACAAATTTATAGATTTTGTTAAAGTACTGGTATCACTATATTTTTTAGTACTAAGAATATTATAAGACATTTGGTGAAACAATATGCAGGAATAAAGCTACTAAATGGCAGCTTGGATGATCTGCTGGGAAACTGTTTATCTTTGAAAAAAATTCCTTTAAAAATATAAACACACACACACAAAAATCATTTTAAGTTGGCGAAAAATTTGGATTTACTACATCTGTTGCCAAGCAAAATGTGAAATGACTGATTACAATGCATAGTATGCCATGTTTTATGATTGTAATGAGAAAAAATCTTTTACTTTATATCCATCAAAGTTACGTTAAAATTTACAAAAAATCTGCCAAAAGACTGTATTAGATTAATTAAAGTCCATTGACTTCATAAGGATTTACAGTTTAAAAAAACTGTGTTTTTTAATTTATAAAAAGATATCTGCATCTAATAAAGTAAAATTGCATGCATACATGCTTACCAAGGTCAATCAATGCAAATGATTTTATATTTTCTTTTATTTATTTCAGTTTGTGTGTTATGTATGTATAAAAGAAAATTATAATGAATGTTGAAATTATACAATATAGAAAGACAATTTTTCTAAAATAATAAACAAATATTTTGGTAAAATTATAAAATTTTTGATTTAATTAAAAGGTATAATTAATTTAAAATTTATTCAAATGAATTTTCTATTAAACAAACAAGTAAATAAAAACATACACTAAAAATTATTTAAGATAATATCAGGCTGTCACACACAATACAAAAAGTAAAAGTCTATAGATAAAATAATAATAATAATAACAAATCAGCATAAAAATGTTTTTTAAAGTGCTTAAAATAAATGCAAAATATAAATCAAGGTTTAAAACAAGTAGATTAACTCAATTAAAATTTTGTGACATTTACAAAATACTTTTACCATCTCATTGTACATATCCATATCTTACAAAAAACAAAATATTTTCAAATTTGAATTTTTGATCTTAAATATATAATGAGAAATATAATTTATTTGCTGATAATGATATAATATATAACTTTCTGAAAAGCACCAAAAGCCGATAAAATCCTCTCTATCTCCTCCCCCCACAAAATAATGATAAAATTAACAATCAAAATTCAAAATTTTCAACTATTTTGTAAAAATTAAGATTGTTAATATCACTAATAATAATTAAAAAGTGCAATAAAACAAAAAAATATTAAGAGTATCGTTTTCAAAAAGAAATTATGTCACACTGCCCTCGTATTTCAATAATTTTCAGAAATTGAAAATCTATAACTGAAAAAATTGCAAAGAATTTAAATATTTTGCAGCTAAATCATATTTATGCATCAAAATGAAATAATCAGACTATTTGAATATTGGCACCTTTGCTATTATTTTTACTAAAGGCAAATAATTTTTTGAATGAGTATGAATAAATATAACAAAGCCTACATACATAGCACAGTTAGGAACCTATCATAAAAAAAAGTAAATACTGATAAACAACTAATTTAAAAATAAATACACAAATAAAAGCAATTAAAATTTCTGTTGTACCAGACAACAAATCTCAGACGAAATGAGCATTTCAAAAAATGACCAGCATTTGCTTAAATGTAATTCAAAATAAACAACAGAAAAAACATTGAATATGTAAAGGTTCATCTTTTTAATATCAACCCTCTGATACATCCATGGAAGCAGTTTGTCACCAAATGCTTATCTTAATAATAATATATAGTTTACCATCTAGATCATAATGAAGAAACTGTAGCTTGGAATTGACAAGTGGTTTTTTGTGTGTGATCACATGACTTTGAAACTAAAGATTTTAATAATAACATTTCATTTGTATTAGAATTGCAATCTTTACTATCCTAAGCATCTACCATAAAAGACATATAGAAGGCAGATTTTCTGATTATTAGTACTTGAAACATACAAATCTTGAAAGTAACTGGTTTTTAATTGAAGTCTTATCCAATTGAGAAAACAATTGGTGATGACAATTTGGAATTGTAGTTCAGATTGGAAATAATTACAGTCAAATTCAGTTAAGCTCATGTCTAATACATGATCCCACTTATTTGTCCCTTTAAGACCCGATGAGATGTATGAGCAAAGATTTATGAGATGTGTGAGTCCATACCGGCTGAAAGTAAAACATGTACAACAACCACTATCTGTTGATAAAAAAAATACTTTACTCTTTCTGTAAACCAGAATGGTTGTTCAATTTAGATTTTTATAACATACAACTCGGAAGCAATAATTTAATTGAAGTCTAACTTCACAATCGTGCAGGGTGGGTCTTAAAGGGTTAATATGCAGATTTTTTTCAGATTCTTCAAACATCAGCCATAACATTAACACAAAAATAACCTACTTAATACATGAACATTTATTAGGTGATCCTACCAAATATGAGATGAAGTTTTGGTCCCTTGAGGCAAAAAAATCTTGTTTAATATACAAATTCATAGACCAAAACAAGAATTTTTTTTTTCTATTTTACTGTTGCCAATTTAGAAAGATTTTTTTAAAAAGAAAATCATGAAAATATCAGTATTTCCAAATATTAATATTTGCTTTATTGTGGTTATTTATTTCTTTTAGGTTTTGTTTTCTTTTTACCATGGTATAAATATTTTTGAAAAGTTAAAAAGTATAGTTTTTCCTATAGCATAAAAAATTAAACACTGATTATAAGATTACAGATTATCACAAGCACTAAATATGATTTTAAAAACTCGGTTGCTCCACAAAGAATTAATATTTTTAGTTAAAAGAGAATTAGGCTAACAGGAAAATATTTTGATGTTTTACTTTTTATTGCAACACATTGACAATCCTATTTATACTATTTGAATTCATGCTTTTCTTTACTTATTATTTCAGTTTATCTCATGAAAGTTTTAATATCTATCAGTTTTTATTTCAATGTCGTTAAATTTTAATCTGAATATGCGTAAAAGTTGCAATATTCCACCATATAGATTATATTTAAAATCAACATATCAGTCTAATAATGAAAAAAAATAGTGTAAAAATTCAAATTTTCAACTAAAATTTTATATTTTATGGTATGTATCCTATATACACAATTAGAGTTCTTAAACATTGTATTATTACATTTTCCAACTAAATGGGCTAAAATTAATTAGTTTCATCTGCTTAACACTCTAAAACTTTTTTTTTTATATTAATATTTTTAAGTATTCAGTAAAAATAATAAAAGTAACTTTTGCTTTAATAGCTTGATGATTTTTTTTTTTTTTTTTTTTTTTTTTTTTCCAAAGAACAAATTCAAATTTTTTGTGAAATGCAGCCATCTGGCACAGATAAAATAAGCGTTATTCCATTTTTAGGTGCGTTTGTAATTATGTAAATACATAGCACCTATTGTTGTCATTCAGTCGTCAGTCTGTCTGTCTGTCTGCAGATAACAACGCAAAAATTACTCAACTGAATCAGTTGAAATTTAAAATATATAATTATTACATAATTTTGTCAAGTCATTTCAAATTTTATGAAAATCGGATGCATAGATCAATTACAGGGACAATCAAAAGGATTCCTTTACGTTACAGTCAATGGGGAAAAAAGTTTCAAATGCATTTTTATCATTTGAAATTTTAAATACATAATTACATAATTTTGTCGGGTTTTTTCAATTTTTATCAAAATCAGATGCGTAGTTCAACTACAGGGACAATCAAAAGTGTTCCGTTACATTACGGTTAATTGGAGAAAAATGTTTCAAATGCATTTTAATGGTGTTATACTCATTCGAATGAAATAAAATTGATATGCATCTATAAAGTATATATTATAATATACATTTTGCATAATCTGTGCTGCAAAAGAATATTTGTTATTGATTTACAAGGCCACACAAAAGTATTCCATTGCATACTGGTATAGGGAGAACATTGTTTGGTGCGCATTTTAATTGTAATTATTTATAATTTTATGAGATTGATATATGAGAGTGATATTTTTAAAACTTCGTTATCATACGAACGCACCTCATTTGCCACGCTTCACATGCAATTTCCAACTTGTTTGGATTGTTCTTGACCAATTACAGGGATCACATTGACGAAATTCATGGCATATAATGATAATTGTAGTGTTTTCAGGTATGTGCCCACACTACACATCTGCCACACTACACATCTACCACACACTACACATGCTGTAGTAAAAGGTTAAAAACCTGATCAGTGTTCGCACAACTTTTGTCCAGTTCCTTCAAAAGCACCTTAACTGGATTTGACTGTAGTTACATCCAGGTCTACATGGAAACAAAAAGGGGGGGGGAAAATGATTATATATAAAATTAAGGAAAGGCATAGGCAATTTTGGACTGAAATTTTTTTACACACTTTTCTTCACATATAAAATATATTTAAAGCTCTCTCTCTCTCTCTCTCTTTTTTTTTTTAATTTTACATGTTTTTTTCAAGGGTTATTAAACATTGAACTAAATCATTACAAAGTGATCCCACAGTCACAGATAATCTCAAAAACATGTACAGTGCTAATAATATATGTTCACCACATTTTTAGGAAAAATATCATAAAAAACATTGAAGATAGCATGAGATAATTTAGATGTTTTATTATTTTTAAATTTTCGTTTTCAAACTTTTATTCAAAATAAAAATATGATTAGTATACTTTGTAATGAAGATAAAATATTTTAATTGTATATATCAGACATTTTTTTTTTTCAAATTTTTTGAAATATCCTAATATGAAATTGAAGTAATAATTATTAAAGAAAATATATTGTTAAAAAATACAAAATTAAAAATATTAATGTAGATTACATATTATATATATATATATATATATATTACTAGACTGAAAAAAGGTGAAAAAGGAAAAAAAAATGCCCATTTTCCATAATGGTCACAGAGGGTTAATGAAAACAAACTTACACCTAACTTTCAGATAAAGCTACAATAACTTAAAATAATCAACAAAAATTACATCACAGAGTAGCTGAAATATG
Source organism: Maratus speculifer (assembly GCA_964019185.1). Lineage (NCBI taxonomy): Eukaryota > Metazoa > Arthropoda > Arachnida > Araneae > Salticidae > Maratus > Maratus speculifer. The sequence goes on along the minus strand of OZ025300.1, from coordinate 10,842,115 downwards.
CTTTATCAACAACTTTATTTCAAATGAATGCTTTACTACCAATGGATGAAAATATATATATATATTATACTGAACATTTATTATTAGAACATAATAAACTATGTTTTAAAAATATAATACAATATAACAACTAATTATTTTTTGAAAAAAAAAAAATTAAAAATCTGAAATAATTTTGTGTGTTCCAAAATGTGAAATAGTGCATAAAATGTTGTCCACATCCCATTAAGTTAGTATTTCATAATTGCAATTAAACAGATATATAAATTTATGTACAGGGATACTTTAGACAACTGTGTAAAAGCTCACAAACATTTATACATGTTTCAGAAATTTATAAAAACTAATAAGTAAAAAGTATTATTTAAAAAAGTAATACAATAAAAAAAATGGAAATGTTCGCATCAAACTATTCAAAAGCATAGGAAAAGAAGAGGCTCAGGCCCTTCACATTCAAATAAAGGCAATTCATTTAAAAGTCACACAAGATATCTCAAAGATTTTTTATTTTCTGTATTCAGTGTTTAATAATTCGGTTATGAAGAAACAACCCTGTACATAAAAAAAGCTCGATAAATACAGATTAAATTTCTAATGTATAAATCTTTTGGTCAGGATCCTCAACATCAGCTCTGCAAACACTTTATTTGAATTAATTTTGTTTAACATTTGTAACTTTCATGCCAGTTTTATTTCTTTCCTATTAATAAAAATCAAAATAATTTAAGGAAATTTAATTTTTATTAATTGTAAGTGGAAACAAACTTATATTAATGGAATATACATAAATAATGTCAATTTTCTATGAAAATCCTGTGTCACTACATTATATCTACCCATTGATTCATAATTAAATAATCATACCTTTCACAATTTTTCAGTATTTTAAGTCTTCTGCCTAAAATAATTAAAAAGAAATGATTGTGATAATAATAATAATGGTTAGTTTGAACAACTAACTATTCTCATAAACATATTAATATTATTGATAATCCTAAAACTAAACCTAATACTTTACGATCCATTAAGAATCAGGACCTACAATGCCAAACCCTGTTTCTTGATCACTGTCCCCTATGATACTAAACAGCATATACACTGGTCAGGTGGTCAGTCTAATGTGAGACTCGTAGTATTTAGTTCTCAAGCAAGCTTTGTACTCATTTTATACTATCATTTTATCTACTTATATTATTATCTAATACTGAAGACATGAAAGGTTAAGTGAACTTTGCCCAGCTGACAGTAAAAATTTTGATCTGTAGAATTGTTAGGATATCTATTCCTGATCAGCAACGAATTTCCCTAATTTTTACAGGTTCTAGAAAAAATATTTCTAGGTATCCATATTTTATGACTTTACACACAAAAACTTTTAAAAGTTGTGAATTTGAGAGTAAAACTTTCACTACTGATTCTAAAATAACAACTACATAATTGTTAAACAAATTCTTGCAAAATTTACAAATTATTGAAAATTTTAAATGGTAAAACATTTTACCCTATCAGGATGAAATTCTCTATCATCAGTCACAATTAACAGATTGCTTCGACATACAAATAAATATTCAATGAATTAAGGTTTGGTTCCAAAACAAAGGTAAGCAATAAGACTGAAATGTCTAATCAATCCTACAATGTTCAGTACAAAATTTCAATGAAGTGGAGTTGAAAATTTCTGAGCTAAAAGGAAGCATTGAAAAGGAGTAGACAAAATTATTTGCACAACAGGTTAAAATGTTCTTTACAGTATTTATTAAAAGCAAAATTTGATTTTCCTGACACTGTTTTTATAAAAAGAAATTTTTTCTTGGAAATTTCAAAGTTTTGTAACTTTTTTCAGTTTTTAATTTTTCTGACTTTGTCTCAGGAATGTTAAATTTCTCTGACTTTTACAGTCCATATAAATTTTTCTGACTTTTTCAAGTTATCCAGGTGACTAGACACCTTGATTGTTGACAGGTATGCTAACCACTATGCTAGTAGCATTCATTAATAATCTTATTTGTTCAATTCATTTGAAAATGTTTACTTGAGCCTCTCCTATAATTTTTTAATTGCTATGCAACTGATATAATTTGTATGAAAAATTAATAAAAATGAAATGTAGAAAACCAAATGGTTTTAAATATATTTGGCAAATTAGTTAAGTAAGAAAAAAAAAATTGTTACAGCTTATATGAATAAGATCAATTTTATAAAATTCACATTATAAATAATTATCCATAATTTCCTAATGTAAAGTAACCATGCATAGCTGGAATATGTTACACAACATTATATAATTGCATAGTTTTATAGATAAAGATTCACTTCTTCTTTTTCATATTCACAGAAAAATCTTTTAATACTGTAACATTCAGTTTCATAAAACAAATTGGAAGTATTTGATACAAAATTGTTTTAAAAAATACACAGTATTAATACTTTAAGCTGTATGTTTAACTTTAACCCATATTTTATCATTTTGCAAAAAGCTGATATTACAGACTAACAAAAGCAATATTCATTTGTTCTACATGTGCTATGATGGAACAATAAACTAATTTAAATTATGTACAAATACAATCAAACTTCCTTTTAAAGAAGTCCCTATTTAACAAAGTTTTTTCCTTAACAAAATTTTCTGCTGAACCTTGACTTTGAATACTATTAACATATAAATTAATCTCCATATTACGAAAAATACATTCTGTATAAGGAAATTTATTCCACTTTCATGAATGCACAAAATTCAAACAGAGATTACTGTTGCGATGCATGTATGAATTTATTTTAGAGGATTATATTAAAATGAAATTATTTATTTATTAAATCATTTTCATTCAAAAGAAAAAAAGTTAAAAGTGCTTGATCAATAAAGAGATTTTGCTTTCAAGAAAATGTTAGATAAATTGTTCGGGTACTCACAAAGAGCAAAAATTTTTATGGACAGTGTATTTTTTATAACATATCTGTATAAAATAATATTACAGACTTTTTAAAAGTTAAGGATTTGCAATATACTATATTTCAGTTTTTGTTTATCACTCTGTATTATCTTTTTTTTTTTAGACATTATTGTAATTAAATTTTCCCTATATGTCAACATTGCATAAAAAATGTCATTGCCCAAATGAGAAAACATTTTTTCAATAATTCCATTTTATGTGTATTTTTATTTTTATGCATATGTATATTTCATTTCACGAATTTTAGTTGACTTCTATTTAGGATATTTTCTTCATAATGAAGTGTTTATGTATAAAGATGACACTCCATTTAATGGAAGTTTCACTGCATTTTGCAGTTACTCAGCGATAGTATATGATTGTGCTCATTAAATTTGAAGAGAATTTTGTTATTTTTTTGGATACAATTATTATTTTTAAAAAGTCGGATAATAGAGTAAAGATTAATCAATTTTAAAAATCTGAAAGAAAACTGAAATTATTAAAATGGAATTTAATACAATTACAAATGACACTTATCAATTTTAAAGTCTTTTTTAATAGTAGAGCAGAATTTTGATAAATCTAAGCTGCATTATATATAAAACAATTGTAAAATATGGATTAAAATTAAAATACATTTCATAAATGAATTTCAAGATAGAACATTGGAATGTTATTTAATGAAGATTTTATAATAAAACAGGGGTGTTTGCCTTCAAATGCTCAAATTCTGGAAAAAGCATCTACTGCCACTTGTAAAAAAAATATAAAAACAATTTACCTTTTGCTGTTGGCATAAGATAACAGACACTTGAACCTTAACAGTTTGGTAGATTATAGATAACTCTTTTGTTAATATACTATATTTCATCAACTATCTATTGATCTAATTAATACATATTCCAAAACTCTTTTAATATTTGCATTTGGTTGCTTCATTTTCCTTTGGAAAATCTATTACTTCAATGTATAGTATGTGAAACACATCAAATTTACAAAACACAAATTCTATAGAAAATTAATAACTGATGAAATCGGTATGTTTTTATCAACGAGTATAACTGTTAATTATAATTTTCATAAGTAATATAATGGTGTATTATACAGTGTCAGATTTCAGAGAATTGATTGATTAAAAATATATCACTTTATTCATTTTTTTAAAGGAGTAATTTATAAAGTATTACCTACACATAATACATAGTTGGAGCTTTTTATACAATTGTAATTAAAATATATAACAATTAGAAGATAACAGAAAAAATGTGTCAAAAAATTTTAGTGATACAACAAAATTTCACTCTGTTTAGTCACATAAAAATTTTCTAAACAATTGCACAAATTTATTTTCGGTTTGAAAAAAAAAAAAAAAAAAAAAAAAAAAAAAAAAAAGTCACATAATAATGTTTCAAATGATTAAGTGGTAATAAAATAATTTTCATTCTGCAACATATTTGATTCATTGTGTCACTCACAACTATGCATAAAAATATATGACAACTTTTTATTGCTCCTTAGGTAGTAAACTTTAGGTTTTTCTTAACAAGAAAAAAAAATCTAGGCATTTTTAATTGATATAAAACCTTTATAATTTTCTGTAATATTCTTTGTAAAATCTAGTTTCCAGCTTTTCTAACAAATTGTCAAGAGTCATGAAAATTAGCAACAGGGGTGTAGTTGTAAAAATAACAGAGGATATACGCTCTAAGCAGAGGGTATATGCTCAAGTAGAGGGTATACCACAGACTATGTATATAATAGATTTCTTGAAAAACAGGGGTATATGGTGCTTCTTTAAAAAATCCAGAAGTTATATGGCATATACCCTTCTCCCCCCTCCCTTGCACCTTCCACTACATTCCTGATTAGCAATACATAGGCTAAGAGATAATCTTTTATTTGATGTAATTTTTTACAGTCACAAGAGCAAGGTTTGGATGTCAGCCACACTCATTTTTAAAAAGGAGACATAGACTGCTATAGTTATTCCGTAAAAGTTCCAACTGTTCAGTATAAAAACTGCTAAAAAAGATTCATTCATGACATAACACTTTATCACAATCACATTCTTAAAGATGTAGTTTTTCTAGTGGTTCTTAGAACTCAACTGAAATTACCTAGTACCAAGAATAGACTAAGCTATAATGAATACGTCAAACTTTTGCTGACAAAAACTTTGGCAATTATAACATATTAAAGCACAAGTGTAGGTCTATTAATAATAAAACTATTTATTTAAAATCAAGAAAAGAGCATCTTTTGTGCATGTTTCATTTTGACAATTAGATAGAATAAACAAAGAATAACATTTTACACTACATAACAGATTGCATGTCAGTAGCACAAAACATTAAGTAAGGAAGCTTCTAGGATAATTTCCATTTGCGAATTGAAAAAAGGGGAGAAGAGCAAAAGCAAAAAACGGACCAGATAATTAAAATTGTTTCAAGTCAAAATAATATAGGAAATCATAAACTGTGACGATGACACTGTGAAAAATTCTGCTGTTCATAGATAATGCAGTACTAGAAAGCCTCAAAAGCTTGGTGGACAACACCTGCAACATTAAATGCTTGTAAGCTGCAGAGAAGCTCATATTGTGAAAAATAGAATTATAAATGTTTGTAGCAATGGTTTGACAGTCAAAGATATCCAATCAAGTTAATGGCAAGTAACAAATTATCAAATATCTAGAAACAGGTGTCAAAAATGTAACTGATTGACATTTCATGAATAAATAAGGATAAAAATAGTCCCCCCCCCCACTTTTATAGGTATTCAACGTTTTCTTTGAAAATCATTTCTAATTTCATGATTATGATTCATATTTTTTTTCTGAAAAACATTAATTTTACATAGCATCAAACTCAATTATGAAAAATTCAGTTATAAATAATTGATTATGAAATTCAGACTTTATATACAAGAAATAAAAAAGTGTAATATGAAAATTGTTTTGATTTGTAAGTGAAAATGATAATTTGTTAAAAGGGACAAGAATTGTGCTATAAATAATTAAAACTATTTAATGAATGTTGAAATTTAACACACAAGCCTGAAGATGAATGGCTGTGCACTTTCCATGTAAAAGATCAGGCTTTCGCGAAAAACAGAACAACATTTTTGGAAAACATCAAGTTATTTACTTTTCATTTCTTTAAATAATAAAAAAATATAAATAATGATATACATAGTATAAAAAATTTATTTAAAAAAAAACATAAAAAAGGTAGAATTAAGCAAGTTTTAAAATTATAATGGAATATTTAGGGGAAAAAAAAGGCCTAAAGTTATTTTTTTAAATGTATAAAAAGAATGTTGAACATTATTAACATCTGCACAAATATCCATTAAAAATACTCAATTACCAAATATAAATGTGAAAAAAAAAAAAAAAAAAAAAAAAAAAAGGAAAAAAAAATAAAAGCATTTACTTTTTATATAATTAAATCTTGATACAACAAATATTGGAAATAATGTTTTAACTCATTTTCTTTAACTAGGCACCCTTTAAAAATAGATGAAACTATCTCTTGGCGCATATATAAAATTTTATCCTTGTAATCACTTGAATAGTAATTTACAGTCAAACCTTGGGAAGAAAAATCAAATATCCGACATTGGCATTAGTTAGTATCTTATTTAAACACCACAATCATCAGAATCACAAATGTTGCGAGTAAAATATTCACAAATCACAAGTGCAAAGACCCCTGCAGAAATACCAAGAACATTTGGTAATTTTTAAAATAGAGTTATTGAAAACATATTTAAATTTACCATTAAAAAACATTCGAGTTACATCCATAATATAAAATTTCAAATCCAAACATATGCACAATACATACATATACACACACAGACATTTATATAAAGAGTAAGTAGGAATATTGTTAATATACATTATCATAAATGTACGACTTCCATGTTATAGTTCACATAAGCTTGTAGGGGAAAGCCAGTATTATACATCCCATCATTCAAATTAGAAACCTACTACAATCAATTAAATACTCAGCTACACAAATGCAAATTTATTGCATGGAAGAGCTTCACAGAGCATGTGCCGAAGGCACTATAAGAAAATATCCCATTGTAGGCATGACAAAAGAAAACTTTATGCTAAGACAAAAATTTAGCTTTATTATTCATAAAAAAAATTAAATTTCTTCTACTCTATTTCCTCTTAGAATATACTAAAGTTAATGCAACATATGCTAAATTAGATTATACATATGTGTATAGAAAAGAAGTCCAAAACATAGCAAATATATGTATAATACACATACATATGAAATTATAAATATAGACATAAATATGCAACATTATTTCATTGTACATCCATTTTGTATGCTTAAATTATAAAATTTATTATTTAAAGAAAAGCACAGTTTGTATACCTACAGTTTATGTAATAAGTAAAAAATACCTAATTGAGACCTATACATTCTGAGTAACTGTTTTTTGTAAATTTTCAAGTAAATTAAAAATAAAATTAGCACATTCTAAGACTATTTTTATATATATTTAAATATAAAATGACTTTTTTTCTTCTTTAAACAGTGCTTCAATTTTGACTTAGCACAAGATTTCCTCCAAAACGTATCAAAACTGCTTGTCCATACCAAGAAAAACCACCCCAAAATGAAAAAATGAAAGAAACACTAGAAAATGCTCTAGCGGGCATCTAGAAAAAGTAGTACAAATGCAAAAAATTCATTCTTTGGAAAAGTTCTTTGAAGGCAAAAGTAGTTACACACTTATTTACAGTATGAAACTCATTATCAAAGGCTAAGATGCAAACTCACAAGGACCTTTTAACAATATCTTTATATAAAAGTTCTTCCACTTATTGAAACATTAGTTCCAGCCACTGAAGTATTATCTTCGATTCAGTTCCATCCTTATGGCTGAAAAGTAAAATATATTATTTTAGAAAATAAAATTAAAAAACAACCTTATATAGGAAGAAGACCTAAAGGAGAGCATATTATAATGTTAACATTGTAAATAAAAATTGTTATCAACTTTTATGCTAAATGTTACTTATGTTAAAGGTTTAATGTTACTTTAATTGTTATCAACTTTTACAACCTACTCTTGAAAGATGACCTATTAGAAACCATATTATAATGTCAATGTTGTAAATAAAAACTGTTATCAACTTTTTGGCAATTTTGTTTTTTCTCCTTCTTTTACAATATCATACATTATAATTTCTCGAACTCTTCTCCCCCCTGTTGATATCATTACTAATGTCTAAAAATTCTTTTTATTTTTTATTTATTTTCTTTCTTATTACATTTGCAATTATATACACATATTTTACTTTCTAAAAAAAATATTTTCAAAACTGAATAAAAAATATTTAAATCTGAATATGTCACAAAATCAAAATGGCTCCAAATCAAAATTACTGAAGTTTGAAACATGTATATACCCATTTCTAAAAACATGGACACGGGTCCATAGCTAGAAGTGAATAATAGGAGTTGGCTCAAGAAAATGTGGGGGGTGGGGGGAGGGCTCATATTTTAAGAAAAGGATATGATGATGAAAAATTCGAGTGTATAACTAGTGTAATATGTTAGCTTCACATTATGCAAATAGGATGAGCAAATGTCGAAACACTTATTTTAGTTACAATTTACTATTTCTGCAAAACTGTGAAAGGTCTTTAAAAGTAAATTAGATTTTTGAACAGAATTCATTTGGATTTTCGGAACAGAAATTCATTTAGTGACCTTGGAATTTTTTCCAGGAAAGTTCAAAATGTTTTAGAGGAGCTGAGTCCTCCCTAGCACCCCCCAAACTATGGCTCTGCATGGACACATTCAAATAAGAACACATGATACTTTATTCATGATTATACATAATGTTTGTACATATATATTGTTGATGGTTGTCAAATTCTACCTGTAAAGTCATTTCTTTACAAATATATCCATTCTTTGATTTTGAAGGCTAAATACTAAAATTTACCCTTTCCCCATTATAGTGGCTTTTATGTTCTTCCAAAAATACGATAAAAATGCAGCTCACGCATTTCATGTTATAAATTATTGGTAGAACTTTTAAAAAATTGGGGTCTTTTGTCATTTTTTTAAACAAAATTTCATGTTTACACCAGACAGTATACACTCAATTCAAATAAAGCTATTTAATTTTGTTTTATATTACATATTATCATTACACTTATCTGTGCACTGCACAAAGTTTTACAATACCTTCAAAATTAATTTAGAATTTTTAAAAATACATATTTTTTTAATATTATTATTTTTTAATATTTGAGAGCTTATAAAATAATTATATTACAATGCAGAGCTTGGGTTCTTTTTACTATTATCATACAGAGTTAATTTAGAACATAGTGAATAAAATTTCACTGAAATATATTTAAAACATTTTATGTCATGAAATTTATTAACCATGATTGATTTTCAAGAAATCTCCTTTAAAGATTCTTTTTTTATATCTTTCAAATACATACAAGATTAATGTAGCAGTGTTAATCAAGGTTTATTACTGTTTTTATGAGAAAAATAAGAAAAGGAAGCATAGATATATTGTTTACATTTCTCCTGGTCTTTCTATGCCCACTTCCAATATTTGACTCATTATACCCTGTTCAAATTGACCTTATTCTTGTAACAACCCCAAGAAATAAAACTAAAATGAATTTGGAACACTAAATGATTGCCCTTTCAAGTAAATTTCCCCCAAAATGGTCATTTTAATGCAGACAGACACCTTAAGGCTGCTAGTCATTCAGCTTCCGAATTCCCCCTCACTAACGTTAAGTCTATGGACATTTGATCTAGTCCATAAATATCTCCTCAGAAATTAATAATTTAAACTCCTTATTTCAGTATACTCTTTTTAAAGAACAACTCTTTTTTTCTTAGTTCTCAAAGTATTACTAAAGTATGTACTTAATTTTATATAAAATGTTGAAATCTTACTCAAAGTTCGTCAACTTTTAACACATAAAATGTTAAATTAAGCATAGATTTTAGAAATATTTTGAAAACTAAGAAAAAAAAAAGAACATCCTTTAAGAAGAGTGCAGAAAACAGGAACATACATTTAGCTAGCACAGGGGTGGGGAATTTTTCAAAAATCTTACCAGCCAAGGATTTATTTCACCAGCCTACAAAATGCAACACACATGCAATTGAAAATAGTTATGACAAAATCGCACACTATTACAGACGAAATTACAATTACTACAATGCATTTTCACAATTCTTTCTTTCTATAATATTAAGAAATGTATACAACAGAGGTAAGCTTAATATAAGATAGAACTTAGTACCCTATTAACACTGTAATAATTTGGAAAGTTAAAATATCTAGATTATAAAAGTGTCTCTGATAATGTCTCTATCGGCTTATAGTTTTTCAAAAAATAAAAATGCACTCGCCTTGCCAGAAAATCCACTCGCCACTGGCGAGCAAAATGATGTATTTCCCCACCCCTGAGCTAGCAAGAATCTAGGAATATAACATTTGTTGAAGCTGACCCTTTATTAAGAACAACCTTTATTAAATAGAATTTTAAACAAATTATTAAAAGACATTTTTTAATAACTACACATAATCTTTGCACTAAAAAGTAAGATGGATAATAGAGATGAGTTTGGGCTCCTTTTTCAGGATCCGAACCTGACAATTTTTAGTCCGAGCCCTATATAAAAAAATATACCAACAAAACTGTATATTTAAAAATTGTTTCAAAAATGATATCTCATTTTCAGCATAGATCAAAATAAACATAAATTTAAAAAATTGACTGTTATCTTAACTCTTTTGTGACAAGAGTCCTTTGCTTAATTTTTAATCTTTTACCACTGGTTTTTCAAAACAGAAAATTTTCTGTATTTGAATCCCGAAAATGCTCATATTAAATAAGGTAAACTTTACAATAAAAATTAACTAGTTAAAATAAGGAAAAATTCTGAGCAATTTAAGTGCCACATATACTGATTGCTCTATCCCAAGGGGTTCAAAGTCTAATGCTTTTATAGGAAAAGAGGAAACACTGATTGATTACTTTCTATTAGAGTATCATGGTAATTATATTTACTTATGGAGGAAAGTAACTTAAAAAATGTACAGCATACTCAGCATGAGCAGAGTTCATGATGACAAACAGATATAATAATCACTAACTATTTTCATATGAAAAACAACTATGACTCATGCACAATGGATTAAATAATTTGCAAATCTCCAGCTAATTCTCGTCTACTAAAACCAGAAGAAAATATTCTCTGTGCGTTATGTTACTAAGTAATAAATAAATAAATAAACAAACAATCTGATTAAAAAATATCTTCTGCTAATGAAAAGCCAACTAAAAGCAAATTCATAGTTGTGTTTATTTTAATTGGTGCCATATCAATAGATCCTCACCTGAAATTTCATTTCGTAGACATAAATCTGTAATTATCACAAATTTTCATTTGAAACTGCAATAAATTGCTAAAATAAGTATACATGACTTCAGTTTCCCTATCCCTTTAACCAAAACAGCATTAAAATGATTTAAAGAGTAATAAAACTGCAATTTTAAGTGGAAAGAAGTTTTTTCTATCTTTTCTACACATCCATAAATAAAACTTTCTTGTTCCAGAAAAAATGAGTCTCTGCCCCAAGAGTAGAATAAAAATAGAGCCTGATCCCCTGTTTTGCATGGTTTTGACCCAAGTTCATCTTATCTTTACTGGAAAAATACACTTTAGCAGTTAAAAAACACAATTTTTAATAAATGTTACATAATATGAAATATTACTAAATGAAAGAATTTTAGAATACAATTTGGACAAAAAAGAAAACTTTAATTTCCATAGAGACAGAGTCTGCTTAAAAAAATATATCTACACTATTCAAACATATTATTAAGGGTATTTGATTATACAGGAGAAATTTCAATCATCATATCAAACTCTGTGTCAATGTATGTATTAAAACATAATGATCAATAATTAAAACAATTCTGGCAAATTTAATATAAAATGTAATGAAATTTAAATAAATACAGAAGTTCAATATAATTTACTGAAGATAAAGCGGTAATTTGTAATTAATCAACAATGTGTTTAATGTACTAATAAAAATATATTTCAAACATGACAAATTAATTAAACATTAGATGTAAATTACCATCAATAATATCTTGCTTTAACTTATTAATTTCCATTCGAATTTCAACCATAATTTCTTGCTTTAATCGGTCTAAATCATATGGGTCAGCGCCATTTGATTTTAAATTATCCATGTCCCCGATGGATCCTATCCTTTGTCTGGAAACAAAAATAAAAAGAGAACATATACCAAAATTTTCTAATTAAAAATAGTACAAAAATAAATTCAAATTTTTCTCAGAAAAAAACCAATACAGTAAATAACATTAATTAAACAGTCTTTCTGTAATTTTTAAAAATCTTCATTAAAAAAAAAAAAAAAAAAAAAAAAAAAAAAAAAAAAATCAGAATTAAATGGGAAAAAAAAATCACAATGTAGTTTACATGTGTTACTATTGAGTAAAACAACAATTTCTCTAAATTAGATGAAATTAGGCTTGAAATGTTACTTTTTAATATATGCTCATTACATATATTTAAAAATAAAAACAAATCTTTTTTTAATTATTGAGAGTGCATGAAATCCATTGCAATACGCCATTATCATCATTTTTAATACAAAAATATTGTATTTTTGTAACTTATGTATTTTTTAAGCTTATATTTTGCTGGGCGATGCCATTACCATGAAACAATGTATTTTATAGTGCATTATTAAATTCAATGATTCAGCCTGTCTAAATTTACATAAATAACTTTTAGAGTTTCTCTATAATCTAAGCAGTACATTTATTAAAACTAACTGAGAAAATTAATTTCTAAACTATGCTATTAAATGAATGAAAAGTCTCTTAGGATTAAGTATTTTTACTGTATGATGCCTGTAAAGTTGTACAGATACAGAGTTCATATTTGGGCAAATTTTAAACTGATGTGCTACTGTATATATATTTATTGTCTAATGGCGATTGAGATGAGACATTTTGAGAAGCAGAACTGAATTCCCTGCACTTTTATGGAAACTTTATCACATCAATGGAAATTTTAGTTTAGTTACTGCTTTAAGAAGTCATTTTGTTCTTCTGCAAACATTCAATTGTACATGGATATGGATCTTACCTTTAATACAATGTTGAATTAACGTTATAGTGAACAGCAGACTTGTTATTTTTTCAAATACTTTATATTTTACAACAATTGTTTTCTTAGAATAAATTTACTACCATGGATAATATAATAAAAGTTTAAGTACTCTTATTCAAGAAGTGTTCTCTTTAAAAAGTGCATTAAAAATATTTTTAAAGCATTTTAGAGAAATAGACAGAAAAGAATCTAAAATTCATATTAAAAAAACTTCTATAGGTTGTCAATTAGCAAAAGACTCTCTCTCAATTTTATCTTCATTCAAACATAATTTTACATATTTCTGCATGACTTTTTTGGGGGAAAAATAAGAACCAAGAAAACTTCTTAAAAATATATAAATGTGCTAAATTTTTTGAAAGAACTTATCTTTCTTCATTAGGAGGCGCCAAATGGATGTACTTCTACTTTAGAAGCAGGAGCAAGACACCTTGTTTGAATCTTGCTCCTGCTTCCAAAGTAGAAACATATCTTCTTTGCATCTAATGAAGAAAGACTAAGGGATAATCCATAAATGATGTCATGCTTAGATCAAGTGGAGAGGGAGTTCGTAATATTGTAACAAGAGGGTGGGAGGGTGTAAGAAGAAATGTGACATCACACATTTTGATTAAATAAAAAAACATTAAAAGTCAGCAGATTAAATTATGAAATTTATTTTCTTAAAGTAAAGATAAAATAAAAAAAGATATACATTAAATTTCTTTTTAATTTCCAAAATACCACTGTTTTAAATTTTTTTCACATTAATATTTATTATTATTGCATGTTAACTATGCTTTTTGTTGTAAACCTTAATTTTATATCATACAAAATAAGCACACAAATAATTTTTCTTGTTATGTTCACAAATGCCATTAAAACAGACAGTTTTAAAGTTCAAAAAATAAAATTTGAAATATGATCTATAATATAGTGCTTTGTCACTGAACTGTAAGTGTGTGTTTACATAATGTAGTGTGACTTGTGACAAGAGAGAGAGGGGGGGTATGATGAAGTGTGACACTTGTGACAAAAAAAGGGGGGAGGGTTAAAAAATACTGGAAAAATGAAATCATTTATGAATGGCCCCTAAGTTCTTTCGAAAAGCTTAGCACATTTATACATTTATATACAGTTTTTTAAGAAGTTATTCTAATTCTTACTGTTTCACATCAGTTTTTATTTTCAAAATAATAATACTGATTTAAATTTTTATAAAAATGAAACAAACCATTTTTTAAGAATAATGTAAGTATGATAAACCGCAAAACATACCTGCGACTGCTTTTAGGTGATTCTAAACCAGAGTTGATACCTGACCCATTTGAAGAGTTTTTATCCCATTTCTTATCTGCAGTATTCTCAGGATCCTGTTAAAACAAATAAAAAATAAATGTCATTAAAAAAAATTTCATAGTTACATTTATAGTTATTCTTCTAATGAGTGTAAGGAACACAATTTACCATGCTATTTTGAGAACCTTCTGCTTGAGCTCGCCTGAAATGGGAAAAAACGGTAAAATATAGATTTCTGCAAATTAGGTAAACAAATACTTAAGGTGTTTATTTATGTTAAAAAGGAAAAAAAATATTTTTTTTAAGTTACAAAATTAAATTTTTTATATTATCTATAAGTGATATTTTCATGCTCTAATAATAGAGGTGGCTGTATTCCATTACTTCATTGAGCTGATGGATAAAATTTTAGGATTAGTAAGAACTCAATTAGCATATTAATATGCAAGTGATATACCAAGTCATATCTTGGTAGAAAACACCTGCTGGATCAATTTTCAAGGTTGATCGGTAGGTTAATGATTGTGCTTTCTTGTACTGAATATATGAAAACATGGAGGGAAACACAGGCAGGAAAGCATAATGGTAAACTCACTGATAAACCACTGAAGTTGGGTCTGCAGGTGTTTCCCACCAAAAAATAACTTGACAGATCAGTTGCATTTTAATATGCTAATTAAAATTTAACTAATCTTGGTATTTCAGCCATCAACTCAATGATATGGTGGTTGGTGCAGCCATTTCCCATCTATAATTTAAACAAAAATTTCATTCTTTTATAACAAAAATTTATGGACTTATTTACTTGAATTTTTAGCAATTTCTGGTGCTAAAAACATAATGATTAAAACTAACAGTTTAGGAAATAACTGTTGGTCAATAATAAGAAGGGACACTTTGTATTTAGCAGAACCTGTGGAAATGAAAAATTGTCTATAATAGAATTATGCCTTAAATGGAGAATTTTTTTTTAGTCTTCAAGGGAGGAATATCATACAATTATAGCTGCTAACACAAAAGCATGCCTAAATTGAATCAATTTCCAGTCTACAAAAACACTTTTCATAGGTTTTATTATATATGTTAAAAATCAAATAGAAGAAAAAGAATTGCTAGAAAAATATTGGATCTATAACAGAAAGTTATTATTAGCATTGCTGCTAATAGAACAAAATCAGAGTGTGAGAGATCAGAAAGAGAGAATTGTCAGATGAATTTTGTGATAAGCTAATGCTTTATTACAATAAAGTGAAATTAAATGTTTTATTTACAGATTTTAAATCTTTTCTCTCAATGCTTAATAATTGAAGGCCACCTGGAAAAAAAAAAAAAAAAAAAAAAAAAAAAAAAAAAAAAAAAATTATATATATATATATATATATATATATATATATATATATATATATATATATATATACATATATATATATATTTTGGATAATTATCAAAATTATCTAGGATACAGAATCTTCAAACAGGGGGAGAATTACTAAACAATGCAAAATTATTGCTCACAAATAAAGGCATCAGAATTTTCTAAATGTTTAAAAAAAAGGGCAGGATGCTACCAGTGAGAAAGGGCACTTTTTTAATTTTAAAGAGCATCTTTTGGATTCTTAAGGGACTTTTCAGATTCTTTAGGAAACTTTTAAAATTCTTAAAGACATTTATTTTATTTTTTATTTTTAAGGACTTTCAAGACAACAAGTCAGTTTTTACTACGTCAGCAAATTTTTTAATGCAAAAAGGGGAAAAGGCACTTTTTTTTTTTTTAACTGAGAGGTAAGAAGGATGCAAATTGTTTGGATGAGGGGATTTTGAATGTGAAATAACGGTGCTATTTGGTAAAACAAAGCACAGGTGAGGTTCAACTACCCCCTTTAGCCATATACCCATATATATATACACCATATATATATAACCATATATATGGGGCATAGCTACCTTTAGCCATAGCCCATGAAACTGCCTGGGGAAACTCAGAATACACATATTAATATAACAAGAGGGAAATGTTTAGATATTCCTTAAAACTTTTCTTTATTATTATTAAAACTAAATATATGCATTTGAAGTCACTATTTAAATTTTGAATAATTTCTTTTTCTAATTTTTGATCAAATATAGATAAAAGATTGGACAGTCACTATAAAAGTTAAAAATGTAGAAGATAAGTACTTCTGATTGAAATTTAAGAATTTACATAAAATATATCATTGTTTAACTAAATGCACATTAGATACATTGTTAAAAAACATATATTATACCTTCTAGCCAATGTTTTAGCCATTTCATCCATCATGCTGGCCATTCCACTAGGAACAGCTTGTGTTTTGTTTTGTTGTTCATTATTTTCTGTCTAGAATAATAATAATAAAAATACATAAATCATTCTCTTGAAATGAAATTGCATATTTAACAATGTAAATCAAACATTTTTCAGCCATAACACCTTTAATTAGTTTAAAAATTATTTTTTTAATTTAACAAGTAAATTTGCCACAACTAACAAAACATACAATTAGATTAATTTCACTAAAAAAAAATTTTGTAAATATTTGCTCTTTTAAATCTAAAACTTGCTAAATATATTTTATATTTCAAAAAAGAAAAATAAAATAAAATAAAAAAAAATAAAAAAAAATAAAATAAATAAAATAAAATAAAAAATAAAATAAATAAATAAATAAAATAAAATAGTTACAGCAAAGAATTAACACCATCATAATTCTTTTATATTTTAATATGTGAATAATATAATGAAATATACATAAACTACAATGGAGTTATAAGTGTTTCATTTCGAAGGCAAATCAAATACAGTCGAGTCTCTATATAACGAAATCCATCGTTCCAGTAAAAAATTCGTTATATAGAGAAATTCGATGTATAGAAAATGATGTTAAAAATCGTATTTAGTGTGTAAAATTTGAACAAATATTATTTATGATGTTTCTAATTAAGAATTTGAAATGTTTAAAAGTAAATATTAACCCAACATTTTATTTCTTAATTATTTAAGTAGTTTCAAAAAAGTAAACAGACATTTATTTTGAAGCGTAATGAAAATCAAATAAGGAAGACTTGCATTATTTTCAGAAGAAAAAAATCTAATTTTTTGTTGTTTTGATTTTAAAATTGTTACGCTCTCAAAAAAAATTGCTCAAGTTTTAGCAAGGAATGAAAAATTGTAGTTAACCATTTTCCTCCATTTGAAGGCCTCTCTTATGTGCCTCCCATTGATTCCTCTCTTATATGTGTAACAATCTAATTGACTCTGTTTTGAGAAGCGTGTTGAAAGGTGTGTGGGAGGTGGGATGAATTCGTTGGATTTAAAGAACAAGGAGAGAAGTAATTAAAAAAAAAACTCAGCACTAAACGATAAATCAAAAATAAGTGATGGAAAATTGATTCCATATGATTTCGAAGCTTTTTTAAAACTGAATAAATTAAGACCAATTTATGAAAAAATTCGTTATATGGAGATAGATATTTCGCTATATAGAGACTGTTTTTAATGTAATCATGCGAAAAGGGGACCGTTCCTACAAAAAATTCGTTATATAGAGAAATTCGATGTATGGAGTTTCATTATAGAGAGACTCGACTGTAGATGTAATTGAAGTATACTAAAATATTTGCTAAATAGAGCGAAAGCTATAATTCTTATCCTTGAAACAATCTCTTAACAAAAATGAATCAGCTTGGCAGTTAATACTGATCTTAAACATTTAAAACATCTTAGAAAAAAAAAATATTTTACTCTATTGGGAGGCTAAAAATTAATGATTATACAGCCAATGACTATTATGGTTGTATAATTAATGATATAGCCATCTCTATTGTCTTTGGATTATCTATACACTGAAATCTCCAAATAAGGGACACCTCTATTTAAGGGACACAAATTCCGGTCCCAGTCCTTTGGTATAGGAATTGTAATGTATTTACCTCTAAATAAGGGACATTTGAAAATGAGATTAACCCTTTTACCTCCGACATTTCTTACACAAATTTTATTCAGTTGTCACTATTTTTTTTTTAAGTTTCCTTCAAGTTACAGAAAAAGACAAAAAGGCTCTAATTAAATAACACAAATTTTATTTTCCTTTGTTACTCATATGACAAAAACAAATTTTACAAAGATAATTACTGTCCAGTCACAATGAGTGAAAAAGGTTAAAGGGATTGATTTTTGCATTTGCGATAATGAAGTAGTCTGAGATGAAAATGAAAATACAGAAATTTTTAAATTATCAGACAAGCAGTCATGTTGCTACAGAGGTATGCAACACAATTGACGAGCATTTATTTAACAACAATTCAGATGAAAATATTGCTATTAGAGTGGGAGGTGGCAGCACAGACAATGCCGTGACCATATGGTAATGCTAGTCCTTAATGGATTAAGTAAGTAGACTTTTCACTCTCCAACCATTTAAAGAAGATGATAGAAGAGAAAGGGATGTTTGCCCTAAGTCTGTTTTCAATGTTGAGAAAACAGGTTTTAGTTGGGGAGAAAAAAAACAAAAATAAAGGGCAAAAAGAACATTTATTGCATGAAAGCAGTGCATGAAAGTGTTAAGGGACAGATTAACTCTGCTTTCTGAATAAAATAGGGGCTTAGATTGCAAATTAATACCAACTAACACTTTCAGAGAATTCTTGAGCTCTTAAATAATGATATAAGGAAAAACAGCAGAATGAAAAGTAGAACTATAAACTATCAATGATTTGGAAATCAAATTCCAAAACTTGGGTAATCATCTAATTGTTTGATGGTTTATTCAACATAATATTGCAGAATCTGAGTGTTATCTCAAAATTACCTTAAGGTGATGTTGATCATCGATAATACACTTGGACACTGATTGGAAAATTTTATTTTTGACCCAAGAGTAAAAATTATCTTTTTGCCTTCAAACACCACCTGTCTGCTTTGGACCACAGATAGGACATAATCAAGATGTTTAAAGATTCATTTGTCTTAATTAAAAGCATCAATGACAGAACTTACAAAATTGACAGTGAAAAACTTCTATAAGAAATTGAACATAAAAACTGGATGCAGTCACAATCATAGGGAATTTATTGGGGTGAAGTTAAGTGAATAGCAATAAGAGATGCTTAGTAAAACATTGTGTCCTTTTTTGTTTAAAGAGACCTTCTCAAAATTGTAATTCTGTAAAATCTCGCTTAATGCAATTGTCAAAACTGAAAGAGAACTTAATGCTGAAGATGTTGTTGAACTCTGAAATTCCCTTGATCTAGAAATAACGAATCAATGATTTTATTGAATTGAAAAGGCAAAGTTCTGTTCATGACTTTGATCCTACCTGCAGAAAAGATTATGCTCCTCAGACATGATGTCGCCTGGAGGTGACACTAAAAATCACCCTTAAATTAATTTAATTTCTTCTAGAATTGTTAAAATTACATTTAGACTTTTTAAATAGATGTGTGTATGTTAGAAGCACTGGTATACAAACTAATGCATGTTTGGAGATGTTTTATAATAATTTTAAATTGATTTTTATAGTGCCACGTAAAATTTGTCTCAGGACTGAGGAGGTTATGATAGTTGCAAAATTAACTGGTGGATTGAAACTTATAGAAGCTAGAATAAAGATTCTTTAAAATATTGATTTGGATCATTAAAAAAGAGTAGCAACAACTAAAACAAAACTTAGAAAACTTGCTCTACAGTTAGATGGATGTTCTAAGATATATACACTGGTGTCTAAAAGTTAAGCATAATTGGTAATTAAGTAAGTAATGAAAGAAATATAAATCGAAATGTGGTGAAACTCCAGGTGTGTGAACAAAATAGTAAGCGTCATATATTTTCGTGAAGAGTTTTCCCTGAAATCAAACAGGGGACCATCAACAAATTGAAAAAGAACGAAGATCTTTTGGATAACCCTGTCAAAACTAATGTAGCAAAAGCGTTCAAATTGCACATTATGATTAAGTGGCTTATTGTAATGTACTCTGTTTATTCTTATAAGGATAGTATGTATACTCTTAGAGAAATTAAGATTTTTATAAAAACAGTCCTAAATTTTTCCAAGTTTTTTCCTTATAATTTGCAGAGTTCTTAATATAAAATAATGTTCTTTTCTGAAAATATGACAAACATCATTGTACACAATACCCTGTCATCAGAATTTAAAAATAATAAAACTCGTATGAAAAATGAGTAGGTTTAGTAAATAATTGTTCATTGCGCATGCGTCAACGATATCAAAATTTCATTTGCATATTGTGTTAGCTAAATGTATAGAGCAACTTCTGTAAAAGTTAGCTTGAAAATTCTGAAAATGATCGTCTATAGAATCAACTCAAAATCCGTTATTCCTAAAAGGAAGAAAAAAAATCAGGGGTTTTATCCAAATATAGTTGTACGTGCAATATTTATAGGCACTAAACAATGGAATATGGATACAACTCCTCATCTTTTTTGCTTCATTTAGGGAATAAAGGATTCTGATCTCATTCTATCAACGATAATTTTCCGAATTTTTAAGCTATGTTTTTGAGACTTTCACAAAAGTTGCTCTATACATTTAACTAACATAATATGCAAATAAAATTTTAATAGCGTTCACACATGTGCAGTAAAAAATTATTTAGTAAACCTGCTCATTTGTCATACAATTTTTATTATTTTTCAATTCTGATGACAGGGTATTGTGTACAATGATGTTTGTCATATTGTCAGAAAAGAACATT
The DNA here is from genome assembly GCA_964019185.1 of Maratus speculifer. Classification (NCBI taxonomy): domain Eukaryota; kingdom Metazoa; phylum Arthropoda; class Arachnida; order Araneae; family Salticidae; genus Maratus; species Maratus speculifer. Next base: position 10,820,940 of record OZ025300.1, on the reverse strand, counting down.
ATTTTATATTAAGAACTCTGCAAATTATAAGCAAAAAACTTGGAAAAATTTAGGACTGTTTTTATAAAAACCTTAATTTCTCTACGAGTATACATGCTATCCTTATAAAAATAAACACAGTACATTACAATAAGCCACTTAATCATAATGTGCAGTTTGAACGCTTTTGCTACATTAGTTTTGAAAGGGTTATCCAAAAGATCTTCGTTCTCTTTCAATTTGTTGACGGTCCCCTGTTCGATTTCAGGGAAAACTCTTCGCGAAAATATATGACGTGTACTACTTTGTTTACACACCTGGAGTTTCACCACATTTCGATTTATATTTCTTTCATTACTTACTTAATTACCAATTATGCTTAACTTTTGGACACCAGTGCATATATATATATATATATATATATATATATATATATATAGAAAAAAAAATTGGCAGTTCAAACTTTGTTGAGGGATTTTTTCTAGATTTTCAGACTTTAAGTAAAAAAAAAAAAAAAAAAAGACTTAATTTAAAATTTAGATTTATTTAAAATTCTTGTACTGCAAACACATATTGTGCAAATTGTATGTAACATTATACTTAACTTGAATAGAGTATATTCATCAGATTTTAGCAAATATTTATTGCTTGTCTAAATTTACCTTGACTTATATTGCTAGTCTTGGAATGAACTGCAGGCATAAATTAAGTTTTACTATACTTTTGTTAGTTCATATAATCTTAATATATAACTTTACTGAAAATTTTCATCACACAACTGAAATTCTCATGATACACCAGTACATTTTAATATACTGGTTGAGATTAGATATGTAAAATAGTGACCCCCCCCCCCCTCCCTAAAACAAAACCTTACAGAAGCAGTAGATGCAAAAAAAAAAAAAAAAAAAAAAAAAAAAACAGCAAGAGTAAGTAGAATACATCCATTTTAAGGATTAATTATTAATTTTTTTTTGTTAGTTCAAATTCAAGTAAATAAATATAACTTTAAATTCTTTGGTGAAAAAAAGAATCATTCATTTTCTAAATTCAATATGAAATAAAGCATCACATGCTGTAGTATGGCAAAATATGCAAAATGAATATTATGCAAAGAAATTAACAAGCCATGTTTGATAAATCTCAGGATTACTTACTTTCAATGTTGTCTTTTTAAGTTTTGCATTAGCTAACGCTGATGCTAAGGACATGTTTGCAGTATTGGGGCGCTGTGTATTTGATCCTGGAGGAGGAGGAGGACAGGGAGGACTAGAGAATCCCCCGCATGGAGGTGCGGGAGGAGGTGGAGGACCAGAACTTGGCAAACTTGGCATAGAGGGGGGAGGACATGGAGGTGTACCAGAACCGGGAGGTGGAGGAGGGGGGGGTGGTGGAGGAGGTGGAGCTGAAGTTGGCTGAGCAGGTGGTGCTGGAGGTTGTGGAGGTGCAGGTGGAGCACAATTTGGAGCAGCAGTTCTGTGTAAAGTGTTGCTAGGAGAACCAGAATTCATTTGGGAGCCATTGACAACTGAAAAAAAAAAAAAAAAAAAAAATGGAAAATGATATAGGAAAATATAACCTTTTGAACACATACATCTTAACATAATTATCGTAACAATTGATTAAAATTTTAGAAGAGAGATAGAAATTGCTTTCGCATTAGAAAACAGAGGCAAACTACAGAAATATATATATATTTTTTTAATGGAAAAAACTTCCATAACTTTTTTTTTTTAAGCATTTTTAAATCATATTTGAGTTTTAAGCTTTGAATATAGGTCACCATGGCTTATTTCATAATCAGCACCCATGTATTTCATATTTTGTTACTATTCCATATGGTTAAATGTTAAAATTATTTGGTTCATCAACATGCTGATTACTGAGATGGAATAATGTAATGAGCACTTGGCAGTCTAACATATATGTTGCAAAATAAAATACTGTATGGATTATTAAAATAACAATAATCACAAATAACAATTTAAATATTTGATGTGACCCTGCAAAATAAGAATGTGTGATAAAATGACCAAGGAAAGGAATCATATATTCTATATCAAAAATATATTCAAATATCCTAGCAATTCGAGCCATTTTACATAGTGTAGATAGCAATAAAAAGGGTTTTTTTCTTAATGTTTCCTTCTTAAAAAAGCAATGTGAATATAATCACTGGTTTTAATATGTGAAGTACAAGGACTGTATAAGTACCTATTCTTGACAAGAAAAACACATTTCTACGTAAAAAATGAACTTTATTTTTCAACATACTCCTTTTATTTCCAAATAACGACATTTTTCGTTCATAAAATCATTGAAATGATTCAGCAAGTCGACATAATATTCTCCATTGATAGTTTTGCCCTTTTCAAAACAGAATGAGGATTATGCTAAATGCATCCTAAAACATTGTAGCCATGACTCTGTTTGCTGATAAAGCCATCTTAGCCTTTTTTGGTGCAGGTTGGCCAAGAAAAATTCACTGTTTGGACTGTTATTTAGTTTCTTGTACATTGTGATGAACCCATGTTATGAATTGACAGCAAAAACCATTTGAATTTCCCTTTAAGTTCTGCAAACATTCTTTTGAAATTGACACGCGAGTATGTTTAACATCAACAGGGAGCAATTGCGACAGCCATTTTGTGCAAAACTTTTCCATATCTAAATAAGTTGTTAAAATATTTTACACCCATTCAATTGAGATGCCCACAGTCTCAGCAATATCACCCACTTTCACTCTCTGATCGTTTATCACAATATCGTGAATTTTTATTCAATAATTTTTGATGTTGTAACCTCAATTGGACTACCTGGGCATTCTTCATCAAAAATGTTTGTATGGCTGCATTTAAATTCAGCTGTTCAATATTTTACGGCTGATAACAAAAGTGCAAAGTCTCCATAAACATTTTTTAGTTCCCCTTTAATCTCATAAATTGTTTTTTTTTTTTCAAAACCAGATTTTTCACCACTGCTCATAATTGAATTTTTCCCATTGTTGAAATATCAGTAAAATTGTTCTATTTCAATGGCTTCAATTCATAAATTAAACCATTTAATGACTTGGCAAATGACCAAGTTTGATGTAAAAGGTCACTTTTATAAAAGAAATCATTTTTTAAATTTGAGTAACACAACCTCTGGCAAAGGCCAGGTACGTATCATATTGCCCTTGTATTACAATACAGGATTCATTATCCAAAATTTTAGAAAAACTTGAAATTCAGAATTTTTTCTTTTTCAAAATTTGTAAATTGAAAAAAGTTTTGAGTTTCTAACATTTAAAATTTTTTTTACAGATTTCTGTATATTGTATGTACTTTTGTATAAGAAGAATTTCAGACAAAATTTGGGAGTTGAAAATGAGGGGCAGACTTATACACAAATTAGTTTAAAAAAATCATTACATAAAGCTCAACAATAATAACCCTGTAATTGTTCTGCACCCATTTTCTGTTGTGATAGAATTCCTTTCAACACAGGGACATTCTTTTCAACATTTAATCTCCTTTTTAAAAAGAGTACAACTAGTGCATGCTTCTAATTTATATTTCTTTAAAGTGCTACAACACAAAGAAATACTATATTTTAACAGGTTAAGAAGTTGTTTACTCTTGCCTTTAGATATTTGAAAGAATTTTTTCTTTTTAAATATCATTAAATTGATGTGAATAGGTTTCATATTAGTTTAAGCTTTTTTGATTTTACATAATTATACAGTTTTAAAACATTGATTTTTTAAAAAAGTTTGTTAGAGACATAAAAATTCATTAATTTAATGAAAGTTTATTAATTTTCTTATCCTGAAATACAAATCATTTTTCAATATACTGCCAGAAATGTAGTTCAACTTATACATGAAAATTCATTATTTTTTTTTTTCAGTCTATTGCTTTAGTGTGTAACTACAAAAAAGTCATTTTAATTGCAGAAAACACAGAACTTCTCCCCCCTCCCCTCCGCTAACCAAGATTTGAGAAAAAAAAAAAAAAAAAAAAAAAAAAAAAATCCATTCTCTCTCAAATTTAGTTTAAAATTAATTTAGATTACAGTTCATAACAAAAGGGCGTATCAGATATTTAGTCCTCTTTCACACATTAACACTAGGCCATTGTGTTATTTGAATACACATATAATAAAAGAATTCTAATTAGTTGCTTGTGCCCTCCCTCAAAATCCTCACACATTCCAGAATGCTGTGCTACTTCTAGATTTTTCTTGCCAGAATTTGTAAAACTGATTAAAAATAATCATGGGAAATTTTTTCTTGCATAGCCAGTAAAATCATTCTTATTTACTTTTATGCTTTAGAAAAATGCTGCTGAAATTTTGGACTTGGGGGGGGGGGGGAGGTAGAAGTTTCAAATTTATTTAAGAAATAGAGTTTATTATTAAAAATATCGATACAATTTTTTTTATGTAGATTTCTCTAGCTGCAATAAATAAATAAATAAATAAATGGATACAGCTTGTAGATAAAATAATGTTAGTTACCAATTTTATTATTTTATTTTTTTATTGTTATCATTAAATAGTGCAGATATGCAAAAAGTTTTATTTATATTCTGCATGGAATTGTTTTAATTTTTCTGTGTCTTTGAACAATTCTATTTTCGGGAGTGGGAGGATTGGGGGACGAATTACAAATTTTGGGAGGGCTTGAAATTTGGGAAATTCCAAAATCTAGAAAGTTTTTGGTCCTGAGGATTCTGGATAATAGGTCCTGTATTGTACCATATCTTAAGAAAAAAATCCAATTCTTGGAGACTGGCCTATTCATAATATGTCCTCTCAAACAAACAAAAAAGAATTATTAGAATTAGACTATCTGTAAAAAGTGTTTGTTAACATACATTAAATTTTTTTCTTTATACATTATCTCTTAAATAAAATTATAACAGGGTTCATACATAGTTCGGGGGAAAAAAAAATCCAAGGAGTACAGAAAAAAATCCAAGGAGTCCAAAAAGTTTTAAGGACGTGCCAATTTTGTTGTTATTTATGTGGCATGCACTTGCACATCCCAATTTTTAATGCCCCATTTGGAGAGAAGAACATTTCAAACAAATTTTTCTCTATTAGAATCTAATTATTGATGCTGAAATTGCACAGAATTCACAACCTTGGTGATTTTGTAAGTTTAAATAAAAAGATACAGAATCAACTTTCCTATGCAGTGACCAATGGTCATATACACAGAGATCAGTCAAACACGAAATACTTATTATGTATTTGCATACATCTTTAAAAAAAATTTCAAAGATTAAAAAAAAAAAAAAAAAATGCTAATGCAACATACACAAAAAATGTAATTTTTTTTTTTACAATTGTGTGTTTTACAATCACGATTTTTTTTTCTGGGAGCAATATTGGTTGCATGCAAAACCACAATACAATTTAAGAAGTTTCTAAGAAGTATTTTGTTTATCTAAGTAGTTCTAAGTACTACTTGGGAACGTTTTCATTTCTAAGTAGTTTCTAAGGAGACTGTACGAACCCTGTTATAAATATGCAGTCTGGAAAAATCACATTCTTAATTTTGTGTAAACACTCATTGAATTATAAGAAAATGTTAATATGAGTTATTATTCCTTTTTCACTGAAGTGTGATAACTGTCATTGTTAATTACTAAATACTATATAAATACATAAGAAATACAGTCGAGTCTCTATATAACGAAATCCACCGTTCCAGTAAAAAATTCGTTATATAGAGAAATTCGATGTATAGAGAATGATGTTAAAAATTGTATTTAATGTGTGAAATTTGAACAAATATTATTTTTGATCTTTTGAATTAAGAATTTGAAACATTTAAAAGAAAAAATATTAACCTAACATTTTATTTCTTGATTATTTAAGCTGTTTCAAAAAAAGAGAACAGACATTTATTTGAAAACTCAATGAAAATTAAATAAGGAAGACTTGCATTAATTTCAGACGAAGAAATCTGTAATTTTTTGTTGTTTTGATTTTTAAATTGTTACGCTCTCAAAAAAATGCTCAAATTTTAGCAAGGAATGAAAAATTGTAGTTAACATTTTCCTCCATTTGAAGGCCTCTCTTATGTGCCTCTCAGTGATTTCTCTCTTACATGTGTATCAATCCAATTGACAGTGTTTTGAGAAGGATGTGGAAAGGTGTGTGGGAGGTGGGAGGAATTCGTTGGATTTAAAGAACAAGGAGAGAAGTAATATATAAAAAAAACTCAGCATTGATAATAAATCCAAAATAAGTGATGAAAAATTGATTCCATATGATTTCGAAGCTTTTTAAAACTGAAAAATTAAGACCAATTTATGAAAAAATTTGTTATATGGAGATAGATATTTCGCTATATAGAGACTGTTTTTAATGTAATCATGCAAAAAGGGGACTGTTTCTACTAAAAATTCGTTATATAGAGAAATTCGATGTATGGAGTTTTGTTATAGAGAGACTCGACTGTATATTGAAAATCAAATACATATGCATTTAGTGATTTTTCTACATGTCCTTCATTTTGATGTCATATATTATGCAGAGAATTTTCAGCGATTTAGCATAAGGAATGAGAAAATTTCTTTTCTCTCTTTATTATTATGAAAAAACTTTGATGCTTAGTACAAATTTAAAAGAAACTTTCATGTTACATAATCTATTATCAAGGTCAAAAGACCAATGTAAATATCTCAGAATTATGCATGGGAAATACTTATTTTTGTAAGCACTTCTCTAGAATAATTCTAGTATCCAATGAAAATATATTTTATGTTCTATATCAACTTCATATACTTAAATCTAAAAACAATGAATTAGAAATAGTGTTACAAAATTAAAACAGCAAGACAACATTTTTTAATAAGAAGTATTCTTACCATTATTGCTGGCATATTGAACTTGATGGTTCATTCTATTTGAATCATTATCAGTCCTTGAAAGAGGAGTAAAAATAATATAAATATACATAAAAAATAAAATTAAATTAACAAAAATACACTTAGTAGTTTTATTTAATTATTGTTTTAAAATGTGTTTTTTCTACTAATTCAGTGAACCTATGCAAACATAAATCAATTCATAGTTGCATTCAGTAAAATTAAAAATGACTGAAACATGGCAAAAAAAAAAAAAAAAAAAATTCTAACTTTTTTTAAAAAATAAATATATAAATAAATAAAAAAAATGGAAAATTTATGCTACAAATGATTTTCAATCCTTTCTTTCTTTTTTTTTTTTATATTTAGGATAAACAAACATCCTTAATAATTTTCTAATATTTCTTTGTCTCTGTCTCTAAAAATACATAGTCAATCAAGAAAAAAAATTTTAATTTTATCTTTAGTTCTCTTTTTTCTAAATACTTTTTTAAATCAACACCTTGTAAGTTTCTTTTCTATATACAATGGATTTTTAGAAAATACAATACATAACAATAAGAGCAGATGTAACATATAATATTTTATAAATAAATGTAATAGTTAAAAATTGTTAAAAATATCAATTTTGGCTATTAATTTTTTTGATATGTTTAAAACAGCACTCAAGAGTCAAGATAAAGAATGGCTGAAATAAAGTCTATATACATAAAAAAAGCATTATAATTTAAGTAGACAAAAAATTAACATACAAATAAGGTCAGAAAAACAGAAAAATAAATATAATATAATGTGAGTGTACACACATATGTATAATACAAATGAAAGAATTTTATGAAACAAATTTGTGTAATGATTTTATGAAATCATTAATATATGAATTTGATTAGATAAAAAGAATATATGAATCTGATTTTAAAGTGTTTAATTTCAAGTTTATACTATAATTTTGATAACTAGGTGCAGAATTTTGTAACGATAAAAAAAAAAAAAAAAAAAAAAAAACACAAAACAAAAACTACAGCATACATTAAAAATAAATAAATAAATAAAAATACATGGCATGTGCTTAATTCTCTCACCATAGTATAGTTATCAAAGTAGGTTCATAAATGGCACATTTATTTTACTATACATTTTAAATCTACATAAATTTTGAATTAAAATATGTAAAAAAATAATTGTAAAAGAATTTTTAAAAAAGGAAGAATTAGACAATAAAAAATTTAGATTGTCAGAAAACTGAATTTGAAAAATAATATAAAAGGAGAATTCTGAAAATTAATCATGTATTAAATGTATCCCCACAGAAATCAGAGGATGTAGTCAAATTTAATCAGAAATTATAAAAAATTCCTTCATGGCAAAAACACTTATGTAACAGTGGGAGACCTGTTACGAAAAATCCTTGCATCTGAATGCTCTGAAAACCAGAATCAAAATGAGAACTGAAACATAATTTGTTTCGTTTCAAAAACTTAAAAACTAAAGATTTATTTTATATCAAGAAGTATGACATAATTTGTGGCCATTTGAAACAATTTTTGTTGGTAGAAAGGAGCCTGAAGTTGAAGAATTTAAAATTTCCAAGGATAAAGAAATTATTACAGATCTGCTGGATTAAACTTTTAACTTTCATATTCAAAAGATCAACTGTTGGCTCAAAAATGTAGTACAGTAGACTCCCTCAAATCTGCAAGGCTTGGGACCAGAGGTTGTGCAGATTTTTGGTCATTGCTTTGTTTACACTTTTAAACAGTAATTTGAATGTAATTAACAATGAAATTAAAGCTATTATGAATGCGTACAATACAATAAAATATTAAAATAAGTAATAATTTTAAATAATAAAATTTAGATAATTTTTAAAATGATTAAAATATTAAAATCAAAGATCAAATTAATAATCAATAATGTATGATTAAATATTTATTACAAAGATTGGCTGTATTTTTCCTATGAAACTTGCCTCACAAAGATACATTACTAATTCACATCAAAATCACAGAATAAGAAAGTTTTATTTTTAGATTTAACAAGATTTAATAACCAAAAAGTTTGATTAATATACAAATATATTTGGTAAAAAGATTGTGATTACCAATAATACCAGCAATATCTTGAGTTTTTTTCCGAAATAAGTTTCTTCTTTCTTCATGAATACATATGAATTCAGTGATATTAAGGAAAATTACAAATTAAAATATGCATGGACTTGATATAAAAATAAAAAAGTCAAATCTTGTCCCTACATTTGAACTGAGTGTTTTATTGTTTACATCTGTAAATTATGTGTGGATTTTAGAGAATTGCGGTTTTGAGGGAGTCTACTGTACAAGATTACTCAATTGCTGATGAAGATTCCCCTGTAAGTCATTAGGTGACCGGCAGGAATATCTGTGGCATAATAATAAATGATATGTCTAACTGAAGTGATAATGATGATAGGCAGAATGAAGTGGATGAAATATTTTCAAAAAGAACTACTGATATTTTTCAAATTAATAATAGATTTGTGGAACGCAACAAAGAAGCTACTTCTTTGAACAACAAACCCTGTCATTATACAAGAGCAATTACTGCAAGAGAATTTATACAACCTATATCTATAATGCAAAATATATATTATGCATTATCAATAAGCAACCAACCTTAATGGTGATGTTCCAAAAATCCAAATCAAAGGATTCATCCCTCAAGTCATAAAAATAAATTTTATATGTTGATGTAATTTTGTTTAGATTTGAATTGTATTTAGAATATTTTTATTTTGTGTAAATAAGTTACTAAATTAACATATTCATAATTATGTATTTGCATATATTATTCATACTTTATATAATTCATGCTTTATATAATTCATACTTTATATAATTCATTATTTTGTACAATTCTTAATGCTTATATTGAAGTGTTCCAAACTACGGAGAACTCTTAATCCAAAATATCTCAGGATTCTGGATAGCAAATGCTATACTATACAAAATATTCTTTTTAAAACTACTATACCATAATAAAAGTCTTTTTACCATGAAAACACATGAAACCACATATTATAATAGGAAATGAAATAATTCTTAAGAAAATACTGAATTACCATTTTTCAATATTGTTGCATTCCATTTCATTGGCCACAGTCTGATACACTGGTTGTGAATTCATGGGGGGTGGTGGAGGCGGTCTCGAAGAGGAGCCTAAAAAAGAATGCTAATTAGGTATGCAAATTCACAATATTGATCAGCAAAACAATATATTGTATGTTTTAATATAAATATCAATCCAATAATTTTAATTAAAAATAAGCTTTTCAAACACTGGCTTATATAAATATTAAACAATATTAAAAATAAATAAATAAAATATTAATTTTAAAGCAATGTTATGAAAGAAAAATTAAAAGATTTTAAAATAAGGTAGATTTTTGTTTAATAGATCTATGAAAATTCAGAATTTTTATAGAGTTTACAGTTGAATGTGCTAATTGCAATTTAAAGGTAAAAAAATGTTCTTGCTTGTAAATTAATTTAGACTCAATTTTCAGAATCAAACTTATTTAGATGAAGGATTAATTTTTCCCCGTCCATTCCAAAATTTAAAATATGACAAAATACACAAATAAATAGCTTTTAATACAGCATAAGATTCACAAAAATGTTCCCAGAAAAGAATTTTTGTTTACATTCGCATCAACATGCATAAATATTTCTTTTTTAAAATTTAAGCTGGATTTAAAAGTCTAAAATGCTACACACAAAGTTTAATATTCTAACTAAATTTTTATCACATACACACTAAAGCGATCAAATATCACATTTCAAAAAGAAAAGAAAAAAAGAAAAAAAAAAATAGTAACATAGCAAAAGACAGTATTAACTATTCTATATAAATTTTGGCGAATTTTTTTTTTTTTTTTTTTTTTTTTTAAAGAATTGAATTAAATTTTTAGAAAATGTAATGAAAATTAAAGTCTTTTAAAGCTGTTCTGAAACCTAAACTCATTTTCTTCTAAGACAAAGTCATTTTTGCTCTTAAAGTACAATAGGCATTTTGAATAAGGAGATATCCTTATTCAAAATACTAAAAGATTGAATATCATTTATCTTTTTCCTATAAAAACAAAGTTGTTCGAAAATGGTGTCAAAGCGGATGTTTTGGAACAATTTTACTGACACAACAATTGTAGGAAAATTGTTATCTGGGAGCATTTAAAAATTATAACTAAAGATACAATACATTTTTTGCATAGTGTAAAACCTTTAATAAAGTTTCTTACTGTTTTGATTAACAAACTCCACAGTTCGGAGCATGGCCACGGCAAAAGCCTCAGCATCATCTCGACTGCTAAAATTAAGGCCATACACTTGTTTATTATCACGCCACTGATGAAAGGTTGCTGTGGTTTGGTTGTACTTCAATCCTTTGAATATTGATGCATTTATCACAACCTACAAAAATTAAAAAAGGGTAAATGTTATTGAACATTACATGTCACACAAATAAGGATAAATAAATTACTTTTAAATATTGTTCTATTATAATGCATAGTTAAAAAAAAAAAAAAGATACCTTTTTTCAAATAACTTCTTTTTCCCCCAACTCTAAATTGAAAGCAGTTTTTTTAAAAATTCAAATCTAATTTTTTCTTTTTTAACGTTTTCATTTTTTTTTTTAATCTTTTATTTTTGTTTATTTTTTTTTTTAATGAAGGTAGAAACTATGAGTTTTAAGTTTCTGAAGCATTCAATTCTCTGATTAGATGCTATTAAGAAGCATAATTCACAATGTTATGCTTTAATTAATAAAACAATTAGTAATCACAGAAAAAAAAAAAATCAGGAATGACAATACTTGGCTTTCCAAACACTTCATAGAATAACTTTGTATTCTGATACCTAAGTAAATGGAAATATACATTAATAACTTTTTGCAATAATTTATTAATCTACTTCTGCTCACCAATATCAAAATTGACACCAACACAAGCAATCTTGACAACAATTAGTTTTAAGCGTATGAGAATTACAATGATAATTATATTTTAACTAATTTTACACAAAACCACGGTTGGCTGTAAACTTGATTACAGTGGAATCTCCATTTACACACTAGTCTGCGAGTACACAAAAGATTCTTATTGTAATAACTGTGATATGATGGGAATCTTGTCAAGTTCTTGGACAAGTGCAAATTTTGTAACCGATATTAAATTTACCCAAAAACAAGTTCTAAAATAGCAGTTTCAGAAACTATACTTGACTTCTCATAGGATTAGGTTTAGGTTTACAGAAATCAGCCAAAAAATATAGAGCTGCAAACAATGATAACAAGCATCATAGGGTCAATTCCAGCAGATCAACTCAAGAACATTGTTGAAAAATTCAAGCTGAAACTTTATTCCACCTCCTTGTTACAAATACATAATTTTTGTAAAAAATTCACACGCCTCTAGCATGAAAGAAATTTTAATGATTTTTACGGGGCTTATACACGGAACTTTTATGAAAAAGATAGGAAGATTGAGAGTATGGTATATATTTGAAATTTATGAAATTTCACAGGATTTATACAATTTAAAAAATACAATCAGATCAAATTAACATTTATTAATTTTAAAATTCCATTCCATAAAAGCTAAGCAGTTTTCATTAACAAAAGAAATAAATTAATGAAATAAATTTACATAAAACATTTAATTTACGTATGAAAGCAATATGAACAAAACTATAAACTCTAAATCAATATAAATATCTATAAACCTTTTGAAAGGTAAGCAATTGCGTTTCTGTAATGTCAGTAGCGTAGCTATGTTTTTTGGCGCCCGGGGCCAGCAAGAAATTTTGCGCCCCCACCCTAATATAGATATATAACAATTTCTCTGAATTTGGTGCCCGTAGGCCTCGGCGCCCGGGGTGGACGCCCCCCCTTACCCCCTCTTAGCTACGCCACTGTGTGATGTTGAATTCTTACTGGAAATTTTGAAAAAATTTATTTCAAAATAGCGAAAAGCAATTTTTTAACATTTTTCCACCCAGGTTATAAAAGTAAAATCTAATTAAAAATTTCTGGTGTGAATAAATTAAAATTGGGTGGAATATAATATTTCCCACTGCTCTTCAGGGAGTTTAATTGTAATTACATTAATTTCGAATGATTTATGAATTGCAAGTAAATATAAACACTGTGGCATAGGAAAGATTTTTATGAGAGATTAAGTATAGGGTTGCACTTTAGTATTTTTTAAAAAAGACAGGGTGATGCACTAATAAATATTGATCTAGATATATCTTTATTATCAATTTGATGGCATTCTCAACAAAATTTTTATAACCGACTTAAAATTGAAAGGAAAATACTTTTTAAGTGAAAGAATTAACAATAAAACGGAAAATAGATTCTTACAACAGAATTTTTAATGACATAATAAATTTTGTTACACACAAGTAATTACAATAAAATCTGAGGAAACAAAATCTATCAATAACAGAATCCTATTTTAAATAGAAAAATGTCCTGATGGAAGCATGGATGCAGATAATGCAACTCCTCGTAAGTTGTAATATTTTTACGATAGTGAGAATTGCACTAATTAAATTTCTGTTTGCTTTGATTTATGATAAAATTAATTAATTTTAAATAAATGATTAAACAATTTTACTTATAAAACTGCTATTTAAACAAACCAAAATGAATTATTGATCATATGAATAAACATAAAGCATTACTTACAAGTGGATTATAAAACATTAGCCAAATTTACATTTAAACTATTATTCAAAATGTAGGAGTTAAAGAAATTCATACATGTAGAAAATTCTGGAGTTATTTTCCTTTAAAAAGTGATGCATTTCACAAGAAAATAGAATAAAAGACAAAATATTCTGCAGATTTAAATTATTTTCAAAAACTTGTTTGATTTAAGCTCAAAAATTTCTTCAAGATTAATACTTAGACTGAAGTTTTGCATCCACAGATTAAAAGAATGCATCATACAATTATACTTGCCAGGTTGGAATTTTTGTTTGGTCTCAAATTTAATTTTCACAGATGCATAAAATTTATTGTAACATTTTTTAACGGATATAAAAACTTTAAACTGCAAGATATTTATTTAATCTTGCAAGACAGCCCTGCATCGCAGTGATGCATTGGTCAATAAGTAAATGCAGTGACAAGGATAGAGTAAGTAATGTTCACTCTAGAAAGAAAAAGAGCATGGTGCTATTCACTAAAAAGGGCACTTTTGCAAGAAAAAATGTGTTATTGCATTTAGAAGGAAATAAAAAGCAGGAAAATATATGATTTTTAAGTATGATAAATCAAAAACATTAATTTCGAATGATTTTATGACATAAAAATAAGAAATACAATTAAATTAAAACATGATTGAATAGTTTCGTGTTCTTTTTCCTGAAGAAATGAGAAAATTCTTTCATTTTTGGGGACACAAAATTAGAAATGCTATGGAATAAAGAAAAATTTTATTAAAAATCACTGGGTAAAACTAGTGGTGTATTTTATTACTGTTAAAAAGGGCAGAATGCTGAACCATTGAAAAATGGCCTAGAATGAACACTAGAGTAAGTATTGCAGTATGTATTAGAGATATTATCAACAAGCACTGAAGCAAAGCTGTGCAAAATAGGGGATGAAGGAGGGATAATCCTGGACACGGAAATTAAGGGGGCACTAAATTTATACTACAAATGTCATTTCTTCTTCTTCTTTTTTTTTTTTTTTTTTTTTTTTGTAAAGAAACATATAGAAATATTGGGAATTTTTTTTTCTTTTTTTTCTGTGACAGAAACATTTATTTCAAAATAGCACATGGCTTCAATCTCAGAATACATAAGGCGTTACAAATTATACTGTGCTGTTATACACATTTTTTTCAAATCTGTTTTTCAGATCTTCTTTTCCAAAATAAAAGTGCAATTTTATCTTATATCATTTACTTGTTAAAATTAAACCTCTTAAAGTTCCAAAATAAACATGAAATATGTGTATTCAATAGAATTTGTGCTCTTCACTTTTAAATTTTATGATATAAATTTCAATGGGAAGGGGGGGGGGAGTGGCAACAACAAACTGAAACTTTACTCCAGGCACAGTTTTCTCTTCACACACTGTTGTACTGAAGTAATAAGAAGGAATTTACAAGCATTGTAGTTTTAAAAAGAATTAAATGAGTAATGACTCACTTCATGGTCTTGTAATTTTCTTCCCACTATTCTAAATGTGTTATTTGTAAGGTGTTGATAAATGTGTACTTTGGATAGACCACTTGATGATCCACTAGGAACCCATTTCTTGTTCACATCATCATATACAACTACAGAGGCCCGGGCTGAAGCAATGGATTGCTCACTAAAAAAAAGAGGAGATAAATTACAATAAAAAGTAGATAATAAAAGTATTATACAAAAATGTTACGCTTAAAGAAAAAAAATGTAAATATAAAAGACCGATTAGGAAACTTCATGACACATAAAGATAGCGATGCCCTGAGTAGTAATTTTGGCCGAATGCCAAATATTTGGCATAAAGGTAAACTGAATACCGAATAGTCAAATAGTGACTGTTAAACTGAATATTTGGTTTTTTAAATAGTAACTATTAACTATTCAAAAAATTATACTTTTTGAAAAACTATTGCCCATTTAAAATGTTGCAAATTTTCGATAATTGGTCACAGAAAAAAAAATTACTAATCTCAAATTATCGCTAGAAAGATATCACCAAATTCGTCAAGTGCTTGTTCTCAAATGAAAAAATGCATAATCAAATATTCTTACAAAAAACGCAAAATTTTTAGAGATTGATATCGATACCATCGGGGGTAGGGAAGGGGTAAAGATAAAACTAGCCACCGGCCAGTAGGTTGACTTTTTTTATTAGTCAGTTACTGAGAATAATTTCTTTTAATAGCCAGTAAGTACATTTACTACTCGCGTTTTTTCTCGTGAATCTTTGACAAAACTAGCGTTTTTTTTTTTTTTTTTTTTTTTTTTTTCTTTTTTTCACGCTTCTGTGACAAAACTCGCATTTTTTTCTTACGATTCTTTGACAAAACTCGCACTTTTTTGCGATTCTTAAACAAAACTCGCGTTTTTTCCTCGTGATTCTTTGACAAAACTTGCGTTTTTAACTCTATTTTTTGAAGAAATTCACGTATTTTCTGCGATTTTTTTTTAATGAAATGTGCGGGGTTTTTTTTTTGGACGATATTTGTGTTTTTTTTTGTGATCCTTACATTAAATTCACGGTTTTTTTCTTCAACCCACTGACATACTTCGTATTTTTCCACGATTTATTGACGATATTTGCATTTTTTCCCTGGTATTTTCACGAAATGTCTTTTTTGTGATTTTTTTGGCAAAATTCAAGGGATTTTCCGCGATTTTTTGAGAAATCCCTTTTAAAAAATCCTACATTTTATGTATTGGCCAGTACTTTCCATACTTTTAATCGCCAGCGTTTCACATTTAGTCGCCGAGTGACGACTGCTTTTTTCATCTTTAAGAAGGGTATCCAAAATTAGCAAAATGTTGGTAACGTTACATATGTATAGCTCCTTTTCTGCTACCGGGGATATGAATATAACTGAAAGAATGCCCGACTCCAAAAAATAGAAATATACGATATTAAATGTAATTTAAACGAGTTTCGTAGCTTAAAATAATGTTTAGTTCATGATGAAGTAAGAAAACTAGTTAAGCGGTGACTGTTTGGAAATTGTCCAAAGCCAACATCATGATCATATTGCAAAATATTATTATACACGCGTTCACAGTAAACAAATATTTCATAAAGCATTTAAGCAGAGATAGCATTCCCAAATGGGAAAACAACTAACAAAGCAAACACAGTGGGCGTTTCTTTACAAGTAAAAAGCGCAGGTCGCGTTAAGTTATCACTTATGGATGAAACAAACATATAAATATGTATCCATCAAAAAGTGGAAAGCTTTTTAGGGAAATATGAGTGAGATTAAACAGCTTGCACACATATTTTTTAAAGGCCATTTGATGATATTTCGGAAGTTTAAACGAAGAAAGATTTAGAATGATTTTTAAAGAACATTTAATTTGTTTTTGAAAAGATAGACACGAGTCGTGTTAAATTAGTTTTCCATTTAAAATAGATATATTTTATTTTACCAGGGTTGTGCATACACTTTCCTCTAACGCTATTTCAAAGTTATACTGCATTTGATGAGTATTTCAAAAGTACAGCTTTGAAGTGAAGTCTTTAAGATGTATGTTTAGATTACAATCATAAAAGAAAAGCAAATTATCAAATGATATAAAAATGTTTGAATATAGATAATAAATATTTCAGAAGCACGTTCCGAACTTTCAGCGCCCAACGAACGCGGCGGGGCAGGATAGATTGAACCCTCCTCCCTATCATTGCCTTTAGTGGCCTAGCATTGCTACATTGCTTTGGTGAAAGTGCTGCACCCCACCTGTCCTTTGGTTTACATAATAGCACTCTACTTCCCCTCACTAAAAAAATTAGTACCCTTTTTGCATCTCACCCAAAAAATTTGCACTCTTCTTGCCTCTTAGTATTAAAAAAAAAAAAAAAAAAAAAAAGCCCCTTTTGTTTTTTGCATTAAAAATTATTTTCATAGTAAAACTAATTCAATGTTGCCTAGAAAAACTTTAAAAATCAAAAGAATTAATAAAAAAATAATAAAAATGCCTTTAAGAATCTGAAACATTTAAAAAGTGCCTTCAAGCATCGAAAGCATGCCCTTTAGAATTGTAAAAGTGCCTTTCTCACCGACAGCAGCTTTTATAAATCTAGGGGAAACTCTGCTATAGCATTATTCATGATAAATGCATTCAAAATGTCAAGTAATCAAAACCAGTAGCGATTTCTATCCTCAAAATATATTTAGAACCGAGGTAACCTGGTAGAACCAGATCTTACAGTAGGAGATGAGAGATTTCTGAACTATATTATTTTAATTACATGTTATTTTCTAGGATCCCTAGATCTCGGTTGATTTTTGTCGTCCGATTATCTACGCTAATGGGATATAGGACCAGGGGGAGTGCCCTCCGTGGGGGTCTTTCTAAGGGAACCTAACCCGTATTTACGCAAGGTTCGAAGAAAACCACGGAAAACTCCGAACGGTTAGGCCGACAGCCGCGATTGGGTTCGAACCCAGCACCTGCCGTCTACCAGTTGAGAGGTCCGAACCTCTCGGCCACTGGTGGGGCCCCCTAGATCTCGGAAGGATCTGGTCAAAAGTTTTAAATATGCAAGTAACTTTGTTAATAGAATGTATTTTTTTTTTTTTTTGAAAAATTTAATTATTTTTAATTTATAATTTTTACATGAAATCTGTCAAAAAGTACGGTTATTTATCCTCTATGTCTACTTCTATCTAAATAACTTTATTGAGACGGAGCAGAAAAGTAATATGGTGAATTAGCCGCAAAAACCAAATTATGTGAAAGCGTTTTCCTGACTTCGCTGTCTTGTTAGGGATCTGGACTAGTGTTCCTTCGCCCTCTCATAAGCACGGTCCTGTATATAACTCCGAAATGCTTGCTTCATGTGCAACTTTTTGAAAATGGATTTTTTTCCCTAACGAACTACGCATTATGAAACTACATAAAATAGTCATTTATGAAGTACCTGTTTTATTTTTTAAGAGAAAAACTGAAAATTTGAAGTGAAAATATTATATGTCACCTGTTTTATGCCCCTGCTTTGAATCTATTATTTTGCGAACTATCACAGCAAGTTTTATTTCCGCAAAACCATAAGCAGTGACCTTGGGTGAACTAACAAATATCGATCGATAGCAAATCGGGGGCGACTTCGAAAAAAAAAAAAAATTCCCTTTATTCAGGACATATATAAATGTTCATACATCGGGTAGGCGTCATAGAAGTGGAAAACCCGATGAATGGCACACAGGGTGCGCAAAAAATTGTTTCTTTTAGTGCGCCACTTACAGTTAGAGTAGTAGCAGAACAGAGAACATATATTAACTTATGAAGGCTTATAAGTTTTGAAAGCCAAAAATCAGAAGATATTCATCTTCAGTGAAAACTTAATTTTTAAATATAAAAATGTTTAATATAAGTTAAATTTTAAACGGGGCTAGGTTATAGAAGATTAAAAAGAAATGTGTCATCCTTATTCAAATTAGAAATATAAACGTACACCAATGCTAATGGACGTATGGATGTAGAACGCATTAGTTAAAATATCTGCGCATAAAATGAATAATATGAACTTTAAAATGTTCATGCTTACTTAAAAGGCGATTAAATAATCAACTATAGATGTTAATAATCAATTTTAAATAAAATTAACTTTTTAACACCTATAGTTGTTTATTTAATCGCCTTTTAAGTAAGTATGAACATTTTAAAGTTCATATTATTCGTTTCACTTTATGTTAAAAGCAAGGCGAAATTTTCATTCCGTCATATATTTAATATTTATTTATATCTGCGCATATTTTGAAACTTCCTTTTTTTCTACGTACTCTTCTTAAAGATTTCATTCTCCCCCCCCCCCCCCTAAGTTGTCAAAATATTTTTACAACTACAATATATACTTAATTTATATTTTAATGGTTAAAGTCTGATGAGCTGTGAGTAAAATTTTAACACTTCAGATAACATTAAGTATAGAATAAAGAAATATTTCGACAACTAAGAAAAAAAAAAAAAGATTTTGTTTAACACTGGAACATACTAGATTAATTTATAAAATGGTTATTCAATTGGTAAATGAATTATAACATATGTAAATTTTCCAAGTGGGTGAAAAAATCCGGGCCAGGATTCGAACCTGGGATGTATTGGCTGAAGCCGCTAGTGCTCTTCCAACTGAGCCAAGTATCAGACAAGATTGTGTGATCATTAAGATTAACTGGGTGAATCAGTCCTCCAGTATTCATCCGGTATGGCTTAGTTGGAAGAACATTGCAGCTTCATCCCCCCCCCCTCTTCAAAAACAGAAAAAAGCATGACCCCCCCCCCCTCTAAATGGAAGCTGGATCCGCCCTTGTGTTCAAACCAGATTTCCTCCCCCCCCCCCCCGTAAAATCAGTTAAATTGTAATTAGAGAAAAATTAGCTAAATAGGTGAAATTGTCTTAAATAAAATCTTATTAAGGTTGGGTAAAATTTCCGGGTGTTCTAATGTTAAAAAAAAGTACGCAGAAGAAAGGAATTAAAAAATATTAATTTTCCGGGAAATATTTTAAGTATACGAATGGCATCCTATAACCATAGGTTTATCATTAGCATGGTGTAGTATGAGCTCAGCTTGAAAAATATTTACCATTTTAGCTCAAAGAATTGAATCGGGTACAAAAAGAATTATATAGTTGCATAGACTATGCAAGATTTTTAACACTGCCAAAAAGAGGATTGTTATGAAATCCTCAATATTTGGTACGATAAAGGGATATTTATTTGGAATTAAACAAACATATTGGTTATGTATGACTAATAGCATATGCTTTATTTCGCGAATATTTGATAATCACTTTCCAACTGTGTTAGAAAGTATGAAAAACGAGCAAGGATAACTTTACAGTCCAAGAGCCGTCTGCACAAAACGCTATGTCATCGAGCACAAGAAAAAACTCTTTATTTTATGGAAGAGTATTATAGTAAAAGGGGAATCTAACAAGGTTGAGTTTCTTCCGGAGGAAACCTGTTTCTTCCAGGACAGTGGAAGAAACTGGAAAAAACCCGGAAGAAATGGAAGAAACCACCAAAAACCAAAACTAACGCTCAAAATATATTTACTATGTAAAAGAATTAAAGTATAATTACATGAAATCTAAATTGGAAAATTTAATTATTATTAAAATATTTTTTTTTGCAAAGATAAGTTATTTTTTAATAATTAACTTCGGCAGACATTTTCGGGCGATGGATTTTTACTACTATATAGGGATGGAGTTTGTTATTAATCGCTCCATTTATATAAAAAGTAAAAAAAAAACCTACCTACAAATTGTTTATTTTTTATATAAAAATATATTTTTTTCACATAAAAGTGCATTATTTTAAACTGTGCAACACAGCAAAAATATAAATTTTTAATTATTTATACTAACATCTAGCATGAATATCTCAATACTGATTTTAAAAGATTAATGGTCTAATAAATATATATGGGCATGTCGAAACGCTTTCAAACTACCCTGAAGTGTAGGACTTGGAAAAAAAAAAAAAAAAAAAAAAAAAAAAATCTTCATTTTTTGCTTTCATCCAATTTAAGTTGAGAAATTGATTGCAGAATCCTACTGCTAAAAAACATTTTTGCTATACTATGTTGCATTGTACTGAGAAAATTAAGGATTTTAATGATTTTTTTTTTAATTACTGTAAATAGACCAGAACAGGTTTTTAAGGCCAAAACCATAATTAGGTGACCTTCCTACTTTTTGGCCAAAAATGATAACATAAAAAAAAGAAGTTAAGTAATTAAATTGTATGTTTTAAAGTAATTAATACATACATAAATATACATAATTGTAATTTAATTATGTGTATAGTATTTATTAATTATGTACAACTGTAAAACTTTTATTTTCATAAACAACAGTAGTAATTAATTCATCCATGACACAAAGATTTTCTAATTATATGAATTTCATTTAATTAAAAAATATTAAGTTTTAAAGATACACACCTTGATTTTTCTTCTATAATTATTTTTGTAAATGATCATTTGTTATTCTAGAACTTTCTCAAAGAATATTTGAAACACTAATGCAGTTTAAACTAAAAATTTTCTATGAGATGATTGATAATTCATAACTGATAATTATAAACAATGAAGTTCATTGCAGTGCATTCATTTGAGCCGATACAGTTCAAATCAATGACTAATGTTGAAAATTTCCGAAGGAAGAAACAAGATTTTTGGAATACTGAATGTTTCGGTCTGACCGAATCTTCATCGACATTTTTGGCAAAACTCTGATTTTGGGCCGAAAACGAAATCGTATTTTTGGCCAATCTCTATTTAATACAGTAATTATTATACATTACTTACATTAATAAAATTGATGTGAATTAAAAGTTTTTATTTAAATAGGTTTCACTCTACCATTAGTAAAGAATCTCTACTATTTACTATTAGATTCAAAAATTTAAATAATTAAAAAATATGTTAGTTAAATTGAAATGGATAACATTAAATTGATTTTGTGTATTTTGGATAAAATTTCTTTTCATTTAGCCAATGGTTGAAGATCTCCAGATTGGTGTAGTGTGTTATCTTGGATAAAAAACTGATGTAATTATTAATTTAGCATACATACTTAATTAAATTTGTTTTGGTCCAGTGAAGTTAATTTATGTAAGATTATAGGAAGAAGATATTTATTATATCTTACAAAATTGAAAATATTTGGTGAATTCTTAAAGAAAAACAGTTTCTTCCATTTCTTCCACTTGGAAGAAACCTATTTCTTCCGGCCGGTTTTTTCCACCACGCAGAGCCGGATTAAGCACTTCTGGGGCCCGGGGCTACTGGGAATTTCGGGGCCCCCTTACGCTATTGGAAATCTTGAGCCTCCTACCACGGTACTGAATATCACCCCCTCCTCAAATACATATGCACATACCTTTGTTTTGTTTTTTAAATCCTGAAATACAAATCTTAGATATTGAATATGTATAATGTTAATCCAATTTTTTTTGTTATCTTTAATGCTTTTCTTAAATTCGCCTTTTTTCCGCGATCTTTTGACAAAATTTACGTTTTTCCTGTGATCTTTTTCCGAAATACGTGTTTTCCCACCACCCTTTGACAAAATTCGCGTTTTTTCTGCGATTCTCTTCCAAAATTCGTGTTTTTTCAGCGATTCTTTGACGAAATCCACGTTTTTTCAAGTGTTCCTCTGTAGAAATTTACACTTTTTCCGCGTCTTTTTGACAAAATTCGCTCTTTTCTGCGATCTTTTGACTAAATTTGTATTTTTCACGCGATCTTTTCAAGAAATTCGCTCTTTTTCTACCATCCTTTGAAAAAATTCGTGTTTTTTGATGATTTCTGTCAAAATTTGCGTTTTATCGGCAATTTTTTGTCGAAATTTGAGATTTTTCGCGGTTCTTTGTCAAAATTCGCGTTTCTTCGGCGGCGACACTTTAATAAAATTGGCTCTTTTGACTAAATTTACGCTTTTCTTTTCTTGCAAACTTTTTGTGAAATTCGCGCTTTTTCTGTCACCTTTTAACAAAATTCGCGCTTTTTTGAGGTTCTTTCTCAAAGTTCGCGTTTTTTGCCGATCCCTTGACGAGATTCGCGTTTTTTTAATGGTTCTTTTTCCACGATCTTTTGACTAAATTTGCGCTTTTTCCCGCGAACTTTTCAAGAAATTCTCACTTTTTCTTCCGCACTCTGACAAAATTCACGTTTTTTTCGAGATTCTTTCTCAAAGTTTGCGTTTTTTGGCGAACCTTTGACGAAATTTGTGATTTTCCGTGGTTCTTTGTCAAAATTCACGTTTTTTCACGATCCTTTGACAAAATTCGCTTTTCCCCGCGATCTTTTGACTAAATTTGAGCTTATCTTGCAATCTTACCAAGCAATTAGCTCTTTTTCGGCCATTCTTTGACGAAATTCGTGGTTCTTTGACAAAATCTCATTTTTTTCATGACCCTTTGACGAAATTTGCGTTTTTTCGCGATTCTTTGTCGAAATTCCCGTTTCCCTCCCCCCCCCCCCCCTATGCTTTGACAAATTTCGCTCTTTTTCCGCTAACTCTTGACTAAATTTGCGCTTTTACTGCGATCTTTTAAAGAAAATCGCGTTTTTTTGCCATCCTTTGACGAAATTCGCATTTTTCTGCGACCGTTCGGCAAAATTCGTCATATTTTCGTGACCATTTTACAAAATTCGCGCTTTTTCCGAGATTTTTTTAACAAATTTAACGCTTTTCCCACGGTCTTTTGAAGAAAATTGCGCTTTTCCGCGATCTTGATTAAATTCATTCTTTTTTGACGAAATTCGCGCTTTTTTACGCGAACCTTTTCATTTCGTTTTCATCGCCACTTTTGTTAAACCTGGAAATTTTTGGAGATACAGACAGCAATGACGTCAAATGACAATTCAAGTTAAGTTGAAAAAAAATGCAATTTCGCGCAACTCTTATACTTGTGTAATTGTTTTAAATGAAACTTTGGTACAACTTAAGCCTCTGCTGAGGGCCCCTGACTGAATGGGGCCCGGGGCTGCAGCCCCCTTAGCCCCCCCCCCTTAATCCGGCTATGCCACCACGGAAGAAACTTGCCAACCCTGGAATCTAATGATCCATGTCTGCCGGAAGCGAAGTGGTGCATAAGCCAAAAATTGATACCATTAGTGGTTGACTCGTAGGCTTAAATTGTGTTTCCCTACACCCAGTTTTCTGTGTTTTCATACTTTAGATTGTACGGCAAACACAATGTTAAACCAACGAGTCAACCATTAAAGGTATTAATTTTTGGATTATGCACCACTTCACTTCCGATAGACATGGACCATAAGATTGTCCTCCTACTACTCTTCCATAAAATGAAGGATATTTTCTTGTGCTCGATGACATAGGGTTTTGTGCTGTCGGTTCTTGGACTGTTAGATTATAAACACATATTTTATGTTTATTAGTATTTAGACTGACATATAGTTTATTATTTTATAAAATGTATTTATAATTTTGGCAAGGAGTGTTATAATTGTAGCACCAAAGTTTTAAGTTTTACGGAGCATAGTTTAAAAAAATCTTTACATTTATGTAAGTAGTTATAAAGATGATCAATAAATAAAATAAAATAAATACAGCAATGCACAGAATGTTTCATTTTTTTTTTTTTTTTTTTTCGGAGTGGGGGAGGGCAACCGGTCTCTTTTCAACTTTCCTTTCACTAGACCATTATTTATAACGAACAGGCTCTTATTACCACATGGGGCCTTGGGCTTTAAGGAGCCCTTGAAATCCATACATTAAACTATAAAATATTTACTTTCTTTTTCCATTCCCATCTCTTCCATATGTTAAAGGTTGAAGCTATTAAAAATCATCTTAAATATAAACATTGCTAAATTTATATAAAAGATTTTTGTTCTGTACTAAGGGGAACAAAAGGTGTACTAATTAAGGTATTTAATTTAGAATTGACGGAGCTAAGAATTTTCTTCTATTTATATCCAAGGTGCGATATTATGTTTATGCATTACACATACACAGTGAGTGACCATTAGTTCTATTTGATTAATGTTGCATTGATTCTTTAGCCCCCCCCCCCCTAATTTATCTTTGCCCAGAACCCAATTAGTCACAATCGGGCCCTGATAACGAATTGCTTACAAATGAACGTCGAGAAGAACATTCCTACTTAAAAAAAGGACACATTAATTTTATTATTATTTTTTTTTTTATTAAGAAATACTGCATATAAGTAATAATATAAAATAACTAATATGTATTTTTAAATCTTATCAACGATTACTATGAAATAGTAATCACTCGAGCTTTAATAGCACCCCAAAAATGTTCTTGGCTCTATGTTTATTCCGCAATAAAAATGAGAGAAGGTCAACAACCGAATGTAGCGCCCTCTACCACCACCCGCTCCCACTAGAAAATATTGACCTCGTTTCCGAAGCCCTGTTTATGACACGTGTCGAAATCATGTTTGTTTTAGTTATGTTATGTTACGTCTCTGCAGAATCCGTACAATGTAAAGGAATGAGAAGTATCTAAAGAAATATTTACGGCGCGCAGAGGGGAATGAAATGATTTTAAAATAACACAAATATTTCTTTATGGAAATTTATAACACTTATAGGGGGGAAAAATCAAGGAGTAGGGAGGAATATAATATTTTATATCGAAATAATGCTCTAGTTAGACAAAAACAACGAATTCACCTCGTCTACATTTCTGCTACTTATACAATCGCATTTGACAGGGTTCGTAAATACCATAATACAGTGAAACCTCCAAATAAGGGACACTCCGAATAAGGGACACCTCTATTTAAGGGACAAAACCTCCGGTCCCAGTCCCAAGGTATAGGACGTGTAATGTATTTACCTCTGAATAAGGGACACTCTATTTAAGGGGCACTTGAAAATGAGATTAAAGGGACTGGTTTTTGAATTTCAGATAATGAAGTAGTCTTTGATGAAAATAAAAATACAGATTTTTGTGACCTTATCAAACATACAAACAGTCATGTTGCTACAGAGGCGTACGACACAATTTACGGCCATTTATTTACCCAGACTTCTGATTCGACAACAATGCCTTTATCCGCATTGAAAGTAATGCTGAAAATTGTGAGGATGATTCTGAAATTGGAGAAAGAAAGAAAATTTTGAAATAATGAACTTTACAGATGCTTTTAAGCTGTTCTCAAATCCAAAAATGGCAACTTTTTAGAGATAAGTTTTAATTTATTTTTATTTGGAAATGCCTGAAGCTAGCAGGTGTTGTTGTTCAGAAAATGTGCAATCGACCACTTTTTTTTTTTTTTTTTCAAATGCAATAGATTTTACAGAAAATATTGACAAAGTGGATGTTTTGAACCAAATTTCCATGCAAAAGAAGAATAACTACTCAAGAAAGGGTAAAAAACGTCTTTGTCACATGATCAAAATCGCATCTAACTCAATAGGTGATTTATTTATTAAAAAAAATGAAAACACAGTTCAATCCCAAATCGCTTCCATATTGATATTATAGTCAAGCGTTCCAATTTTATATTTTTCCGTTGAAAGTGATTTTTTAACTTAAAAACACTTTAAATAAAAAATAAATGAATTCTGAGTCAAAACGTTTTCTGCTTGCTGAGTAGGGCAGTGTAGAGATTTGTTGTCCTAAAATACGCAAAGCGTTGGAATACTTTTTTTTTTTTTTTTTTTTGGGGGGGGGGGGATAAGGCTGAGACTAGAGGGAGGCACGTGACCCCCGGGCGCAACCAGAATAGAAGGTGAAGGGGGCGCCAAATCAAGATTTTGTTTGGTGTGTTTGATACAAAGAATGCATATATGTGGAGGGTGGGGGGCGGCACCAAAATCCATGTTTGCCCCGGGCGCGAAAAAGGCTAGTTCCGGCACTGGGGTGGGGGGAGGTGATATTGGTGGTATTAGAGCATTGTAAATATGGTAAATGAACACTTCAAAGATTTCCATAGAAATATTGAAATTTGCAAAACAATCCTTTTTGACTGATTACTTCAAGTAAATTTTTTTCAAATGTTTTTATACTTTTGTATGTACATAATATGCATAGAAAATACAAATCAATAATTCTACAAATAATTTAATAATTAATGGAAAATTTTAATTAATTAATTCTCTTTTCTTCCTTTTGTCTGATTAACGTAATTTATACACTTCAGATACATTTAAATTTCTCGTTTGATGCTTTGTTATTTTTATATCCTTCTGAATTAAAAATAATGTAAAAAACTCCGAATAAGGGACACCTCTATTTAAGGGACAAAAGTTCCGGTCCCATAGGTGTCCCTTATTCGGAGGTTTCACTGTATTTTTTAAAATATCGTAAAGTACCGAAAGTAAGAATCCCCTCCCCCTTCAGGCATGAAAGTGGAAAATGAGAAAAGAGGAAGAAATTTTTTTGTTCATCTATATGCAGTGGCGCCGAACAAACCGATAATTTAAGTGTCATTTCAGCAGCTACTTATACAACAAAATTAAATGTAACTGCATGTATAATTGCTATTTTTTTTTAATACTTAGAAAGCAAACATATGTACATATGCAAACATATCTGATCAACTTTGTGTGAAGTAGAGGCATTAATTTTCCAAAACAAATGTTATTTTGAATTGTTTAGCTGTTAACCCCCAACCACACGTTTTCTTTTCAAAAATCGCCCCATTTAATTGATCTTTCCTTCAGAAATACATTTCGTAAAAGGTATCACAGAAATAATATATATCTACATCCCAAAGTACAAAATAAATAGCACAAAATTAGTACACAAAGATAATTAATATATTATAAATAGTACAAAATATTATGTTAAAAAAATCATTTCACTTTGACTTTTTAAAGTGAAAAAAAAACTTTATGTTTTATATTATGTCTCTTTTGCACAACAATTCAAGAACAAATTCCCGAAGATTTGAATAGATAAAAATGCCTGTTTACTAAAATTTTTAGCTCCCCGCCCCGTCCTCCAATTATTCTTACAAAGTTTTCTTTGCGTTTTTGCATAAATCCAGAGAATGTCCAAAAATGCTTTAAAAAAGGTGGAATTCCTTTTTTAGGAGGAACTCTTCCATGCCTGCCCTTTTAGCAGGCAGGAATTTCTGATGATTTTAACCCCTTCGTGGCGGGAGTCTTTTATGAAATTTTTAATCTTTTGTCACCGATTTTTAAAAACAGGAATTTGTATGTTATTGAATTGAGAAAAGGCACCGATTAAATAAGGCAAATTTTACAATAAAATTTTACTGCTGAGAATAATCAAGAATTCTGAGCGTTCCATGCTGCATATATACTGATCGCTCGTCCCCAAGGGTTAAGAGGGAAGGAGTGAGGAGCTCATAATCGAAATTTTTGTAAAAATTGAAATTTATGAAATTTTACAGAAAATTTTAATCAGAGGAGTTTTAATCATCAAAATAAAATCAGAGGAGCAAATTAAAGTTTTTTTTTTTTTTTTTTTTTTTTTAATAATTCTTTTCCGTAAAAGATGAGTAATTTCCATTAATAAAAATAACAAATTTACGCAAATTAATAAAATTAGAAATCAAGACGATATCTCTGAAAATAGAATACCTAAAATTCAAAATATATTTTTGAGTTCAGCATAACGAAAGCTTTCACAAGATACCTCACACGATACACAAAGAAAATATTTTTTTCTTCAAGTAATTTAATTAGCCTCCCTACCCCTTTCTTAAATATATTTGTAAATGTTTAATAATCTGTAAATATGTGGGTCAATAGGCTTTATTACTTCCCCCAGTCGGAGCTTTCCACGTTTCATACTTCAAGAATAAATGTCTGTAAAAGACGGACAGACAGACACAGAAGTGATCTTATTATGGTTCCGTTTTCACTTTATAAGTACGGAATCCTAATAAACAGCATTTTTCAAATGAAAAAAATAAAAATAAAATAAAATAAGATAAGATAAAAAATAAACAAAAACGTAAAATCAGTTTTTTTTTTTTTTTTTTTTTTTTTTTGTGTGTGTGTGGGGGTGGGGGATATATTTTTATAAAATTTATTAAACCGCAATGAAATTCTTTTTTAAATTAATAAAAATTATCCCAACTCAATTTTTTATCGAAATTTTTTACAACGTTTAATAAATTATGGTGTAATACCTTCTTCGCTGCAAACTCACCCTTCCCCCACTCCAATAGATTTAATTTAATCAACTAAAATTGGAAGTCGATATCTTGTTTTATTTGGAGGTTAATAATGTCTAAAGAGACATACCACAGACTTTATAAAGCAAATTATTTTAGATAATTTTTTTTAAAATTAAATATGCCAAAAGAGAAGGAATTAACAGCGGCAATAACTTATATGTGAGGATGTTAAGAAATTATACGGACTTTAGACATGTCTGAAACATCACATAAGTGGCGGAGAATCTGACACAAAGATCTAGTATGCCGAAGAAACTTATTCAGAATGTTTGCCAGACAAAAATAATCGATTCTAACTCAGAAAGGTTTATTCATGCGATAATTTGACATACGCGCTCTAGAATGCGTGAAAGAAGAAGCACATATATTGCGTTTTTCTTTGTCTCTCACAATTTTTAACTATGGAATGGCAACGATTTTTAATTATAAATATTCAACATGAAATCATTCACCCAAAAGAAATGTGTGCACGACTTTTAATTTTGTGAATAGATGAAGCATGACAATTGAGCACGTAATTTTCTTAACAATTATAACATATGAAGGTATTTATTTGTTAAAATCTGATTGCACACATGCATTTCACAACTATTCTGCAAACAACATTTATATCTACACGGGAATATTGAATTAGTTAACTCTGAATTTTTCAATAAGAACACGCAATTTTAACATCATATTTGGCTTTTTTATTTTATTTTATTTTATTTTATTTTATTTTATTTTATTATTATTATTATTTTGGCTACAATTTATATTAGTTTGGAAAAATAACTAAAGAAAAAATATATATATAAAAAAAATAATAATAAAATTTTGGAACAACGACAACAACAACAAAAAAGAATATCTATGATTTTTCAAAAACAGAAATCAATTTCTAGAAGCTTCAACTATATGAATCTAAAATATCACTTCGTTTCGCCAAGTAGTTTTTAAGTTATGCTTTAAAAAAATTTACCAACATAGCAATGTGTTTTACTACGATTAAAATGAATTTAACACTAGGAGTTTCAAATTTTAGACGCTCATAATTCCTAAATTTCTTCACGAAATGAATTTCCGTTTGGTACACCCTAACGTAAATTTCTCCCTTAAAAATCCACTAGCAGGGTAGACCGAGCTTAGCTCGGTCAAAATTAACTTTGTGTTCAACTCGATATAGTATTTTCACTGTATCATTAACTTTGTATTATTACTGTAAAACATGTTTATAATAGTATTATTTAGAAAAACAATCAATAAGAAAACTATGTTTTTATGCGCATATTTATAAATTTTATTTTATTTTAAATTTTACAACGAAAGGACATCGATCTAAATCACTTTTTTAGCTCGACTCTGATTGGTTTAACCATGGATCTCGAATCCTCTTAAGAATGTATAAAAAAATTCTTTACATTCTGAAAGACAATATTTTTTGCTAGATATAGCCAAATTTGGAGGCATTCTTTTCATTTGGCTCCAAATACGTGTTTTGGTTTTCGTAATTTTTATAGTCGATTTTTTGGCCATATGTCGCCAATATTTTGTCAAATATCACCAAGTTATTGGCTTTTGCCATATTCTCGTGACCCTGACCCGTATTACCCAAAATGAGCCACTAATCAAATTTGATCAAGCATGTGACATAGCTCAATCGTCTTCAGGTAATCAAAAACAGTAGAATATAAAATTGAATCAAAATCGTTTAAGCCATTTTTTAGGTAAAATTATCTTGGCAGCATTCAGCAATGAAGCGAAATGACCCACTAATATAAATTTGTTTAACATGCGACTCAGCCCAATAGTCTTCTCGTGACAAAAAACGTTTTGTTTAAAAATTTAGGGTAAAATTGATTGAGTCGTTGTTATATATAATTAGATTGACCCTAGCTCATTAAGACCCAAAATGACCCACAAATCGAATTTTCGCGAACATGTGTCCAAGCCAAATGGTTTTCGCTTGCTCAAAAACGATATAATACAAAGCATAGTCAAAATGGTGAGTACTGTTTTCTATATAAAATTAGCATGACCCATCATGACCAACAAATGACCCTTATAATCGAAATCTCTCGAACGTGTGGCCTAGCTCATTAGTTTTAGCATGCCGAAAAACATTAGATACAAAATTTAGATAAAATCGATTGAGCCGCTTTTTAGATATAGTTAGTTTGACCCTGACTCCTTATGATCCAAAATGACCCATTGATCGAATTTTCACAAAAATCTGTCATAACCCAATGATTTTCTTGTGCCCGAAAACGATAAAATACAAAATTAGTCAAAATTGCGCGAAACGTTGTCTAGATAAAATTAGAATGACCCAAAAGTAGCCCACTAATCGAAATTTCTCGAACATGTGACCTACCCCAATGATTTTCTCATGCCAAAAATATGTTGTATACAAAATTTCGTTAAAATCGACCCAACCATTCTTTAGATATAGCTTGACCTTGACCCATTAAGACCCACAAATGACCCTTATAATCGAAAGCTCTCGAATATGTGACTTAGTCCTTGTTATGTACAGAATTTCGTTAAAATTGATCCTGCCGTTCTTTAATTATATATAGTTTTGACCCAGACCCTTTATGATCCAAAATGACCCATTAATCGAAATTTTTCGAACATGTAACCTAGTCCAATGATTTTATCGTGCCAAAAAAATGTTGCACACAAAATTTCATTAAAATCGATCCACCTGTTCTTTAGATATAGCTTGACCATGACCCATTATGACCCATCATGACCCTCATAGTCGAAATCTCTCAAACATGTAATTTAGCCCATTAGTTTTCTCATGTCGATAAACTGTTACATACAAAATTTCGTTATAATCCATCACGCCGTTCTTTAAATATAAATAGCTTGACCCAGACTCTTAATGACCCAAAATGACCCATTAATCGAAATTTTCCGAACATGTAACCTAGTCCAATGATTTTATCGTGCCAAAAAAATGTTGCATACAAAATTTCGTTAAAATCGATCCACCTGTTATTTAGATATAGCTTCACCATGACCCATTATGACTCATCATGACCCACAAATGACCCTCATAGTCGAAATCTCTCAAACATGTGATTTAGCCCATTAGTTTTCTCATGTCAAAAAACTGCCACATATAAAATTTCGTTATAATCCATCACGCCGTTCTTTAAATATAAATAGCTTGACCCAGATTAGTGATGGGCGATTCTGGAAATTTTGAAAATCGATTAAAATCGATATCGTTTAAAACAACATCGATCATAATACGAATCGATTTCTCAGTTCTAGAATCGATACTAGAATCGATATTTCGATATTCAGGTTCATACAGAGATGATCCAAATTACTAATTCCAAAATTTAGACAATCAGCAGGACCGTAGTTACCGCCTCCCCCCCCCCCCCCATCCCCATTTAGGGAGGCATAGAATTAAGCTATTGCAGATTTTAGAGTCGGATAATAAAAATTTTAAATTTTAAAATGATTGTCACTTATGGTTGTCACTTACACAAAAACTTTCACAAATTTGAGAGACATAACTCAACTAATAATAACACTGAGTAACTTGGTATTAAACCGAGGATAAAGAGTGCCAAGAGCGTGTAACTAGGATGGGAAACAAGCAGTATAGATTAAAAAAAAAAAAAAAAAAAAAAAAAAAACTTTTTTTTTTCTAATGCCAACCAAATGTTACACGAGATAGTTTGGATAAACAAAAAATATGCCCCATTCCCAAGGGGGCAGGTAAACCCCATTCTTGACGGAAGGGCGACCATAGCCCAAATGTATCTTTTCTCGAAGTTTCAAAATGAGGATTTACAATAAAATAGAATGAGAATTGGACATTTTAAAAATTGCATGCGTACTTTGAACGGCCCATTTAGTAAAGATTGGCGAGGAAGGGAGGAGGCGAGGGATTAGAACGGACGAACTTGGGGAAAAAAAAAAAAAAAAAAAAAAAAAAAAAAACATAATTAATTAATAACCCAAATAACTGAGCTTCTAAACAAAAATATAGTGTTTAACTTAGTGTTGAATTCATGGGGTGGCCCGCGGGGAACATGCACTCTTTGAAACTATAAAAAGTGCCAAGAGCATGTAACTAGGTGGAGAGAGGGATAGTAACAGAACAAAACGAGGAGATAAAAGCTTTATAACGATATGTTACATGAGATGGTATGGAAGAAACAAAAAATATGCCCCCCACCAAGAGAGGGCAAGGTAAATCCCAAACGGACAGAAGGGCGACCCCGGCCCAAATGTATCTTTTGTTGAGGTTTCAAAATATGAATTTATAACAAAATAGAACGAGGATTAGACTTCTTTAAAATCGCAGTCATAATTTGAACGAACCTATAAGTTAAGATTGGTGAGGAAGGGGGGGGGGGGAGTAGGATGGGCGAACATGAAAAAAAAAAAAAAAAAAAAAAAGAAATTAGTGGCACTCTGAGAGTGCCGATAGAAGTGAAACCTTGAACAATTACTAGAGGTCTGCACGGGCCCGAGCTTGGCCCGTACCCGGCCCGGCGGAATCGTTTCAAATTTTCTAACGGGCCGGGCCGGCAGATTTAGAATAGTTTTTTCAACGGGCCAGGCCGGGCCGACAAACAACATAAACGGGCCGGGCCGATAAAAAAAATTTTCGGGCCTGTCGGCCCGTTCTGAAGATTTATGCAGAAACGATAAAATATGAGCTATTTTCAACGAAAATGGTTTTAACGAGAATAAGTATAAATGTGGCCACACTAGTTTGATAGCATCAATATAAAAATGCGCAGTGTATCGGCATCGGAGATTTACATTATGTGTAACCCGTTTTAATATATTTTTAGCTGACTCATGCCGGTCCGAGATCACGCTTGCATTATTTTTATACATATAGACTGGCCGGACCGGTACTAGACTTAATTATTGACAGAAAACGTGATTTGTAAAATTATTAACAGCGATAAAGAACTTATGTTAGCTTAGTCTTCGGATATATACTTCTTGATGATTTTTAAATAAATTAATTTCTCAATAATGCAAAAGTTTGACACATTTTCTGATTAATTTTAAATTGTAAAAGTATAAAAGTGAAAAGCCTAACTATTGAAGGGATTTTAATCGAATAGCGTTTTTCATTTTTGGTAAATAAAATACTTGTATAACCTTGTTGAGATATAATAGTTTCTCAAATGATTGCAGGTTTTTCTCCCTTCCCTTGCTATTGCTTCTGGAAATTCTATTCAAAACGCTAATTATGACAGTATTTTATTTGTGAGCAGTATTCTTAAATTGCTTGTATCAAAAAATGGATAACGCCATTCGATTCTGAATAAAGATATCTGCTAATCTTATGCGTTTCTGAGGAAAAAAAAATGAATTCAGAAATGTATCAGAAAGGAGCTTCTTTGAATTTAAGAATGAATTTGGATTTGAAATCTATAATAAAATGATACAGAAATATATTTATAAATCTTCTTTTATTAAACATCTTCAAAATTAACGATGTTTTTAGCTTTCTTTTTTTTTCTTTTATTCTAAGCCATATTAATTTTTTAATGAATCTTTAATCCAGGGGTGCAAAAATCTAGGCGCCAGGGGGTAGTCTCTCACCACTAAAATTTTAAAGTTTTTTAGCTCAAAATTTAATAGAATTATAGCAAGAATTTTACACGAAATATTAGAGGAAGGAAAATGAAATAAATTTTGTGGTGAGAAACTGCCTGCTGGCGCCTAGATTTTTGCACCCCTGCTTTAATCGAATGTTGAAAGCTTAAAAATCTAAGTAATCATTAATGATGTTAATGTGTATTTGCTGTAAAATATACTGTAAAACCATTCCATAGATATGTATGCAGTATTCTTTAAAGGAATCTTAGTTATATGATAAAAATCTGAATTTTTTAGAAATCGTAGAAATTGTAACGGGCCAAAACGGGCCGGGCCGGGCCTGTTTTCGCTGATTTTTGTACGGCCCGGGCCGAACTCTTGAGTTTTACAACGGGCCGGGCCGGGCCTGGAAATTCCGGCCCGTGCAGACCTCTAACAATTACGTGTGTATTTTTTGAATCGTTAGGTTATATAATTTTGAATCGTGAGGAAATACTTTTAAATGAATAAAAAAAGGTTCTATAATATTAAAAACATATTAATATATAAAAAAAAAAAAAAAAAACGCCCGATACCATATGCCCAGCTATTGTAATTAACTCACTATAACTACTTTCTTACATTTTAAAACGCGATAAATACACCAACCAAAATTAGACCATACTGTCGATACCTTAATCCTTATCCAAATAAATCATTTTGTATTAAAGCCTGTTACAATATCTGTAGATTACTTTTTAGCTCACAGGCTATCATAGCCTGAGAGCTTATGTGCCCGTCCGTTCTGTATGTACGTTCTAAGGCTTCTATAATAGTTATAGAAGCTCTAGTACGTTCGTATGTTCGTGCGTAACGCGATAACTCATGATAAAAATATCGGATCCACTTGAAATTTTGTATATAGGTATATCCTGATAAGGCGCTTCCCTGTTTAGTTTTTGGAGTTCATTCGATATGTATAAGAGGGGGAACGGGGGGCTCATGCCCCTCCCCTTAATTGATATAAACGAGATTTTCATGCAGAATTAAGAGTTTTCGTTCAAAATTTAGATATAGGATCATTCTGATGAGGCGATTCTGTGATTGTCATTACGTGTTCATTGAATAAGTATAAACAGGGGGAACGGGGGGCTCATGCCCCCCCCCCTTAATTGATATAAACGGGATTTTCATGCAGAATTAACAGTTTTCGTTCAAAATTTAGATATAGGATCATTTTGATGAGGCGATTCCGTGACTGTCATTACGTGTTCATTGAATAAATATAAACAGGGGGAACGGGGGGCTCATGCCCCCCCCCTTAATTGATATAAACGGGATTTTCATGCAGAATTAACAGTTTTCGTCAAAATTTAGATATAGGATCGTTCTGATGAGGCGATTCCGTGACTGTTATTAGGTGTTCATAGAATAAGTATAAACAGGGGGAACGAGGGGCTCATGCCCCTCCCCTTAATTGATATAAACGGGATTTTCATGCAGAATTAACAGTTTTCGTTCAAAATTTATATATAGGATCATTCTGATGAGGCGATTCCGTGACTGTCATTACGTGTTCATTGAATAAGTATAAACAGGGGGAACGGGGGGCTCTTGCCCCCCCCCCCCTTAATTGATATAAACGGGATTTTCATGCAGAATTAACAGTTT
The DNA here is from genome assembly GCA_964019185.1 of Maratus speculifer. Lineage (NCBI taxonomy): Eukaryota > Metazoa > Arthropoda > Arachnida > Araneae > Salticidae > Maratus > Maratus speculifer. The sequence continues at coordinate 10,784,487 of OZ025300.1, read as the reverse complement.
TCGTTCAAAATTTAGATATAGGATCATTTTGATGAGGCGATTCCGTGACTGTCATTACGTGTTCATTGAAAAAATATAAACAGGGGGAACGGGGGGCTCATGCCCCCCCCCCTTAATTGATATAAACGGGATTTTCATGCAGAATTAACAGTTTTCGTCAAAATTTAGATATAGGATCATTTTGATGAGGCGATTCCGTGACTGTCATTACGTGTTCATTGAATAAATATAAACAGGGGGAACGGGGGGCTCATGCCCCCCCCCCTTAATTGATATAAACGGGATTTTCATGCAGAATTAACAGTTTTCGTTCAAAATTTAGATATAGGATCATTCTGATGAGGCGATACCGTGGCTGTTATTAGGTGTTCATAGAATAAGTATAAACAGGGGGAACGGGGGGCTCATGTCCCTCCCCTTAATTGATATAAACGGGATTTTCATGCAGAATTAACAGTTTCCGTTCAAAATTTAGATATGGGATCGTTCTGATGAGACGATTCCGTGGCTGTTATTAGGTGTTCATTGAATAAGTATAAACAGGGGGAACGGGGGTTCTAATGCCCCTCCCCTTAACTTGTATAAATGGATTTTTCAATCAGAATTGTCAGATTTCGTTCAAATCTCTGAATAGTTTTGGAAGTTTAATGGTTAAGTATAAAAGAGGAGAATAACTCCTCTTAAATTATATAAATGCTAAATGGGTTTTTATTAAGAATTATCCAATTTGCTCTGAATTTTGGATATAGGTTTTTTAATATGATAAAGCATGTACTTGATAGTTTAGGAGGTTCAATGATTAAGTATAAAAAAGGAGAAAGGGGAGAGCTGTTTCCCCTTCTTAACTTTTTTTTTCGAACGGAATTAACGAAAATACAAGGCTGTGATGTACAATTAGTATGCGTAGCCTGTGAGCTCAATGCCATCAGTTTAACTGGGCAATATTCTTTATTATTGAATTATTCAAATCGATATTCCATTCAAAAGATATTATGAATTTAAAGAGACAATCTAAAGAAATAATAGCGCTTCTGAATACTCGGTGGCCAATAAACTTAGGGATTACGTGTGCAATCAAACGATTGCGGGTTCGAACCCTAATTTCGCTGATATGTATCAATGTTTTTTTTTGTTGTTGTTGTTTACGAAGAAGTTTGAAAAATTAAAATTTTAACCCATTATGGGTCCGTAACGTGACCTGAAATGATGGGAGAAAATTTCTTATGCTAGATTTGTAATGTATGAAGAATAAGCTTTCAGTAGACATATTTTACCAAGAAATGAGAAAAACACCCTCTGCCCCCCCCCCCCAAAAAAAAGGTCCTATAGGGAAAACCGGGAAACTGGAATAGCGAAAAGAACGGCAAGAAATGGTTAGCTATACTAGAATTTTTCTCATCACTGTAACTCCTATAGAAGCAAAGTTATAGCCTTTTAAAGATTGAAATGAAGTGAAGAAATAAACAAAATTAGGTGAGTGATCGACAAGGGGGGGAGGGGTCCACAGCTCTGGGGGTGCCATGTAGCTTAAACTTTTAAGTTAAAAATGGTAGAGAATTAAATGAGCGAAATTTTAAGGTGTATATTGGTTGAGGGTGCAAGCCCCCCCCCCCTCAATTTTTTTTTTTTTTTTTTTTTTTTTTTTTTTTGAAGGAACAAAAAAATATGCCCCCCGGCGGGGCGCAGATAATTCCCAAACGGGCGGAAGGGCGACCCTTTATTTATCTTTTGTCAAGGATTTAAAATGTGGATCTAAAATAAAATAGACCGAAAATTGGACATTTTAAAAACTGTATGCATATTTCGAACGACCCTGTAAGTTAAAATTGACACGGAAGGGGGGGGTTAGAAGAGACGAGCGTGAAAAATAAAACACAAGAACATAAAACACAAAACATAAAACTAATACTTCAGATAACTGGACTTCTAAACAAAAATATATCGATTTAACCTAGTGTCGAATTAATGGAGTGGCCCGCAGGGGATTACCCCCCCCCCCCCCAGCAGTTATGAGATTTTATGCTTTTTAATGCACATATTGCGATTCCCCCTCTCTTACAGAGCTGTAAAACATGATGCTTTCCTCTGCAGCCGCAGAAAAACACCTGCATTCAACACTGATTTAGCCTAGGAAAAAAAAAAAAAATCGAAATCGAATCTAAAGATCGACATCGAATCTAAAGATCGAAATCGAATCTAAAGATCGAAATCGAATCTAAAGATCGACATCGAATCTAAAGATCGACATCGAATCTAAAGACCGATCTTACAGGCAGAATCGATTTTACATTTTTACTTTCTTTTGTAACTTTACAAGAAGAGAATATTAGATTCGTGAAAAATTTTGACTTCCCGTTTTCGATGGATTTATATATTTTAGAAGGTCTTTAACACGATTTCATGGTTTTCAAGAAATATCTGTCTGTGTGTGTGTCTGTCACTCTGTGAGTCTGTATACGACAAAAAATTCTGACCGTTCTATCTCAAGAAGAAATGCACGGAATTCCACAAAAATTTAGATTTAGTTTGACCTTAATATAAACTGAATCTAATTAATTTTTGGGTATATAGCCTAACAGGTGGCGCTGCTATGCTGCATTTTTCGCGATTTGCGCAACAGCTATATCTGAATAACGAATGAAGGGATTTTCATCACATTTTAGATCCAGTTAGTCCTTGACATGAATTGATGTTTTTTGCATTTTGTTGTATATAGCTTCTCAGATGGCGCTGCTATACTGAATGTTTTACAATTTCCACTCAGCGCCATGTGAAAGGGGGGGGGGAGGAAGCGGTCGTTCCGAGCACGGAAATTTAGGGGGCGCCAAATTTTTACTACTAACATAACTTCTAGCCTATCACAAGAAAAATAGGGGGGGGGGGCTAAATTGGAACTTTGAACCGGGCGCAGTTCTCTTTTCGCACGCCCCTGTTTCCATTTTAGCTCTATATTCAGGAACTAATGCACGGACTTTCATAAAAATTTAGATTCAATTAGTCCTTGATATTATTTGATGCTAATTTGCTAATTTCATTTTGGTGGAAATCGTTTATAAGAGATGGCGCTGCTATACAGCATTATTCATGATTAACGCAATAGCGCTATCTCAAGAACGAATTTTCATCAAAATTCAGATTCAGTAAATCTCTGACACAGATTAGTGTTATTTAGTTCTTGGTGTAAATTGCCCTACAGATGGCGCTGATATGCTGCATTTTTTATGATTTCGCAATAGCTGTATCTCGTGCTTTCATGGATTTTCATCAAAATTCAGATGCAGCTGGTACCTAATAAAAATTGATCCTGATCAACTTTTGGTGTACATCACTCAACAAAAAACGCTATTTTGCAGGGGGGGGGGGGGGGTTGAGGTTTCTTTAATTCTTCTATCTTAGAAACTAATACACTCAAATTTTGGAATTGGCACATAAGTCTATTTTATATTCTACTTTTGAAGGAAAATGAAAATTATATTACCTTCAGCGAAATCGATTAAAAATTTTAAAGTATCGATTAAATCGAGTTGGCCGTAGTATCGATTAAATCGATTTAAAAAATCGAAATCGCCCATCACTAACCCAGATCCTTAATGACCCAATATGACCCATTAAATTTTGTTTCGAACATGTAACCTAGCCTAATGTTTTTCTCGTGCTCGAAAATCATAGAATGCAATTTTTAGTCAAAATTGCGTGAGAAAATCTCTAGATAAAAATAGCATGACCCACAATGACCCCAAAAATGACCCACTTACCGAATTTTCTCGAACATGTTACCTAATCCAATGGTCTTCTTGTAATCCAAAACGATAAAATATAAAATTTGGTCGAAATCGTTAGAGCCGTTTTTTAAATAAAAATGGCTTGACCCAAAAATGACTCACTAATCAAAATTTTTCGAACATGTGACCTAGCGCAATTGTTTTCTCGTGCCAAAAAACGATTGGATACAAAATTTCCTTAAAATCGATCCAGCCGTTCTCTAGATATAAATAGCTTGATCCTGACCCATTGTGACCCAAAATGACCCAATAATCGAATTTTCTCGAACATGCGACCTAGCCCAATGGTCTTCTCGTGCCCGAAAATGGTAAAATCCAAATTTTTCCGAAAATCGTTAGAGCCGTTTTTGAGATAAAATTTACCCACACACACACACACAATTTTTGCTCGCATTATAGTATAAGATATTGTCCAAAAGTTCATATAGAAAATTTTCAGAGTTTGGTAGAACTTCAGTATGAAAACAACACTATTTATGGTAGTGAAAAAATGACAAAAGACATAATTTCTATAATCGATTGGCTATTTTGTTTCGTCCCCCCCCCCCCCACGCCATAAGATAATTTTGATGATTAAAATGTATCATCAAATGTATTTCTCTCTCTTCCTTTTATTTAAGGGGAAGGGGGATTGGAGGAATTACTTATAAGGATAAAAACTTGCTAAAAACAGACTTATACTTCTTTACCGTTTACTTTTATTTTTTGTTAGAATATCTTACTGTATTATAAATTCTTTTTAAGGTTGTTCTCAATTGCTCCACTGAACAAGCGCAAACGTTTTGACACATTTACAATTTCACTTTTTAAGAGAAACATATAAAATTGGAAGGCCTAACTATGGAAGCAATTTCGAATCAAACTTAGCTTTCCATTTTATGATAATTAAATTACCTATTCAGTTTTAAGCTATTTCGATCACGTGATCATCTGTTTTTCTCCTGCTTTTCGACCTGCTTTCGTCGGGAAATGTGTTCAAAAACGTCAATTTTGAAGGTTTGTTACAGAACTAAAACAAAAACAGAAAACTGAGTCCAATTAGATAGTTTCTGAATAACAACATCTGCTATTTTTATGCATTTCCGAACAAAAATAAATTAAAGCTTATGTCACAAAGTTGTCCTTTTTGATTTAAGAACACCCTTAAGCCCTTGGAAAAAAGCGTCAAGCATGCATATGTCGCATAAATGATCAGAATCCACAATTATTCCCCACCAGTGATTTTTAATTGTAAATTTTGCTTTATTTATTAATAGCATTTCTGCGTTTCAGTTAAGAGATAATTTGTGTTTTGAAAAACAAGTGGTAAAAGGTTAAAAATTCTGTAAAGGACGCTCTTCGCGAAGGGGTTAAATGTAAAATAAAATTAGATTTATCTTTTCCCAAAAGAAAATCGACAGATCTCACACAATTCAGATGCAACACACTGTGTTGCCACGCAAGTAGCATTTAATAACATTTAGGATTCAACATGAAATCATTCATCCCTCCCGAAAAGTTTGCGCACGACTTTTTAATTTTGTGGATAGCCGAAGCGTGACAATTGAACAGATAAATTCTGTTAACAATTCCAAAATATGCTGCAACATTATCAAACTCGCTATTATTGGGTTATATTATATAGATGTAACATATTCAAAAGGCCTCTTTTGAGATTAAAGCGAGCAAATTCTCCTTCTGTCACGCACAGATCATATCGAAAAAATCAAATTTATGTCCCATATAAAGTTAAAGATAACTTGCATGCGCTCAAGAATATGGCTTTATCATAAAACTTTCCCTTTAAAAATCGAAATCACAGAATACAATTGAAATTTTAAACCAAATGAAAGTGTTACAAATTCATTAAAAGTAGGAATATCTTTTTAACTCTTTCAGAGACTGAATTTTTTATTCAATTTTTAGAAAAAAAAAATCATTTTTATGTTAATAACATTAACAAAAACTATCCAAATAGATTAATTAGTGTTTAACGACTATTTCAACGTCAGAACATAGCGGATGTTGTTGTTTTGCGTATTATTCCATTCATATTTATATGACAAGAGGCAAGAGTTTTTGGAGATGTTTAGAAAATAATATATTATAACAAGGTTTAATTGATATTACAACTTTCAAATACTTTTTGCGCTTTATTACACATGATTCTTTCATGAAAGTAACTTATATTTTAAATTTAAAGAGTGTGATATATGTTTAAAATAAAAGAATCTCAAATGGCGAAAAGAGAATTAAGCAAATAATAATAGTAATAAGTATTATTATTACTAAATGCCTAAAAATAAATGAAGCCATATAGTAAATGCATAGTCATACACTAAAATTACTACATGTAAATATAGAAGCAAAAGTATTTCTTAAATAAAATGATACTCCATTAAAATACATATATTTTTATTAGTAAACCATATCCGAAAGTGTTAAAATGATACATCAACTTAACCCTTTATGCCTGGACGGTACTTAAAGTACCATTAAAATAACTTCTTATAAAATTAATCTAATGCATCGATTAGTAATAATACACAGTTTAGAATGAGTAATAGATGCTTACGTTATCTTGCTCCGAAAGCGTTATTGGTTGCACAAAATAAAAATATTTTTAAAGGGACGATTTCTTTTTCCCTTGCATCTTTTCAGCTTTTTTGAAGTTGAAATATCATGGGAGAAAATTTTTATGGCAGGAAATATTTCTATTGTAAGCGCATTATATTTTTACATTTCCTAATTCTATAAAATACCAAAAAAATATTTTAAATAAGATATTTGAGAGGAGTTATAAATATTGAGCAAAACAAAATCCCTATCAAATTCAAATTTAATTAATTTTAGTTGGTAAAATTCTCAATTAACTCTTTCCGGTATGGTGTACTATTAATAATAGTACATGTTTTTTCATCGAGTATTATTTTGTCTTAACAATTACAGTATTTATTCGTGTATAACGCGCACCTCGTACTGTACAAGAATTTTTTTTTAATTTCGTATATAACGCGCACCCTAAATTTGATATACAAATGAATAAATAACTACATGAATTTCAGTAAAGAAAGTCGAAACAAACATTAAATAAAGCAGAAAACAAAACGAAAATACATTTTTAGACGTCGGGTAGGGACTGAATGACGGCAGTGAGAATTGCTAGTTAGTGTTTAAATAATGTTACTAGCTCTGTTGTATAAAAAAATGCAAGGAGTGAAAAAAAAAAGATGCAGCATTACATATTTCAATTAAGTAAGATTTCCCAAGTGATTATATTTTCTATGAATACATTTCATCGTGTGATTACATACAGCAAAAAAAATTATTCCGTGTACAACGCGCACCTAGGAGTTTCGACCTAATTTTTTGAAAAAAAAAAAAAAAAAAAAAAAAAAAGTGAGCATTATACATGAGTAAATACGGTTCTTTCTACACTTAGAAATGAAAGTACATGGATACATCTTTCGTATGATTTCATTTATGCTTTGCCATTTATTAATAATAATAATAATAATAATAATAATAATAATAATAAAAGTTTATTTAATTCTCTTTGCACAGTTGATGATTCCTTTATTTTATACGTATATTTCCCTCTTTAAAATATAAGTTACTTCTGAACGAATAATGTGTAAAAAAACGTAAAAAACATTAGAAAATTGCAATACCCTCTCAAATCATGCTGTATACATTATTTTCCAACTGTCATCAAAAATTCTACCTTAGCCTATCATCATATAAAAATTAATTAAATAGTACACAAAGTAAGCACATTCGTTACATTTCGGAGAATGAGATAATCTTAAAACTTCAGTAAGTCTGTTTGGATAGCTACGATTAACGATATTAAAATAAAAGTAATTTTGTTCTCGAGCTAGAAAAAAAAAATCGGACCCAAAAGAGTAAGTTGAATAAAAATTTATCGAATGATTGGGCAATTTTTGTTATATGCAGTTTTAAAAATCCACGGAAAAATACTTCAGAAGATGAAAATTTCAGGAATTCGTTATATGGGATATAAATGGTTAATACTTTTGTCGAATTAATATAAGAAGAAAAGTGAAAAAGTCTACAGATTTAAAAACTACGATAACAAATTCATGCTTGAAACACACAGATTAAGGTACGATTTCAAGTATTACTATGATTATGTATTATCAAATGTACATATATATTAAGACAGACATAAACACAATTAAATACCACAACCCAACATGGAGTGAAAAATTAGCCGGGGCCAGGAATCGAACCTGGATCGACAGCGTACCGTGGTGTTGCTCTTCCATCTAAGCTACCCCGGTCGATATCCTAGCTCGGTAATTTCCCACTAATAGTTTTATAATTCCCACTAATTTTATAGTTCCCACTAATAATTTCCTACATATTAGTGGGAAATTACCGGGCTAGGATATCGACCGGGGTAGCTTAGATGGAAGAGCAACAGCACGGTACGCTGTCGACCCAGGTTCGATTCCTGGCCCGGCTATAATTTTGCACTCCATGTTGGGTTGTTGTATTTAATTGTGTTTATGTCTGTCTTAATATATATGTACATTTGATAATTAATTAAGTAAATTCAGACGTTATTTTCTGTGTTCGTAAAAATGATTATGTACTTTTACGCATTAATGAATTATTTTTTCATGTGCCAATTTAAATACATAAATGTAAAACATTTTGCGGTTCGCAATTTTGATACAGCTAGGATGAAAAAAATTGCAATTAAAAAAAAATAAGTTCAGCTTTTTCATTTAATTTAAATGATACAGCAGAAAAAGGTTAATTAAAAAACAATTACTTGTGAAATAAATTAGTGTCAGAATTAACGTTTTCCATTTTGTATTTAAATATATTGATCGTATTTAAAGTATTGATTCGGGATAATAAACAATCGAAAATCATTTGTGAAATATTGCGAGCAAATGATTAAAATCTAAAAATAATTTGCAAAGTAAAAGTAATAAATAATCATCATTCCTAAATCAATAAAAGTTAATAATGAAAGAGACGAGCTACTCTTTGTCGCAAATTTCTGTCATAACGATGATGTAAAAAGAAAGTATAAATATTCTAACTATATTCATTAAAAAGTTTGAAAATCTTTTTTGATAATAAAGTTACAATACATTGTCATAACCTCATAACGAGTGGTTAGAAAGTATTTAAAAACTTTGACGGAAAAAGAAACTTATACAATGCCTTTAAAAGTGTTTTTACTGAAGGGATATTTTTATAACAGTAGAAACAACATTCAGGGGCTTATAAAAAGTTGAAAATTGCACGTCAAACGTAGCAAATGAGGTGCGTTCGTACTATAATAAAGTTTTAAATATATTCAGATCTTAGTATAATAGTATACATCAGTATATCGAATACAGTATTGTGGGCGAAATGTTTTGTCTGTTTGTGCGAATAACCAAGTTTTCACAAATGTTGAAATGGTTTTCATTTTTTATTTTGCGAATAATGAAAAATAATGCTAAGGGGTTACTGTACCTTAATGTAAAAAATCTGATTTTAATCAAGTAAATACAATTTTATTTTTCATAAAAAAATATTTATACACTTTTTCATAGTATTTTTTCCATTGCTATGAAAAGAAGGTGTATTTCTGGAGTTGGTAAGAATACTAAAATAAAAACCATTTCATACATTTTGAAAATTCGATTTTCTTTCACAAATAATGTAAGTCTTGTTACAGTAAGTTTTCTAACAAAGTGTTAGTTTATTCACATCTTTGGCATTTTTTTTCTCTCTTAGCTATAAGTCCGTTCCGTGATAATACTAACATACTTACGTATGTTAGAGACATCGCGGGCGAATAGCCAGGCGCACAAACACCAGTATTGTCGTAAAAAAAAGGCTATCCCTCTGAGCGTCTTGCAAATGGGTAAAATTGTAATGTTGCTTTCTCTGCATTTTGTTTTAAATCCTTATAAAATATGATTTTTTCAATATTATATATAAAAAAACTTAATTACAACTATGAATGTAACCCATGAGATTATTAATCATTCTTCAATTCATTGAAAATTCTTTAAATCTGTAGAATTATATTATGTCCATTTATCCATATATTTTTTAGTAATTTAGTAATCTGCCTACAATTTCACTTCAGACTTCAACTGTTTTCAATAATATGATTGTAAAAATACTGGTTTCCTTGGTTTATTTAATGGTATTGTCTGAATAACTTTGGATGTATTTATAAAAGTATTTATATATATTCAACTTCCATAATGATAAGATGCATAAACGCAATCATTAAGGGATAGTTTAATCTTTTATGTTATTTATGTTATCATAAGATAACATGCATTCTTGCAGCTATTTTGTGGATTATTTCACTTTAGGCCTATTTTGGCATAAATTAACCTTATTTAAAAAAAAAAAAAAAAAAAAAAAAAAAAAAAAATATATATATATATATATATATATATATATATATATATATATATATATATTTCTTAAACATTACTTATATTGCAGTGAAACATGGAGCTTAGTATACGGAATATTACGTTCCAAACACTTAGAGGGTTATACACTATAGACAAGAGAGTATGCATTAAAATCATGAACTTCCTGCCTAGAGTACATGTTATAGCTTCATTTAAGAAACAGAGAGTATAAGGAGCTGCTTAAAAGATCTAGAAGGTATTACGACTATATCTTCAGCGCAAACCTCCGCAAACCACCTGACAGGTACACGAATTTAAATCAAACATTGTGTTAACATTATAAATTTTTTTGTCTGTTGAAGTACTGAGTTTACTCAATCTCCTTTAATGTACAAATAAAATAAATAAAGTTACAATTGTTTAAGGGAGACCCGAACCCCATTTTCGGCCAAAAATCATTCAAAGTTCAAAATTTTTTTTATTTCAGAAAACGATAAAATACATATTTGCGAATATTCATGCAAAATTTCAGAACTCGAGGACACTTGGAACAGGTAGCAAATGAGCTTTTTTAATTGTACTCACTATAGAGTTTAAAGGACTAGCGGCCATTTAAAATGTGTTTTCCTGAAAATGACTTTTTTCATATTTTGCCTAAGTTAAAAGTACTAAGGCTCAGTGGTAAAATGATTTAGAAACAAAGTGTTTATGTTTTTAGAATCTTAAAAAAATTTGCAACAAAAGTAAGGAGAGATATATTTTTTAACTATTTCTGAAAATTTTACATAAATTGGTAAACATGAAAATTATAACGAATTTAAGGAAATTTACCATGCGTAATTTCTTTTTTCTTTCTTTCTTTTTCTTTTTAGCTGATTAAAATAGAAAATTAAAAATATCTCTCCCTAGGTCTTTTCCATATACTATAACACTATTTAAGAAATTTTAGTAATACCAAAATATTGAAAATTGAATGAGGAGTAGTAATTTTAAAAAGTGTGTTTTTCGACCAAAAAAAAAAAAAAAAAAAAATCATAAAAATCCCCCCCAAAAATATACTTTTTAATAAAAAGTGAATTTTTTTGCTAATTATTTATTCCTTACAAAAAGATTCTTAAATAGTACACCAAAATTTATTACTTTAAAATCAAAAATAAAAATTTTGGGTTTTTTCTTACGGGTCTCCCTTAAAAGATTAAGGGGACTTATCTGGTGGGAAAGAAAAAAGTGAAATCTTATGTTATACTATAAGGAAAATAGTCACCCTGCTTGTTCACTCAAACTTGGAAATTTCAACAATATATATATGTATATATTTTTCAGTGTGCATATAGGAAGAAGCTTTATCCCTCTGCAAATTCCAAATTTTTATATATTTTTTCCAATCCAAAGTTAAAAATCAGTAAAGAATGCTTTTTATACTCTTCGGAAAAACTTCAACACAAATTTTAAAATATTCATAATTATCTGAAACATATTTTAAGCTTATAGAGGGATAAAGAATCTTTCTATCCATGTGCTGATAAAGTAACATTGTTGAAGTTTTCAAATTTGAACGAACAAGAAAGATAAGTATTTTTTCCTATAGGATAACATGAGATTTTACTTTTTATCTTCCCCGCCAGCAGTGGCGCACCCAAGGGGAAGGTTTTGGGGTTAAAACTCCTCCCAGAGCTAAGAAAGATTGCTATAATTGTCGCTTATACGAATCAAAACCAAATTTAACATCTAAACTTTTTGAGTATTTCTGAATCTGCAGCTTTGTTGAATCAGATTCCATTTAACAAGTGATTCAATTAAATGGCAAAAATTCTACTTAAAACTGTGAAAGTGCATTTTAGATGCATTAGTTAAGTGAAAATTGATTATTTGAACACTTTTTTGAGGCTCTTATGCTAAAAGAATGATGATTTCGTGTTCAATTCATACCCAGATATTTTTAGAAAACTTTAACAATAACAAAGATATTTTAACAAAATTTTCAACAAGTTTACATTGATTAATGCCAAATTCGATGTCATGTAATGGAAAACAGCTTAAATACCAATTTTAGTGGTTGACACGTAGGTTCATTATTGTGTTTTCCTGGCTTTTATGTTTTCTAACTCTAACATTGTAAATGCTGTTTAAATGAAACATGACCAATGTAACTGCGGAAAAGATGCATTACGATTTGAAACAATAAATATACTGATTCTATAAATCTGTGATTCAAATAACTATCAAACACCTTTATCAGAAACTCACCCCCCCTCCTCCTAGAACCGAATTCTGGCTGCACCATTGCCCGCCAGATAAGTCCCCTTAATAACGGTGTCGATTTCTCGTATCGCCACTGAGTGATTTTGCATGCACTTTTCGTTAACGACAACGACCGCAGCATCCTGCACTAATTATCAACGATTAATGCAGACATTAACGTGTACTATATGTGAATGCCCTCTCTCTTATTTACTTTGCTAAGTGGCAAAATAGTCTTAAATGAACATTTTAAAATGCAAAATCTTACAATGACAATTTAATAAATTATACAAATGATCATTTATGTTAACCCTTTCGGGTCCGGATTTTTTTCCGTTTTGAGAACAAAATTACTATTATAACGTTAACCGTAGTTATCTAAATACACTTATTGAAGTAAAAAAAATATTTCATTGTCTGAAGTCTTACGAATGTAATTAATTTGTGTACGATTCAGTTCATATTTATATGATAATAAGCTAAGGAAGAGTTTTTGAAGACGTTTGGAAAATAACGTATTACAATCGGATTTGACAGGGTATTACAAATTTCTAATGTTTTTTTGTGTTTTATCATGCATGACTGGTTTAGAAATGTAACTCATATTTTAAATTTAAAGAGTGAAATATATGTATAAAATAAAGGAATCGCCAATGGTGCAAAGATAATTAAATAATATTTTATTATTACTATTGTTACTAAATATAAAAATCTAAATGAAGTTACAATAAAAAATGGCATAGCCTTATACTATCATTTCTGTATAAAGAAAGTAACTGAATAATTGTTAAGACAAAATAATACTCGATGAAAAGGTATGTACTATTAATAGTACACCGGACCCGAAAGGGTTAAAAAAGAGGGTATTTTAGTGATGTGAATAGACTCGGTCGCTAATTCTAATCCTGTGGAAGAAAAGTTAAAAAATATATCATTGAATTTCAATAGGTTTAAAGGATTTATTTTGCATTTGAGAGTTGAGATAAGATCATTCCGTAAAAAGGCTTTTTCTATTTTATTGATTCTGTTTACATATATTTTTAACTATGACACTTTCATTTTCGGAACACGTTTCGTAAATGAGATAATCCACATAAAAATTGCAAGCAAAATCGAAAAAGTAAAAAACGGCCTTTGTAAAGGACCGACTTCAGCTATATCGTGCAAAGAAAAAAAAATCATTTAAAAACATTAAAATTAGGATTAGTATTTCCGAGCGGGTCTTTTCGCATGGCTGCAAAAATAATAAATGGAAGAACAAGATTTTGGAACAGATGTGCTCATACTATAAGACTGCACGGGCCGAAATTTCCAGGTATGGGCCCGGGCCGATCCCCTAGGAAAAAAAAAAAAAAAAAAAACGGCCTGGCCCGGTATAAAAATTTAAAGCTGGCCCGAATCCAGCTCGCCTCGTTACATATGTCCATTATATAATACTACAATTCAACATCTACAATAAATATAGGAAAGTCCAATATAACACACTTAAACATGACAGGACAATCAAATGGAATTAGCTATATTGGAACAATTACAAATAAAATTGGAGATTGTGGTATGTGGCTCGTTATCAAGAGCAAAGCCACGCAATCACAACAATTATGATTAATTTCTGAGGTAGAAATAAAAGAAAAAAGTCCTAATGCATAATTTCTACAATTGGCCGATTAATCGTAATAAAAAATATACAAGTCAGTAAAACAGGAAATATAAAACCATATATATAATCTGAATAATATAATGAAATTGATGAGCACAAATTGTATGACTATTAAAAACAGAAATTGAATGAGAAAAACTGACATTAGACGAAGTCGCCAACGTGTTGATAAAACACAAATGTGCATACTCATTTTGCTAACAGTTAATGAGATAGTAGACAGTTAAGGGATATAAAATGGAAGGAAAAAATATCATTATAATTATTGCTAAGAATATTATATTATTAAAATAATTTTAAATATATCATATTTTATGTAAATTAATGTAAATATAAGATAATTTGAACTGATAAAATATACAGTTAGAAGTAGAACATCAAAGGAGATTACATACGCAAAAAGTGTTTTAAAGAAGTATTGGCCCGGCATAAAAGTTAAGTTCGGACAGACTCCGGCCCGTAAAAAAGTTTGAACCCACTCTTAGGAGGATAAAATCTAACAACATTCTTTTATTGTAATTTTGATAAACAAAATCGAAAGCTAAAAATGCAACACGAGAAAAGAGAAACGAGATTCTTACATCTCGATATAGATTAGACAAAAAATACATTCATGATGATCGCGGAAATAAGTATTTCCAATACTTTATCATCCAGTCAAGACAAAATTGAAAGGAAAAGGAATAAAAGAATCCGGAAACTGGTTAGTAAGTTATTTTCTTACTAAGTCATCTTGTTAGTCACGGAATCTTTCAGTGAAAAGTTTCCGGAACCTCAGTGAAAGAGGTTACTTATTTCATTTTAGATTAAGCTTTATTAATGCAGTCTGGGATATATAGGTATTTCTTTTTATAATGGATAATAGGAAATGTTTAAAAAAATAACCATATTTAGAATTGGACTTATCTCCTAAAAGAATAACTTTTTTTTTACGTATTTTTAACTCTTTTCACCAGAGTTAAAAAGTGTTTCGATTTGTCTCGCCGTCTGTCTTTCCGCGTTATAACTCACATAAATATAGTTGGATTGTCATATGTATGATAAAAGTTAGTGAAGTGTATGGCATTTATAGTTCAATTACAAAGATGTTAAAAGAATACGTTACAATATGATCTGTGAGGAGAAATCATTTGCAATGTATTTTAATTGTGTTACACTATTTCAAACATTGATATAAACCGCCAGGGTTAGCTACAAGATGCTTAGTGCATGTAGATTATGATGTTCATAACATTTAACGTCAGTGTTGAATTCACACACTTTTCTCTGGGAGGGACTTCTGTGGTTCGGGGGGGGGGGGATTATAGAGTTCCGGGGGAGGAATTGCACTTTTTGACCATTGAAAACACAAAATTTCAAATTTTGCGAGAGATATTGCTCCGGGAGATGTCCTCCCCGAAATTTATACATATTAAGTAATGTACAGTAGATTACTTAATGTGTATAAATTCTATAGATCATTTACAGAAACACACACACACACACACACACACACACAACGAATAGAGCACAATTTTATTTATTGACGGAAATTGCTGAAAAAATTTCTAGCCGTGTTTTATGCATCTTCTAAATGAACTAATTTCAGCATGAAATGCAATCCTGGGATACCTAATTTTAATTCCAAACTTGAAAATGGCACCAATAATATTTTACTAAAAATTTTCTTTTACAATAAAAGCTTAAATTAGGGGTTTCGAAATATCTAAAAAATTCGCTTTTGAATTCCGGTGTCAGTCGATAATTTATCATTTTACTAACAGACTTTGCCCGTGCCGGAAAGGGTTAAAAGTATAAATTATATATTTTCTTTCTTAAAACTAATAAATCTTTTTTCTTTCTTTTTTTTTTTTCTCCGCAATGCTAGTAAACATCATGCAATAAGGAGTTAAGAATAATAATCAATTCTGCAACTAAAATACATAAGATAAAAAAAAAACAACACAAACGCTTTTCTAACTGAAAAATAAATACAAACAAAATCACGTGGGTTAGTTTATAGAGCTTATCAACCTACTGAAAACCCATTATAATCTCCGCTTCACGGAACTCGTATTACTACAACAATAACGTAATTTTGCAATGCTGATGTTACCATACTATATCACCCCGTATATTCACTGAAACGTAGAGGCAAAGACTAACCTTCACTATTCTGCATTTTCACTATCAGTGACGTAGTTAATTGGAAGAGGCAAATCCAACAGATGAAATGACCATTTCATATTAATCTTTCCGGACAATGGTCAATTCCGAAGAAATCAGATGGCAAGCGACACAAAACACTCAATAGCAGGGAATCAAAATCATGGACAGCAGCATTATTTTCTCACGTAAATGTATAAAGCCAATACAAAAGATATGTGGCTGAGATGTTTATCAAATCGGGTCAGAGATTCAAAACGATTTACTGGGAGCTTCATATGACAAAACAGGATCTTTACATGACGAAACTTACTATCTACCATATAAGTGGAGAATTAAGAACGACTCTAAACAGACATTTTATCTAAACTCGCGTATTTTACGACGCTGTCACTGATGATCAATAAATAAAGATTAGCGTCACATACTGATATTGAAAGTAAAAGGATGGAATACTAATTAATCAAACGCTCCAAATCATTAAAATAATCCATTAATACAGCTGAACTTGATTATAACGACAAACAGTGAACCACAACAATGGTTCGATATACGGTGAAATCTGTCTAAGCCGGAATCTGCCTAAGCCGGAAATCTGTCTAAGGCGGAAACATTTAAGAATCCCACATTTATAAACATAGATATTTCCGAGAAATCTGCCTAAGAAGGAAAGAATCTGCGCAACGTGGAACCGGACATTCATTTTGAGTCCCAGGTAGCAAATGTACTGTTTAAGACGAAAGAAAAATTTTCTTCGAAATATAAAAGGAAAGAATTTTTTTTTCACATTGAAATGCATTGTCTAGTCGCATTCCCAGAGATTAAGAAAAGGCGTCACTGATTGCTGACAGTAGTTTGGGGATGATTTTACTATTGTATACGACTGAGAACTATTGAACAACGGGTACACTACCCTAATAGCATGCCTGGTCACTGTGAGTCATTTTGGTCACATCACATCTGTGACCAAAATGCCACCACTCAGTGACGTCACATTGTGACTGAGATGTGACTTTCTTAAAAATCTTTAGAAATTTATAAATATCCTTCAAAACATGTTATTTACTTTAAAAACATGTTTCTAGCAATTTAAATATCGTCGCTTTTGTCACAGTTTTGTCACACTGTTAATGTCAAATTAGTCACAAATGACACATTTTTCACAAATTTGTCACA
This sequence comes from Maratus speculifer, assembly GCA_964019185.1. Taxonomy (NCBI): domain Eukaryota; kingdom Metazoa; phylum Arthropoda; class Arachnida; order Araneae; family Salticidae; genus Maratus; species Maratus speculifer. Next base: position 10,767,100 of record OZ025300.1, on the reverse strand, counting down.
TTGTGACCACTTTGTGAAACGTCACAAAAGAGCTCTAAAACGGCCATAACGACTTCACATTTTAGTCACTGTGACTTCACATCGACGTCACGTGACGTCACATCGACAATTGATGGTCACAAAGTCACAATGTGACTTCACAACGACGTTGCAGTGACGTCACCATGCTTTACGGGTAGTGTGTATGAGTACTATCAATTTGTAGTGTAAATTATCATTATTGTAAATACATAAAAATAAGATTATATGTCTAATTGATTAAAAATTATTTTAAAGGTACGTTAGTTTTAACTTTTAGCTAAAGAAATGTTTAATACTCTGTGAACGGGATGTCTATAAAGTTTTTCTGTCTAAGCCGGAAATCTGTCTAAGGCGGAATTATTTTTCAGTCCCAAGCGATTCCGCCTTAGACAGATTTCACTGTAATAAAGTTCTTGTAATCAGGAACCGATTTTCAAATTCGGCAGTACTGGGCACAGGATACTTACACCAATGCTTACAGGGGGCTTGAGTAAAGAATATAAACTGTTTTCAATAAGATGATTGTAAAAATACTGGTTTCATTGGTTTATTGTATGGTAATATCTGAATTACTTCTTTGGTTATATTTACAAAAGTATATGTATATATATATATATATTTGGCATTAACAAATTTTTACAGTAATTGATGTTGATTTGTAGTATTATCTAATGGTTCATATATATATATATATATATATGGGAGAGTTGGGTGGAATAGCACAGTGAGAGGAATGGGACAGTAAATTCTTCTATTTATTTCTCATTTTAAACATTTCATCAAACACACAAATCATGAAGCAATGCTAGTCCAATCTTAGGTTGAAAAAAAAAAAAAAAATGATCTGTATAAGCTTGCAATTGTATAAAGTAAAAGATTATCTCAAGGATTAAAAATAAATTTGCTTTATATATTTTTTACGCTTTTTGTATATTAATGACTTGTTTATGCATAGATGTAATACTCTCCCTATTTATGGAACTTTATATTGCATATTATCCATAATTTAAAATAAACAAAAGCAATTTTTTTTTTTGTATTATACAACAAGCTAACACAAAACAAGAAAATTGGAAGGAATGGGACATATCCATTTTTTTACTTTTTAAGACGAATGTAATTTGCTAATACGTAAACATTTTTAGAGGTTAATATATTAATAACATTGATAATACATTCATTTACTTCAAAATGTAAATAAATTGAAGTGATGATTTTTTAATGTCATCTAATGACTGACAATCCTACATTTTCATTCCAGTCATGAAGATACTGGAATTTTATTTTGTGACACATCATTATCAATTTACAATCTTTGTTTGATTGTATATGATACTAGACTATTTGTGCCTTATAGCTTTGTTTTATTGCTGTCCCATATGGGGCACATTTTGAAACTTATAATTTCTTTAATTATAAAATAGCTTTTGCATGTTATGTTTCTATACTGTTCAGAGAGATTAAAAATTGTTTCACCTTGCACTCTATAAATTGAAAATTTTCTTTGTGTCAAAGTTCATTTTCTTACTTTTTTAAAAAGGTGTCCCACCCCACCCCACTTTTTTCTATATATCATTAAGAACTGTATTTACTAAGATAAACATTATGAATTTTTAATAACTATTTTAAAATAGCCATTAAAAATTATATTTGATAATCATCCTTTTAAATAATTGTTTCATATGAAATTTAAACGATTGGATGTTTTATTATAATTGTATTGTATTTTTTATTGTATTGAAATTGTGTAGTTTTTCTACGGAATTTCATACATCTGGAATGATGTACGCAACAACTAATAATGCGTTTTTCGCAGTATCAAACAATAATTATTTAAAATACATGGGGACTCTGGCACTTAAAAGCTATGCTTATAAACCCTCGAATAATGTGATGAGAACAGGAAAGTGTTAAATAAGAGTTAAAAATATAACATATTTTTAAAATGATAAAGATAAAATACTTCACTATAATAAAGCGATTAAAAATGCCCGTTTCATACAAAATATACAATGAAAAACACAATACGAATGCAATAAAATGTAGAATGAAATTGACATTCAATTACATGTTTAAACTACTTCAAGATTTGGACAATAACTGAAAAACTTTCAACAGTTTTTGGGGGGCCTCTGATTTTCAGGGGCCATGGGCATGTGCCCCGAATGCCGTGCCGTAAATCAGGCACTGTATGTAATAACAAAGTTTGAAAATAAACTCAATAAGAGTTAAATTAAACCATTAAAACTTTCTGACTGATCTCTTTTGTTAGAAGCAGTTTTTTCCTAGACGCCACGGCATAATAGGTCTTTTCATTGTAGTACATAAACATGCTGTTTTAGTTACCATAATCACATTATTAATACAAGATTTAAAAGTGTAATTTCAATTTCAAACATTCAAATATGTATTTAAATCATTTCATCAGATTTTTCAAAAATACTACCTATTTTGCATGGAAAAGTGAAAACAAATAAGGTTAAAAAGTACATCGTTTCACTCAAAAGCCTATAATTACCCGAAGCCACTCTTTTTTAACAGAAGCCGTTCGCACGTTCCAAATTCTCAAATTAGAAAATAAAAGGAAAACATTTTAAACTAATCTCTAATAACTAGTTTTAAACTTCAACAGATCTAGTAAGTATTTTCACCTTGTTCCAGCGAACCGAATTCATTTAGTTTAGTCGTTCAGTCTTTTATGGCATGCATTATTTTATCGATTCCTATTCAAAAGTGTCTGATTATTATTTGCTTCTATCTTTACAAGAAGAAAGTATTGGATTAGTAAAAATTTTCCGATTTCCGGTTTTCGACGATTTAAACAGGGGTCAGAAAAATCAAAAAACATGTTTTTTACAAAATGTCTGTCTGTATGTATCACTAATTTTGTGGGCGCTCTATTTCAAGAATTATTGCACGAAATCTAATAAAAATTTATACTCAGTTAGAGAGAAAGTTAGAACTCAGACAGAAAATGCTGAAAGAAATTCGACACTATTAATTGATTGATTATTTGGATCATTTTCAACATTTGTATGCATAGCTCTCATATTCATGAAGATGTTAACATGACCGTGGAATTTTCAAAAGTTTATTCTGTTTATACCATACAGAGTTTTTCAACCAAATTTAGTACAATTTTCCGAAAACTGACAAATAAAGAGCATTCTGCAATTAAAACATGAATATTTGATGAGATATGGGCATTTATATGAAAATCATTTTTTATTGCGCATGCGTGGAAGATTCCAAAATTTTTATTTCATAATTGGGTAGTCGGATATTTTGGACAACTTCTATAAAAAGTTCACTCAAATATCGTGAAAACGCAGATAGATACTGTGAGGTGATTGAAAAAATTGTGGAAAATTCCTTATAAAAAAGTTACTTTTAGAAAACAACTCATACCCTTATTTTTCTGCATTTTCGCGATATTTGACAGAACTTTTTACAAAGATGTTTAAAATCTGAATACCAAATTATGAAATAAAAATTTTGGAATAAACCACATATGCAAAGTAAAAATTATTTCACACAATATAGTGTATGTTATGTTAGACACAAGATTAAACAAGAAAAAAAAAAAAAAAAAAAAAAAAAAAAATGCGCTTTGTTGGCAGATGTTAGATTTAACAAATTCTTTAGTGTTTTACCTCAAAAATTTAATATATTCGAATTCCAATAAAAAATGAACTATCTTTTAAGAACATAAGAAGAAATCTTATATCTTATTTAAATCACAGAAAATAGAAATTAAAAAAATATTAATTTCCTGAAGAGATTATATTTAAAAAATATTTTAAATATACGAATGCAAAACACGTCCATATGGATTTAACATTAGTAAGAGGAATTTGAGAACTCAGATCTCACTGGCCTTAAGAATTGCAACACAAAATAAAATTATGTGCGATTTTATTATTATTACTATTATTATCATCATTATCCCCTCTCCCTAATTATTTTATTTGATAATTGTAATTCTAAAAAATTCAATATCTAATATAATTAAAATACTGATTTTGACATAATGGCATTAACAATCAATTTCAATGATTAATTAATATCACAAATATTTCTTTTTAAATGGGAAGATCAAGGTTAATTTTTTTTTAATTTATTTGAAAATTATTACCTGAGGCCTTCTCATAGTTGAATTTCTATACCATAATAAAGAGCAAAACTGGGACATTTCATTAGTGGCCAGTGGCCATTAGTACCAGTTTTACAAGTGGCCCTTTTCTTTACACTAGTGGCTAATTTTTTTTTTTTTTTTTTTTTTTTTATTATTTAAAAGTACTAAACAGTAAACTTTTGCTAAAATTTCATTTAATTTAAAATTGAATAGTCCAAATAAATATGTTAATATAAATATATTGCCATCCTTGCAGAATCCTTGTAGGAATGTAAGGAAATTTTACTTTCTCCTAGTAGAAAAATGGCCACTGACAAGCAATTTTTTTAATAGCTACTTTTTCATTTAAGGCCCATGTGGCCGGTAACTAGCGCTAGTTTTGTTTTGTCCTTTATGCCATAAATATTTTATTAATTTTGGATAATTTCAGTTGTTTAGTTTATTTGAAAATGGTTACTTGTGGCTTTCCATTGCTTTTGAATTACTATGCCACTGTGGGAGTGGGGGGGGGGGAGACAAAAAACAGTCTTAAAAAATTCATAAGTGCCTCTAATAGTACAAAGGTTGACGCCCTCTGTCAAAAACTGTCCATATACAAATTCAAACATCAAACCTCTATTCGTATTATGGAACATTCTTTAAGCAATCATGCTAAAAACGTTCGCAGCTCAGACATTCCATTCTAGCCTTCAAAGTGACCCGATGATGAATAATGCCTGAAGTAAAACGGAAGGGCAAACAAAAAAACAGACGAGTCTCCTTTTTTACTCGTTATGAGACAAATATTTTATCGCGGGGAGAAAAAATGAATAACAAACACGCCACTTGATCGACATTCAAATGAATCAAGTCTTTGGAAAGACACTGCAACTTAATTAATTTCAACGTTCATGGAATCCTGCAAAAAGACATTCAGAAACGGGCAAGAATTTAAAAATAAAATAAACTAAAGATTTTTTTTTTTTTTTTTTTTTTTTTTTTGAGAATAGCCTTTTTGATTTTAAAATACTCTTTTAAAATATAACAAGTAATACATAAATCTAATAATAAAAAAATATATAATAATTATTTACAAATAATTTTTATAAGAATGCTTCAAAAGGAAGAATTGAAACAATTTATTTTTGTGACCCCCCTCCCCCTCCCTGTTAAAAAAACCGCCTTTCATATGGGGAGAGGAGGAGCGTAAAGTCACCCCGATAAAAAAAAAAAAAAAATCACTTTTTATTTTCACAGTACTTAACTGTTAATGTCATTTACAGAAAATTTGTAATTTTCTTCAAAATCAGAGAAAAAGAAAATTTTGTTTACTTAATTCCAAAAATGGGGATGGGCAATGGCCCTCCCTTACCAGTGCCTTTGCTGCCTCCATTCGTATGTAGAACTTTCTTTATGTAATCATGTTAATCCTTTACTACACCACGTGCCATATCTGGCACATACCTAAAAACATAATTTTCATTATGTGCCCATGAATATCGCCAACAGGATTGCTGTCTCTGATTTAGAACAATTCAAAAAATGGAAAAACACTTATTTTACACAGGTCAAATGGGTGCACTAGAACCCCCCCCCCCCCCCCGCAAAAAAAAAGAAAAAGAATTTGATTTTTACCGAAAAAAGAAATTTCGATCAAGTTATTAAGGTAAAATTTACTTTAATTATTTTTCCTGAATACTTAAAAATATTAATATAAAAAAAGTTGCAAAGTGTTAAGCAATAAGTGTTAAAACAAAGTATTTTAATCGCATTTAGTGGCAAAATATAACAATATAATATTTAAAAACCCTAATTGGGTGCATATGTCTCACACACCATAAAATATCCAACTTTAGCTGACAATTTAAAATTTATTTATTTATTTTTTATTATATTTTTTTTTACTATTTTCCCTGTTATTAAATCGGTACATAGATCTGAAATATATATATATTTTTAATACAAAAATAGAAAAAATCGTGTAGTAAAGGGTTAAAAACCTTCATTGTGCTGACATCCATTCCAGCCTGCAAAACGACCTGATAAATAAATTTTTCAATTTTTCTTTTAATCTGATAAAAAAGACAATTTTGTTTATCTAGCAAATAAATAAGTAGAATGCTATATTCATCTTTAAAAAAGTAAACTTAAAACTACACAATGGGTAAATTACTTAAAGATGACAAAAATTATTTTTTTTAAAAAGGTGTTAAATTACTTTAATCCTCAGTACTTTCAACTGTAAACACAGCCATCGGCAGAGAATATAAAAATACAAATATTAAAATTTTAATTTTCAAATCTACATTTTATTTTCCCAAGGTTTTCCGGATCTAAAAATTGACTTTCACTTTCACTCCTTTTTGACACCAATTACGTGACATTTGAAAATTAAGACGTTAATATTTGTATTTTTATATTCTCTGTCGATGGCTGTGTTTACAGTTGAAAGTACTGATAATTAAAGTGATTTAACACCTTTTTTCAAAACATTTTTTGTCATCTTTAAGTAATTTACACATAGCGTAGTTTTAAGTTTGTTTGTTTAATTTAAAAAAGGAGGGCCAATGGCCCTCCCTTACCAATGCCTTTTCTGCCTCAATCCGTATAATACGTAAAACTTTTTTTTACATAATCAAGCTAAAAACTTTCGCTGCTCTGACATTCAATTCCAGCCTGCAAAGCGACCTGATGAATAATATCTGCAGTAAAGCGGGGAGAAAAAATACAGACCAGTCTCCCTTCTTTTTTTCCTCCTTATGAAGCAAATATTTTATCGTGGAGAGAAAAAGAATAATAACAAATACGCCACTTGATCGACATTCAAATAAATCAAGTCTTTGAAAAGTGAATAAAAGGGATGTTCTCGGGCGTAAACTGAAACCCATTATGTTGACTGAAGTTATCCATCAGATAATCTAATCTAGCTGAATTAAAAAGTAAATGCATCTAAACTTGAAATGAACGTATAACATACGTTCCTGACGGCCACAGATGATGTGAAATACTTAACATTTTTTCAATTTTACGCTTAAAAAAAAAAAAAAATAAATAAAACAGACAGTTTCGGATAAATAACTATTTTATATACTAGTAATTTCACAATATACGGGTGAATATAAAAAAAATTCGGAAATTTCAATCCACTCAATAAAATTTCTATTACATATGCAATTTCTTTTGATACATTCTAATAGAAAATATCCTTAGAAGTATTTTCAAGATGCACTACATTTCTAATAACATAAAGGAATTAAAAGACTTAGAATTTCAGATTGTCATTTTCCTGGTCTGTCACATTGTAATGTATGCCAAGTAAAGGAGTTATTTTTACAATACAAAACAACCAAATCATAAAGATCCCCCCTTTTTTTCCCCCCCTTATATATTAACAAGTAAGAAAAATCATGCGTTAAGCATAGATTATGAAGCACTTTCCAACACTTAATGAAATCTTTAACAAAACTTTATTATTTAGGGAAATAATAGTGTATAGCCAAATATACCCAAGTATGTATTCCAGTACATTAGAACAGCCCTGTATTTCATATGTCAGTTCATATAATGGGAAAATTTAGCTTAGCAAGAAAATACCCAGTAGCTTAAAATTTCTTTTTCAGCAATTCATACTATTAGATGGAAACATACTTGAATACTTTTGTTCAGCCCTGTAGTTTACATTGTACCTTTATTACACGTCAGCATTAGGCTAAAATTTATTGTAAACTAAAACACTTTTAAAACAACTGAAATCACATTCTCATAAATCATCATTCATAGGCGTCCATGTACCGAATTCTTTGCGTGGCCCTGTATATCCCTTTATCTATATTCTGCTAACATTTCTCAGTAAATTGAAAGCAGCTCAGCGTAAAAATGCATAGCTTATTTAAGAACCACGTTTAAATAATTTACGCTCATATTCAGTAACGTTGGTGAGCTCTTTTGGGTAGCCCTGTATATCAACTATAACATTTATACACACCATATAATGTGCATATATTTAGCGAAATATAAACGCGAATATCATAATTAAAATGCATTTGATCCCTCCATCAGCCATCATCGGACACATATACGGTACTTCGGAAAGAATATACTATTTGAAATCTTTTGTATGGCCCTGTAAATGCTATGTACTTCATATTATGCAAGACAGTAGCGTATAATTTATATTAAGCTTCAGTGACATATATCAATTTTATTATACATGAAAAAACTTAATATATTTAAAATATGTCACACACAATTCCCCCTTTTACCATTATCTAATGGAATTCTTTTGTGTGGCCCTGTAAATGAATAATAGCTACATTTTCACCTTATATTTTATAGAATGTATATTTTAATATGTGTGACAGTGTATAACATCTTTAAAATTCCTTTGAAACGATTTTTTCCCATAGGCCGTAATGTAATAGGAAACTTTTGATTCGCCCTGTAGATAAACTAATCATGGTAGCAACTTCATTTTCGATAGGACTTTTGCTAGGGTAAACGTCAATAACGTCCTAAAATTTCATTGCAATCCGAGTATATTAACGATTTTCCCCCATAGGCCGTAATGTAATGGGAAACTTTTGATTATTTCTGTAGATAAACTAATCATGGTAGATACTTCATTTTCAGTAGGGTTCGTGCTAGGGTAAATCCCAATAACGTCCTAAAATTTCATGGCAATCCGAGTATATTAACGATTTTCCCCCATAGGCCGTAATGTAATGGGAAACTTTTGATTCGCCCTGTAGATAAATTAATCATGGTAGAAACTTCATTTTCAATAGGACTTTTGCTAGGGTAAACGTCAATAACGTCCTAAAATGTCATGGCAATCCGAGTATATTAACGATTTTTTCCCCATAGGCCGTAATGTAATGGGAAACTTTTGATTCTCTCTGTATTTTGATTCTCTCTGTAGATAAACTAATCATGGTAGATACTTCATTTTCAATAGGGTTCGTGCTAGGGTAAACCTCAATAACGTATAAAAATTTCATAGCAATCCGAGTATATTTACGGGAGTTAGAGCTCGGACAGACGGACAGACGGCCATCCGGCCAGACGGACAGACAAACCGAATGCATAAGCACTTTTCAACTTTGTTGGAAAGTGCTTAAAAACGCTATTTAATTTCTCTTTTAAAAATTTCAATACATTAAATTTTTCAAAAAAAAAAAAAAAAAAAAAAAAAAAAAAACTTTACATTAAAAGACTAGAACTTTAGAATTAAATGCATATTTTCTGTGAAAATTGAAAAACTGATTTTAAGACGAATATTTTAATGAAAAGTTTTTTAATATCGAACTCTCAACGCAATACAGACACTGTACTGAAAGGATGATACTTGGTGAGAATGATAGTGAACTTGTATATGAACTAACTCTAGAACTAAAAGTATGATTTTTGTGAGAATTAATAAACTGCTTTTAAAACAAATATTTTAAGTTAAGAAAAAATTAAATTTATGAAATTTCTAAAAGAGATATTAAATAGAATTTTTTAATACATAAGAAAAAAGATAATCTTTATGATGTGGTTGTTTTGTATTGTAAAAATAATGCCTGAAAATAAGGATAGTTGACATATATTGAACATTTTTTAAAAATAATGGAAACATCATTAAATAATCAGAGATACATTTTACAGTAAGTTCAATATCTTTATATATAAAAATCTTCTGTGCGTGTGTATGTAATTGAACTCCTCTTAAACGACTGGACCGATTTTGATGAAATTTTGTGTGTGCGTTCCAGTAGATTCGAGAATGGTTTAAATTCACATTTCGTCGAAATTGATTCAGTACTTTTTTAGTAATTAGGCAAAAACTAATAGTTAGTGATTTTTCGCTAATTAAAAGTGCTATATATATTAAAGAAAGTCAGGATTTCGTATTAATCATAGCACAAAATAATCTACCATACCAAAAATCTTGATAATTGGGGTAAAAATACTTCTTATAACATCGAGTTCCGCTAAAAAGGGATTTTCGAAAATTCCACCCTAAGATGAGTAGAAAAAAGAACGAACTTTAAAAAAATTCCTTAAAATTCAGCTTTTGTAGTTATTTTTTCAACTGATAACATATTTTAGTGTATTTTTTCATTCTGAATCGAATGATATCAAGCAAATTCGTTTTAATCCAGTAGTTCGTGAGATAATTCACATTTTCCTAATTTGGCGATGTCTTCGGCGAAAAAACCTGAATTTTTGAATCCTTAACTAAATATATAAAAGAAAATCTGGATTTCGTATTAATCACAGCACAAAAAAATATCCCGAACCAAAAACCTTGAAAATTGGGGTATAAATACTTCTTATAACATCGAGTGCGACTAAGAAGCGATTTTCGAAGATTCCACCCTTAAGAGGAGTAGAAAAAAGAACGAACGCTTTAAAAATTCCTTAAAAATCGGCTTTTGTAGCTATTTTTCGACTGATAACATATTTTAGTGTATTGTTCAATTCTGAATCGAATGGTACTAAGCAAATTTGTTTAAATTCAGTAGTTCGTGAGATAATTTACATTTTCCTAATTTGGCGATGTCTTCGGCGCAAAAACCTGAAATTTTCATTGCTTATTTTTATATATAAAAATCTTCCGTGCGTGTGTATGTAATTGAACTCCTCCTAAACGACTGGACCGATTTTGATGAAATTTTGTGTGTGTGTTCCAGTGGATTCGAGAATGGTTTAGATTCACATTTCGTCGAAATTGATTCCGTACGTTTTTAGTAATTAGGCAAAAACTAATAGTAAGTGATTTTTCGCTAATTAAAAGTGCTATATATATAAAAGAAAGTCTGGATTTCGTATTAATCACAGCACAAAAATATATACCGAACCAAAAATCTTGAAAATTCGGGCAAAAATACTTCTTATAACATCGAGTGCATCTAAGAAAGGACTTTGGAAAATTCCCTCCCTAAGGAGGGTAAAAAAAAGAACGAACTTTTAAAAAATTCCTTTAAAATAGATTTTTGTAGATATTTTTCAACTGATAACATATTTTAGTGAATTTTTTATTCTGAATCGAATGGTACTAAGCAAATTAACCGACTTCAGAAAATCGTTAACTTTTAACTAAAAAGAGAAAAATAAACTTTTCTATCAAAAATTGAACCGACTTCAAAAAATACTGAAGAGTGAAAATTAATTTCGTTACATAATTGTAATAAGAAATTAAATTAAGAGCGTAGTCTTTATCGTGCGTATTACCATATTTACGTACATTTATTTGATTTCCTGGAGTCGGTGCCAAGAAGGGCAACGTCGGTCGGTGACAGGACAACGTCTGTCGGGTCCGCTAGTATATATATATATTTGTCTTTAGCTATCATTGAAGAATTATTTAGATATTCTTGAAATTCAGAAATACATCAAACTAAATACTTAAATTGGGTCAAATTTGCAGGAACAAACACAAATCGTTCCAGTTTTAATTCAAGCGAAAAATAGAATTTGGATGCATGTCATTATTGGTTTAATAAAACATTTTCCTATTAAATTTGGAGGCTCAAAAACTAATAGAATAATATACAATAGCAGTGTATACAAGCCCTTTTTTATAACATTCTAAAATTTCGTTTTGGTCTGGACATTTATAATAATTAAGCTTGATATGTTTACAAAATATGAGCTAAAATAATACTATGGTAATTAATAAATAATAAAATAAGGACAAATTAACCAAAAAAAAAAAAAAAAAATCTTTTGTACTTTTAAGGAAGTACGGGACACAATTTAAAATTATTTATCGATTTAAAATTTTGAATTTTTTTGTGATCGTTAACCGTATTAATAAACAAAATTACATGATAAAACAACTCCCCAAAATAAAAATAACAATAATAATAATAATTATATATATATTTTTTTTTAATGAGATAGTTAAAAATCGTTATAACTCGAAATATTATTTATAGATTTGTTTGTGTTTATGACGGCCAATTATCTAGTGTTCACTCTAGAAATTAAAAGGGCATTGTGCTATTCACTAAAAAGGGCACTACTGCAGCAGAAAAGGGCACTTTTGCAAGAAAAAAATCGTTATTGCCTTTAGAAGGGGGGGGGGGGGGCAGGAAAATACCTAATTTTTAAGTATGATAAATGAAGCAACATTACTTTCGAATGCTTTTATGATGTAAAGTTAAGAAATTCAATTAAATTGCAACATGATTGAATAGTTTCGTGTTCTTTTTCCTAAAGAAATGAAAAAATTCTATCGTTTTTGGACACACAAATTTAGAAATACTATGGAATAAAGAAAATTTTATTAAAAATCTATGGGTAAAGCTAGTGGTGCATTTTACTACTTTTAATATAGAGCAGAGTGCATTTTGTAAATTTGAAAAAGGGCAGGGTGCTGCACACTTCAAAAATAGCCTAGATTGAACACTACAATTATCTACACGTGGGATATAAGCCCTAAAGGAGTGGGTTGCCCTTGCCCTCCGTGGGGGTCTTTCTGAGGGAACCTACCAGTATTTACGCAAGAAAATCCAAGGTTCGAAGAAAACCCCGGAAAACTCCCAAAGGTTAGGCCGATGGCCACGATTGGGCGCGAACTCAGCACCTGGAGTCTACCAGTTTAGGAGGTAGAACCTGTCACTGGTGGGGCTATTAATTATAGAATTTCAGATTTTTTTTTCATCAAATTAAACAAAAATATATAAGCTTTAATTTTGAATCAGCATTAAAACAAATATTAATTTAAACAAAAATTAAAAATATTTAAAGAAAAAATTTGAAAAAAATAGTGAATCAAAATTAAAGAAAAACAATTGAAAAAGACATGTTTCAAGTTTGAACCATTCATCTTTAATCGTTCTTGACTTATAACAATTTAAATAGGAGAAATAGTGAAATAAATTAAAAGCCCTCATGATGAAAAACACGTTTTCAAAAGAAGTCGTTTCCTTATCAATCAATGAATGAAAGCTAGGTTTTGAAACACAAAATCAAAACGAAAAGATTGATATTTCTTATTTAAATTAAGATAGAAACATGATTTAAACATCATTTTAAGCAGAAAGAAACAAAGCGAATTTTTAATGCTATAACTTTTTTTTTTTTTTTTTTTGAGTCCTGGATCCCCTTAACTGTAGAATAGTTTAAAAAAAATTAATTACATTAACACAGGGCTGAGATTAACAAAAAAGTAAAAAATCTGAAAATTGCGCGAACAACATTTGAGCAATAATATTTATGAATTTCAAGCGGATTAAATATTATAATTGCTAGTAAATTTACATATTACATGAAAAAATAGACTATTATATCAAAGTACAAAAGCAAAAGTAAAAAACTAAAGAAAAAATATTAATTTTTCCCAAAAATTTAACTGGTGAAATTTCTTTAAAAATTGAAAAAAAGTCTGAAATTCAGACTAAAGTCGGAAGAATCTCATTCCTGTTAACAATAAATTTTTCCATGGACACCGGCAAGACGATATCCAGGGATGGTAAGCTTTTGGAACATATGTGCAAGTAATCCATTCCCTTTACAAAATGCTAACCTCTCGCGAAAAATTCTGGGTTCCTTTTTATGTAAATGCTTCCTTATTTGATTTTACTTGTAAAGAATAAATTTCAATGTTTTTTTTTTAATTATTAGAGAAAAAAAGGAAAATTTAATTAATAAATTAAATGTAGTTAAATTTAACACATCCATGCGGGCATCTACGCATTTTTCATCATTCAAATTCAACGGAAAACAGAATTTGGGTGCATGTCATTATAGGTTAAATCAAATATTTTCTCACTAAATTGTGTTTTCTAAATTGGAAAATAACAATCGTCAATAAATTAAAAATACTCAATAATGATTTACCTCCTATGGTGCTGAAAACGATTCCCAAGAGATCCATAAATGATTCTAAAACCACTTTTAAAGCATATACATTAAAAAAAGTATTTTTTTCCCCCGCTGACTGTAAAAACATACACAACCTTCCCTTATATGAAAAAAAGCACTCGTTTTTGATTGATTGCTGTTCCGGTTAACTTACAGGTTTTTAAAAAATATTTTTATTTAATTACGATATATTTTTTAAAGCTAACTAAACTAATCAAAAACACATAATAATAATGATTTACTTCTCGTGATTGCTGGTAATCAATGCTTTTTAAGTGATCCATAAACGATTCTAAAATATTTTCTGAACAGTGTTGAATTCAGGCACTTTTCTCCCGAAGGGACTTCAGTGGCTCCGGGGGAGATGTCCCCCCGGGACACCCCCTGAATTCAACACTGTTTTCTGAAACATGTACAATAAACAGAAAAAGAAAAAACAAACAAATCTTAATTTTTAGCTGACTACTGTAAGAAAATTCACAACTTTATTGCATGAAAAATTCATCTTATTTTGGTTGACTGTTGCTCGGGTTAACTTTCCACAATCTTCTTAAATATTTTTATTTAACTACGATATAATTTTTAAAGTTAACTACATTAACCAACTTTTTCCGATCCAAGTTTAATCAAAACCAACATACACAACCTAATTACACGATCAATTAATCTGATTTTCATCGATTGTTGTTCGGGTTAACATCCACAATTTTCTCCAATCTTTCTTTTTAATTAACGATATAATTTTTTTTAAAACAATTTCAAGTCCGAATTTTTTTTTAATTTTTAGAAAAAAATTATTTTTGCATTAATAACATCAACACTAACTATCCAAATAGATTAATTAATGTTTAAACAATATTTAATTATCGGAGAGGTAACGATGATTGTTTTTTTTTTTCTGCTATTCAAGTAATATTCATATGACAATAGGCTAAGGAAGAATTTTTAGAGGCGTTTAAAAAATATTGTATCACAGTAAGATTTAACTGATATTAAACAACTTTCCAATACTTTTTGCATTTGTTACACATGATTCAGGAAAATAACTTTTATTTTAAATTTAAAAGAGTAAAATATATGTTTAATATAAAAAAAAAATCGCAAACGGCTCAAAGAGAATTAAGCAAATATTAATAATAATTCTTATTATTATTACCAAATATCTAAACATAAATGAAGTCATATAATAAATGCATAGACATTTACTAACACTACTACATGTAAATACTAGCAAAAGTATTTCTTAAAACAATATAATACTCCATTAAAAGATATACACTATTGCTAGTACACCAGGCCCGAAAGGGTTAAGTTAACTATAGTAACCATTTTTTTTTCGATTCAAATTTAATTTAAATAAATAAATAAGTAAGTAAATAAATAAAAGAAAGCGTGCCATTACTGGTTAAATCTAACGATTTCTCTCTAAATTTAATAACAACATTCACTAATATAAAAAAAATTATTCCATAATGATTCGGCAACAACTAAACTCACCTCCCATGAGTGCTAGACCGACCGGTAACACAGCTACCAGTTAATACTGGCACGCAGCAAAACATGATGCTTGCTCGTAGTTTCTTAGTCCGTGGAAGACTGGGATGAAATGAGTCAGTGAACTAAGTGGTCACTTGCGCAACAGCAAACTGAGCATATGAATGGGAAAAAAAGTGTGGTAAGAGAACGAGTTCGGGGGCGTTACCCCCAAGTGGAGGGATTTATAATTTTGTATTAAGGCAGTGGTGCGTGTGTTATTGTTCACGCTTCGTAAGATACATCAACACGGAACGCTTCGACGACAATGATTTAAAAGTGGAGTTTAGAAACAAAATAAAGACAAATCGCAGACGATTAAAAAGGAATATGGATAAGTTAATGCATTTTCTGATTTGTTCAAGGGTCTCAGCTATTTCCAAGTCAACCATTTATTTAATCAAATGATTTAATTATTGATTAAAATTATTCTCTTATTTTTTTTAAAAAAGATATGAAAAAAATTATGATTTAAGAAATCTATTTTTGAATTAAAATCAGATTCCTTGTATACTGAAATCGGACTTTCAAGTTTTTCTCTGGATTAAAATACTGGATGGCGACCAAGAAGTTGCAGGTTTCCAAAGTAATTTGTTTTGCTACTTCAACTTTTTTTTTTTTTTTTTTTATCTTGCTAAATTTATGTGAAATTAAAGTGGGGACAGAGTATTCTTTTAAATGAACCCGTCATAATAAAAATTAATTCTGGATCATAATTATTTATTTTTTATTTATTTACTTTCTTTTTTTTTGGGGGGGGGGGGGGGCTTGATGGAAGTAATTTGGTTACAGATAGATCATTTTAAAGTAAATTAAGAGAACATTTTGATTAAAAAAATATTTATTGCAAAAATTAGTTTAGAAAAGCAGTAATTTTTTATACTTCCAAACCCCCCCCCCTCCCTTTTTTTTCTGCTTGTTTGCAAAACACATTTGCAATGCTGGTAATTTTTTAAGCATAACCAAAAAAACTACTTCAAAATGAGCTGCAATTCTGTATTGGCATACTTGAATCGTCTATTAATCGATTTATCTAAAAAATGTATAGGTTACAATATCTATTTATTTCGAAAATAATTTCCATTCTTTATATATATATATATATATATATATATATATATATATAGACATACAAAGTTGAACCTATATTTAACGAACCTCTATTTTGCGAAATTTTTCCTGGAACAAAATCTATTTTGCAAATTTCTTTGTAAAATAACCTCCAAATAGCGAAATGCATTCTCTATTTAACGAACCTTTTCTTGTGACTTATTTTTTCTTCTTCTTCTTCTTTCTTAAAATGTTTTTGAAGATTTCCAAGTTATTCTTTCTCTTAGCTCATTTTATGATGATCAGTGACCTCGAATTGGTTTTATCAGGCGCCTATCTCACCGAGTGCAGTAAAATCGTTGTGCATTTATTCAGGAAGCCCAGACTTTCAGTTACACCTTTCACTTTCAATGGGTCTCTGTTAGGTCCTTGAATTAGTCTTCTGTATTTTAGATTTTTGAAATGCCATGCTAGTAATTTCGGTTCGTATAGCTTCGGTCGAAAATGTCAAAGCGAAAGAGTAAAAAGAAAGAGGAGAAAAAGGATATTGCTTTCAAATTTGATATTCCATCAAACAGCTTATCAACCATAATAAAAAAATCATGATAAGTTGCAAAATTTTGATTAATCGAACTCTTGTTCAAAATGTTTAAAAACTCACCGGTGATTGACCTTCTAAAAATATGACATAAAACTAAAAAATATATATAGTTTTTAAGTAATTACTGAAAATTTATTTAAAATTTACTTAATTATTATTTATTATAGAATTATACTTTCTTAATAATTATTTAAAGCGAAGCGCGTTTTATATAATATAATACACTGTCAGTCATCGGTGACTGACGCGGTCTAAACAGAAAACTCAGCGTCTGACACTGTGGCACTCAACGTGCTAACATAACGAAAAGAATGTAACTAATGATTAAAAAATATATATATATTCATGACCAAGATAGGAAGAACTGTGTATGCATGTGTGTATGGAGGGGGGGGGGGATCAACACTACCAAATATTTCCCCCCTTCCATAAATCTATAATTTAGTACTTTTCAAAAATAGGTGTGTTACTTCTGACATAGCACAAGATTTTCCAATACGGATCCATTAGCCAGCTATCGATTTTATTGAGTTTCTAGTCTATAACACCATCGATCTGAGAATTTATCGATACAATACCACAAAATTTCGCAAAGAAACCTACTAAATGCTCCATGTAAAAGGATTACATTTAAAACAGAGAAACATTAGCCAGAAACATTAGATTTGAGGGAATGAGAAGAGCAATATTTCACATATTGTCAAAACTTACACCGCATTAGAAAAAAAACTGAAAAGAAAGGGATGCAATATGGAGGATAGAAACCCATGAACACCAGAAGTATTTAAATGACTGAGGTAAACTAATATTTTAATCATTTATCATCCTTTTTATACTATTTTATTTGATTCGACTTGTTTTTTTAGGGTTCCGTTCATTTGACGAAACCCTATTCGCCTCTCTCCTCTGTCTGCCTGTCAGTCACAGAGTCCGTACACTTCTTGCTGTATAAGTCAGAGACTTCAAATTTTTTGTACTTACAGCTGAATATTTCGTGTCACACGACAAATTATAAAATTTTGAAAAAAAAAATTATTTAATTAAACTAAGTTTTTCAATGTCACCCGTTCATTTTTGCGATTTAAATTTTAAAAGAGAATCCTAATGCCAATGTTATTCGTGTAGACATCATCGTTTGGATTTAAAAGCACGCACAAATAAACCGGAGGTACTTAGTTTGAACTCCGATGCTGGAAGTTTGAAATTCTCGCATAAAAACTGATTTTATCATTTTTTTTTTTTTGGTTAATTTAAGGGTTTATATTATTAGGGTTTCGTTCATCGGACATTCATAATATTATTTGGAGTTCAAATTTTTTTCTATTTTAAAAACAATTGCGATTTATTAATGATTCAGCATTTTAAATTTCGTTTAAAATTTTTTTGTTGCTGTTTTTAGAAATTTAAAATTTTATTCACATGAACGAATGTATCTATATCTCAGCTAATTTTTTTAAATTTCGGATTTTGAAAAAATTTACAATTTTGGATTTTATTTAAATCTGAACTTTTTTTAATTTGATTAAAATAAATAACTACCTTTTAAAACTATTTTAAAATTAAATTTACTGGGGCTGTCATCAATGTAAATATTTAGTAATTATAAATAAGCAATTTGGATTTATTAATTAAAGGATAAGTTGTTTTGAAAGAGATATTTAATGAAACCTTTTGTGCTATCTGCGATCACACTTACCCACTTGCTGTATGT
Source organism: Maratus speculifer (assembly GCA_964019185.1). Taxonomy (NCBI): domain Eukaryota; kingdom Metazoa; phylum Arthropoda; class Arachnida; order Araneae; family Salticidae; genus Maratus; species Maratus speculifer. The sequence continues at coordinate 10,748,218 of OZ025300.1, read as the reverse complement.
GCAAATGGAATTTCGTAATCGATTTTTAACCTACCGTATGTACTCGTGTATAAGTCGATCCCCTCCCTCCCCCCTCTTAAGCAAAAGTTTGAAAAAATTTAATTTTCCTGTATAAATTGAGCCATATTTTAGGTAGTACGTAGAAAAGTGACTTGTAATCGAGGATAAAAATAAAATAAAATAAAGTAATAAATAAATAAATAAATAAATAAATAAAATAAATTTTCATTAAATTAATAAACTTTTTTTTTTTTAATTAGATTTTTTTTTTTTTTTTTTTTTTTTTTTTAGTATTTTAAAACTTAATAATTATGTAAAACCGAAAAAGGTTGAACTATTTTGAAATCTAGGCACATCAGTTTAATAATTTACTTAAAAAGAAAGAAATATCTTTCTAAAATCTATTCAAGCCTCATTTACAAGAGTAAATAACTTCTTAACCCTTTCAACCCTGATTTTTTTTTTTTTTTTTTTTTTTTTTTTGAGAAAAAATTACTTTTACGCTAACAAAATTAAAAGTAGTTATCAAAATCACAGAAGTTACGGTTTACTGAAACATAACGAATGTGGGTACTACTCTGTTATCCCGTCGACCAATTTCGCCAAATTATACAAATCGCCAAACTAATAGCCAAATTATACATATTGACATAATTTTTATTTTAAATAACGAAAAAAAAAAACAAATAATTAGTAGAATGTTAATAAAAATTCAAATAAAAAACGAAATAAAAATCACTTAATGACATTTTAAACACGTGAATCGTATTTAATGTCATTGAATGTGACATTCACGATCATCCATTATTGGCATTTAATCTTATAGTTTGGCGATAACTTTTTAGTCGAAGAGATAACCTAGTAGTACCCGAATGTGTTCTTTACAAGAAATCTAACGAATGTAATTATTTTGCGTGTTTTGCATATAGCAATAGTCTCAGGAAGAATTTTTGGAGACATTCCAAAAATGTCGTATAACAACTATAGTAAAGGAACATAAAATTTTTTATCACAAATTACTAATTTGGAAAAGAAGTCCGTATTTTAAATTTAAAGAGTGAAACATATGTTTGAATTAAAAGAAACGTCAACGGTTTTGCTAATAATTAAGAAAACTTTTATTATTATTATTATTACTTTATTGGAACACAAATGATTATACAAAATTGATTATTATTATACTTAAGTATGATTATGAGGTTTTTATGTATCTGCAAGGCGTTATTTATAGTTTAAAGCATTTTAGAAGTAAGGAACACATTTGTGACCGCCTGGCCGAAACGGTTAGGACTGCTAAAATATAGTACCGCTTTATATTGTAGGACTTTAGGAGAGATATCTAGAAACATTCTCAAATTGTACTCTTTTTTAAAAGAGATTAAAATGTTGAAAGGAATATCTCTGTATTGAAGGGAATTCTACTCTAGGAGAACATGGTTGCAGAACAAAATTAGGGATATTATTGTTTAACCCCCCCCCCCCCTTTTATTGCCCGTTCGCCGATTATCTGCGGTACATATAATTACATATGAACAATATAAAGATCTATTATAATTTATTGTATAAATATACAATAAATTATAATAAATCTTTAAAAATATTTATATATATTGATGATATTTTGATTTTCAATTTTGACTTTATTAATGAATATGAGAAAATTTATCCGGAATGTTTAAAATTGAATAGGGCGAGCAGTGATGATTATAATGTAGATTTTTTGGATATTTCTTTTAATATTTTTGAAAATAAATTGAATTTAGATTTATATGATAAAAGAAATAGTTTTAATTTTTTTACTAGAAGTATGCCACATTGGTACTCAAATTTGCATAAAAAATTTTACACATAGACATTATGATTAATCAATCAATTCATTTTGATAAAATTTGTAGTAATGACAATTATTTTTATAAACAAGTTTTTAAATTTATAGCTAATCTTTTTTTACAATAATAATTAACCTATTATTATTATTTTTTTTAATATTTTAGAATTCTTTTGAAAAGTAAATGGTAAATTGCGGATTTTCAATATAACCTTTTTAAAGACGGCATGCTTCCTGAATATTCTGTATTAAATATGTTTTTTTAAGTCTTTTTTAGAACGAATTTAGATTGAAGTTTTTGAATTGATGAAGGCATGCAGAAATGGATTTAAGTTTTGATATGCAAAAGGACGTGGATAGATGCGTTTATTGTTTTGAAATTTTATACAGGCAAAGGATTTTTGACAGGTATTGCTGTTCATATTTTTTTTGTTTTGTTGTAGGTCAGTGAGGATGCCTGATAAACTCTGCATTCAATTTACTTTTAGTTTTTTTTTTTAAAGATATTTTATGTTAGACTTTTAGTTTTTTATGAGTTTAAATATTTTTGATACATTTTTTTGTGTTTGTTGAGTTACTCTATTTTTGTTTCTAGTTTGTTTTTTAATTTATTAGGCAGTTATGTTTTTAAGATATTATTTTCGAATGCCAGGATTCACAGGTATTCAGAAACCTGCAACAATTTAAACATTTTTTAAAAAAGGGGTGAGGGGTGGGGTTAGACTTGTCTATCTTCCTTCCGATGAAGAGAAAACTGCCTTTTTTGATTGTAATTTTAATATTCTGCGGTCGAATATTCGATAAATGGCATATTAGCTGTTCTTTGCAAACCTGATTGATTGATTGAAAAAGATATGTATAGAGAAAGAAGAAGAAGAAAAAAGGAATTTAACACGGATAACTACGATTTTAATTCTTTATTAACTATAATGTAACAATCTGGATAAGAACTATAATTAAGATGAGAGTCAATAGTATAGACTTTAAGTATCTTGAAATCCATGTGTAAACATATTTTTTCCTTTAACTTTTTATTTTGACAAAAAATGTTTACGTTTACAAAAGCTAACATGTAAACTAGTTTCTCATTTCATATACATCCAAATCTATTAAAAAATGCTTTAAATAACATTTTTTTTTTTCAAATGTTGCTGTAGCAAAATGTTACATTAAATGTTTTTGTTCCAGTTACTGAGGACTGTCCAACATGACGAAAACTATTTTCTCGTTTCTTTAATATTAACAATTGGTTTATTCTGTTTAAATGTAGAAACATTTATTCATCGAGTTTGCGGTGTAATTTATTAGCAGATGCTATTGCAAGGGCGTTTCAAAAGAAATACAGTCGAGTCTCTCTATATCGAAACTCCATACATCGAATTTCTCTATATAACGAATTTTTCATAGGAACGGCCCCCTTTGCGCATGATTACATTAAAAACAGTCTATATAGCGAAATATCTATCTCCATATAACGATTTTTTTCATAAATTGGTCTTAATTTATTCAGTTTTAAAAAAGCTTCGAAATCATATGGAATCAATTTTATATCATTTATTTTTGATCAGTGCTGAGTTTTTTTTAAAAAAATTATTATTACTTTTCTCCTTGCTCTTTAAATCCAACGAATTCATCCCACCTCCCACACACCTTTCCACATCAAAACAGAGTCAATTGTAAGTCAATTCTCAAAACAGAGTCAATCGGATTGTTACACATATAAGAGAAGAGTCAATGAGAAGCACATAAGAGAGGCCTTCAAATGGAGGAAAATGTTAACTACAATTTTTCATTCCTTGCTATTTGTTTGTTTGTTTGTTTGTTTGTTTTAAGAGCATAACAATTTTAAAATCAAAACAACAAAAAATTACAGATATCTTCGTCTGAAATTAATGCAAGTCTTTCTAATTTCATTTTCATTAATCTTTCAAATAAATGTCTGTTCTAATTTATGAAACTGCTTAAATAATTAAGAAATAAAATGTTAGGTTAATATTTACTTTTAAACATTTCAAATTCTTAATTAAAAAGATCAAAAATAATATTTGTTCAAAATTTACACATTAAATACGATTTTTAACATAATTCTCTATACATCGAATTTCTCTATATAACGTATTTTTAACTGGAACGATGGATTTCGTTATATAGAGACTCGACTGTATTTTCATTCACGTGAACTGTATTTATTTTTTATGAAACTCGGAGAATAGACCAAAGAAGCTCCCCCCGCAGGGGTAACTTTGTTCTAAAACTTTGAAAATAGTTAAAAAAAAAAAAAAAAAAAAAAAAAAAAAATCTCATTTTAAAAACCATGCAGTTTGTTTTGTTGTTTTATGTTAATTGTTCACAACTCAATTTCGACGTTGAAAAATCATATATAAATATTTTTTAGTAATGGAAATGTGAGTAAAACCAGGAAAAAGTGGCCCAAAGTAGACGGTATTAAAAGACCAAAATAGAGGAAAATGCACAAATAGTAAAGGAAGTTTAATTACAAAAAGAAAAAAAAAAGAAAAGAAATACAGAATAAAAGGGAGAACAATTAAACAAACAAAAATTATTGGAAAGTTGTTATCCGATTCATTTTTTTTAGTTTAGATTTTATGAATCAGCGCATGAAATAACATCCGGATGCAAAAGAAACCTAATTTCTAAAATCAATAGCTTAAAGAAAGAAAAAAAATTACTGCAATTAACAAACCCAAGTATAAAAATTTAATCCCTTTTTCTTTCCATATCACGTGGTTTGCTGTGTAAAAAATACAATTCTGGTATTAATTACCAAAATAAAAACAAATAAGTGCGTTTTTCACTTTATTTAATCCATTAATTTATGTTTGATACTTTTTTTTTTATATCTATTTAAACTTTGGCTACAATTAGAAGAAAAACAACAACAAACAAGTGGGTAAGTGTGATTGCAAATCGCATCGAGAGTTTCGTTTAATATCGCCTTCAAAACAATTTATCGTTAAATTAACAAACGAAAAACGGTTTTTCGACGCTATTTTGGGATTTCTTTGCAAATACCAACCATAACAAAAAATTTTTTGTAATTGTGGCAACAGAAATGTTCCATTTCTTTTACTAGTAAAGGGTACAAAAAATAAATAATTTTTATAACTATTTAAACTTGCGTGCAACAATTAGAAGAGAAAAAAAACAACAAAAAAATGAACTGATGATATTAAAAATATTTAATTTAAATGAAAATATTAATCTTTTCCAAAATTTCATGATTTGTTGCATGGCAAGAGGCATTCAGCTGTAAGTACACAAAATTTGAACTCTGTGACTTATATAGTTTTTGTGCACGGACTATGTGACAGACAGACAGACAGCAAACAGAGGCGAATAGGTTTTCGTCAGATGAACGAAACGCTAAAAAGATGTTTCAGAAGGCGAAAATTCGAGATTTTACAAAATATTTTTTATCTATGACATAACGTCGCAAAACAAGTTAACCAACTACATACTAAAATATTTATACAAACACAACAGCTAATAAAACTAGAAAATCAAGTAATTTAATTTACATCGTGTTAATTCTTGTAACTGGCTAGCAAACATGAACAGCATAGTGACGTTGCGGCAATAACTTTTATTTATAAGACCTCTCTTTCAAGGACCCGATAACCTTATTCGTTATCAAACATAATGGAATCGAAGTCTTATTTACGTAGTAGAGTTACGATATCTACAGGTTGCTATTCCTATATGAACATCCGTTAAACGAACGTTTTACAGGAAATGAGAATTGTTTTTGTCTAGTGATATATTGAAAAAGAACTTGTTCCATAATAAAACAAGCTTGCGATAAAATTCAACTTTTTTTGCTTCTTTATAATCACAAAATAACGATAACTTTCATTTATAAAAGAGTACAGTAAAACCCCGATAATTCAGATTAATTGGGACCAGACCCAATCCGGATTATCCGAAGAATTAGAAGAAAATGAAATAAAATAAAACATACTTACAGAAAATCACATTTATGTGAAACTGAAAAGTGTCTGAATTCAATGCTACATCTTTATAAATATAAATAATTTTCTGCAAGTGATATTGTAGAAGCGATTTGTCACAATAACAAGGAAACAGACCTATGGGCTGACAAAGATTAAAAAACTATCCCTATCAGGCAATGGGTCTAGGCTGCGAGCGAACAGCACTAGTTTTTATTACACTAAAAGAAACAATCAATCAATCTTTGTTTCCGAACGAAACAAGGGTAAAATCTCTTTAAATGATTTTTGAGGGACTGACCCTACCAAATTGACAAAGAAAGGGGAACTTTTATCTACCCAATCTTCAGTCGTAAAGCTGTCAACTGATTTCGCTTTAGATTCCTCTCTTGAAGTTCAAATTCAGTGTACTGAAAAAGCACTTTTAGATCAAAGCGCCGCCAAGAAAGATCAAAGATAGCGCAAGAAGTTAGTGCTATGTGCGTGGACCTTTATAAAGACTATTTTATCTTGCTTTCTTGTAATGCTCTAAGTAAAAAATTTACTGACAAGGAAGGTCTTTATACGGGCATACTCAGAAAAATCTGAAAAAATTACAGAATGTTCTTCTCATATAGTTATATATGTTTATAAAAAAATTTCGGCGGAACCTCCTTATAACGTTCGTAAAAAAATAATAAAAATTTCGTTTATTTGGCGATTTATCTCCGGTTGGCGAAAAAAACGAAATTTTGAAAAATACGCTATTACACTCGAATACTTTTTAAAGAAAAAACTTTCTATGTTCAATTTATTTAAATAAGTTTAGTTTAAGTAATTTTAGTTTTGCATTTTTACTTTACTTTAAGTGTAATTTTGTCATATACGTTTATATGTACTTATAACAAAATGAAATTAATATATTTTATCATTTAAAACACAATTTAAATTGATTAAAATTGTTCCAAATTGAAAAATACACTGTTAAAAATCTGCTGCATTTTGTTGCAACGCACTCCCTTGCTTGTATAGAAAACGGTTACTTGGCCGTGAAATGGAGCTTTCTCATTGGTTGGAATAGAGATATTATATACAAGCGGTGGAGTGCGTTGCAACAAAATGCAATATTGCACAAGCTACAACACCGCTAAAAATCTGTACCATTTTCTGCAGCGTCACTCCACCGCTTTTATAGAAAACGGTCAATTCACCGTGCTATGGAGCATTCTCATTGGTCAGAAGAGAGATATTCTATAAAAGTAGTGGAGTGACGTTGCAGTAAATGCTTCAGATTTTTAACAGTGAAGTCAATTAAAATCAGTTTTCAGATTCGTTAAAATCGTCTGCTTTTGGCGAGGAAATGCACTGCTCGCCAAATCCCGCGTCGCTTTCAGTTTTTCACGCCAATTATTCCAAACTATTTTATTTTTTTACATATCTAATAATGTAATTCCGCCGCTAATTTTCACTGATCCTTTATTACCTACATGAGTAGTTTAATTCGTATTTTTTTCAAAAAATTCTGAGTATGCCCCCAATGGAGACCTTCCTTGTGAGCAGTAATTTCTATGACATTTCTAAATGGTTTAAATAGAAAATTGGAATTGCCAAACTTAGTGATACATTGTTGTTTCTTTGAAAGATAACAGCAAAGAGTTTAAATAAGAAATCTTAAGATATTCTTAAGAAAAGATTTCAGAAAAGGTTTTTTTGATTCAAAAAACGACGATGAAACAAGTTAATGTTATGGAAATTAGCAAATCGCTTCTTAAATTTGAAAAAAAAAAAAAAAAAAAAAAAATACCAAATCGGTCCGAATTAACAGGGTCCGAATTAGCGGGATTCTACTTTAATTTAGAAGAAAAAAAATCTGATCAAAATAGTCTTGAGGGACCACGGGGAAGGAGATTTAGTGTAATCGACAAGGTAAACTAAACTCTTTCCGATTCCTAGAAAATTATCATTGATATAAAAACTGTTGAACAGATGAAAAAAAAAATTTGAAAGCAATACAAATCTTATACTATAACTAGCGGCCTTCGCCCGCTACGCTGGTCGGTTTATCTAAAGAAATCTTGAAGAAGTAGTTAGATAAGGTTCAGACATACATTAAAAAAAAAAAAAAAGCAAGTCGATCATTCAAAAAACGTTGGGAAATATCAAATATTTACTGTAATTTTTTAAGAAAAACAAAGTTTCGAAAAAAAAAATTAAATCGAAAAAAAAATTACACTGACATATTAATGCAAGGAAATTTTCCCAGAGAGAAAATTCGCCTTGAATACAATATTTCAAATTCTTTTAATTGCTTATAGGCGTTAATGCCAACATAGTGAAAAAAAATTCCATGCTGGGAATCGAACCCGGGCCATCAGTATGGCGCACTGACGTTCTACCGACTAAACCACATGGAACGACAGCCAGCTTGAAACTTTCTCATACTTAAGTAGACTGGCGAAAACATAACGATAGCGCGTTTTAAAATCGCACAGTGACATCTATTGGATTTTATATGTACTAAAAAACGTGAGCAGCGCACCTAATAGTTTCTTTTGTTTCTTTTTGTTACTTTTTTGTCTGTAGTCCGATTTTGATGAAACAAAGCCTATACACTGCCCGGGAGTGTGCATTCTTCATTAGTGAAAACCGCATAAAAATCCATTCAGTAGTTACGAAGATAACCTCGAACAAACAGACAGACAGACAGACAGACAGACAAAAAATTCAAAAAAATTTTTTTTGTGTTTCATTGGTTTTCTTTTATCGCCCTGACTCCATTTTTGTCAATTATCTTCAATGTACAGACACACCGGGTCCAACTGTTTTATTATATGTATAGATGTGAGCAAAAATTGTGTGTGTGTGTGTGTGTGTGTGTGTGTGTGGTAAATTTTATCTCAAAAACGGCTCTAACGATTTTCGCAAAAATTTGGATTTTACCATTTTCGGGCACGAGAAGACCATTGGGCTAGGTCACATGTTGGAGAAAATTCGATTATTGGGTCATTTCGGGTCATAATGGGTCAGGATCAAGCTATTTATATCTAGAGAACGGCTGGATCGATTTTAAGGAAATTTTGTATCCAGTCGTTTTTTGGCACGAGAAAACAATTGAGTTGGGTCACATGTGCGAAAAATTTTGATTAGTGGGTCATTTTTGGGTCATTGTGGGTCAAGCCATTTTTATTTAAAAAACGGCTCTAACGATTTCGTCCAAATTTTATATTTTATCGTTTTGGATTACAAGAAGACCATCGGGTTAGGTAACATGTTCGTGAAAATTCGGTTAGTGGGTCATTTTTGGGGTCATTGTGGGTCATGCTATTTTTATCTAGAGATTTTCTCATGCAATTTTGACTAAAAATTGCATTCTATGGTTTTCGGGCACGAGAAAAACATTGGGCTAGGTTACATGTTCGAAAAAAATTTTAATGGGTCATATTGGGTCATTAAGGGTCTGGGTCAAGCTATTTATATTTAAAGAACCGCAGAATCAATTTCATCAAAATTTTGCCTGTAATGGTTTTTTTGACACGAGAAAGCTAATGGGCTAAGTCCCACGATCGAGATATTTCGATTATAAGAGTCATTTGTGGGTCATGATGGGTCATAATGGGTCATGGTCAAGCTATAGCTAAAGAACAGGTGGATCGATTTTAACGAAATTTTGTATACAACATTTTTTTGGCACGAGAAAACTATTGGGCTAGGTCTCAATTCGAGAAATTTTGATTACAGGGTCATTTTGGGTCATAAAAGGTCTGGGTCAAGCTATTTATATATAAAGTACGACAGTATCAAATTTAATGAAATTTTGTATGTAAGTTTTTTGACACGAGAAATTTAATGGGCTATGTCACATGTTTGAGAGATTTCGATTATAAGAGTCATTTATGGGTCATAACGGGTCATGTCAAGCTATATCTAAAAAACATGTGGATCAGTTTTAACGAAATTTTGTATACAACATTTTTTGGCACGAGAAAATCATTGGGCTAGGTCACATGATCGAGAAATTTCGATTAATGGGTCATAAAGGTTCTGGGTCAAGTTATTTATATTTAAAGAAGCGCAGGATCAATTTTAAAGAAATTTTGAGTGTAACAATATTTATACACGAGAAACCTAATGGGCTGAGTCACATGTTCGAGAGATTTCTATTATAAGGGTCATTTGTGGGTCATGGTCAAGCTACATCTAAAGAACGGGCGAATCGATTTCAACGAAATTTTGTATACAACATATTTTTGGCACGAGAAAATCATTGGGCTAGGTGACATGTTCGAGAAATTTTGATCAGTGTGTCACTTTTGGGTTGTACTAATTTTATCAAGACAATAATCTAGCGCAATCTTGACTAAATTTTATATTCTATCGTTTTCGGCCGCAAGAAAACCATTGGGTTAGGTCAGATGTTTGAGAAAATTTGATTAATGAGTCATTTTGGGTCATAATGGGTCAAGGTCAAACTATTTATACCTAAAAATTGGCTCAATCGATTTTATCTAAATTTTGTATCTAACGTTTTTCGGCACGCAAAAATTAATGAGCTAGATCACATTTTCGAGAGATTTCGATATAATGGTCAATTGTGGGTCATGCTAATTTTATCTAGAAAATTGTTCTCGCCATTTTGAGTATACTTTCTATTATATCGTTTTCGGGCAAGAGAAAACCATTGATCTAGGACACATTCTCGTAACAATTCAATTAGTGGGTCGTTTTAGGTCTTAATGGGTTCGGGTCATTCTAATTATATATAATAACGACTCAATCAATTTTACCTAAATTTTGCACCAAAACGTCTTTTGTCACGAGAAGACTATTGAGCTGAGTTGCATATTAAACAAAATTATATTAGTGGGTCATATCGCTTCATTGCTGAATGCTGTCAAGTTAATTTTACTTAAGAAATGGCTTAAACGATTTTGATTCATTTTATACTCTACGCTTTTTGATTACCTGAAGACCATTGAGCTAAGTCATATGTTTGATCACATTTGATTAGTGGATCATATGGGTAATAAGGGTCAGTATCACGAGACTATGGCAAAATCCAATAAATTGGCGATATTTGACAAAATACTGGCTAAATTTGGCCGAAAATTCACTATTAAGATTACGAAACCAAAACACGTATTTGGCACCAAATGAAAGAATGTATCCAAATTTGGATAATCTGGCAAAAAATATAGTCTTTCAGAATGTGAAGAAATTTCTTATACATTCTTAATAGTATTCGAGATGCATTGTTAACTAAAGTGAGTGGATTGATGTCCTTTCGTTGTAAATTTTAAAATAAAGTAAAATTTATGAACATGTGCATACAAACATACTTTTCTTATTAATTATTTTTGTAAATAATACTATTATTAATAACATGTTTTGCAGTAATAATTCAGAGTGACTGATTCAGGGAAAATACTATATCGAGTTGAACACAAAGTTAATTTTGACCGAGTTGAGCTCGGTCACCCCTGCTAGTCTTATACTATAATGCGAGCAAAAATTGTGTGTGTGTGTGTGTGTGTGTGGGGGGGGGGGGGGGGTAAATTTTATCTCAAAAACGGCTCTAACGATTTTCGCAAAAATTTGGATTTTACCATTTTCGGGCACGAGAAGACCATTGGGCTAGGTTACATGTTCGAGAAAATTCGATTATTGGGTCATTTTGGGTCATAATGGGCCAAGATCAAGCTATATATATCTGGAGAACGGCTGGATCGATTTTAAGGAAATTTACTATCCAATCGTTTTTTGGCACGAGAAAACTATTGGGCTGGGTCACATGTTCGAAAAATTTCGATTAGTGGGTCATTTTTGGGTCATTATGGGTCAAGCCATTTTTATCTAAAAAACGGCTCTAACGATTTTGACCAAATTTTATATTGTATCGTTTTAGATTACAAGAAGACAATTGGGTTAGGTAACATGTTCGAGAAAATTCGGTTAGAGGGTCATTTTTGGGGTCATTGTGGGTCATGCTATTTTTATCTAGGGATTTTCTCACGCAATTTTGACTAAAAATTGCATTCTATGGTTTTCGGGCACGAGAAAAACATTGGGCTAGGTTACATGTTCGAGAAAAAATTTTAATGGGTCATATTGGGTCATTAAGGGTCTGGGTCAAGCTATTTATATTTAAAAAACGGCGTGATGGATTATAACGAAATTTTGTATGCAACAGTTTTTTGACATGAGAAAACTAATGGGCTAAATCACATGTTTGAGAGATTTCGACTATCAGGGTCATTTGTGGGTCATGATGGGTCATAATGGGTCATGGTCAAGCTATATCTAAATAACAGGTGGATCGATTTTAATGAAATTTTGTATGCAATATTTTTTGGCACGATAAAATCGTTGGACTAGTTAACATGTTCGAAAAATTTCGATTAGTGGATCATTTTGGTTCATTAAGAGTCTGGGTAGAGCTATTTATATTTAAAGAACGGCGTGATGGATTATAACGAAATTTTGTATGTAACAGTTTTTTGACATGAGAAAACTAATGGGCTAAATCACATGTTTGAGAAATTTCGACTATGAGGGTCATTTGTGGGTCATGATGGGTCACAATGGGTCATTGTCAAGCTATAGCTAAAGAACAGGTGGATCGATTTTAATGAAATTTTGTATGCAACATTTTTTTGGCATGATAAAATCACTGGACTAGGTTACATGTTCGAAAAATTTCGATTAATGGGTCATTTTGGATAATAAAGTGTCTGGGTCAAGCTATATATAATTAAAGAACGGCAGGATTAATTTTAACGAAATTCTGTATGTAACAATTTTTAGAAACAAGAAAACTAATGGACTAAGTCACATATTCGAGAGCTTTCGATTATAAGGGTCATTTGTGGGTCATAATGGCTCAAGGTCAAGCTATATATAAAGAATGGGTGGGTCGATTTTAACGAAATTTTGTATACAACATATTTTTGGCATGAGAAAATCATTGGGATAGGTCACATGTTCGAGAAATTTCGATTAGTGGGCCACTTTTGGGTCATTCTAATTTTATCTAGACAACGTTTCGCGCAACTTTGACTAAATTTTGTATTTTATCGTTTTCGGGCACAAGAAAATCATTGGGTTATGACAGATTTTTGAGAAAATTCGATCAATGGGTCATTTTGGATCATAAGGGGTCAGGGTCAAACTAACTATATCTAAAAAACGGCTCAATCGATTTTATCTAAATTTTGTATCTAATGTTTTTCGGCATGCTAAAACTAATGAGCTAGGCCACACGTTCGAGAGATTTCGATTATAAGGGTCATTTGTTGGTCATGATGGGTCATCCTAATTTTATATAGAAAATGGTACTCACCATTTTGACTATACTTTGTATTATATCGTTTTTGAGCAAGAGAAAACCATTTGGATGGACACATGCTCGCGAAAATTCGATTAGCGGGTCATTTTGGGTCTTAATGAGCTAGGGTCATTCTAATTATATATAACAACGACTCAATCAATTTTACCTAAATTTTGAAACCAAACGTTTTTGTCACGAGAAGACTATTGGGCTGAGTCGAGTGTTAAACAAAATTATATTAGTGGGTCATTTTGCTTCATTGCTGAATGCTGCCAAGCTAATTTTACCTAAAAAATGGCTTAAAAGATTTTGATTCAATTTTATATTCTACTGTTTTTGATTACCTGAAGACGATTGAGCTATGCCACATGCTTGATCAAATTTGATTAGTGGCTCATTTTGGGTAATACGGGTCAGGGTCACGAGAATATGGCAAAAGCCAATAACTTTGTGATATTTGAAAAAATATCGGCGACATATGGCTAAAAAATCGACTATAAAAATTACGAAAACCAAAACACGTATTTGGAGCCAAATGAAAGAATGCCTCCAAATTTGGCTATATCTAGCAGAAAATATAGTCTTTCAGAATGTAAAGAATTTTTTTTATACATTCTTAAGAGGATTTTAGATGCATGGTTAAACCAATCAGAGTCGAGCTAAAAAAGTGATTTATATCGATGTCCTTTCGTTGTAAATTTTAAAAATCAAGTAAAATTTATAAACATGCGTATAAAAACATAGTTTTCTTATTGATTGTTTTTCTAAATAAACAACATGCTTTACAGTAATAATACCGAGTGAATGACACAGTGAAAATACTATAATATCGAGTTGAACACAAAGTTAATTTTGAACGAGCTAAGCTCGGTCTCCCCTGCTAGTACAGATAAAACAAGAAGACTTGCGCAGACATTTCAGGTAGCTTTAATAAGAAATGCTATTTATTGCAATCGTTACAATGGTGTGACTTTTGAAAAATTCTTTCATAACTTTTTATTACATTTTAAAATAAGGAAACTAAACTTTTCGTAGACTTACCTAATTAATGTCACTATAGAATGTAATGTTGATATTCTACGTTTAAAAATGTCTTGAATGAATTTTTATTTCAACAACTTTAGAAGACTTTTTTAGTTAACAACACCTTCTAAAACAAATAAATTACAATTTGAAATGAGAATGGCTGATTGTTTTGAAAATTCAGCCAAAAGATTGTACCAGTACTGCCAAATTTTAGTAATTTTTTATTTTATTTATTTTTTTTTTTGCTTCAGATTAAATGAGTGAAATACGTACTGTTTACACGTGCTCCTTTTTCCTCTATACATACTGTTACTGCAGTGAAATAAAAAATAAAAAATGCATAAAATACCCTTGGTTTAGCAACCAAAAAATTTATTTTTAACAATTACAAGGTGCCTAAATATTACATAACAGTGTATATGTATAATAAACAATTAAAATAATTATGATTAAAAATAATAGAAGAAATTTTGTGCTCATCATTGAAAAAGGCCACTTCCATAATGTTATCGAGCTCAGTCTTAATCATAAAACATCAGATTTTTTTTTCTATTAGTATATGACACATTTAATCTTACAGACACCAAGCATAAAAAAACATGATAACAAGGCTGAAATCCTCCACGGTAAATGTACCGGACCCAAATCGAAATTTCCGCTTACAGTCAATTTAAAGTGATTTTATTGAATCGCTGTCCCTTTAAATGCCACAATCCACATCATTTAAAAGTAATTCTTCTCAGTTTGTGTTTTTTCGAAATAGGCATGTTCAAAGTGATAAAAATTTTATGTATATTTTTCAATTTATTCGATTTTTTTTTCTCTTTTGGTTGTTTTTTATGGTCTGTTTAATAAAACTAAATATCGAATTTACAATAAAGTTTGTTTTTTTTAACACATAAAAAATGTGAAACAAATTTAGTTTATAATGGAATTTTACAATAAAGTTTGTTTTTTTAAAACATAAAAATGTGAAATAAATTTAGTTTTTAATGGAATTTTACAATAAAGTTTGTTTTTTTAACACATAAAATGTAAAATAAATTTAGTTTTAAATGGAATTGTACATATATTTGTACATTTTACCTATTTATTTTCTCCCAAATTAACTTACGATAAATCCAATACTTAAAATTATTCAGCACATTTCTACGAAAAGTTTAAAAAATGTATTACCTCAAAATATTCAAAATTGTACAAAAAGATGCATTTTAAAATTTACCAACATTTTTCGAATTTTGTCAGGAAAATAGCATATTTTTTTATAAAATCGTCTTCTTTCATTGAACGTTTTATTATTATTCAAGAATGCACCGTAAAATGCTGAAATAAACAAATAGTTTAAAAGTCCCTAAAGTGAGCTAAAACTGACAAAGAAAAAAAAAAAAAGAGACGATCCGATGTAAGACTGGCTGTAAAAGAAACGGCCACATGCAATATCAAGTATAAAAGTTTTAAAGTTGAAGAGGTAAAAGGGGTGGTATGAAGGAGGCATTTTTAGATGTGATAAAAAGTTAATTTCGATTTTCTAACAACAATGACAAGCATAGTAAATTAATGTAACATAAAACGCAGCTTCGTAATTTTTAACTTTTAAAGTTCTTTGACTGTACTAGATCATGCGTACGTTTTACTTATATATTCTCATATTTACTTTGTGTAAAGATCTTGTGTGATAAAAAAAAAATACTTTAAAAAAACAAAAAATTCAGTTTGTCGATAAACGTGTCAAAAAAAAGTGTTTATTTTCTAGTCTTATGCTATATTTGCGATGTCGCGAGATGCTTATGAATAAATTCTGAACAACCTGCATTTTTGCGCGAATCTGTTGATTAACCCTGCTGTTCTATAGATTGTTTTTGTTTCAGAATGCTGCAATCAGATAAGGTCAATTTTGAGTCTAAATGCATTGTTTGCATTTTAGCTTGAGGGTTGTCTTTAAAGGATGAGATCAATCCAATATGATAACAGTGAAGTGCAGCTGAAATGTTCCTTTTGTGTTTTCAAAACACAGAAAATTTTATTTTAACTTAATTCTGTTGTTCCAGGTAATAGTGGCTTTAATTTTATCAACTCATACATACGGAAGTATAGTGAGTGATCGGTTAACGAACTTAACCCGTTCCAAAACAGTGTTCGTTAACAGAGTTGTTTATTGACCGATCGTAAGTTTTACATTCATTTGCATGAGAATTCAATTAATTTGTCCTTGAAAGATAAATAACGTATAAAAAAATAATGTAATTTTTTTCTTTTTAATAGGGTTTACGGTTCACAAGTGTATTTTTTAAGTCTCTGAATGCATTCTTTCCCTTCTAGTTTAAAATTTAATTATCCCTGTCAAACATTCAGATGTACCGGGTGTCCAGTAAATGACTGACCCATTTTGAATGTAAATAACAAAAAAAACTGTTTGAGATAAAAATGCGTGGCTTGCTGTATTGTTATTAGAATATAAATAAATTTTAAAATATGCACTTTGTTAATGTAATATAATAATATTTAAAATAATATCACAGTCTCAAGACTGAGGAGGTGAAGTATAATACAGATGGTTCAATCATAAATATTATTTTAAATCACTTTCCAACCAACGTACCCTATTTCTGAAGCTGATTCGAGAGTCGATTCAACATATAAATTCAGATTCGACAACATATAGATTCAGATTCAGCCGAAAATCTCATATTTATGAAAATTAGAGTCATGTCTGTATTCAAACAGCCTGTTACCACCAGCGCGATATTTTTTTCCCGAAATTTGAACTATATTAACAAAGTACATGTTTAAAAATTTATTGATTTTCTAATAACAATACCGCAAACCGCGCATTATTATCTCAAACCTTTTATTTGTTATTTAAGTTCAAAATGGGTCAGTTATTTACTGAACACCCTGTAAATTCAATGTATTTAGGATTTCTTCGTAGTTTTTCATTGCACAACAATTAGAAAAAAAGTAAAAACAATAACAGGATTATTCATTAACTTATATAACAAGAAACACAGTTTTGCTACGCTTGTATAATAATGTATAATTTTACGAATAATTTCTTGTATCTATGTTGAAACATTTATTCATTTATCCATACAACTATAAAGAGGGCATCGAATTAATTTTTATCCACACAAATTATTTTTGTCTTATTTATGCATGTGTTGATACGTGTCCCAGATGTGTTCACAACTGCACCTCTACCCGCATGTGAACAAATGTAGATAATTTTTAGAATAATGATATGTTAGAAATTTTTTGATAAACGCATTCTAAAGTTTCACCCGAAAGAACAAACAATGCATAAAAATTCATATATATATATATATATATATATAATTTTTTTTTTTTCAGTAGCTCATAACAATTTTGAGAAATAGTCAAAAATGTAAAAATTGTGCCCTGCTCTCCCCTACCTAGTAATTTTTAATTTTTTTTCGATTTATCCGATTTCGAATTAATGAGAGCGGACTGTATATCTATTTTACACTTGCTTTATGGAGAAAAACTATAAATTATTATAATTTTATGACATTCAAATATCAATACTAGATTTAAACCCATTTATTAATTTTAAGTTGTTTAAAAAGCTTTGAAGTGATTTAATTTTGAAATTTAATGTTTTTTTGTCTTTAGTCTATACGCATTAAAGTTTTTTTTTTTTTTTTTTTTTTTTTAGTATTATTTTACATAAAACGATAAACACTTATTTGTTTGTTTTTCGCTTCCTATATGCATATTATTATTTAATTTTCTTATAATAATGTTTTCCTAACAGAATTTATATCGAGAAGCTTTTCCTATTGTAATTATCTTGTTTTATAGAACAAAGAGAACAAGATAATAGTACATGTCTTTGCATATAATCGTATTATTTTAACACAACTGGTCTTCCATCCATAAATAGAATAGTGAAAAAAAGATTCAACAAAATCATTTTTACTTTACAAATGCTGTAACAAGGGACAACAACAACAACAACAAACGCCAGAGACGGCAATGTTTATTTTCAGAGGCAGGAAATATTTATGATTAAAAATGTAAAAGGTATAGACTCAAAATATGAATCGCCTAATGCTCTTACGTCATAGCTTGCCCTTAATAAAATTAAATTAATTACAGTTTAAATATTATATTTTCATTTATCTATTACATAATATAGCCATATAATATCATTTTGCGAAAACAATAACCCATATAATATCATTTTGACATATGCAAAATAGAACCAATATGGTCAATGGCACGTTACTAAAAGCAGGACTGCCAACTTCAGACAGTTCGCTGACCGGACAGGTTTTAAAAAAAGTGAAGAAAAACAGCAAAACTCAACAGTAACCTTAATTAAAATTTATGAGCATCGGTCTGAATTTACATATTTGTTTTGCTACGTGCATTACTAATTAGTCTTCTTCTCACAAAGATCGCTTACCTCGCTATAAACTAAAAACTAATTCTTTAGGCAAACAATCGGAAGAAATATTTTTATTTAAGTATTTAATATCCTTATTTATGAAAAGAAAGGCACTTATTTAAACCATTGCACAATATTTTAACAATAGACAAATTAAATTTCTTTATTTCAAATTAAAATCCATATTGTTCATAAAAAGCTCACATGAGCGCAATTTTTAAAAACGACCCGGTTTAAATTAGATAAACAAAAGGGATTATTATGTGTGTACTCAAGTGTACACACACACACACACACACACACACAAAAAAAAAAAAAAAAAAAAAAAAAAAAAAAAAAAAAAAAAATCAATATTTGTTTTTAACATTTCAAAAGAAACAAGTCGGAAACTACACGCAAACGTAGCAAATGAGTTGCGTTCATACTAAAAGTTTAAAAAATATTCAGATCAAGATCAACCAAAGTACTACACACTACTCCGGTTACTGTATAAGTGTCCATAATGTGTTATGCATCCCTGTAAATACTACCTGCTTTCTATTACACAAAAAGTAACTTGTAGTAAACCTCAGCAAGATATATCAATTTCATAAAATATGAAACAATTTAATGTAACTAAAACGCGCTCCGAACAATGATTGCTCTTGTTACCATTATGTAATGGAATACTTTTGTGTGACCCTGTAAATGAATAAAAATATTGTTTGCACCCCAGATTGTACAGAATGTATATTTTAGTATCTACTCCACAGATGCATATCAATTTTATCATGTTCGAAAAAGTAAAACAACATTAAAATGCACTTGAAACTGTTTTTTCATTGACCGTAATGTAACAAAATAATTTTGATTGTCCCTGTAATTAAACTATGCATCCTATTTTCATGAAATTTGAGATGACTCGACAAAATTATAGAACAATTATATTTCTTAAATTTCAGACGATTCGGTTGGTAGTTTTTGCGTTGTTATATAATTACGAATGCATCTAAAAAAGAAAAGAAAAGCTGACAAAATAATTTGTTTTAACACTTTTCGACATAGGCTTTGGTTGGCCTGACTGTCCATACGCCTGCGCTCTAACTATCGTACATATTATTGAATTTTTACATAACTGATATTATACATACACTGTAAGGCCAAAGATAACCGGTCATTTGCGATTTTAGACATTTTGTTAAATATCTAGAAAAATATACATGAGGAATTATCCTGAAACTCTAAGTGTGTAAACATAATAGTACAGATCATACATTTCCGTGAGGATTTTTTCATGAAACTTCATAGGGTACCGTCAACAAATTGAAAAAAAAAAAGAACGAAGGTCCTTTGGATAACCCTGTCAAAACTAAAGTAGCAAAAGTGCTCAAACTGTAGATTATGATAAGTGGCTCATTTTTTAATAAACTGTGTTCATTTTTATGCGGATACCATGTATACTTGTAGGAAAATTAAGGTTTATATAAAAGCAGTCCCAAATTTTGCTTATAATTTGCAGAGTTCTTAATATAAAATAATGTACTTTTCCGAAAATATAAATTTGAACAACATTGTACACAATACCCTGTATTCAGAATTAAAAAATAATAAAATTTGTATGAAAAATGAGTAAGTTTATCAAATAATGTTTCATTGCGTATGCGTAAACGCTATCAAAATTTTATTTGCATATTGTGTTAGCTAAAATTATAGAGCAACTTTTGTATAATAACCTGATAATATAAATATATATCCTGATCCACATAAACTTGTTTTTACTCCGATTAATTGACTAAAGCAAAAATTTAAGATGAAAATCAAAATTGATACAGTATTGAATTAATATTAAGGTATTAATATGTGTAGTAAATACTTTCTGAAAAAAAAAAATTGAGATTGGCACATCCAATTTGTCTTAAGTTTACAATCTTTTTCTAAAATTTATGCTTGCTAAAATCTGTTATCTATGAATAAGATTTAACTCATCAGATGAAATCAAATGTATATTTAAAAAATATTTTAATAACTAAAAAAAAAAAAAAAAAAAAAAAAAAAAAAAAAAAAAAATATATATATATATATATATATATATATATATATATATATATGAAAAATAAAGTAATAAAAAAAATAAAGAATTATACACAGAAAAAATAATTTAAGAATATCAATTTCTGCGTAATATATTTAAAAATTGAGAATACATTTTACGCCCATACGAGGTGCCATTAACGAGGTGAATTTTGAGTCCTGGCTGACCATGTCATGTAGTTGTTTTCCCCCATTTCGATGCTTCACGCAGGAAAAGTAGTTTTACAGATTTCCAATTTGTATGTACATTTATTAATTTGGAACCGAAGGCTATAATCCCTCCCCCCCCCCAAGCTCTATTTACTTCTTTCTATCTTCAATAGAAGGAAATATTTTATTCGAAATTTTTTAGACTTTCCGTTTTTGTCGAATTTATATGTTTTAGGAGTAAGAGATCCCCCCCCCCCCCCCAAAAAAAAAAAAAAAAAAACTATGTTAACCCTTAAATGCACATTATATCATTTTCGATACCATAAGTGTTCACGATTTATTGGGGGGTTTTATTCACATATTCCGTATTCTCACCAGAAATTTAAAAGAGCAATTTTCACTTTACTTAATGACAGACCATTCGTAATTAAATAAAGAAAAATTTACTATTAGATTTTTCTGGTATGAATTCTGATTCTTTCAATTGCGCATTTTTTGGAACGCGTTCTATCCTATGCATTTAAGGGTTAATCAAATGGACATTTAGATTAACATTTATTTTTTTCATGTTTAGTGCAATAAAGTTTTAGTTTCTAATTTAGATTATAACTATTTATAATGAGATTTATTATCATCATAAATATTTTCGATAATAATAAATCTAAAAAATATTATCAGAAGCCAGTTGGCTATTTTGAAAATATCAGATATATATTGAAAATATTGAATATATATTTCAATATCGAATATTTTTGGTATTTCCAAAAATATATTTACAAGCGTGTTACCAAAAGAAAGTCTCCTCTGCAAGCTTTGACAATAAATCCCCAGTTATGAAAATTCTGCAGTTTTTTTAAGGCAACTCGGTAGCCTTTGAACATTGTTTTTAATTTAAGCATTTTAAGATACGTTTTTGGAATAACAATAAAGGACTCAATGAAGAAAAATGATTCTATCAAAAAAATCATTCGACTTCCCTGACAAAATTCGATTTATTTATTTATTTTTAAATAAGTACATTTTTAAATGTATCTGCTGGCACAATTTTTTTAAAACTATTATTAGAAGTTTGTTGTATAATTTTAATTATCCCATTTATTATAAGTAATTAGTTTTTTTTTTTGGGGGGGGGGGAGCAAATAAATGTGCAAATACGTGTAAGATTACAGCAAAAACTACATTTATTTTACATTGTTATGTTTTTAAAAAAACTTTTTACTTTATTGTAAATCCGATACTTAGTTTTATCAACTATACCGTCATAAGGAACAGTCCCAAAACAACTAGTCAATCGTAAAATATAAAAATTTTATTACTTTGAACATGCGAAAAAATACAGACTGGGAAAAATCACTTCTAGTTGAAATGGGTGTGTTATATTTAACTGACAGCCATGTAATAAAATCGTTTTTGACTGCATTTATAATATTCGGATATTTACGAAACTTCATCAGAATGTACTAGAGATAATAAAGTATAATTTAAGCAAAAAATTAGAAAATCAATATTTTTGTCATAGACCGGAAGGCGGTAGCACAGACAACCATCTCATTGAGTTCATGGATGAAAAATCTAAGATTAGTTGAATCTTGATTCGCATATTAAAACGCAATCGGTCTGCCAAGTCATATCTTGGCGGAAAACACATAAAAACCCAGTTTTAGCAGCTGTCTCCTAGGTTTACCAATGTGTTTTACTCCATTCAAAAGCATGAAAACATGGAGGATTAGAAGCAGGAAAACGTATTGGTAAAGCTATGAGTCAACCAATAAAATTGGGTTTTCAGGTGTTCTCCACCAAGATATTACTTGACAGACCGAATGCGTTTTATTATGCGAATCAATATTCAACTAATCTTAGATTTTCATCCGTGAACTCTATAAGGTGATTGTCTGTGCTGACAGTTTTTAAACAAACATTAATTAAAAATGCACTTTGGGCACTATTTGATAGTGTAAAGATTGAAATTATGCAGTATTTAGAAGTAAAGATGCATATTTGTCAAAGCATTGACGTTGGTATAAGTTGATTGGGAATTACGTCTGCTGGTAAATTATGTGTATGAATTAAGCTTAGAAGGAGGACGGAGAAGGGGGGGGGAGGGGTCAACATATAAAAAAGAAACTAACTTTTAAAATTTCAATTGCAACATCAAATGTTCTCTTTTTTTGCACCACTTTTGTTAAAACTTTTTTACACCACTTTTTCTTTTTTTTTAATTAAAATCTCCGAAAATGTGTAATCAGTTAAATGCAAAAATACTGATGTTCACAAAGTCAAGAAATGTTGCACATCTTATACGGCGCGTGTATGTGCGGCGGAGGTATTTAATGATTTGCAATCTTTAAATTCATTTTTCCAACGTATATCAGTGTGTTATAAATGACATACGTCACTAAATATTTAATTTAACTTTTATTTATTTATTTTATTTTGGAAAAGAGGGGGGGGGGGGGGATTTTTAAGGTGCATGTAGTAAAACTTAAAATCGTCTTTTCCGTTCCAAAATTTTTTTTTTTTTTTTTTTTTTTTTTTTAACTGTATGTCATAACATTTATTTTTTCTTAAACCAATTAACTTTTATATAATTTGTTTCTTACAGTTTTGCTTATATATTTTGTTCTATATAGTTAATGCTTTTAAGAAAAGTGTGCAATAAAAGATATTTTAAAATACTCAAAATTGTCAGAAAAGTACAATTTAAAAATTTTCTTAGCTTAAAAAAAATTAAATAAATAAAAAATAAATGTTATTACATAAAAGTCATATTTGCTTGATTGAATTATTTCTCTTCATAAAATCATTTTATAATATTTCAATGAAATATTCTCGCACTACAATAATAATAAAAATTTATAAGGATACCGACTCCCTTTCGTAATATGTTGAATAATCCTTAAAATATTTTTTTAAATATCAACTAAAAGTAGACGTTATTCCCTATCTATATTATTTCTGGCAAAATTTGGTGCGAGTGTTTACTTTTTAAAAAATGTGCTATCTTTTGTGACTTTCTTTAAATAGTTCGCAGTTAATCGAGGGAAACATTTTTAAAAATAGTGCCATTCCTGAAACCGAGCCTTTTTTTTTTTTTTCTTCTTCTTTTAAGCATATGTTTAAAATATCTTTTTTAAAAAACCAGTTAGTAATTAATATTTTTTTATTTTTCAAGTATAAATCAATAGAGGAGAGTGGGGTGGAATCGGACCGTCAGTTTTTTTCCTTTGTGTATCATTTTAAACATTTCATCAATAATACACTAAATGAAGCAAAGATAGCCCAATCTTCAGTAGAAAAAAGCATCTATAGTGATATGCATAAGTTTGCAATTATATAAAGAAAAAGATTATTTTAAGGATCAAAAGTAAATTTACTTCATGTTACTTTTTATGCTTTGTTATATTAACAACTTGTTTATGCGTTCATGTAATAGTTTCCCTATTTATGGAACAGTATACTGTATACAGTGAAACCTCCGAATGAGGGACACCTATGGGACCGGAAATTTTGTACCTTAAATAGAGGTGTCCCTTATTCGGAGTTTTTATTACAGTGAAACTTCCAATAAGGGACAGTTATGGGACCGGAACTTTTGTCCCTTAAATAGAGGTGTCCCTTATTCGAAGTGTCCTTTATTTGGAGGTTTTACTGTATTATCCATAATTTAAACCAAGCCTAAAAATAGAATTTTTGTTTATACAAGAATTTTAATATAAAAGAAAGTAAAAGGTAGGAATGGGACAATCAAATTTCTTCTTTTTAGTAAGATGTATGGGTAATTCCATAAGCACATGTCGTGTAAGTCACATACTACGATTTTGGATACCAGTATTTTAGAACGAAAAAATGTGACTTATTTTAGCTGAGCTATTTCATTAATTGAATAGGGCCATGCAAACTTTTCGAAAATAACGGTGGTCAACAATTTAGCAGTTACTAAAAATGTGACTTACACGACAAGTGCTCATGGAATTGCCCGTATGTAAATTGCTAATATGCAAATACATCATAAGGTAATATATTAATCATAACACTGTTAACACATTCATTTATTTCAAAATGTAATTAAAATGAACTAATGATTTTTTAATCTCATCTGTGAGTTAAAATCCTAAATTTTCTGCCCATTGATGAAAATACTGGAATTTTAAATTCTGGCGCAAACATTATCAACCTACAATCTTTAATTATACAATTGTTTCTGCAAATTATGTTTCTATATTGTTCTATATTGTTTCTTTTTTGCATTGTATAGCTGATATGGATCTGTACAAAGGCCGTTTTTTACTTTTTCGATTTTGTTTACAAGTATTTTTAATAAAGAACTTTCATTTTTGGAACCGGTTTCGAAAATGAAAGCATCCTCATTAAAAATCTATAATCAAAATCGAAAAAATAAAAAACAGCCTTTGTACAGATCAATCTCAGCTATCCAATGAAAAAAAAAGAAAAAGAAAACAATAAATAAATAAAAACATTGAATTTTAATCGAGATATCTTTATATATTTTAACAGTATTAGCAAGCGGGTCATTTCGCGTGACTGGGTAACCCCTTAATAGTTTTTCCTACTGGTCCCTTGAAAGAGATGTAGCTGTGGCCGCCCTATATTACTTCTTTTTATTAAAGCCAATTATTTAAAAGCTTATTTGGAGCTTTAATTTATTTATTCCTAAATTGTTTAACTAAGATGACAGGACTATCTTTTGTAATGTCGTTCGCTATCTACATTTACTTCATTTTTCCCGCTTATCTGTGACATTGCCATTTATGGTTCACCTTTACGCAATCTGATATGCCTTAATAATGCTCTGCAGTTTGAACGCATTTTCTTAAAGTGGTGGCAATATTTTGGAATTGCCATCGCCTCTTTTCAGTCATTGCAATCGATCGCTTTGCTTTCTTCAGATGGGTATCGAGTGCATTTAATTTTCTACATCTGAGTGACTCCACTTACGGTTCTCTGATTGTTGTTTTTTATGAGAATAAGATTGTGCGCATCTTCTAATGATATGCATAAATGGAAATAAAATTTCGTTTCGATTCAGTACGAATGCATTTTTGCATTTGTATTAAAAATATTTTTTTACTCGGAAAAATGTTAAGGGGACGATAGACGTTAAATTCTTTTTTTTTAATTTTCATCATAGTAATATGAAATTTTGTGCATTTATACATTTCACCAAAAGCACATAGAACATACCTTCAAAAAAATTTCCAATCTTATTAAAATTTAAAAAAAATGAAAAATTTTAAATATAATTTTAAATATATAAAATTTGAAATGTATTAAACAATTTGACATAAGTTTTATTTTAAGTATTGAAAAAACAAATAAATTATTATATCATTAATAAAAATAATTTGTTGATGTAACAAAAAATGTAGAACATGTTTTTATCGCAAGAGAATGCTACATTTACGATCAAACATTGTTCATGTTTGATCTTATAGTTTGACGATAGTTTTTTGGTCAATGGGATAATCAAATAGTACCAAAAAAAGAAAATGGTTTTCCAATTAGATCTTTAAAATAAATAAACGTTCCAATTTACAAATTGGCAAACAAACAATTGTGTCTCTTTTGATTGGCCCTATAGCAATAGGTCTTTGCCAGAATGACTATACAATGTTCTTAGTCTGTAAGGCAACATAAATCTCCAAAAATCATAAATTTTCTTATAAAATAGTATTTTATTCTAATAGTAGAAATGAACAACACAATGTCTATCTTTCTTTCATTCTGATTTCAAATAGCATTAAAATAAGTTGAAATAAAATAACTATTTAAAAAGAAAAAGAAACAAAAAAGGATATATTTTTTTTTTTTTTTTTAACTATATGTGGAAATAAAATTTTCAGTATCAGAAGGAATGAGCCCAAGTTTCCATAACTACTCATTTTGCAAATGGGTATCTTATTTCTTTATCCCTTTTTTCATGCCGAATGATTCCAAGATAGGAGATACAGTTTTGATTTGAATTATTTAAATGAAGGAAGTGTATTCAAGCGTTTATCAAACAAACCAAAAATGATAGTTATGGTTAGAGTCTTAGTATTTTATTTTGAAGAAGAATTTTCTTATGTATAAGTATTATTATCATTATAAATATATTGTAAATGTAATTTGAATTCGAAATTAGGTTTGTTTCAAGTTAAGAAATTTTTAAATTCCCCCCCCCCCCCCCCCAAACAAAAAAATACATATATTCTGTATATCGTAATATACTCCTTAATTATTTATATAGAATAAAATGTTTATGTTCTTCTCATCTTATTAACACAAATATTAAAAAGCTAATTTATGATGCATTAAAAAATGGCTTTCCTAAAAAATTAAGATATTATTTAGTATACAATTAGTAATTACATGATCTTAAAAATATTTAACACATTGCGCAAAAAAAGTAGAAAAAAAATTATTAAAACACAAAAATAATAATAAAAAATTAAAAATGCAACAAAAACAAAAAAATATATATTTATAATAGGATGGGCGGATGGGTATATGTTAGAGTACAGTGCGGGGTACTGCTGTCTGGATAATATTCAATGGTTAATTATTATTAAAAAAAAAAAAAAAAAAAAAAAAAACTGAGGGGGTGAGGCATTTGCTAAATTGCAATAATACATTTTATACTGGATGTTGAATTAACACATATGTATGAATAATTGTATAGTTATATGAATTAAATCTATTAATAATTTAATAAATAATGTTAAAGATTAACTTGAATCTAACTTTCAATAATTTGGAAACCTAAAATAATATTTATAAGTGTGTAAAATGCATAAATTATCTATTTTATTCCTTCTTTTATCTTACATTAAGATATTGAGTTTAGGATAGTATTGTCAAATTAAATGAAATTAATTTCAGTTTCTATTTTTTTTTTCTCTTCTTTTTACATTTATATCCACTTTTTACACATCTAAACATTAGTGTCTGGTACCCTTTTCCTTATCTATCCATTTTTATAGGGTTATTATAATTTATTTTTGGTGTTAATTCTGGTTTTATGTGCGTTGGTAACCCCAAATTCATATTATTTTGCTTTTCATGGCTAATGTGAAGATGAAACCATACACTTTATTTGTAGGTCTATAGTATTTGGGATCCTAAGAGTCTACTATAGTTCTGGAAATTCCAAATATTCCTTCTGATTCATTTTTTATTTTTATTTTATTTTTAATTTTTTTATATATATTGCTTACAATTAATGGTTATATATATATATATATATATAACCATTAACTGTAATACAATATATGAATCATTGAATTTAATAGAAAACTACCACATTGAAACATGGAAGGAAAAAAAAAAATGAATACAATTGGGATTTGCAGAACCGAAGCAGACTCGTCAGATCCTATATACTTTGGAACTACAAATGAAGTGTTTTAATAAAAATTTTATTTTACTTAACACTAGAACCGCGGGACTTTTGGTATACCTAGAACCGCGGACCGGGTCAATTTGACCCAGGATGGAAAAGGATGTATATATATGCCCAAATACTTAATTTAGTTTGTTAAAAGATTACATTTTATTACAATAATCAATATTTATCTATATTTACATTATATTTTACTCATAAAGTCAGCAGAAATTTCCTACATTTCAGAAAATTCAATTATTCAAAATTACATGTCATTCAGTATAATTGAAAAATATTGAGCAAACGTTGAACATATATTTTAAACGTAAATAAACTTGGACTTAAAGTTTAAATATAGACTATCCCATTCAAAGGAATTTAGATATAAAATCAAAGAATAATTTTTAAAAATATAAAAAATGCAAGTTACTTACTGATTTATCTAACTCAATTTATTGTATGCATTTCTTGAAAAACATGGTTAAAGATTTTGCAGATTTACCAGAAACGTGTGGGTACATTATATTTTGAACAATTATCTTTAATTTAATTTTCATTTTTAAAATGTGATAACAAACTCTTTTATTCTTAGTTTGTGTTTTTCACAGTTTTTAATGTTTCATCTTGCCCAAATGACATTTTTTAGTGGGGGGGGGGGGGGGGGCGCAAGAAATAACATACTGTTTTTGTACGTCTTCAACTAAGTTTTGAATAAATTGGCGTATACTAACATATTTTAAAGTTACAGATTTGCATAAAATCCAAAAATTGATGACATCAAAATACAAAATATTATAAACTGCATTCATTGGCCACCTATAAGAATCAGTCTTGACATAAGCAGACTTCCTGTCATCGGGGTAATCACACAGCTAAATTGAATTTTATTACAGTGTTGTAAAAAAGTGTTTTTAGATTTATCTAAAATTTCGACAGTTATATGTAGATTGAAAAGCAACAAAACAAATTTCCCTTTTCTACATATTTCCCCTTTTCAAATTTCTCCTTGATAAATAGTTATGCTGACGTCTGAATATCGCAGAAGAATTGCCACATGCAATTTCGATTTTAAAATTTTTACAAAGACTTGTATGTCTGGTCTTGGGCGATTTGCAGTTCCTATGTTTTTTGCAATTTGCCTGGTTTTGGTAGACATGTAATGAGTAAACCTACTTACAGAATTTGAAAGAAATAAGTGCTCATCTACCCTTATGTTAGGCCCTTTTATATAACTATTCTTGCAGTTTCTCTGTCATCTTCTTTATTTACAGGTGTGAATGTGCAAGTTACTGTTTATTTATTTTTCAAATTTTCATGAGTATAAAGTTCAAATTTTGTCACCTTTTACTCAAATTCTTAATTCTTTTTTATATCTGATTTATTTATGAAAAAAATTGCAAGCTTTCGTTCAATACTGATACATTTTCACCTATACTCCATTGAAAAGGGGCAATAATGTCAAGAGTATAAGCAGAGCCGTCGTTCACTTTTTATTTTCATCATTAGAATTTAATTTCCTTCATTTACAGGCAGATATTCATTCACAATAATTTGCATTCTTAGTCATTTTCAGATAATAGTTGCTAACGTTCCAAAGCTCATTTGAAGGCAATATTAAGACATCGGAAATCTTATTTAAACTTTTGATAAATGCATAATAAAAGTAAATTCAATGCTACTTCTAAATATTTGTTGTAATTTTCTACTACAACCATCCATTCTTGACATCAAGAATCGATCTTGATTGAATATCTTGATTGAAGATCTTGATTGAAAATGTTCACTATCCCTCTACCGATTTTGCTTATTAACGAAACTAGGAGTGCGATAGATATGCTTTCTCATGACGTGTGAAAAAATGCTAAATGAAAATCTCTATTTTGTCATTTATGCGTAAAAAAATATTACGGGTCAGATTGACCCGCTTCGCGGTTCTAGGTATACATGGTTATAACTCAAAAAATATTTATGTTATTCGCTATTAAATACGAAAAGTTGTTGTTTACCTTAAAATATTAAAAGTCATAAAAGGAATCATTTTTTCAATGAATAATTTTCACGCAGCGAGAAATTAAGTGTTGATTCGGGTCAAATTGACCCGCTCCGCGGTTCTAGTGTTAAGAAAGGTGTTACAATAATTAAAAATATATGACATTGACATGTTTCGGATCCGTCTAATAAGATCCATAATCATAATAAAAATAAATATCAAATTTCAAAACATTTCACGGTCAATACAAATGACACGCGACAATGAGATATAAACAACAAAATAAAAAAAACGTGTGCTTCATTATAAAAAATTAAATTAAAATAGACCATGATCTAAAAATTTTTCAACATGGTTCATCCCATTCAAGCTCTCGTGAGGAATTTATTCATTAATTCTAACCATAACTTAGGAATAATAAAAGAAACGGTATCATTGCAAACCAGATTTTTACGTGTATAAATTTCAATGGACTCTCTAATAATAGATTTACGACAACAATTTGATATTTATAAATATATTATATTATTATTATATTATATATTATTATTATAAATATATTATTTATATATGTAGATTAAGGAGTCCAGGGGTAATATTACATAAGTTTAATGATCTTGATTAATGCACAATATTTACAAGGGAAAAAATAATTAAAGGATTAAGTTTAAGGGCCATCTTCTGTCTTTTTGATCAGAGCTCCGCTGAGTGCGTCTTCATCAGGCGGGATCCGGCATCATTCTGACACTTCTGTTCTTGTTGCTGAGGCCCTTTCGTGGGAAGAGTGCTGACTATATAACAATTATTTCACACGTGGCTGTAAAAAGGTCGTACACGTGTTGTACTTTGCTATGGGGCGGATGTCGAGTCGGCCAAATGCATCTGGAGCGAGCCTGTTGCTATGGGCTCGCTATATCGACACTCGGCCAATCCGACATGCAGCTGACCACAGCTGAACGTGTACACTGATAGGGATACTTAAGATAAACCATTTCTTCAAGGGAGAGAGAAAAAAAACCAGACGATCACTGTAAAACATGAATTTAAAAAAAAAATTAATAGTACTAAGAGAGAAGAAAAAAAAAAGGAATTTTGAAGACGTCATTAATAGCACACACAATGAATATATATATATATATATATATATATATATATATATCATAATAGTTAGCGTCGTTAATGTGCTCTTTGCACACCTGTCTTTTGTTTTATCATCATTCCCCAAAGGGGGTTTCCAACACAACGTCTTCTAAACAGATATTCGTCCTCGTCTAAAATAAAAAAAAAAGTCTCAAATTTATTGTAGTGTTTCTCAATACGTCTTCAAAAAAAAAAAATAGAGAAAAACTTTTATTTTTATGTAAAAGAAAATTGCTCAAATTGGAATAATCGTAAAAACTTTTATGACAAAGGCAAAACAAACAAATAAAAATAATTATCTTTTGTCCGTCAAAATAGAAAGAAAGAGTAGAGGGAAAAAAAAATCGAAACTTGTAGTTTTCCTGCTACATCATATTTTGTCATTTTTTAGTGGGGGGGGGGGGGTAGAAGAAATAGTTTATACACAAACATATTTATAAAAACAATAATATTTCAAACAAAACATACAATATTTCGAAGCATATAAAATGGTACTAAGTATGTAAAAAAAATATGTCCTATATACGATGAAACAAAATCAATCATAAGTCTGAGTTCTAAAAAGAAAAAGAAAAGAGAGAGAAAAAAAAAAAAAGTCAAATGTCTTGAGCACCAATGTCTAATATATTGTAAAAGTTAAATGTTTGTGCCAAAAAAAAAAAAAAAATCACTTGGCACTTGTTAACATAATCCTGGTTAATGAAATAATAATAATGATAAAAATGCTTTAGCTAGCCAATCAAAAAAAAAAGCACTTGACTTAGCTTTATTTATTGCTGTGGCATATTTCACATTCGAGGGAATAATTAAAAAAAAAACACCATTATTCCCTCTTCGTTGCGTGGAGGAGTAAACACAAAACTAAAACCACATCTGTGATTTTGCAAGAGAAAGAAGAGAAGAGAAAAAAAAAACACTCGCAAACGTAGAGATTATCTTGCAGTAAATTCTTCCAGTCACTATGAGTCAGTTTATATCGACTGTGTCCAATATTTCATCATGTCAGCTGCTGTAGTTGTAATCTGTGGGCCTTCATGTGACCCAATTTTTTTAACTTGATATCGTTCGTTGGGATGCACTGCGGTAATCTGGTATGGGCCGAAAAATTTAGGACGGAGTTTTAGGCCCGTACCAAACTGAGTTCTTTTTATCGCGACCAGATCGCCGATTTCATAAGCAGTAGCAGGTTTCCGTTTCTTATCATACTGCATACGTGTCATTTGCTGTTGTTTTAAAATGTGCGTCTTTGCCACATCTCTTAATTGTTTTTTATGGTCTACTGCTAATTGAGCCTCTTCTGTTTCTAAGAGTTGTCGGATGTGTAAGTCTTCTTTATTTTTCATTTTAACGCCAGTAAGAATTTCGAAAGGGGAAAAGTTGGTAGCGGATGAAATGGTGCTATTTATGATCCTTTGCACCGGAGCGACATGTTTGTACCACTTTTCGGGATCGTCCAACGATAACTTTGTTAATATTGGGATGAGTGTGCCGTGTATTCTTTCGATTTGGGAGTTTCCCCGGGGTACTCCCGTGGGGATCGGATGGTGTTCGATGTTTTCCTCCTTACAGAAGGTCGCGAAGTCGGCTGACGTGAATGCGGGGCCTTTGTCTGTGATAATGCGTCGGGGATTACCGAATGTAGTTATTGATGGAATCCCATCAACAGATGGTTTTCTCATCGCCTCCTATATTATTTTATTCATAAATTCATTCACTCATAATTTATTTTAACATTCATTTATTTATTATTTCATAACAACTACATCCAATAAATATTAACTTACCTTCTAAATCCTTTCCGGCCGTTATCTACTTCAGAACATCCAATAATTTATTTAACTTCAATAGCCTTTCATAATTTGTTCAACGGACTTCATCTTTAATTCCAACCTACATCGACAATAACTTATTTCCGACTAATCATATTTTTCCGTAACGATATTTTCCCCGCCAGATGGCGACTTGGAATATCGTAACAATAATCGAATCTTTCATTCGCTTTACCGAATCGATCTTTCGATTCGTACACATGTCGTCTTCTGATTGGCTCGTTTCGTGGGCGTGCTCGCAAACGACGTTTTCAATCCGGCTTGCTTAGTATAAATACACGATGTTAATTTCTGTTCTTCCCCGCTTTTATCTTCCTACCAATGGAAGGATATCAAGTAACTGTATTGAAGCTGGACTTCAATCTGGACGTATAATTTATTTATACCTGTTTTTATTTAGTTTATTTTTAATTGTTTTAACCTGCACAATGCTGTCAACTATATGCTCAACTGTTAATGTGTTCATCTGTACCAATGTAATAGAGTTCGCCGTGTCAAGTCTTCTGTAATGCTGATTCAACTTCTCCAAGTAATGAAATAAATATATTAGTTTTATTTTTGACTTTTTATTTGCTGCTAAAGAGATCGACATCAAATACTGCTCACACTTATTTTAACTTCCAATACAGTGTTAGGTACCAGCAAAAGCTCCATTGCGTTATCTGCTTCTTTAATGATATTTTTCAGCGTATATATAAACCTCCAAAGGTTATATTACGCACATTAAGGGGTTATGGGCGGTAAGCCTAACCCTGGAAGCCATTTTGAGCAGATCGATCTCGGCAGGCTGAAGTGTTGTGTTTTGAAATATCTTGGATTACGTTTTATGATTTCTTCCTTATGAAAAACTGAAATTTTTTTGCCAAACCTTATGATTTAAAGAACTTTTATTGTTTAATTTCAAGAACTTTAATTATATTTTCCCAAGAACTTTGTTTTGATTTCTGCCGGACTTTTGTTTACAGAACTGTTTAGTTATATTTTGAAGAAGTTTTGATTTATCTTTTGCTGAACTTTTATGATTTACAGAATGAATTAATTACGTTTATATTATTTTATGCTTCAATTATGCTTTCAAAATAGACTGTTTCTGATTTTTGTTGAACTTTATGATATTTTGAAATTTTTTTTGAGAAGTTAGACTTGGCTATTAACAGAGAACCGACGAAAAAGTCGGGGAGGCAGTAACACTTAAAATTTTTTTGCTTGCTTGAAGATTTATCCTGAAATTTTTTTAAAAAATGGCCACTAATCCAATTGATAAGTTAAGTACAAGAAATTACGCCACATGGGCGTGTGACATGAAATATTTGTTGATGGAAAAAGGCCTTTGGGATATTATACAGTTAAAGCAAGAAACCCCAGTTTTAAGTGAAAGTGTTACTGCCGATACAGTCAACCAATTTACCTCCCGTGCTAACAAAGCTCTTTCTTTAATCTACTTGAACATAGAGCCTGAATTTAAGAGATTAATAAAAGATTGTCAAGAGCCTGTTGAAGCATGGAGAAGACTACATAAAAATTTTCACCCTGACTCACGCACTCATCATATGACCTTGTTTAATGAACTTATGGAAGAGAGGATACGGTATGGAGAACCTATTAACTTATTTGCTACTCGTTTAAAGAAGATTTACTCTGAAATAAAGCTCATAGATGAAAATTTTTCAGAATGTTACCTTACCTACCAATTTTTGCGATTTCTACCCAGCAGTTTCGACAATCTTGTCCAACAGGTCTTATCCAAACCTGATGCATCCTTTAAGTTTGACCTTGTTGTGGACGCACTCGTGGCTGAAGAAACAAGGCAGAAGTTACGTGATCGAGACAGTGCCAAACAGATCAGCGTCTCCACTACGGCTAAGATGAATAGGTCCTTTAAGAGCAAATCTCGCTTCAAGAAGTCTCGACAGAGAAAATGCTGGAGATGTGGGAAGTTGGGACATATCCAGGTCAACTGCTACGCCAGATCACCTGATCGCCAGTCTCGTCATCCTTCTCCTTGTTCCAGATCCAGACGTTTCCGTTCTTCCAGTGCAACCAGTTCCCGAGGTCGACACTTTCAACGGTCTCCCGAGAGAAGCCAGACTGCCTCATCATGCCCATCCGACGACTCTGACTGTGGTTCCCGAGACTCATCGCCTGCTTCCAGACGCTCAAACAGCCAATGCTGATTCAACTTCTCCAAGTAATGAAATAAATATATTAGTTTTATTTTTGACTTTTTATTTGCTGCTAAAGAGATCGACATCAAATACTGCTCACACTTATTTTAACTTCCAATACAGTGTTAGGTACCAGCAAAAGCTCCATTGCGTTATCTGCTTCTTTAATGATATTTTTCAGCGTATATATAAACCTCCAAAGGTTATATTACGCACATTAGTTTGCTGTAATTTCAGTTTATCTAGTGCGTCTTGCGCCGCCGTAGATTTTACTGGATATAACCAGAAAAATTTTGTAAATGCATCCACTACAGTAAATAAATGCTTATAATTTTTATTTGTTGATGGGAGTGGTCCGAGAAAATCACAATGATATGTATCCAGTGGCGTGTCACCTTTTGGAATCGGGTGTAAAAAACCTTCTTTTTTACCCAATTTCCGAGATGCTAAAATGCACGGAACACAGTTTATCACGATGGTTCGTGCGAGTTCGGATAGTTTCGGAATAAAAAAGTTTTGAGATGCTATTTCCTCAGTTTTTTTAGCTAAGAAGTGGCCTTTAGCATGTATATCCTGGAGAATATTAAGCTGCATCGCTTCGGGGATAACTAATAAATCTCTGCCACGTTCAATTTTATACAGTACATTGTTACGAAGCACAAAATCAGCTACCGGAGAGCTTATCGTTGCGGCCTTGATGCCGGCTATAAATGGGTCTCTGTCTTGTGCTTGCATAATTTTTAGAGTTAATTCATCATGCGTAATCTGCATGACGGGGTATCTGCTAAGGCAATCGACATGCTGCATTTTTGCAGCTGGTCGGTGTTTTATTTCGAAATCGAAATCTTGTAGAAATAAGGCCCAACGTGCAATTTTGGGTGTGAGTTCCTTTTTTTTCATCGTTTTCTGAAAGGCCTGACAATCCGTGATGATTCGAAATTTAGTGCCATGCAGATAAACACGAAATTTTTTTAGTGCTTCGATGACCGCTAGTACTTCTAATTCGTAACTGCTCAACTTCTCTTCCTGGGGGGGATGTTTTTTTGCTCATGTATTGGAGCGGGTGAAAATGACCGTCGGGGGATTTTTGCATAAGCGTCGCGCCAAAGCCGTATTTACTGGCATCAGTGTGCACTTCGAGCTCCGAGCCGGGTACAAAAATGTGTAGAACTGGATTACTGGTGAGTCGATTACGTAGTATATGCAGTGCTTGCCGTTGCTCCGGACCGAAATCGAAAGTCGCTGTTTTACGTAACAAATCACTTAGGGGGCGTGCAATAGAAGCGTATCCCGGTATGAATTTTCGAAAATAACCCGTTAGCCCGAGTAAGGATTGCAGCTGTTTAACATTTTTAGGCTCCGGGAAATGTTGGACTGCTTTAATTTTCGCAGGGGATGGCGCTATAGTGTTATGCTCGATAATATGCCCCAAAAATTCTATTTTGCGCTGTAAAAATTGACATTTCTTAAAATTAATCTCCAATCCGTAATCAGAAGCAGTATCTAGTACACGTTTTAAGTTATGGAGTCCCTCTTCTTCCGATTTTGTAGGAATTACAAGATCATCTATGTATAATATTAATACACCTTCCATGAGTAATTCACGGAAAACACACGCGAGATATCTCGTAAATGCTGAGGGGCTTGAACAAAGGCCAAAAGGGGCCTTTAAAAATTCATAGGTCCCGTCGTGCGTGATAAAAGCTGTATATTTTGTACTGTTTGGGTCTACATCAACATGGAAGAACCCATTCTTAAGATCAAGGGTCGTAAAAATTTCAGCTTGTTGGGACATTCTACGGGGGCGTTGATACACGGGTATATCATCATTTAATACTATCGACATTTTTAAGTCTGTGCTCTTCGTTTTTGAGGGTTTGTAGGTTTTAATTAAAGTAGCGACTTCCGTACGAATGTTATGATCGATAATGTGATTTAGATCGATCTCGTCCTGTGTTTCGAACACATTAATGCAGTTAATGAAAACATCCGCTTGGGGAGTTTTATGGAGCGATATCCCGTCCTGACCACACGTTAGTGTACCCTGTGTAAGCACGTCCCGCCCTACAATAAAGGGGGTGGACATTTGTGATGAGTTTACGACATAAACTCTAGTAGAGAACAGAGTTCCATCTATTTGAATATCCGTTTTAAATGATCCTAATGGCGTTAAACTGCCACCGCCAAAACCGCCCAGTTGTATGGTTTCACATTGTAGGAGAGGGGAGCCAACTAATTTATAAAAATCTTCTCTTATTGCTGTAATCGCGCTTCCCGTATCAATTAATGCGTCTATTATGACATCCGCAATTTTGACTAATTTATTCATGTTGGTATACGATTGCTGTGAGTGTACGACGTGGACTTTTTTATCGCGCTTTAACCCCGAATGTTGTTGGGGAGGGGTGCCTCGGGTTGTAGGCTGCACCGAATGTTGTTGGGGAGGGGTGCCTCGGGTTGTAGGCTGTTTCTCCCCAGTGCGCTCGCCACATTCAAAAGACCGATGGCCCCATAAAGAGCAATTAAAGCATTTTGGGCCCTTATTTTTATTATGACAATCTGCGGAAACGTGGTTTCCTAAACCGCAATTAAAACAGATAATTTTACGTTCATTTTTAAGGTGTGGTGTAGGAGTAGTGCCTTTCGCATGATACGACATGCGTTTCATCTGACCACTGGCTGATCGGCAAATTTCATCATAAATCACTAGCTTTTCCTTAAATTGTAGCAAATTAGTACATCCAAATAGCACAGCTTTATTTTGTGCGGAGTCTTCTATACCCTGAATTATGTAATGCATTAACGAAAGATCATCGATGTTTCCATTGTTCGCAATTTCGCGCATTGAAAGAAAATATTGTACTAAATTTTCCGAGGGACGTTTCCTACGATTCATTAATACTTGATGAACATGTGCTGGGGACGCAAAATGGGAAAATTCTGATAGCAATGCTTGTTTAAGTTCGTTATAAGAGGTTATATGAGGTTCACTTTGAATATATTGAAGAGCTAAATCTTTCAACCCGCGTTCAGCGAAAATGAATTTCTGAACATCTGTAAGCGCAAATGATTGCGCCAAATTTTCAAAACGAGCAAGCCAATTAATTACATTCTCCGTATTTAATCCTCGGAATGGTGGAATTAAATTCTCGAAATCTGTAAATGAAATTACTGGTCTAGTTAAAGTGGGTTCATGTGTTCTAGCAACCTCGGAAGTTATATTGCCATTTCTATTAACAGAGTTAGAGGGGAGGGGGGGTGGTTCCGGGTCGTCAATTTCAGAATCAGTCGCAATTTTAATAGAATTCGCAAAGGAATTTAAGTCGGTCAATGCCGTGAGGATTCGAGTTGCAATTTCTTCTTCAGTACCATCAATTTCGATGGCCAACAAATTGGCAATTGCGATAAATTCGAGTTTCGAGAATTGAGCAGTTACTTTAGTCAATTTCGCGCGGAAATCAGCGCTGTCACTTGCAAAGTTAAATCCTTCAAATTTGCGCAAATTTTTCCTGTTAGAGCGTAAGTCATCACGCTCAAAAATGAACTGGTGTAACAACTTTATTTTATTTGCTTTAGCTAACTTGAGCATCGCACATATCTGTGGTATTTCCGTCAGAAACATGATGGAAGCAACCAGCGAAGAAAGAAAGAAAAAAAAAAAAGAAGTACTCACTAGCGAGAAAGTTCTTATCCGATCTGGCACACCGTCAAATATGGGTCACTCCCATAAATTCACACAGCTGTTCTCTTTGAACAGTGGCATTTCCCGCTGTGATAAATCCTCAGGAGAGCTCGTTGAATTGCTTGTCTATCGATGTAATCCAATGGCACGGATAAAATCGGCCGTTTGTCTGTCTCATGTCGCTGATGTTTTGGGGTATAAATAGGCCGGCCCCCATGTAGATTAAGGAGTCCAGGGGTAATATTACATAAGTTTAATGATCTTGATTAATGCACAATATTTACAAGGGAAAAAATAATTAAAGGATTAAGTTTAAGGGCCATCTTCTGTCTTTTCGATCAGAGCTCCGCTGAGTGCGTCTTCATCAGGCGGGATCCGGCATCATTCTGACACTTCTGTTCTTGTTGCTGAGGCCCTTTCGTGGGAAGAGTGCTGACTATATAACAATTATTTCACACGTGGCTGTAAAAAGGTCGTACACGTGTTGTACTTTGCTATGGGGCGGATGTTGAGTCGGCCAAATGCATCTGGAGCGAGCCTGTTGCTATGGGCTCGCTATATCGACATATATTATTTGATATTTTTTTTTTTATATTGATAAAAAAATGTTATTGAAATGTTTATAGAAAAGGTGAATCTTTTAAAATCTGGTGATTTAAAAAATCTATTGGATTTAATAAACTTTTTA
Organism: Maratus speculifer; assembly: GCA_964019185.1. Classification (NCBI taxonomy): domain Eukaryota; kingdom Metazoa; phylum Arthropoda; class Arachnida; order Araneae; family Salticidae; genus Maratus; species Maratus speculifer. The sequence continues at coordinate 10,708,590 of OZ025300.1, read as the reverse complement.
GAAATGAAGTGTGTGGTTTTAATCTTCGTATTAGCCATGAAAAAGTAAAATAATACGAATTTGAGGCAACCAACACACACAAAACCAAATGAAGAAAAAACATCAAAAACAAGATACATCAAAATTACTAAATTTAATAGAACAATACAAAGAGAAAAAAATAATTAAAACAATAAAATAAATTATAATTGAAGTTAGTTATCACATTTGAAATGTGATAACAGAAAAAATATACCATACACCATAGTTTACCCTAATAGGATGTAAAACAAAATCATTTAATTTGACTATGCTGACCTAATATGATATGAAATAAAAATATATATTTAATATATGCATTTTAAGCACTTAGAAATAGTATTTTAGCTATCCAATTTGTTAAAAGTTAGGTACAAGTTAATCATAGGAATTAATAAAATTATATGAATAATATTAATAGAATTAATTGATGTAACTATACAACTATCCATCATACATTAGTGTCAATTGAACATCCTGTATAATATGTTTTGGAATTTAGCATTTGCCTCTCCCCCTCTCAGTTTTTATTTATTTATTTATTTTTTAAATATATATATTTATTAACTCTTTATCTACCAAATTATTTATTAAGCAATGGCTTCATATCAATAATTATCTTCTTTAATATCTGAAGATATACTAGAATTTTAAAATAATAGTAATGTGAAATGTAGAAGTGTTTTTTTCATTAAAATTAATTAAATATATCAGTATTTATAATTTTTTTTTGTAAAATATTTACAAAAATAATCAAATTAATTAACTAAAAATACTCTTATGGAAATATTACAATTCTTATAAAGCAATGTATTTAAATGTATTATGATCCTCTCTGTAAATGGAATGGCTTTTACTGTCGAATATATTTCATATAACTTTTTTTCAAAGAAAAAAAAGATATATCTATGAAAATGATTAAGAAAATTACCTCTTTTTTATAATATTTAACTTTGACTGTTTTTCTATTCTACCTAAATTAGGTTGAGTAGGGAAAAAAAAAAAAAAAAAAAAAAAAAAAAAAAATGTGTGGTAAGAAAAAGAACTTTTATTAATAGATTGAATAAATACATTTTTATTAAATTTTCCATAATGGTACTTATTAGTACCATTGGTACATAAAAGGTTAAATAACCATTGTGTATTATCCAGATAACATCGCCCTCCTCTGTACTCTAACATCTACCCACCCATCTATCCTATTATATATATATATATATATATTACTATTTTATTTTATATATTATTTTATTGTTATTTTATTTTTTTTATTATATATATATGTGTGTATTTGTAGCTACTCTCCTAATGTCATGTCAGTGGCATAGCTACATATTCAGCGCCCTGGAGCAGTCAAAGTTTGTGCGCTTTTTTGTCATTCAAAAATATTCTGCGCAATTTGGTTTAAAATATACATACTATTCTTAGTTTGATTTAAAATCTTGCTTTTATTTGAAGTATTTTGTCAATGTATTAAATATAAATATTCTATACTAATAAAATAAATTTTTGCTCTAAATGTATGTGTCTGTCTGTTCGCGATGGCCGCAAAATCTTCAGTATGTACGATGCTTAAAATTTTTGTGAGGATAGTCGAGGACCACTCCTGTCACTCTTGAATTTCAGAAATTTGATCATTAATAAGTAAATGGAGAAATTAATTAAAAACCCAAAATTAAAAGAATGGAAAAGTATTCATAACTTATTAATAGCCTAGATTTTTATCAAATCTCAGAAAATTTCTTTGAAAACTTAAAGAGAGAGAGGGAGGGGTTAATAGAATTACAGTGCTGCTAAGTCAATAAATGTATCGGAACTTTTTAAAAAGACTATGTTAAATTCTACCAAAACTAAAACCTCGAAAATTGCACAACCAGACTTTACACACATGCACACAAAATAATTCCTTTTCAGAAATTCTAAAAATTATTCTTATGCTCTTATATAAAATTGAAAAATCCATTTAAAAATAAATCTCTTCATTTCTGCTCAAAGAAACAGTTTAAAAAAAAAAATCTTTCATAGCAAGAGAAAGTATTTCAAAAGCAAACAACTGTTGACTCTGGATAGTGGCATTCATGGACGACATGTAAAAAAATTAAAATATTGCATTTATAGATTTAATATTTTATGCATCAATACATACAATTTTTCACTGATTTCAGTATATAAAAATTTCTTCACAGTCGCTCAATTATGACTTTATATATTATTTCATGAAAATAAAATCATTTCTTTCAAATTTTTATTTTAAAAGCCAGTCTCCCAAACCTCCAATTTTTATACTAGCATTCTCTGAAATGCCCTCAAAATTTTAAACATACATCATTCATAAAAAAAATTCAATTTTAAGAAAGGAAACATAAAATGCTTTGTTGAAACGCAAATTTGTTAAAATTAATAAAACTGATGATCCAATCAATTTGGAACTTTCAAATAGTTTGCAACATATAATAAAAAATTTTAAAAATAGGGGGCATAAATTTTTTTTGGGGGGGCGTGGGGGAAATCAACCATGATCAAATATTTAAAGTCATATTGTTTTTTACCGTCTTAGATGCAATTTTTTGTCGGAGCTTTGGAATAATTATTAGTTATTTAATATAAAAATTTCAAAAGCGTACATACCACTATTTTCAAATAGTAGTTTCTACAAATATCTTAAATTACTGCTAAAGTCTGCCCTCTTGACCAATACATCTATGGATAGGTTGTTTAACGGAATTTCGTTCAGACACTGTTTTGTTAAGAATAGAGTTCACCCCCTGGTAGTGGTAACTGGAACTAAAAGATTGAGATTGAATTTTTCTGAAAGATTTTATAGTGCACTCATTCTCAGCACGACTGCTAAACGGTGTCATAGACAAGAGGGAGAGGGTTTGAAGTTCATTCAGTTCGAAAATTAGGTCTTTTTTTTAAGATTTAGCAGTTGGCACTGACAGAATGTAAATTTGTTGAAAATTATGTTATTAGAGAACTGTTTAAGATTTATAAATGGAAATGCACATTAAAAAAAAGGCTGAAACATTTCACCTTTGTGTAAAAAAGTTTGTATACATTGTTTAACTTTTTATACAGACACTATTTCTGTAAATTCTTTGGATAGTTGAGTGGAGTAAATCCATTTTTTTTTCTTTTTATAATTCGAAAACTTGTTGGACTATTAAATGTGATATCGGATGGTGGTGGTGGTTGGGTGGAATGGTGCAGAGCCTGATTATGGCCTAAGCAAATTCAAATTACTATTTTTGTAAAATGTTTTGCCCTGTTAAATCATAAAGTTCTGCTAATAAATAAGATATAAGGTGGAGAAATGCTTTCGATAAAAGTGGTATAAATTCTCATAGGTAATAATCAGATCCTAAGCTGGATTTGATACTTAAAATTTTTTAAGGAAAACACTTATCATAAATCCTGCATTTGAGATTTGCCATATTTTCAAAATCTCAAAAGGAAAATGCACAAAATTTAATTTTTCACTTTCTCTTTATCCTCCTCTTAATTTTATCACTGTAGATTATGTGGAATATACCTAAATTCGGCTCATATTATTGTTTTGAATCTGTATTAGTGCATATAGTTTCCTAAAAAAAAAAAAAAAAAAAAAAAAAATCAAAATATTTTTTTAACTTGTTAAATTATTATTATTTTTTAAATCATGAAAAAAACTAAATAGTTATGGCATTAATGTTACATCTTAAATATAATTTTCTTTGGCTACGATAATAATTAACTTCTAAAACATTTACAGGACACCCCGGGATGATTACTGATTGGAAATTGTGGTAGCCAATAAAAGGATTGATGAGAGCCGTGTAAATGGGTTTTGATTTTAATTACTTTAACCCTTTATCTGCCGACGGTACTTATAAGTACCATAAAAATTACTTATTATAAAATTCTTTTAATACGTCAATTAGTTGTAATATTGTTTAGGATGAGTTACAGATACATTATTTTGTCCCAAAAGCATCATTGGTAACACAAAACAAAAATATTTTTAAAAGGATGATTTCTTTTGCCTTTGTATCTTTTCAGCTTTCTTGGTGCTGAGAGAGGGAGATGGGGATTTTTCAATTCGGAAATATTTCTATATTTATATTGTAAGAACATCATATTTGTATATTTTATAATTCTACAAAGTACTAAGAAAACAATTTAAAATAAAAGATTTGAGTGGGGTTATAGATATTGCACAAAATCTCTGTAAATTCAAATTTAATTAGTCCTTCTAAAATCCTTCAAAAATTTATTAAATGATTATGTAAATCTTTTAATTTAGTTTAAACAATTTACATAAAATGCTTTAGAATGTAAAATTTTCATGAATTCATAATGTGGTAGATAAAGGGTTAAGATTTGAAAATCTTCAACTGTCGTCTGTATAAAAAGTACAAAAAATAAATCAAGCATATGGTAAAGATATTAGAGAAGTTACTTGATAATGTATGAATAAAAATTACAGAGAGACATGTGTAAAATTTTTTGGAAAAATTCATTTTTCTTTTATTGTTTTAAAATGTTCATTGAAACTTTTTGAATCCATTGGATGCCCGGTTACTTGAGATATTTATATATATATATATATATATTGGTGGTAGAGTATAAATATAAAATCA